>CM077805.1:10961002-11616002 GCA_039737535.1 Lagodon rhomboides | reverse complement strand
GTAATGTCTGAACAAGCTCCACAAATGCAGACCTCGATGTCTCCACTTCTCCATCTTGATCCTGCCGTGAAGCCCAGGGGAGGTTTCATTTTCTGAACTAAATCAAATCCTGAGGTATATAAACTTTGCATCTCTATCTGACAATAAAAACATACTCTATTCAAACATTTCCTACCTCTTCCCCTTTGCACATTATTGAATTTTTCTGGAAAAGGCTGATTTGTTCCTGGATCGCATCCGAGTCGACAGGATCCACCTTCCTAAGAAATTCCAAAATCATCTGAAAAACACAAAAAATTGAATTATGTTCAGTAATAACCGATGCACCTTTGCGCTATGTGGGGATACACAGTACAATCAAATGCTAATACTTATGTTTAAGTAAGATCATGAATATATTATGTTACACTTTTTGATTCTTGGCTGAAATTATGATCACTTTTCTCCACAGATATACATAACCAAGACTCACCCGAGCTCTCAGTCCCAGGATGAGCTGAGCCCTCTGCTTATAGCTGATAAGCTCTGGGACCATCTCTGCCACTAATGTGATGAATTCAACCAGTTTGCCGTACTGGTCCACATTTCGCTCCTGGACCACCTGCCACATACAGGCTGACATCAGCCTCAGAGGAGGGACCATGAGGTGTACAGATGACATAGGGAGGTAAGGATCTGACAGGAGGTGCAAAGGAGAAGTTAATAAAACTTCAGCTACAACAGTACATTTTTAATCTAATGGTTGCTCTGCACACAATTGATTATAAACAACTAGCAACATGACAAATATCAAGCACTATATAATCTTTAAGTAGCCTTTAAACCACCAACAGGACAGGCTGGTTGGTTGGGACAAACAGCCTGCTGAAGTGTTATCTAACACTATGTGAGCCTGTAGCAGAAATAGAGAAAAAACCGGCTATTTACTAAGTAACGTTATAAAGCTATTCACATTAATCTCATATAAGGGAAGGCACATAGAGTCAAAGACAGACCTCGATATCTGGCCATGCTAGGAGCGCTGACAGTTAGCTTTAATAAGCTAACTTAACTATTGCAGCTGTATGTAGCTAACGTTATTTGCAGCGTTTGAAGTTCCCTCCTAATAGTTATTTTTATTGTTAGAGAGTACTAATGTACTAGTGCAGACATTGTTTGAGGAAAGTGTAGCCTAGCTAGTCGCTCTAAAAGAACCAGGGACAGCAACAACAGTGACACTTCCGGGCACCAGTCTTCAAAATAAAAGTGTGCTCCTAACAAAATTTTAATTAGGCATGAATCACATGTCAAAATTCTCCTCCTGACCTGTACCAGCTCTCTTTAGCATATGGTTATCTGTGTTGTGATTTGATATGTGACCACTATATTAATATTGTTGTTTTTTTAAAACGCTAGTCGAATTGCCCTCTTTTTATTCTGAAGGCGTGAGACGTTTAACGGAAGTCCTGGTTGCTGTGGAAATGCAGATGGTTTGTCAATTGTCAGTTCCAAAATTGAATTTCAGCTCAAAAAGCTCAAATCAAAGTGTAAACATGTATTATTTCAGTCTTTCTGCAAGACAGTACCATTTAAAAGGTGTGTCGAACTCACAGTAGCCCTTCTTTAACATATGGGACATAAAGAACATGAATAATAGCCTATTTGTGTTGCATGACAGTACAAATAATTTACCGCCACTGTTATAAGGTAAAACAAACATGAAGTCTTCTGATCATCATCTTAATATTTCAATACAATCACTGATTTTTACCCTCTGAACTAAGGCCCGACCAATATATTGAGCAGGCCAAGGGACAGAGGGGTAGTTTAGTTTAATGTTACTCCACCAAGACTCTGAAAACAATAGAACCAAAAGAGACAGTTTGTCTGTCGCAGGTGGATGAAACAATGGGGTCAATCCCCCCAGTGAAAAAAAATAATGTCTACTTTATTTACTTTATTGCATGTCAGAAATTGATGTACATTCAAGAGTTTGTCCACCAGAGAGAAGAGACAGGTTTATTTCCACTGTAAAAGGTCCTGCCTAGTACACTTCTTGGTCACAATTACCAACACAAACAAATTAAAGGACCTTATCCTTAAGGAACCTTAACAAAAACATTCACGTTCAGACTTTTCAAATTGCACAATTTATCATGATAGATTTCTTTTGACTCACACATAGAACAGTACAGTACACATGCCGACAACCTGTCTTGAAAAACAGTATGTTAGAAATTTTGGTGGACTCGGAGATGTATCCTCATGTTGGATTTCTGAGAAAACGTCTTGTGACATGTCAAACACTTGTGAGGTTTCTCACCTGTGTGTGTCCTCATGTGTTTCCTCAGTCCTGACCTGCACTGGAACGATTTGTCACATTGAGAGCATGAGTACGGCCTCTCTCCTGTGTGGATTCTACGATGTACAGTCAAATGTATGGCCTTGGCGAAAGCCTTACCACAGGACTCACACTGATAAGGCCGCTCCCCTGTGTGAGTCCTTGAATGCACCAGCAAGGCCCCTGAGCTTGGATAGGACATACCACATGTGCTGCACAGGTATGGTTTCTCTTTCTTATGTACCCTGAGGTGCACCGTGTATGTATACGACTGTATGAATGTCTTGTTGCATAAAGAACAGACATATGGGCGCTCACCGGTGTGAATGCGCTCGTGGGACTTCAGGACAGAACTCGTCATGAACCTCTTGTCGCAGTACGTGCAGGCATACGGCCTCTCTCCGCTGTGACTTCGCATATGATTTTTGAGTATAGCCCGAGAACTGAATTTCTTATCACAAACTTTGCAAGTGAAGGGCATGATTTTAATGTCAGCGTGAACACGGTAATGTCGCCTCAGGTCATCTCGCTTTTTAAATGGCCTTTGGCACTGAGTGCAATTGAATAGCCGTACAGAAGAGTGAGCATCATGATGGTTTTTCAGGAGGGAGGAACGAGACGCAGAAGTCTTTTCACTTTCCAGCTCCGTCTTCATGGCGACATCGGCTCTGCCTCCTGACAACGACTGGTTCACGCTCTCTTCTGATGCCTTGTTTCGACTCAGATCCAGATGTTCCTTTGCTCCTTCCCCTGAGCTTCGCGAGCGCCTGTGGGACTGGAAGGCGGCTTCACCAGCTGTTTCTGCAAACAGGAAACAACAGAATAAGAGAATGCACTTAACAGATCCTACGTGACAAGTGAAGGTTTTGCCCTCGTACGACTTCACAGACAAGCGCACGCTGAGTAAATCAGATGCAGAGTAACCGAGCTCACCTTCAGGGTATATTCAGACCAAATCCGGCAGGTCTTCCCATTCATATTGTTTGATCTGAATGTACCCTCAAGCTTAGACAGGTGCTTAACCACTTGCACTTAAGTGAGAATATTGGAAAAAAATTCCAGTTGACTCAGATAATGTGTGAAATACAAGGGATGCTCGCATTCATCACCTGCAGCATCAGCATCATCGTAACACGAAGAGGACGTGAGAGGTGACAGCCCGTACTCGTTCAGCTGAGAGTTTGGATTCGCTTCAGTCGAACTGTCATCGGTCTCTTCATCATCCTCACAAGTGTTTTCACCGCTACAGCTGTCTTTTTGCTTCATAGTCTCCTGTCCCAACTTTATCTGGATGATTTTTTGATCAGTGTGATCTTCCGATGCCACCGACGTCTGTTTAGATGCAAGCGC
Source organism: Lagodon rhomboides (assembly GCA_039737535.1). Classification (NCBI taxonomy): domain Eukaryota; kingdom Metazoa; phylum Chordata; class Actinopteri; order Spariformes; family Sparidae; genus Lagodon; species Lagodon rhomboides. The sequence continues at coordinate 11,612,332 of CM077805.1, read as the reverse complement.
GGAAAGGATGGTGTCCGACATTAGGGTGAATTCACCTGAGGAAACAGAGAAGATTCATGTTAGAGGCGATATTCTATGTTAAAGGCAGTAAAAGTGGGGCTGGTTGTCAAGCAGGAACACAATTTATTACAAGTTGGGTATTAGATGTTAAGAAGCGATTGGCAAAACCAAATGTTATCAGTGAAAAAAGTGTTTCAGTGGAAGGTTACTGCGAGAAATACATTTTGAAAAGAATCTCACTTTTAGACAGCTTATGCCGCTCCTGTTGGTGCTGGAAGATCCTCTTCAGGTCTTCAGGGTCGTAGGTGAACTGCTCAAACTCTTGGTCAAGGGATGAAATGTCAAACATGGAGGAAACCTGGAAAAGCAGGCAGAATTTAAACACAAGACGTACCACAAACTTGCAAAGACTCTAAACTCTGGCTTCTTCTTTCACGATCATTCTTTACTACGCTGGTCTACCTTTAATGCAGTGATGCTGAAGAAAATGTCATTTTAGCCCCGGTTCTGTGATAGCAGCCATTACTATACATAGGAAAAAACAGCAATAGCTAATTACCAGCCAGCATTTGGGGATCAAGTGGATGAAGCCTACCTGTGAAAAGCTCGGCACTGGGAGGAACTCTTCCAGTCGGCTGAAGAATTCCCACGCGAGGATCTGCAGCGATGTATCAAAACGGGCGCCATACTGCACCGAGAAGACCTTCTTTGACGGGAAAAATATTAAATATATAAATTAATTTGCAGACAGACACACAAGGTCAATGCGTATATTAATGGCAACCCTTGTGTTGGGCTAAAACTCACCTTGAAATATTTATTTTTCTCAGATTCGTTTGTCAGCAACGTTTGAACCAGCTCCATAAAGGCTGACTTTGAAAACTCCACCTCTCCATCTTGATCCTGTCATGAAGCCCAAGAGAAGTTCGTTTACATGCACTAATCTTCAGTTTTCCATACAACTGTCTCTTGTACAGTTTAAGAATTTCTGCAACTACATCTGACAGTAATATAAAAGTGACAACATTTAATAAGGATATCGAAATGATCCTCTTCCTCCGGGCAGATAGACAGAAGACACCCTGACATTAACAATACCCACCTCTTCATGCATATCATTTGTTGTCCACTCTTGGAAACTGTCAAGGTGGTCCTGGATGGTTTTATAGTCCACCTTGTCTTTCCTCTTTAAGTCTTCAAGAATGAGCTGAAAAACACAAAGTTAACCCTTTATGCTGTCTCTGCACACATAAAATATCACAAAAAGATGTCCACAAACAGCTAGAAGTGTCCACATTCACTCACCCGAGCTCTCAGTCCCAGGATCAGCTGAATCTTCTCCTTGTAGTTCAAAAGCTCTGGGACACTGTCCGTCACCATCGCGACAAACTCTGCCAGTTTGTCATAGTGGTCCACGTTTCGCTCCTTGGCCACCTGCCACATACAGGCCGACATCAGCCTCAGCGGAGGGACCACGAGGTGTAGGGATGATCGAGGGATACGAACATCTAACAAAGGAGACAGCAGTGAAACAAATAAAAATAAAGTTAAGAACTGCACAACAAAGAGTCTGAAAACATAGTATCAAGAGTGCACAACAATATCTTCATCTCGCAGGAGTTTCTTTGACAGTCACAGGTTGCATTTTTCCAACACATTCAGCTACACCCTGCTCGAGAGCAAGGGCCATGGGTTATAATAGTGCGTGCTGTCTAATTTAATTATATTAAACAGGACTAACTGATAGTGTTTGGTCTCTGGTTGACTCTCAAAAGCAGAAGCTGGTAGTAATGAGACAATTATGAATCTTCCACACCAACAGGGGGCGCTGTGTGCTTGAGGGGGGTCGTGTGTAACAACCCCGCTGCAGCCAAGAAGAACAACTACGAACCAACTATCATCACTAAATGTGTAATATCATCTCTCTACAAACCTTGGGAGGACTTTGGTTCGTCCTGGTTTGAGATTTCCTGTGATGCCTTGTGGACTTTCGTGCGTACCACTCCGTCATCCTTGAATCGATAAAGAAAACTGTCGTTATAAATAGACTCTGCTGTGTAATAAATTAACGGAAATCATGTCGTGATGTATCTTTGATACCACTTCCGGTCATTCTTGTTTACTTCGCTTTGCATGTCACGACATGGAAAGAGTTGTCACCAAGTTACTTTACAGTTTGGTTTCTGGTCACGTTATGACAATAAGTAAAAGAGAACACGTGTGCTACAAGGACACACGAAACAGTGTAGGTATTATAGAGAGAGTGGAAGTTACAGAGAGTAACTTAGGCTGTCTAGCACTAGTATAGTAGTTAGCACCGCATCTGTGTACTTTAATTACTGCCGCGCACCTCAAAATCGAAACGGTCCGTCTCTCGATGTCTGGTGAACTGGGCCAGCCATCCCAGCTCCAGCAGGATCGGAGGGGCTACACCACCCAGGACGCTGCACTTCATGTGGCTCCTTTTTTTCGCTTTCACGAAGCGATCCCGGATGTTTTTCCACAGCCTCCGACAAAACGCCTCTTCCTCTCCTAGACTGTCGGCTATCTCCTTCCACGAGTTCGCGATCATCTCGCTGTCCTTATGCTCTCTCATCGACCGGTCGTACAGATGTTTGTGCAGGCGGACCTGCTCGGCGACTCTTCTCTGCGCCGAGTCCATGTTGAAGCTACGCCGCGTGCGCTAGAGGACCAGGAGTGCGTCGCGGCAACTCGCGGAGCTCTCGCGCTGGACGCGTGACTGGACGCAGAAGACGTAAAAGACTTTTTTGGTATGCTCACTCTCGCACCGGGCCACAGCATACAGGAAACATTCACATAGGAGCGTGTAACGTATCTATGTCTATAAACAGAATAAACTCAGTAGTACCGGCTGCGAACCGCGGGAAGGCGGCGCTGTACGATGTGACCACGCCCCCGTCCAGCACGCCATCCCAGCTGCGTTCAGGACAAGTGGGAACTTTGAGAGCTTACCAGTGCCCGAGTAGTGCCGGCTTTCATCGTCTAAACCCGCCTTACCACCGCTCGCAGCCATCAACAATCAACCATCTCGAAATAACACGCAGGTTGCCAGCCATGTATGTTTTCCTACAATTACAAGCCCCCCCAGATGCGCCATTTCAGGAGCGCAGTGGCGTGCTAGCTTAGCTTTGCTAACCGTTTAAGCTAGTTATTAAATTAGCAGCAGCGCTGAGAGACTTGTATGTTTTATGTTATTGCAAACGGCTGAATAAGTCCCTCCAAAAATGTTTTTAGACTTAATGTTCTAGGGAAAAAATGCAAGTTTTCCATCCTACAAAACAATTTGTTTAGCAAACACTTCCGGTGTGTTTAATGCTCATTATAACATAGCTAGTCAAAACTTAGCTCGCTTGGCTGAACTGGAGAGCATGGAGAGCACGGGGCGCCCTGGCAAGTAGCTACTTACTTTTCTGTCTCACCTAACAACCTGTATGTATGTTTAAATGCATATTCACACAGAGATGGGTGAGAAATTGTAAGTAAAAACATGCATTGTCTGGTCATATTAGCAAGATGACTCCTGACAGCTCCTTTAAAACAATCAGAAGTAGATGGGGACTTGTTTTGAAATGTTAAAAAAACAACTGAAAGAAAAAAATAGAATGGCTCAGTTCAGATCTTCTGACATAATCCAAATCTCTGGAATCCCTGAGATCCCAGGAATAATCTGAGACATAGATTATTATTTACACCTTTTTTAAAAATCTGATATCTTCACTGTATAGTTGTTTAGTTATGAGCATTTGGACAAGTGTAAAAATACAGTCCTTTCAAATCAATTAGGGTTCACAGAGACTTGGATTACGGTGGATGAGGTTTATGTAGCCATTATAAATTTGCTTTTTACATTTGAAATCAAGTCCCCATCTACCTCAGTTGTGTTGATGAATGCCGCTGCGCTGTTTCGCTGTACAGCTCCAGAAACGTTTTGCGAAATGTCATCCAATTTTCCATCAGCATGAGGCTGAGGAGATGATGAGTGAATTTTCATTTTTTGGGGAAAACATAGTTGAAGGCTCGATCACCTCCAGCTGAATGAATCAGCAGCCATAATCTAATAATATTACTTAAAAAAAAAAAACTTTATTGACAAATAGTTCTATAACAATTGCTTTTACTCTTGACTAGAAGTTTTGTGCTTATGTAAATGCACTTGAGTGAAATTAATGTAATGCAGTAAAAGATTTTAATGTCTTTCACCACAGTGTAGAAAGCCACAGTCAACCTGCTAAGTGAAAGGTCAATGGCGCCATCTAGTGTCGTGAAACCTGAACTGCCCGGTTGATCCGGTCTTCGTCAGCCAACCAGGAAAGAGGGCTTGACGTGATCTGGACTGAGGCGGATGGGACCAGAAACCTTTGTTCTGTCTCTGCTCCCGATGCGAGAATAAAGAAAAAACAAAAAAAACAAGCGCCCGTTAATGCCTCCTTCAGCGCTGCGCTCGCATTGTGAGGGCAGGCGACCGCCGATGGATGCTTTATTAATCAGAAAATAGCGGTATTTATTTATTCGGCTCTCTCGATCGGTTCCCTGATCGCTACAGCCCGAGGGGGGAGACATCTGGACGGTGCTTTTTTCTCTCTCTCTGTGTCAGCTGCTAAATGGAAATAAAATACGGGACTGAAAGCGGGAGCAGTCGAGGTGCGTGTGCTCTAATGAAAAAAAATCAGTATCGATCATTGTGTGTTTTCACCTGCAGCTTTGCCGTGTAGCCACACTGTCACATATTCAATAGGCTGCTCGGTGTTAAATGCGAGTTTGTTGCGAGTTTGATGGATGCTGCTGGCTGTCAGTGCACCTGAGAGCAGCAGCACCGTCGTTGTTCGTCTCAGCCCGGCACTTTGTCTCCGCAAATCAAGTTGAGCGTGTCAGGTTGATGTTGTTGGGTCGCATGCAAGCTCGCCGAAGCGCTGATAAATCACGTAGGTAAAGTGTTTAGGTTAAGTGCCCGCTGAAGTGAGCCAATTTGGGAGCATTTGTTCCAACTACAACCAAGCCTGTCTCTTCCTCATGTCAGTGCTGTGGTGGAGTAGCCTTTCAGACTGAGCCCACACACACACACAGCAGGAACATCTAGGGATTAATAGTGGGAATAATGATAATCTGGGCTAATTGTTACACAGTTAATTAAAAAAAAAAAGATAAACAAGACACATTTTAAAGCAGATCCACATGTTAGTCTGGTTAAAATCCTCTGTTACAGTTTTATTTTGCAGTATAATAATATATTGTGATATTGTACACAGTTTGTAGGTTCATATCATTTTGGACCAATGATATCACCGTAAGTGTGTGCAAAAAGTTGGAAAAGCAGATAGTAAACGCCCAAAAAGCTTCATGGTAACACATGCTAAGTAAGTCCAGCGGTACTTTGGTGCTCTCTGCCCTGATTTTACATCATTCTGGTTCCAAAATGGCTCAGCTGCTGCGTCTAAACCTTATAACTGTCGGGAAAACCACGCTAGATTGTTTACACTGGTTGCACTGGTGCGTCTAACTTTTACATTCAGGTGCCCCAGCACGTAATTTAGGTGCCCACAAGAATGCATTTTTAATTAAACTTCTTAAAACATTATGTCAATGATTGTAAATAGGAATAAAGGTTCAGATCAATGTTATTCTTCGCTATACACCGATCAGGCATAACATTATGACCACCTGCCTAATACTGTGAAGGTTCCCCTTGTGCAGCCAAAACAGCTCTGACCTGTCAAGACATGGACTTAAGACCTCTGAGGGTGTCCTGTGGTGTCTGGCACCAGGGCGTTTTATAGTGGATCCTCTGGGTCCTGTATGTTGGGGGGCCTCCATGGATCAGACCTGCTCCAGCACGTTTTCCAGGTGCTCCATCAGATTGCGATCTGGGGAATTTGGAGGCCCGGTCAACACCTTGGGCCCTTCATTGTGTTCCTCGAGCTGTTCCTGAGCAGTGTTTGCGGTGTGTCAGGGCACATTGTCCTGCTGGGGGGCCGCTGCCATCGGGTAGTGTTGTTGTGGTGAGGGGGTGTACTTGGTCCACAACAGTGTTTGGATGGGTGGTGCGTGTCAAGTGGCATTCACATGAATGCCAGCACCCAAGGTTTCCCAGCAGAACATCGCATTGTGATGAGATGATCAATGTTATTCACGCCACCTGTCAGTGGTTTTAATGTTGCGGCTGATCGATGTATGTTAGAATTAGCCACCTGCCTAACTCATCGTCCAAACATAGCCGTGAACTGTAGCCGCTGGTAGCTAGTAAGCTCAGCTGACCGTGCAGCTGGCAAGCGATCCTATTGGCTAACTTTGCTCAGACTGGCAGCTCGGAGCGCCGGGGGAGCGTTGGTGTTGTTTACTTTTGGACTATCATGGCTGTGGCTAGCTGGTTAGCATGCTAGCTTCAACTGATATCTCTGCAACCCAATACATAGATGTGTTTGACATAACGTCAACACTTATTTTTTCATCTTCTGATTTTAGTTAATTTTTTTCTTACATATTGCATCTTTAAAATCCCAGCACATGCAACAACAAAAAAAAATGAAATAATCTCAACTGTTTAAGAAATCAGTGTTAGAAAACCAATCAAATCAACCTCAAATCTTAATTGGCTGTAAAAAACATTTGTTAATGTTAAAGTTTACAATTTCATCTACAGAAAATATGTCAATAGGCTGATATTTGTTCAAAGGTGACTGCACACACATACACACTCAATTGGTATGTTTAAAAAAAATATTACTACATTTTGTAAACAGGGCTGCTGAACATCAGGCGCACCGGTGCGACCAATGAAAATGTTGAGTCACACTTTAGAGAATTTTGGGTGCATGTGTGACCAAAATAGTCACAGCCTGGAGCCCTGGAAAAACCCTGGCATGTTTCCGTAAAACTGAATGAGAAACTGACAAAAAAAAAACGCTCACACCACAAGGTCTTTCCCGGAGCTTTTGAGCTTATCACACAGTCTTCCTCAGCAGATGGAGTTTTATGTATGAGTGGTTTGAAAAGGGGTTAATGCATACGGTAAATTAATCAGGGGATCATGTCTGGTTTTTGTTTGCCTGCCTTTTCCCTGACAAAAGCTTGACATCACAAAGATTATGCTGAAATCCAGTATATACAGTCCTGTGTATTGATTTGCAGTTAAAGGTCAAAGTCAATCAGAGCTATTCAAGAGGTTGCTATAAATTGTGCTGCCTAATCAATAGAAAATATGTGAATATATATCATTATATTCCCAGACTCTAAAGGGAAAACACTTACCATTTACAACGATACTTCCACCACAGAGATGTGTGCAGGTGTTTCATGTCACCTGTCTTCAGTTGTTAACTCCTGCTCTTGTTTTTTTATCAGCTTCTTTGTGATTTGAAATAAAGTTGCCTGCTGATCCTCAGTAATTCTCTCTACACATCAGGATGGATTAAAAAAATGCAATTGTCACACACATGAAATAATAAAACATTTTATTGTCTTCAGGTAATGATCTTCCAGTCCGCTATCTGCGCCTCCTGGCCCCGCCCTTGCAGCTCTTATCAGCTGCAGTGTGGCAAGTAGTGCAGCAGGGACTTGTGGACCACTATGGGATGCTGGAGGAGTTTGTTACCATGGTGACAGAGCTGGTCCCAGAGCTGATGAGCTACAGTCAGAGGGCTCAGCTCATCCTGGGACTCAGGGCCCGGGTGAGTAATAATCGCTGCTCGAGGTCATGCTCCTGCTTAATTCAGGTGTTTGTTAAGTTAAAGAGGCAACATTTGAAATCAATAAACAATAATGTAGCTTATGAGTAGACGATAACCACTGTGAATTCAGTGTTACATGTTCAGGGCTGTTTTTAGGTTTGTGAAGTGAGTGTTTCCTCTCACTTATATCTTTATTTATTTGATTTATTTCCCTGTAAATCAGGTGGGCAGAGTAGCAACAGGTCAGACATTGAAGAAAAAGTACAATGTCATTTAATTTACCATCCAGTGTTAGACAGAAAGTTTTATCTACCAGGGCTGTTTAAATGTGGTGCGATATGATTGATCGCACGTGTGTTTACATTCAGCTGGTTCTGGAGATGTGTCGAGGCGAGCACCCAGCGGACATGCAGGCCATTCAGCCACATCTGGACAGAATTAAAGCTCCCGTCAGCACTGCCAAGGATCACCACGTGAGTCACCTCGTCCCCGTGTTTCTCTCTGGAGGGAAGTTTACTGCTTCGTCTAATCATGATTGATTGAGTCACAAGACGGTTTGGTTCTCTGCAGTTGTTTACAGTGTACAGAGTCAAGAATACACAGTTGTACACAGCTGATCAAGTGACTGGTTGTCTCTCCTTTGATTTGGGATTTTGTGTTCACACTGTGTATGTGTGTAACAGGTGACCATCAACCAGGTGGAGGAATCTGAGGTGAACTTCGTGGAGTTGGTGCATTCTCTACTGGAGGATCCGTCTGAAAGAAAATACTTCTTCCAGGTGAGATGGCTCTCTCTTACTTTTCTTTGAGCTCAGTGGGGTCCATATAATATTTCATAATGCAAAGAAATAAGTAGTTTGTCATACTTAACATGCATCTTGAGGGACCCAATCAGAAGTGGATAGCTCTACAGTGTGTACATGATTGTGTCCTGGGCCACATTTAAGGACCGCCTACTCAAGTGCCTTCCTCTGCAAAACCACAAACAGAGACAGAACTGATTAGACACTGTCTGATGTCCACGTGGTTCACTGTAATGCAAATACTGTGTTTGGCCTCTCTCGCCTGCCAAGATAAGCGGCAGATGTTTGTGAACGCACCGTCTGTTTTAACTGATTTCACAACTCAACTGGTGACTGCACATGTCCCCAGACTCCCTTAGAAAAATCCCAACTTTTTTGTTGAGCTGTTGAAAGAGCAGAAACTTGAATTACTTTGCAAAACGGCCATGGCATATTCTAAATCATTTGAGCCTTTTTGTAAACTCGGCAGTAATTGCAATGTTGTTTTTTCTTTTTTTCTTTCCATGTTTGTCGAAGCATCGCTATATCCTACCAGTCTGTTGGCCACTCCATGTTTAAAGTGCATCTAACCTGCTAACGTTCATAGCAGTTGTCTGAATGGATTATTTCAACTAATTTTACCAGTTACGCCACATTTTTGAATGAAGACAACATTTTATTGACGGTATATGTCAAATTTAACGTCAGACCATACTCCCTTTAAAAACCTTGCAATTTTATAAGTTGTTGAGTTCAGAGAAACTTTATAAACTTGGTGCAATGCTGTCTGCAACAAACTCTTAATTATTTAAGTTGCTTCTTTCTTTGTGTAAAAAGCCCCATTTGTCCGGGCGATGTACGTGTTTATTTATTTATAAAGCGGGGAAGTGAGATCTGATCACAAGAGGTCACTCGAGTCGCATGTGGAGACACTCTGTCATTACATTTTAATATCTGTTTAAATCCATCAGTGCTCAGACTGACTTGACTGCAACATAAACTCTATTATATATTGTACCATCAGTACAAAACGGCGCAGGACATTTCAGTATTCATCCAAAAAGATTTCTCTGATCTGATTATCTCTCCAGGTGAAGCCCGTTGTCATGATCTGCCTTTGGTCGGGTGACACAGAGGGGCTGATATTCGATTAGAGGACAAAGTGCAAAAAAATTACTCTGTGTAATTGGTGTAGTTATAATTCTAACAGGGATGATTGCAACTGAACAGGCCTGTCCCTCCTAACCATTATATCTTTCGCAAGAGATGGCAGTTTAATGGAATGCAGGTGTGACAGAATTACAGCCGCAGTAACAAACATCCTCAGGCGGTTGGACCGTTTCCGAAGTTCAGTGTCTTTGAAGTGTTTGTGCCAAACACACCATCTGAGACACATACTAGTACATCTCTTAATCTGTCTGTCTGTCTCTCCCTCTCTCTCCCATTTGCAGGAAATCTTCCCTGTGTACTTTGGCTCAAAGTACGATGCAGCGCTTGAGATGCTGGTGTGGGAGTTCATATCAAGGCTGGAGGAGCTGCTGCCAGTTCCAGACTTCACACAGGTGCCATGTTTCTTTGAACTCTAGCCTTGGCAGTGATGGGATTTCTGGCACAGCCTCACCTGCTCCCGAGGTGCACAGAGAAACGGAAGAAGTCTGAAACTTTAGCAACACATACAGTGTAGAGAACAACTCTGGCTTGTGGCGTTCAGCAGGGCCACGAAGGCCGAAACGCGCCGGTCTGACAATAGAGGTGTTTCCATCAGCACATTTATTGCAAGTATCACATGAGATTGATGGAAATTTCACATAAACTTTATACATTTTACAAAAGCGTTTTTATGCTCGCTTGAGGTGGTTTACTCCTCACCGTTTCAATACAAGTTCGGACCTACGTGAGTGATCAGCTGTTTCCACTCAAAGATATGAAGTGGAAGAAGCTGTTTCAGCTGTCAGTGGATATTCTCCTAAAATCCCATTCCAAGAATCCTACGTGGATACTCTAGGCAACTGGCTCTGTTTCTTCTTTTTCTTCTTCTTCTTCTTCTTCATCTTCTTCTTTTCCTCCTCCTCTTCTTTTCTTCTTCTTCTTCTTCCTCCTCCTCCTCCTCCTCCTCCTCCTCTTCTTCTTCTTCATCCTCTTATTTTCTTCTTCTTCGTCTTCTTTCTCCTCTTATTCTTCTTCATCTTCCTCCTCTTCTTCTTTTTCTTCTTTTCCTCCCCTCCTTCATCCTCTTCTTTTCATCTTCTTCCGCCTCTCGTCTTCTTCTTCATCCTCTTATTTTCTTCTTCATCTTCCTCCTCTTCTTCTTCTTCTTCTTTTCCTCCCCTCCTTCTCCTCCTCCTCCTCCTCCAAGCTGACTAATAAAGTTGTTTTTATGCTACAACTTTATTGCACATTATCAGCCAACTACATGATAACAATAATGATTATTATAACAAAAAAAAAGATAGTTATAATAATAATAATAATAATAATAATAATGATAATAATAATAATAATGACAGATCTGTTTGTTTCTGTTACACTATTCATAAACCAACTTTTGGTAAATTCAATATCTTAACTGCTCTCAATTATGTATCTGTTTATTTGTTTAAATGTCATCAGCGTCTCTGATACACTCATGTTGGTGACCCTGTGCAGCTTTCTCTGCTGCTGCTGCTCTCAAGGCATTCTCAAATGACCACGTCCTCTCACGGCCGCACTGCTGCTCCCATCCAAGCTTATGTAACAGGTCACATTCTGGCCACTGTTCTTTCCTTATTTTGTTACCTGCCCACTGCAGTGTTGATGTGAACTGAAACTGCCTCCTGGGGAGGTTAACAGGCCCTGTGGGAGGTCTGAACCACTTGTTTTGCCTCTGCCTTGTATCTTACCATCAGCGTAGACCAAATGCAACGCAGGCAAGTGTATCGCCGGGAGATAGCTGTGGCGCTATTCCAAAATGATTCACTTTTTCCTGGCTGACTTTGGACCACAGGCTCAGTGCAGGGGCTCATCTGTCTGTACTACTGACCCAGGGGCAGATATGGAGGAGGGTTAACTGGGCACAGGTGCAACACAGTGTCCCAGTGGGCTGCCTCCTCCTCCCCCTCTTTTCTGGACCGAGCTGTGGCAGAAAAACAAAGTAATGAAATCAGATTATCACATAGTATAAAAATAAAAAAATGCTCATTAGGACAGAAAGATTTCCTTTTGTTACGCAGCTGCAGTTTCACACTTGTGGGTCGGCGAGCCTGCATGACGTTCCTCATATTTAGTGGCGGTAGCAAAGAGTAATGAGCTTGACCCCTCATCAGATTAACTTATTTGTCATTTGAATGCACTCACACACTAAAGCCAGTAACCTGATCTCTCTTCTCAGCTGGCAGCTTTGCTCGGAGACGCTCCGTCATTCCTGGACGACTGTTTACAATCATTTTTCCCTCCGGAGGACATGAAGGCTGTACTTGAACACCACAGAAACCTCGGACACTTTGAGGAGAAAGGTACAGTAGCATACGGGCAAATATTTTGGCATTTATAACGTTTTTATTTTATATTTTACCCTTAATTTACTGTTTTTTCAAATTAAAGATTGATTGATTGATTGATTGAAATCTTTTTTTTGTACATGTAAATTTTTTTCATAAACAACAATCCCATCCCCTCTCCATTAATCCCTCACTAATAATTCAGTGAATTCAATGAATACATAAATAAATAAATGGGTAATATATACATACACATGTATACAAACATATATTATTTATAACCAGATATGTCCTGAAAAATATAATTTATTGAATGAACCATTATCTTATGTGTTATAGCTTAATATTGATTTCTTTTCACTTCTATAAACATGTACCATTCCTGTAATTATATATATTATGATAATTTAAGTATGTATTCACCAGCATCCACTTACTCCTCACCATACCTATCTACATATATATTTACATATATACCCACTTTGCTTTCTGTAAACAAAAATAAATAAATAGGAAAATAATATAAAAATAAAAAAGATTGCATAAGCAAAGATTATTTATTGTAGCTTATTTCATCACACAGAACAGGTGAATAATAAAGCTTTTTCTGGTACAACGTTTCAAGGAGAGAGACACATTTTTGTCTTTACAGTTCCCTTCATTTAAGTACTAATTAACTAGGTGAGCCAGTGTCTAATTAGGCATCTTTTCGTCTCATTTGTAGATCCTCGATTGTTACCAATGGATGACTGCATCCTCTCCTCCCTGTCTCTACCTCCTGGCACCAAACCCGTCATGACCACCACCTCCTGCTCACCTGCTCTCAGTGAATCAAACCCTCCGAGTGCGGCGAGTAGGAGGAGCTCAGAGACGGCGAGACAAAGGCCGAAGGAGGCGAGAGACTCTTGGCAGCTGCAGGTTAGAGGTGGGAACATTTCTCAGGAGATGAAAGCACCGGGCGCGGTTGGTGCGCGGCCATGCGATGAAACCATAGACCTCACTGCATCTAATGAGACTGCGGACACAGATTCAACAGCTGACGACAACAGCCAAAGTGTGATCGGAGGGCGGGTTCTCAGGAAGAGGAAGCTGAGCGGAGGGGTGGACGTTCCCTCTAAACAGCCTGCGGAGGCCACAGCTTTCTTGTAAGATCTCAACAGATGTCTCACTCATGGTTGCATTTGCTTTTTAGCCATATTAGCAGCGAGGTCTTTGAGATGTTGCTGTCAGTCTTCTGTTTCACCATCTCAGTCCCGATGGATTTGCACAAAGCTTTGTACAGATGTTCATTGTTCCTGGGCAATTAAACCTAATGTGTTGGGTTAACTCTAGCGCTACCACGAGGCTAACATTCCTGGTTTTGACTGAAATGTCTTGATAGCTGTTTGATGGATTGTCGTGAAATTCGTGCCCACATTCACATCCCTTCAAGGTGGACTGTTGATTGGTGAAAATGTGTGAGTCAGTTTTATTCACTGTGTGTTTTTCCACCTATGCAGGGATTCATCAGCGGACGGTGAGAATTCAGGTGAATCTCCTCTCATCTCGATATGGGGAGAATATACAGGTTTGTACAGTTCACTTACGGATCAGTCGATACTCTGGTTGTATCAGTCGAAGCGTTGAATAACTCTTTAATAACTCTTCTGGTTTATTTCAGACTCTCAGGAACGTTCTTTCCCAGCTGTAACGGACACGAAAGTTCCCTGGTCGGACGAGGAGACGCTCAATCTGCTCGACATCTGGGGGAAGGACTCGGTGCAGCGGGCTCTGAAGGGCTGCTTGAAGAACCGTCACATATTCACGCAGATCGCACAGAAGATGGCAGAGAGAGGCTACATGAGAACGGTGGAACAGTGCCAGACCAGGATCAAACGCCTGAAGAAATGCTTCCGTCAGAATATCAGGTTGGTATAAAATGACGTCCTTTGTGCTCGTCTTTCTGTCTAAATCTGCAATCTGTCTGATAGCTAGTATTTCCCTCAGACCGATGGCTGTAGAGAAAAAAAGAATTGAAACAAAATACCTGTTTCCTTTTCCCTGTCTGACGCCAGAGGGAACTCCAGGATGGAGTGTAAATTCTACGAGCAGCTGCAGCGAGTACTCGGCTCCTCGGCTTCCTCAGCGCTTCCTGAGATCACCTACGACGTCGAAGAGATCGTCGATGAGGACGAGTCCCAAGACGGCGACGAGGACTTGCAGTTTGTCGGCCAAACGAGCCGACTGGAAATCGGTACAGTGTCACATTTGTGTCCTTCAGAAAATCACTTCTGCAACGGAGGTGTTAGATGTTTGAAAAATTGGTGTCGTATATCCGAATAAACCAAACAACGTTTTCATATTTTAATTTAAGGAACCAAAAGTGTTCCATGGACAGACTTCGAGACGTTGGCCCTCATCAACACGTGGGGCGAAGACAAGATGCAGCAGGAGCTGAGAGGCGTGCACAGAACCGGACACCTTTTCTCCAGCATATCCAGCAAGATGGCCGCCCAGGGCTTCTCCAGAACACCAGAGCAGTGCCAAACGAGGCTGAAAAGGTTGAAGTCGAGTTTCCGGCAATGCTACGAAAACAAGTACGTATGCTTACAGCGAGAAAAAAGTTCATGGAAGAGTTCCGGACGGTGTGTATTTACAGTATTTGTCTGCTGTCTTCTCACTAGCATGAAGGGACTGGAGCAAGTCGAGTGCAAGTTTTACAGTGAACTGGGAAGAATTCTGGTGAAGGACTTCCCTTCAGCGTCGCAGCTGGATGATGAACCACCAGGAGAGCCTGAAGACAACGACTTCACGTCCTTCTCCCATCAGGATATGGGTACCCTGACAGCTTATCATTGTCTCAACATCAAATGGAAATGTATAGAAACAAATCTGGATTTAGACAGTGATTCAGTGGGTTTAAAGCACTGGTGTTTTGACTTAGGAGCCCAAGATGCAGCTAATAAAGAAATGTGAATTTAACACAAACAACACAGCTTCAGTTCCCACAGAATGCACTCCTTTGGACCTGTACTTTGAGGTTTTACCCTCAAGGAGGCGCTATAGCACCCAAACATGTGCCCGTCAAAAGCAGTTGGATGTTCAACTTTACTGCGCTGATTATGGCATCATCTATTTACAGAAGTGTTCTCTTTTCTATTTGCTTCTATCCCTTCAGAGTCTGCTGTGGGCGTTCTGGAGGAGAGGAAGAAGGTCCCCTGGTCGGACAAAGAGACCATCATCCTCCTGGAGATCTGGGGAGACCCGCAGGTGAAGGCCTTTAAAGATATAACACGTAACATTTCTGCATTCAAATGTACCAAAATATCTAGGAATTCTGCTAACTTTTATCCAAAAAATACTTTACTAAGTAAAAGTATTTACTACGAATTTCTCCTGCATTTAGGTCCAGCACGGTATGAGACGCTACCCACACAACGGCCACATTTTCACTGAAATATCGGAAAAGCTCAGCGCCAACGGCTTCTCCCGCAGCCCCGATCAGTGCCACACCAGGATCAAGCGGCTGAAAGCCAGCTATCGGCAGTGTCAGGAAAACATGAGGTAGGAGCCGCTCATGAATATTCAGTTTGTATACTGTGCTGTTGGCAGGATGCGCGTGTGTGATAACACAGATGCCTTTACTGTCTGTAGCTCTTCCGGGACCGACAGAGTCGACTTTAAATTCTACGACCTGCTGGAGCAAATCCTGGACAAGCAGCCGTCGACATCCTCCACTGTGGTGACGGACTCCATCGAGATATCGGAGGACTCCAATGGCGAATCAGTGCCTGAAACAGGTAAACGTCACCTTAACTCGTGGATAAAAGGGCAACATTAATCAAGAATACACAATTTACTGATTGGAGTTGCATTGTTGAAACTGACATGTGCAGTGTTTGAAATTTGTTTAGTGAGCAGCAAAAACTAGGAAAGCATTAATGGATTAAAGGATCGGGGCTGACTGCGTTCCGGCGCCGTGCCGGATCTCCGCCGTACCGACTGCAAAAAAAAAAAAAGAAATCGGGTTTGCCCAGAGATCTAACATACTGTTCTCTGGGTCTCACAGAGGCGCAACTTTCACTCAATCTCACTAACGATAGGTCTACTAGCCATTCAGAAGTACGGTGGGGGCGGGCCTTGGTCAAACAGATTGATCCAGAGAGCAGTCGCTCCATGTCGTCTTGAATCCGGGTTTAGCAACACAGGCCGTAGTTTCAGTGTGGACCGCAAATTCATGAAGCCAGTGGAAGACCCTAAAGATGTCGACAAAGGCATTAAGGTCGGTAGCGATGGAAAGCTCTTTGGGAGCTGGTGCCAAAAGCTCCGACAATCAGGTGCATGCGTTGTGCGCAAGGAGGCTAATGACTAGCGGGAAAAAAGTGCTATCACGGCACGAATCACGAACACATGGAATGGAAAAAAGTTCAGGCTCAGGATTTTTTTTTGCAATCACCCCCGAAGGATTAATCCGCGACAAATTTGACATTAACTGGTGAAATTTTGCATTCAAACCGAAACCAATACAGACAGTGATCGGCGCTGTCTTTCTGCTGTTAGATGGAGAAGTCGGCATGTCGACTGAAAAAACGGGGCCGAGCTCGTGGTCGGATGAGGAGACCTTTGCGCTCATCGAGATCTGGGGCGACGAAGACGTCCAGAGGGCGCTGAGGGGTTTCGTCCACAACGGACACGTTTACGCAGAGATCTCGGAGAGAATGCAAGACCTGGGCTACTCGAAAACCTCGGAGCAGTGCCGCTGGAAGGTCAAGTCGCTGCGGAACAACTTTCGACAGTGCTACGACAAGAAGAAGTGAGATCAAGCTTCCTATCAGTCCTTCAGCTATTTGTTTGTGTCACGGTGATGTTTCATCTGCGTCTTTTCACACCTTCTAGATGTGGAAGAAGAGTAGATTATAGATTCTACAAGCAGCTGGAACAAATACTTGGACACGAGGCAGTTGCTGTTGATGAGTATGATGAAAAAGACGAACAAGCAGACCCAGATCCAGGTACGGTCGTTTTTTCTGTATCCATTCACACAGCGGTAAAATAAATACACTCAGCAGCCTTTACAGCGTCTCCATCAATCTGAAACAGGTGCAGAGGGCGTGAACACAGCGTGGACGGAGCAGGAGACGGTGGCCCTCGTTGAGGTGTGGGCGGCAGACGACATGCAGCACAGCCTGAAAACCTGCATCCGCAACAGCCACATATTCGCCGAGATATCGGAGAAAATGGCCTCCATTGGATACCTGAGGTCGGCGGAGCAGTGCCACAACCGGATCAAAAGGTTGAAGAAGACTTACAGGCGTTACTGCAACAACCGGAGGTGAATAACACGGTCGAGTAATGAATTTGCAAACGCTGAACCTTTTCCAGCCCGGCGGACATGTTTCCCAGCATGCCTTTGATTTTCCAGGAATGGAGGGCGGCCCGCGGCGTACCGATACTTCGACCTCCTGGCTCCGGTGCTCGGTGACAACTCCGTGTACGCCGATGTGGACATTAGCGCTGCAGACGCCACCGTGCAACCTCTCATGGGCAATGATCCTGACATGTGTAGGTTTGAATATATTAATATAATTGTACACAATGTTGTTGTGCTGATATCAAGTGAATTCCAAAGATTTTCAGCCCAATAACACATTTGTCGTTCCTCCACTCAGACGAGCAGCCCTCCGCCAGCCACCTCCTGGCCGAAATGAGCAGAAAGATGCCGTGGTCGGACCAGGAGACTCGCACCCTGCTGGAGATCTGGGGCGAGGACAGCGTCCAGCTCAACCTGAGGGGCTGCCTGAAGAACCGCCACGTGTTCGAGTACATCTCTGAGAAGATGAACGACCAGGGGTTCATAAGGACCACGGAGCAGTGCTACTCCCGCATCAAGCGCCTTAAATACGGCTTCCTCCATGAAAAGTCAGTGATGAAACTATGACTTTTCTTTCTTCTAAACACATTTATAATTTGTCATCACGAGGCCATTTTGCTTTGTCAGATGTCCAAAGAAGACTTTCAGTAAATACAGCAGTGATGACCTTTATTACTGTGAGAAGTTATTTAAATGGGATTAGTATTTCCAGCTGACTACAGGCCAAACGTTCGAATGTTGGGATCTGTCTGGAGGTAACTTGTCCGTTGTTATTTCTTCTCCTTTGAATTCAGGGAGGATTTCAAATTTTACAGCGAGATGGATGAAATCTTCAGGAAGGAGCTGAAAGCGGACAAAGCCGTCCCGGACACGTCGGTTAGCGATGAGCCAGATGACTACACACTAGTGCCTGCTCAAAACAAAGGTGACACTTCACGCTTAACTTTACAAATCTCGGTTATTTTATTTTTTAAATGTGTAGTGACGCTATTGGAATTATGCAATCGTGTGACGTTCGTTATGTAATCGAAGACGTCCACCCCATTAGGTGCCTCAGGTACGCAGTGGGTGGCTGACAGCTCTAAGCAGACCTGGAGCGACGGGGAGACAGAGGCCCTCCTGGCCATATGGGGGAGCGAGGAGATCCAGGAGAACTTAAAGAGCTGCACCAAGAACAGACACATCTACATCCAGATCTCCGAGGTCATGGCCAGCCAGGGCTACCTGCGCACTCCTGAACAGTGTCAGACCAGGATAAAGAGGCTGAGGGCCAACTTCCGACACTTCCTCGAGGGCAGAAAGTAAATACCTCCGTTTATTTTAAGGGAGTGATCGGGCGACATATTGTGTTTAGATCATGCTGCAGGTCTTAACATTTTCTTATCGAAGCATGTTTCAACGCTTAATCTTTTAAAACAAGCTCTGATATTCGGTTTCCTGTTTCCAGAGGAGAGAAACAGGAATGCAAGTTCTTCGACAAGTTGATGAAGATATTTGGCAACAAGTATGTGATAAACTCGGACCCCCTGGCTGACGATGTAGCCGATGGCGTAGGTAAGAAGTCGCACTGTTGTCAATCATGTTAGCTTCATCAACTGGATAATTATAATATATTTTGTTAGTTAGTGAGTTTTCGAGATGCTGTTCGGTGGATTTCGTTTCTTTCGGTTAGAGCTAACTAGCTGCCAAACCAACTAACTTAAATGCCCTTTGAGTCATATTTGTAAGTTATGTTCAGTTTCATATCTGAAAATGTCCTTCTTCTGATTCAGAGACCTGAAGCTGTCCATCATCTCAGAGTGAAGTCACGAGGACACAGCAGCTGCAGACTGAGACGGAGGAACGTCCAGAGGAGGAAAAACAAGGACAAGTTAACGAAACTAACTGACATTAGTGGCGTTGGTGCGCAGTAACTCACAGCTGACAGAAGAGGACCTCTCCAGGCTCGCTCAAATCTTTGCCTCTGTAAATACTTCAAATACTTCTACATTCTTCATATACACAGACCGACTGGCGGCTGTAGTGGTGTGTGTGTGTGTGTGTGCGTGTGCGTGTGTGTGTGCGTGTGTCTGTGTGTGTTTCATCCCTCCACCAGAGTGTCTTTGTGATTATTTACAATAGAGCCATGAGACTATAACCAGGACGCTCAGGGCCCGAGGGACAAACATGGATCTCTGATCTTGACCTGGTGGGAGTCGCACAAAAACGCTGTTCTCCTCCAGAAAACATGTTTTTTTTATTTAACGTGTATTTAATTATTTTGTACTTGAACTAAAAACGGAGTGATTCGAAGCACATGCAAAAAAGAAATACACGCAAGGCCTCTATTACTGTAACCACAGCACACGTTTGCTTTTTTTTTTCGTCTTAACTCTCGCTTGTGAAAGGTTTCTGGTTTTGCGCTCGTTTGAGATGTTTGAAATCTGAGTTGTGAACGTTCTTATTTTTTACACTGAATGATTGGATCTGGTCCAGAATTGTATTTATTTAATTTATTGTTTACACACGTATTTAACAATTTGCTTTGAACATGTTAAAAGCACATTTCCTTTCTTCCACAAAGATGTTGAGGACTTGTCACATCCATTAAAAGAAACTTGATATGTGCGATTCAGAATTGATTTTATTTGCTGTATTCATTTATTTATTTATTTACGTACTTGCCTGAAAAGTGATCAAGACAGTGAAGTGTACACTGAAGCCACAATAAAGACAAAATAACAGTAAAAGTAAATAACACGTTCAGAGCGTTAAAAATAAAGCAACTATATAATCAGTACATTCAGTTATTGATGAGACCACAGAAGCAGACAAATGTGCCATGTGATCATCCCGGCAAGACAGTTGAGAGGTGAAGAAAATCCTTAAAATGATCAAAAAATAAAAATATTGAATCTCTGTAATATATATAATATAAGAAGTGAGGTAAAACCAAATCAGTACAGCGGCTGGCACAATTAAAAAGTGTCACATCTGCCTCCTTACAATCACGGTGCTCTGACCGAACAGTAGCGAGCATCTCATACAGTAACTCAGTACATTCACTACAAGTGAACCGACATAATGTTACTTTGTGTTCAATGTATTTCTTCTCCCGTGCAAATTCAGTTTTTACGCCACTAGGCTACATTTCTCTGACAGCTGCAGTGACACACATCTGCTGTATTATCGTGCAATAAAAGAAAAGTGCGAAGATTATTATAGATGACCTCAATCATGACCATAAAACCCGGTCAAAAAGCTGCTTACACATTGATTCTGGAGACCATCATTTACAACTTCAGCTAAACAGAAGCAACTGATCCCACAATTTTAGGATAATACAGTATAAAGTCATGAAAACAGCAAATTGACTATATAATATCTAATATCTACCTTGACTTTGCTAACGTTAGCCACTAGAAGCTACAGATGCCACCGGACCAAGTGAGGCTGTAGCGGCAAATGACCGAATGACGGCAAATGACTGACTTTCATTCTTGGGTGAGCTGTTCCTTTAAGACCGATACTCCCTTTCTTTTAGCTCCGTTTTTGGTCTCCACCAACTCCTGAGCTGCGAAATTCTCCGCTGTGTGCCGTAGCGAATCAGTAATTCTGTCCACCTGCTGTTTGGGACTGAGCAGGTGGTGTGATACATTATAAGAACAGTATGGCTGCTTTAAGTAGGAAAATCTGAGAAACTCTTCGAATGTGACAAGTGTGGAGAAAGTACGCACAAACAGAGGTGCTCTGTCAAGATAAATCTCCTCACTTACCGGCAGTAATAGACACACCATCTCTGTCTTTCACCCACACAGACAGGATGGTTTACTGCTGTTTACAATATCTGCAGTCAGCCAGAGGATCCTGTCCTGCCTGAATTGCATTAGCTGAAGGGTGATGAGGGGAAACTTCCTCTAAACACACCGGGGGTTTCCAGTCATAAGGCCGTGTTTGGCCATGACAGTGTTATTTATTTTGCTGAAGCGCGAGTCCCCGTAATCTTTCTGATACTGTAAGGGGGGCAAGGTACAAGCTTTTCATCACATTTATGGCTTCACGGTCCCAGCGCAAGAGAGGGCGGAGCTGAGCTGGAAAAACAAGAGAAAGGTCCTGTCTGTGCAGAGAGTCTCGACGGGAACGGCAGTGTCTCTTCGTCATCCCAACCACTTTGAAATTTGATAGTACAGGCAGAGGATGAAGACTTACGGCCGTGCACTGATCCGCCTACCTGAATAGCAAATCAGAGTGATTTCTCTCACCAACAAGACGATTCTACACGCTCAGTTGGCCAAAAAGACACCAACAAGAACGGTCTAGTCCCGAGGCAATGGTGGGGGACACACCGACTAGAGACACCAACACTCACTGTAACCTCGATAATGAAGTCAGCCTGTCGGTCAGGGCCTTTACATGCTCACAATGACGGAGTTTGATGGGAAACTCATTAGTTTTGCATGTATTTTTTATCAGAAACATAAACAATATTGGTAAATTTAATAGTCACTAGTATTCTTCTCCAAATTTAAACACTTTCACCTACACATTTTTTTTCTCCCAAAATGTCAGAACAGTTATGGCGCAGGGTCGTCCTGGCTCCTCTCTCTTGGCAAAACAAGATTCTTGACGCCGAAAAGATGGGTTCCCTCTCCCCACACACACTCACCGGTGGTTTTGTTGGCATCGACCATAACAGCGCCACTGGGTAACAGCGGTGAACCTTCGTCTAACAGGACGGTGTACAAGTTCCTGGTTTTACAGAATGGCTTTAACACGCATTGAGCCTTGTGTTGGACAGGAGGTGGGTCAAGCTCTTCCTGCAGCCTCTTCAGCAATGACAGTGGAATCGCTGTCACCAATCGCCGGTCGCCTTTCGCTCCTTCTCCTTCCTCACCCTCCGCGTTTTTGCCGCCTTTTACTTCTACGACTTCTTCGACTTCGACTACTTCTTCCTCGTCATTCCCGTTTTCTTCCTCTGTTGGGTTATTGTTGCTCTTTCTGACAAACACCACTGGAACCATTTCCTCATGACACGCTTTGTATAAGCAACTGCACAGCTTACAAAAAAGCTCTACAAAGGTCTGAAAAACACAAGGAAAACATTGTTGTTTGACGGTTTCTTTAAACGCACTAAGTTCATATTTGAGAGTGAATGTCATTTCTGTTTAATTCTACCAACATGTCATTGTACTTACGTAACAACAAAATAAGGGTACAACGACCACTGCATAGGGCAAACAGGTGACAGTGGGAGCATAAGCAATGACGATCTGAATAAATTAGAAGACAATGGGTGATAGAACACACACAAATGCAACATCATCAGAGAAAACGCGTTGTTATTTTAGAAAATGTTCAAGCAACATTTAAAGAAAAAACACTTCACCAGTACTGTCGAGATAATAAGGACATTCTCCCTCCCCGTGTCTTTAATGAGAGATCTAGCAAGCGAAATGATTTGCCTAATTGTAATGTCACACTTCTTACCCAAGCAATCATGACGGCCCAGAACGTGGAGCTGCGTGTTTCTACGAGGGTTAAGACCGTAGGAAGACAAGGCTGCACACACACAGACAAACAGCATGTGTTAATACTACATGGTTTTCATCTTTGTGCTGGTTCTTGTCAAGCAAAGCCACTGGAAACCTGTTTTTTTCAAATCGCTGATGCTTAAATAGTTAGCCGAGAGTCAAACATTAATAAAATAAAATAAAAAAATGGCTATCTCATTCGGCGCTGGTATATACGACCGGGGAATATACTGATATTATTATATAATAGTGATATGAGATTACACATCTTCTTAGATATTGGATTTTGTTACATCGTGATATGAAATCAGTGTTGTCTTTTCCTGGTTTTAAAGGTGCCATTTGTACGAAAAGTTGATTTTTTAACCCATCAAAAAACAAAGTAGAATTAATTAAAGGACAGGTGGGCCGCCATCCCAAAGCTTGTTGGGAATTAGACTAAAAGAATCAACTTTTCTTACAATTAACACCTTTAAATGTTGGATTTCAGTAAAGTGATATTTCTTTTGCACTTACCAGACTTTTCTACTTGTTCTAATACTTGTTTTTTACCCTCTTAGTCATCCCTAAAATGTTGTCGTAATATCAATAAAGAGGTATTTGGTCAACAATACTGTGATATTTGATTTTGTAGCCCACTGATAGCATTTGTAAGCTGCTTCTGTTGCCAAAATATTGAGTTATATATAGTGTATCATGTTATAGATGAGGGTCTCTGTGTTGAGGATACCGTAAATTGAGGAATTGAAAAACCCAAAAGTGTTTGGCAGAAGCGTTTGTTGTAGGACATCACTTAAAGTCAGAATCTGATTGAGAAAAATAAGTTTTCAGGGTCTTTGGTAAAGCACCACTGAGGGAAAAAATTAATTATTTGGTCTCAAGTGTATTTTACCTTTTCATACACTGAGCTGTTTCCAACTGCAACCTGAAACAGAGAGGTCAACTTTATGTGATTATTCCAAAAAAACATCAGATGAACAATGTATTGTCTTACACCTCCATCACCTTAAATTGTTTTTGCAAAACAAACTAGTGCCGTGCAGTTACGGGATTGTTTGACGGGTCGATGACTCACACATCCAGAGCTGGTGTCCTCTCCGTCACACAGGCAGGAGTCTGGGATGGAGGAGCCCCAATCTTGGTAGCCTTGGAGTCCACAACACTTGTACTGGAGCGAGCACGAGCACACACATTCAACTCATGCTTAAATCTGCAACAACGCGGTTATGAAACATAAGTAGTAAATTACTTTCTTTTAACTCGCCTTTTAGGTTGACAAGGAGAAAGTTTTAGCTAAAATTTGCTAATTTGTACATCCAGCAGTTACGTAGCAACATATTAGCATGTATCTGAAGTCATGTTTTGTCAAGTCCAATGTTCACTCTCCTATGTGCTCCGGTTTTGGTCTCTACCAACTCCTGAGACAAACATGTGCTCCTTTTGCTGCTAGTTGCTAACTGCTGCTGTCTGGCTGCTGTTAGGCGCTAAGCTGGTAGGGCACAGCGGGTTTTTTTTTAGAGCTCCGACAGTGTCATTTGATAATTTTTGAACGATGCAACATGTAAGAATTGGTCACCAGTCGAATTCGTACTCTAAATATGGCCGCTAACTGCTGCTAACTGTAGCCGCCGTTAGCAAGTAAGCTCAGCTAACCATTCAGCTAACATTCATATTAGCTGACTCGCCCACTCTGGGAGCTCGGAGCACCGGGGTTGAGTGTTGGTGCCGCTTACAATCAGACTATCACGATACAAAGTAGCGAGGGGCTAGCCGGTTAGCATGCTAACTTCAATAGATATCTCTGAAACACAGCAGACCAGTTTAAAATGTTTGCTTACAATAGCTTCCAGGTGGAAAACCCCTGCATCCCTGCGTTAGCTTACATACAACTTAAGTGTCTTCTATTCTTTCATTGTGTTTAAAGGAAATCACAGCTTGATTTTTACCAAAACTGTCAGATCTAAACGACGCTAGCGTAGCAATATAGTGCCTGATTTCACATATCTGCACAATGCAAGGCAACAGCCAGTTTTCTAACAGGGAGTGACATTGTCGTCCGATGACTTGGTCCATAATTCTCCAGCACAATGCCATGACTGTACAAATAATTTCCAGTCTTGTCCAACAAAAGCTAGTTTTCCTTCTGTGTATTTTATGTGCTAAAGGGCAGATTTCCTGTCTTACCTCAGCCTGCCAGTGATATACACCGCCGAGTACATCACACGTTGGTTCAGTCAACTGGTTTTGGATGTCTCCCAGTGCGTTGTAGACAATCGGCAGAGTGTTGTAGTGCTTCTCAAACTTCTCTATATCCTAGAGGCAGAGGGACAAAGGAATATTTGAGCTATCTGCACAAACTCCATCAACTGACCAAGACTGAGATGTGGTTGAAAGCACCATAAACTTTTATTGTGTCAATCAGCTGTTTCCAATGTCAACATTCAGCCTTACAGGAGAGGTAGTATTTGCCCACCTGAGCCTCTTTTTTCACGAAATAGTAAAAAGTAAGACTCATCATCAAGACCAGGACACAGGTGTAAATCACTAGCTATGGAGAGACACAAAAAGGAGAGAGGCAGTGAGACTTTTACTTTACAAGGTGAACTTGCAGTATTTAGGTCACATCTCACAAACAGACATCCACGTACCGCTGGTATATAGCAGCCCCTCCTTCTCCAAAACTCCAGCAGCACCAAGACGCAGCCCAGCAGACTTACCCCCGACCACAGATACACCAGTTCGCCCTCGTGTTTCAGCCGGGACGCCACAAGATCCTACGAGAACAAACCTCACTGTCATGTCAACACGGACGGAACGCAACAGCCTATTTCCATGACAGCTAGAACTTCTCACCAAACTTACACGAAATAACAAAGATTGCTGAGATCTACTGATTGTTCCAGATTGATTTAATTAATGACAGACTTGAAACACAAATGAAAAACAAAATTCATTTACGTTTTTTTTTCCATTTAAGCTTGTCTATGCTCCATTTTCTGTGAACACATTTGATGCTTCCCTTGTCTTATTCTCATTGACATTTTCAATTTCATCTTTACAATTTGAGATTTTCAGTTTGAGCCCTTCCTTAGAAGCTTTGCATTTAAAATTTGGCTTTTTTTTTCACTCTCATCTTACATTTTAAATGTGCTTCTATTTGGGCTTTTGAATTTTTATTACAGCGGACGCTCTGAGCGCTCTCAAACTGGAGCTTCGAATTTCTGAACAACCACTTCTGACATAATGTATGAATGCATCCATATTTATATCTGAACAATCAATATTTAATCAATAACCCACGTTTTTATACATAAATAAACATTATTATTATTCTACTACTGCTTTATTTCCCCCAGACTTGCTTTCCAGAGTCATATTCCAGATGACACGTCTAACTGGAGTCAGTAAGAGGCATCATTTCCCTGGTTATCTACTTTCTTGGATTGATTTGAAGATTTATTTTTTTTCTTTGGAGCACACTGGGATGTATATTGCTCTCTAGGCTGTCACTACCAAGACGAAAGGGAACTGTTGCCATTGTTTTATCCTGTAAAGTGCAGAATGCGTGATGCCGTGATCGTTAACTATGCATACGACAAATCTGGCAGCTGAAACGACACCCCCGTCCGTCTGCAAGAGTGATAAATGAAAAGCTTGTAAAGTTCTACCTCCTCGCTGTTCATGCATCCAAAGCTCTGGCTGTTCAGAAAGTGTCCTGACGCTGTTAAGATGAGCAACAGCAAACACCAGACCTGAAAAGGCGACAGAGAGTGTGGAAACTTGACTCTTTATTAAGACCAGAAGTGGTGCAAAATAACAAAAGTACATTTAATTACAAATGAAGGTCTTTTTGGGGTTTTTGTACTCAAATGTGTGCTATACATTAGAGTTTAATTCTAGCTGATGACATTTATTTCTCTGAGATAGACATTGTTTGTTACTTTTAACTGCATAGAAGAGTAACAGAGTTATTAGAATGTAGCCACATTAGATTAATAATTAATAATCACTAGACTGATAAAGATACTAAAATGCAAAGCAGATATAAATACCCACCACATATATGATCGCTGATAATGTTCCAGACCACGGGCAGAATTTTGGCTTCCTGAAAAATGTCTTTTTGTCTTCACCATCCACAGGCTTACAAACATGTGGCACCACCACTTCTTCACAATTCGGGTCCTCCATCTTCTTCAGGGGGGAAAATGGCCAGAGATTGACCCTGGACGGATGTTTTATTTCGGCGAGAGAACAGAGAAGAGGAGGAAGCGGACCCTCCTCACGGACAAGACTCCGCCTCTGTAGGGGATGGAGGAAAAATGATGCCAGAAAAAGCTCTCTTCCTGCTTTAAAAACGCTGCTTGCATTCATGCAAAAAGGTCATCGAGACTCGTCCTATACTCAGTTTAGCTAAATTGCTAAAAGGTGTACGGTATTTTAAGCGGTAGTCTCATTTAAAAAAAATACCCATGTGTAGATAGAACAACAGCTTCATGTGTCAAAGTCCAAGGTAGATCTCCACCTCCCCACCCTCTTTATGGCTCTTTTACAACACTACACTTTGTCCTCTTTTTCTCCTGACAGTCGAGAGTCATAATTACTTCAGCCACTAGAGGACTTTGTCTCTTAAATCTAATCATATTTTACTTTTGGTCTGTTTTTTTTAATTATTTTTGGTTTGGAAGTGGTTTGGCTGAAACAGAACTGACGTGACAAAGTTCAAAGGTGATGATATGAACAAGTGCGATGTCTTAAACGGTCAAATCATTTCTTGTGCTTTTCGTCGAGT
This sequence comes from Lagodon rhomboides, assembly GCA_039737535.1. NCBI lineage: Eukaryota > Metazoa > Chordata > Actinopteri > Spariformes > Sparidae > Lagodon > Lagodon rhomboides. The sequence goes on along the minus strand of CM077805.1, from coordinate 11,584,737 downwards.
TCGTGGTTCGTCAGGAGATCAGTGGCAGCCCACTGGAGCTGCTGGAGCTCGACTGGGTCATATTCTCAGCCGAGGGGCAGACGTTCGGGCGTCAGTCTGTCCCGATTCAGCAGCCTGCCGCCCTTCTCACCTGTAGGTGCCATAGGCCGTTCCTCAAAGCCGTGAGCCCAGAGGCTGAGGCTCAACTTCTTGACCTGCTGCTGGGAAACACCTTTCATTGGTGTTGCGGGGAGCTGCTTGGATACTGATGTGTTATACAGTGGAAAAAAGGGTGAAAGAAAAGCAAGGGGAATGTCAGAAAGAGAGACATTGAACTAAAAAATTATGGCTTTGTTTTCACAGACTAACCATTATGTTGCCTGCATTCTGGTTCAGTGTCTGGCAGGGTGCATCCGATTGCCACAGGCTTGGACATGTGTGATGTCAGGAGGTAATGGACGTCTCCTGTTTGAACCAGGTTCACATCACTCCCCTCCCCTCCCCTCTCCCGTTTTCCTCCAGTTTTTAGCAGTTGGCCTGGTGAGAGAGTTCAGAAAAGTTCACTCGTGTTACTGTCATAATGGAGGATTGTTAAGACCTTGTGCATTAGTCACTGAATTTCTCACCTTTGCTCATGTTTTCAGTCCGACTTTACTGTGAGCTGAAACAGTTGAAGTGTCTCACGAAAATACAAAGATCAGTGGGCAGTTTGCAGATATGTGTTCAGTGTATTTAAACATAATTTAAACAAAAAACACATTTGGGGATGATTTTTTGCAGGGGGGAACCTAGAGAGGCTGTCTTTCAAAGACAAGTGAGTTTGACCCTTAAATTGGATCAAGCTAGGGCCCCAATCGTCCGCGACACTGTGCAAGTTGAACAGTAGCGCGTCACATCGACTGTAGAAAGCACCAGTGCATGTCAGTCAACCCAGTGATTAACTACGAAAGAATAGAAACAACTGAAGGAATTATGTGAAGCACGTTGGCCATAGATAATACACCCAACCTTAGCTTTTAATGCTAAGTTAAACGGGCTTGTTGTTTCAATGCTGCATACACTTTTAATGTCATAAAAACAGAGATTTCACAAGAGTTCATGAGTTAAGTTCAACCAATCATGTCTCAGCTAATCTACTGTATCACATTTGTGTTATAGGCCGATATTATCCAAGGAACAGTCACACTTTTCCTGCACATGGTGGAGGCTGTTGCTCATTTATGGTGTTAAACAAATTATCCTCTTAAAAAGTGGTGGGGACATGTCCCAATATAGCGTCCTCAGGATAAATGACAATGGGGTCGAGTACGACAATGTACTCACTGACCTACCAGAAGGAATCACAGTGTTTGTTCACAATGACTCACCGCCTTCACATTTTTCTTCATCAAGACGTCAACATTAGTCATTAGTTCATTGGAACTTGCAAATGTTGCCCACTTGGTGGCGCCAGTGGATAATCAGTTACTCCACAGTGGCCGTTATGGTCCTGCCTTAAGTCCTAATTTTAGACAGAGGCCCTCACACCAAAATGATTGAAGGCTTTTTAAAAAACTGCTCCTGTGTAGTCTAAAGTTTTGTCTCTCTGGAGGTGGTGGGCCGTCTCCTTAGGCTGTGCATCGGATCCTGTTGTCCATTTGCTATAATGCGTCAACATGCAAGCGGGGAAACTGCAGCAGTGTCACTGACATAAACACACTCCATGTGAAACACACACATATAGAGCGCTTAAATAGACGGACACAGAGTCACACACATACGCGGCTCTCACAGGCTAGGACAGTAATTATGTGTCTAAATCTGACAGAGCGTCCAACCGCCAATGTCTGGCTGCCTGCCAGTGTGTGTGTGTGTGTGTGTGTGTGTGTGTGTGTGTGTGTGTGTGCGTGTGTGTGTGTGTGACATTGGTGAAGACAGAGACAGGCTGGCTGGAATCTGTTGAGGGAAGGGTTAGCAAGGGTGTTGCTGCACTCAAGAAGTCACACACAGGAAGGCCGAGCAGTGCCACATCACCCACCTCGCCACTCGGTCCACTTTAGACGCGCATACACTGCACATCACATCACGCCGCGATAAGGCCGAGATCCTCTGATACAGCTAATGTAGCTCCAGTTGTGTCGACTCTTTTGCTTGTATGTTCTGCTAACGTTATGAAATGAAGGGCCGTCTGAAGAAACAACAAAAAAAACAAGGAAGAAGATATATGATTTAGCAAATAATGCTGCCGGCTAACATTGACTAAGGTTGGGTAGATGATGTTGGTGTGTTGCTATTTACACAACTGCCAATTTTAAGATATTTGTATATGACTGTGTATAGTTTAAAAAATTACTTAGTTTCTGTTGCAGTCTTGCTTAATTGGATGTTAGACATGACCGGAGGTGGAAGACATATTCAGATCCAGTACTTAAATTTGCTGCAAGTAACTTTCAGCTGGTTACGAAAGAGTCTCAGTTTAACACTGATGCGTCTGTATGACCTACATAGGCGAACGAGACCATCAGCGAGAAGACTGGCTGTTATTCTAGTCCTTCTTAAGGCCTGTCACCGGATCAGATTCCGACTTTTCCGGTTTGACGAAGTCATAAAATTTAAACTATTTTTTTGTGGTGAAGTGCTGAGAAAGAGCTGAGGAGTCTCATGGCCTGAGGAAAGAAGCTGCTCTGTAGTCTGGCGGTGCCCTCGGGGCTCAAACATAGTTTTCTTTGTTCAACTTTTGGCCGCAGGGGCCGACAGAATCAACACAATCGAAAGTTCCTTGTAGCGGCTTTAAGTAAAGGAGTAATACCCTGTGGTGCTTTTATATTTTTACGTGTGCACAAAAGTAAACGTAGCTAGTATGCAAGTTGGAACATTTCAGAATAATGTGTATTCAATCATGTGTTTGTCACTTTCAGGTTGACTGCTTTGTAGTTTATATGCTGGGTTAGCGTTTGGATTTCCCCCCTGGGATCAATAATGTTTTATCTTAATCTGAATTATTACATCTTAATTATTTGTTGATCACATGTTGTATCGCTAAACCTAATCTTCAAAGTCACTTCAATAAATGTAGAGAAGTAAAAAGTACGATATTTGCCTCTAACTTGTGGTGGAGTAGTTTAAAGTGGCAGAAAATGGAAATGCGCCTCAAAACTGCACTCAGCTCCGCCACCTTTGCACTTTAAAGTGTGTTTACAGGTCTCTGGGAGTGCGACTGCATATGTGAAAAAACGTATAGTAGCATAAAGCCTTTTGTGGCTCCAGAGGAAGCTGCAGGTGTCTGATAAATTGCCTCCAGGGATGTCACTCAGTGGCTGGATTGCATAGTGAGTAATGTACTGTAGTTGCCAGGTTGTGAAAAGGAAGGGTTAGGGATAGGATGTGTTGAATAAAAAAAGGCTATATCTCTGGTCCTGCAGTGTTGTAGGAGTGGACCGCTTTTCAGAACCTGGCACCTTCATTAGTGACAATGCAACTTAGCCGCTGGAGGACATCACTGGAGGCGGTTTATCAGACCTGCAGCCTCCTCTGGAGCCACAAGAGGCTTTGTACCACTTTTAACTTTAAGTTACCCTTTAAATACAGGGCTCAGGTAATTGTGCTCAGTTGCTTTCCACCACCTGAGATGACGTCGACACTTTCTGAGCTCCAGACTGAAACATCTCCCAGTCATTTTTCATCATCTATTTCTAGATACACACAGTACAGGTGACAGATTAAAGGAATAAGCCGCACAAATTGTCGAAAGAAGACACAGCATGAGTTCACCAAGCCTGCTGGAGGGAGGAACACCATTCTTTCTACAGATATTCCCTCATTAAGTGTATTGAAGACGGCGGCGGAAGACTCATCTCTCCCATTAGGTCTCGCAGAGGAGTCCAGTTAGGTTGATATCTGATCAATGACCCTTTAATGGCCCGAGGATGGGGGTTGTCACACGCCGCAGAGCATGATGAGACGTTAATGTCACATGTACTGGTTATACTTCCTGACTCCTTTATTCTCCTCTTCCACTGAGTTAATGACTGAATTCTGAAGCTGGTAACAGAGGGAGGCATGGCGGCGTTGTGTAACATACCACTGAGTCATTCCTCTAGCCCGAGGGCAGACATTTTCACCATGCTTCATTACTGCAACAGGCAGGCTCACGTTCTATCTATGTGTGTGTGTGTGTGTGTGTGTGTGTGTGGACTCATCCTGCTATGTTCTCAAACATGCAGCTTCATGCTCTTCCCTCCACTGCAGGCACACACGTGTGAAAGTCAGAACATGAAGGAGCGGAAGGAGGGAGTCAAGCAGCGAGGAGGAAAGTCAGCGAACAACGTCATGAGGAGAATGATGGTGTGTATGCATCGAGTGTGTGTGTGCGTGTGTGTGTGTGTGTAGGGAGCCTCCCTCCCTTGGGGTTGTGTACGGGCTTGTTACAGCAACATTCCTGCACTCAGCTGCTTCTGAGCAGCACATTCCAGAAAGAGAGGGACAGAAAGAGAAAAGAGAGTGAGTTAAAGGTTGGAGAGAAGAAGAGAGGGAGAGAAAAGGGGGAGAGAGAAAAGCGAGGGGGGCAGGGAGGGAGACAGAGAGCAGGGGAGGCAGGAGAGGAGGCAAAGAGGACAATAGCGGGGGACAGTAGAGGATGGACGGGGCGCGGGTTGTTATGGTGAAAAGAGGGAATATTAATAAGATGTGTAATTGATCCCTGTGGTGTGCAGTGGACCTCCCTGTCTTCACAGAGAGGTCAAAGGTCAGGGTCAGATACAGTACAGAGAAACCAGAACCAGCGCTGAGAAAAGGAAGTGACGGAAAGATGGGGGTGGAAAGGCCGTTCTCAAAATATTATTCCCCATACAGCCATAACACACACACACACACACACACACACACACACACACACACACACACACACACACACTAACAGACTAAAGTGGACTGCTCTTTGGTGTGTGTTCATCTCTTCAGTCTGCTTGACCTGTTTCCACTGAACTGTGGAAGAAAAGAAACAAACCTCCACCACAAACACAGACACGCATAATGATTCAGCCACATGATCACACCCCTCCGCACACGGCGAACGGGAGCTCGTTTTGTGGCAATCAGTTAATTAAAGCGGAAAATATTAACACGAACGGAAATAAAATCAAAACATCACGTCCGTGATCTGTCTGCACCGACTTTAAGTATTTCAATTACATGTTAAATTTCATCTAATTCTCTTATGTAACTTTAATGTGGAGGGTCACATTTAATGCAATGTTCAGCCGTTGTGAAGAAATGAAATAACCAGATGTGTGTTTTATTACAGGAGACAGAACAAGCAACTTAAAAATGCATAACTTCTGTGTATCAAACTTGAACGACAAACACTTAAACCTCACATGATCTTAATGTAGAAGTTCATAACGCCTGGTTATTCCCTCAACATGCTGCAACAACTCACTTGCTAGTTTCGTTAAATGTAGTCAAGCTTTTTCGGTTTCAGTACATTTTCAGATAATTATTGTGGTATTTCGGGGGTAATTCTAAGGAAATTATATAATACTTGGTAGTTACCAGCTGCTTATCATGAAATATGCCGACTTGTAAAATGATGTGTTACTCAGAAGTTGATAAAAAAAAACAAACAAACAAAAAAATATATCATTTATGTATAAAATTGGATGGTAAATGTATATAATCTGCATGTACAGTAAAGTCAATGTTTTAGGCATCATTATTTTTTGAGTGCATAAATAACAATGTTAAACAATATTCAGGCAAATTTGCAACATAACACCCTTGTTCACACGTGTTTGTTAATGTGAGAGTCAACTGAGGTTTGTACTATAGGTCAGATTAAAACAGACATTTGAATATATATATAAACTTTATTCATACATTGCTTTCCAGGACAAATTTACAAGATTAAAACATATGGATGAAGGCAATAAAACAAAAAATTAGTGCCATTAAAAACTCTAAACAATAAAGATAAATGATAAAGGCGATAAGGCGTGTTGGCAATAAGACGATGTGCTAGATTTAATAAAAGGCTTTTGTGAAAAGCACCTTGGACTTCGGGACATTGTGATGGACATTTTAACGTCATTTAATCGTCAGAATAATGTATCTGTTAGTTGAGAAAATAAACAGATGAATGGATGGTGTGAACATGATGGCTAAGTTAGTTGCAGCCCTAATGTACTGCACACAAACAAGCCTATGTCCCATTCAGGACACAGTTAAAGGGCTTGTTGACAGACTGCATGTTGCACTTTATTTTGAAAGAGAGAGAGAGGAGAGGAGAGGAGAGGAGAGGAGAGGAGAGGAGAGGAGGAGGAGGAGGAGGGAGAAAAACAATGACATATGCAGTGCTCCGTTATCAGACATGAAAATCAACTGTGTCTCTCATGTCTGCTAAATAAAGAAGAGGACCAAAGCAGAGAGAGACGGGGGGGAAAGAAAGCAGAGATGACATTAAATATTTACTGAGGATAACAAGCAAATAAGTTTAAAGACTGGAGCAACAAAAAGCAGTTTGTGTGTGTGAGCGCCTGTTGGCCCGTTGACAGCGTCCCTTCTCCTTCTCCCTCCGCCTGACGCTGAATGGACGGGCTTGTTTGTTGTCTCTGGTAGAACGAAAGGAAAACAAAGTCACTCGATTCCCCTTTCTCTCCGTGTGTGTGCTTATCGGAAGACAGTTAATCATGCATAAGTGTCTATTGAGTCCCCCGCCAACTCGCTCCAGAATACCAATTTACCATTTGTTCTTTCCCTCCATTTCCTTTACCCTCTATCTCTGTCTCGCCAGATTGTCTGCTACATTAAATTTAAATGAACTGGGTGCTAGAAAAGAGCATTATTTAGCAAAATTGTGTAACACTACTTTGTTCTAACCGGTCCTACTGGAAGCACTAATGCTGTTTCTAGCACGGCTGCAGTCTCACATATGTGTGGAGTGGGGACGTTTCATGGTAAATTTGTTTGTTTCTATTCCTGGTTGCGTCCTAATCCAGATTATGTATCTGACCCATTAATCTGTTGGCTGTTAGATGCTTCTTCATTCTGGGTTTCACATAATCCACCTCTCTTCTATCTATCTATCTATCTATCTATCTATCTATCTATCTATCTATCTATCTATCTATCTATCTATCTATCTATCTATCTATCTATCTATCTATCTATCTATCTATCTATCTATCTATCTATCCATCTTGATTAAACTCTGGCGGTATGACTGCATGATGGGATTATTACAGCTATTCACTCCGATTGTGAACCATCGAGAAGATTACTGTAACCTGTTCTCTCCTGTATCCGCTCATATGTGCACACAGTGGACACGCATGTGGTAGATAATACAAAAAGGTCACTGGCCTCCTCAAGGGATTGTTTATATGTGAGAGCCACGACCATGAAAACAGTTGGAGGAATTAGACAGCACGCCACCTGGACCTCTTACATAACAGAAATATGGATGCATCAATGGTTTAGCTGAAAGGGACCACCATTATTTAGCCCGCTCAGCCCAAGCAAATCTCAGATTTACCGACATTTATTTTTAATTATTGTCCAGATGCTATGCTAAATGATCTGTGTAGATTATGCAAAAATATCTAGAATCTTAACCATAAACATAAATCATATTTCACTTAAAAATTTGAGGAAATACAGCGAGATATGTCATGCTGTAGTATATGCAACATTTCAAACTCATTTGCTAATAAACAATGCAGCAAGATACAATCCAGTCCAGTGAGAGGATGGCGGACCGCGCTATTATGAAACCATGCGGACCTTAAATAGTTTCCAAAAGAAGGTCTTGTTTCATGAAAATCTTATATCGTATCTTCTATCTTATGTCTTATTTAAGCAATTATTATACAGACAAATTACTCTAGAATACCTGTAGAATATAGATTATTGTTCATATTCATGTAGAAACATGTTACCTAATTGAATGGAAATATTCATGTAAAATCAATCAATAAACATTCACAAAAGACAAAAGAAACGGCCCTTTTTTTTATCAAGGCCTACCACTTGTGTCATTATGTGGTCTTTTTAGTTTAATGCATGATACACTGACACAATGTAGCGCTTACTGGAGGGTACATGCACATTTAATTTATGATTTTAAATGAATTAATTGGATTAGTAAAGATGGAATACTGTTTTTGGTCTTTGTGCAGTTGATTTTGTAAAAAAAATATTTAATATACATGTAAACACAACACATAACAACAAGACTGACGGTATGAATGCTCAAGTCATAAGAAAAACACCTGTAGAAAGAGATTACTGTTAATATTAATGTACAGACATATCAAATTAAATGGTAATATACATTTTGTTTATATATCATTTAATGTACACTTAAATCACAGCCTGAAATCTTACTGAATCATAAACTACATTGTTTTATTTATTTATTTTTTACAGCAAGTTGGTCATTCATGATGATACCACTCATGATGACTGACCGCGTCAAAACGACGGACACACAATCAGTCCAATCAGAGCTGGGACTTTGGTAGAGCGACATGCACGTTAGCCAATAAGATTCCAGTATCTTGTTTTAGCTATCCAATCACGGGCAGCTATGCCGTGGAAGGGGAGGGCCGTTCTGTCCCTCGGCTTAGCCCAGTCCGGATGTTCCCCAGTAGCGAATAACGAGCAGCAGTGTGTGAATGTGGCAACCGAGGTAGACAGGGAGGGGTAGATAGACTGACCAGACTAGGCTTTTTTTTTGTCTTTTGTCTTTATTTTTATTTTCTTGCAAGAACCAAGTGTTTACAGTCTATGTTCCGCCCCGGTGGTGAACTTGTTTGTAGCCCAGAAAAACCCGGCCGCCGCTGCTTTTCTTTGGGACTAACCGTTATCGTTGTGAAAACAGCCCAGAAGAAAGAAGGAAAGGGAGAAACAACATGGGGCGATAATAAAAAAAAAGAAGAAGGTGTTGTGAACCGACGATGACTCTCTGGGAGGATCCGTGAAGCTTATTTATTTTTTATTTATTCCCCCCCTCTTCCCTTTCCCTTGTGTCCCTTTTTGGGGGTTTTTATTTCTACATTTTCTACCCTCCTTGCTACTTTGGGAGGTTGTTTTTTTATTTTTTTAAATAAGGAAAAGGCAACGGGAAACGTTACTAGAGGACTGGAAGATGGACCAAGCCGGCATCCTGAGAAAGTTTATCCAGGGGGTGAAGGCCATGAGCGAGGGGGACGAGGAGAGGGGAGAGGACAACTTCGGCAGCGACTTTATGGTGGGTCAGACATTTACCTAGCCTCCTTTGCCTCACATCTGTCTCTTCCCCTTCGTAATGTCCACCTTTCCCTCCGTACTGACCCTCCATATTCCCACCCCCCCTCCTTCCCTCCCCGTCTCCTGCTTCCCTGTATCCCCCAGGAGGTGAGGCAGGGGCGGCCACACTGCCCTCTTCCTTTTCCTCCCATTTCCAGGCTTTACATGGCGGCCTAGCATTGTCTCCCAAACCAGCAGAAACACCACCGTGCTCCTGCTTCTTTGAAAATTAGGAGAGACAACAACAAAACAAGACACATTCACGTCACTTTTCCAGCCTTTCGGCTATTTCTTTTCTTACATGGCGCTGCTGGGATAGCTTAGCTTGTAGGTAAAGGCTGGGCTAAAGTGCAGTGTTATGGTGGCTCCCTGTCTGTTAACCATGCCTGATTGTGAGGATACAGTGCTATGATTCATTGTCCTCTCTGATACTCAGTAAGCAGTGGATACCCACCAATGGAAATTAGCTTAATTGTGTGTAATATTTCACGTGATTTACATAGTGTTGTTATAGTCTATTGCTAGAAATCTCTATGAAATATTGATAGGATGACTGTAGTTACTTATTTGCTTAAAGTCTAGGGGAGGGTGTGTACTGTAGTGGACGATAAATCCACCTAAAGACAGTTAAACCGATTCCTTTTATTTGCGAATTACAGTTTTCTAACAAAACTCAGGATTTCCACCCTTATTGATGTAAATAGGGTGGACAAAATAATAGAAGTAAAGCCCAACCCATACTGATCGATATTAGGGAGTAAGAAATTCTGACTAATATCTCGACCGATACGCACGGTGATCAGTCGCGACAAAGATATGTAGCAGAGGCAGGATATTCAACAGTTTCACAATAACCTTTACTGTCCAAAATTACGCCAGGAAGCAACGCCTCAAGCACCTTTTTCTTGCATCATAATCTCTAAAAAATAAAGCTGCCATTATAGTTGATATGGGACAGCATATACATTGATACCAATATATCTGGGATCGGCCAAGTTATTTAGCGGCTTGTCTCTAATTAGAGACACAGTATAATGTAGTGACATTCAACAGAACCACAAACTACAGCATTCATAATTATCATGAAGTACAGTGTTTTGGTTCTTCCATGTGGAAAGGGTCTTCTGAGACATTAATTGTCAAAGTAACATATTTTAATAACATATTTTGTTTGCCATATGATTACCGCCGCCCTGTAGTCTTACATTTGCCCACACTGCATCACTGGATGTTATTGTGTTGCAACTCGGGACTCAAAATAGGACATGTCCCAGGCTTGTGAAATAGCTGAAATAGCCACAGCAGGAATGGCACTTCTTTAATAATGCTTGTGTCATTATGTGGTCATTGTAGTTTAATAGCTGTGATTAAGATGCATTGAGAAATGCAGCGCCAACTGGAGGATACATACACATTTCATTTGTAAGTTTAATTTAATGTAATGTACGAGCAAAGCCACTTAAATGATCCAGAAGAAATGGCCGTCCGCTACAGTTTGACTTGTTGTAGAAGCAGAAGCTTGGTTTTGGTTTCCTTTATGATTCACATTATGTTTCAGGGAAGTTAAGCGTTTTTGTTTAATTGTACAGAGGCTAATCAGCATCAGAGCGGTTAACTTTTTCTCCTTTTGCCCACAGTAACAAACACACACACACTTCTGTCTCCTTACTTCCCTACTTCATGCAAGCTGCTTGCTGGAGCTTGCAACATTCTTTCTGGCCCATTTCATAACATTTTGTCCTGGCTTTAAAGCTGCAGCTTTATCAACTCCTGGGCACACTTTGGATAAAAGCTACACAATTTGAAAGGCCTCCCTCGCTGGAATAACAAATTCTGAATTAAGGACAACTCTGTGTATGTGTCCACTTGTGTGTTGACGACTTGGCCTGTCCTGTCCTTCGAGCGTGTGTTTCAGAAAACAAGGAGGCAGCGGATATTGCGCAAAATCCAGTCTACAAGGGGCGTTGGGCTGTGTTAGAGGCATTTAGGAAGTGCTTTATGGATGAGAGAGCCAAAGGAGCCGGGACTAGTCTGTTTTTGGCTTATTAACACGCCATTCATTTCATAATGCATTTGATCAGAAATAAAATGTCGGAGTTATTGTCAAGAACAATCTCTGCGTTTTTAAAAACATTTTTTTTAAGAGCTTCTGTTCCTCTTAACCTTCGATTCTCTATGTTGAGTAGACTAAATATAGGTTCTTCTTTTAGCACCACCACACTTCTCATTCATAACTTTACACACATCCACACCTTGTTAAACTGTCTACTACAACCACTGGCCACTGCTGCTTCACATTGGGAGGATCTGTAGGCGAGCTGGTCTCAAAGCGTGCTGTTGAGGTAAAAGAAATGCAGAAATCCCCTCTTCAGACTTTCAGGACACTACTTCTTGCTTGTTGTGTATGAATTCTTGATTCTTCATGTGTTCACTTTCCTTTCAAATGAACTTAATTGGCATGAAAGACACTAACGTGTCTCTACTGCGGATTACGTTTCCTGTTAGCCTTTTGGCTATCATGCTTCTCTCCAGACAGTAACTTGACTATTAACCAGCTCACATAGGCGTCGGAGTTCTTGTGTTTGATTTCTTAAACCCGGTTACTCACAATAATCATGCAGACTTGCTGAATATCTGCTTTTGTGGCATTCATGTAAATGGGGCTTCAAGCTAAATTTGCCGGCAACATCCAGACAGTGAATGAAGAGTTTCATCTAAATTATTCAGCAGACGCACCAGCTTGCAGACCAGAAAACTTGTTCAGATTGAGCACAGGTGGGCTGCGTGCCAGTGTACCAACCGAGCACAATTAAGACTCATCAGCCACAGCTAACGTAAGTAAATGCTTCAGCTGGTTGCTGCTGGTCTTCAGTCACACCGGTTCCGAGCCTCTCATGAAGCTTTCAATTGCTAGAGTCAAACCACAAACGCATGGGGTGTGCTCCTTTGCGCTCTGAGTCACCAGGACACCCTGACATAACCCCCACTTTAACTGCCTATTGTTGTTTATATATAGAATGTGTTTCATAAGCATAATTACACTTCTCTGGCAGGGCAGCGAGTCAGCGATTATATGCTTTGTTTAGTTCTCCTTTTCAGCTTTTCGATTGACCGGGAGCATTTGAAATATTCCCACATGTGAGAAATGTCTTGTTCTTGTCAGGTCTGCGCCCATCAGAAAAAAATCTGTGACTCTTTTAGCTGTCAGAATAAGTAAAAGGCATTGATAATTTCATTTAGTGCCATTCGTATGGAAACACAACAACAACTGATCCAATTACATGGCACAAGCTGGTGCATATGGTGTGAGTGCGTCAAGGCCTTCCATGAACTGCAAGGAGACAGACCAAGCAGCCCCCAGTCTGGAGTTAAAGGTGTACATTTTGAGCATTTTTTATCATAATCTCGGTGCTATAGTAATCTGAGAGCTAGATTACATGCTGCTATATACTCCTACAGCACAGAGTTATAGCCAGTATATGCCTGTAATTTGTTTCTTGACTCTCCGCCTTCATATACGAAAGAGTATGTTTAAGAGTTCAACCTAACAGCTTTGCATGTTGGTGGATCAAAACAGCAGTGAGAACTCTGAAGATCATCAGTAAAATGCACACAGTATGATCATTTTGACCAGATCTCGTCTGTTGATAGCTTAATTCAGAGAGATACAATTGGGATGAAAGGTAAAATATGTACCGTTGGGTCCCTGGGTCTGTCATATGACGCAGGATCTGCAGAACTGGGGCATCTGTGCAGTCACCGGTTCCACAAAAACCGAACAATGGCAATCTTACTTGTTTCACAAGGGTGGTTATCAACTGGCTCTGTCAACCCACGACTTTCCAAACCAGCTATTAGAGCACTTATGTAAGAGAGTCAGGGTTTTTTAACAAATAGCCAGTTACAGAGGCAACATTATGGACACATCCAGAGAAAATTTCAAAGAAGACAAAACATTTGATCATCTAAGTGTCAGTTGTCACTGATTGACTGAGATAAAAAGAAACGGTCTAAACACAAAACTAGAATATGAAGACCAGAAATGCTTGTTTCTTGACAAAGTCTGGTGTTTGATCTACACAGTCACTGATGTTAACCAAAAACATTTAAATATATGAAATAAAACAATCCTGTTGCCATATTAGTTTGTTTTCTCAAAATTGGCAAGAATTGTAATAATCAAAATCAAAGAATACAATCAAAGTTAGATAAGGACAGCTTGTAAAATAAAGTGACAATTTACTTTGATTGTTGTGGGTATCGAAGAATTCTGATTAGTAACAATATAGATTGATTGACACCAGGTACATTACGAGCTAGCAACTAGACTCCTTTCCCCCCAAAAAAGCACATTTAAGAGCACACAGTGACATCTGTAGAGTCCTGCATCATGACTGACTGCAAACCACCCAGCAAGGCACTGGTTACTGTAATAAATCACCTGAAGCGATGGCTTCTTTCATATTCGATTCTACAGGGCGACGGTGTGAAGATCATCAAGTTGAGCCAGATGTAGAAGCTCAGCGTGGGTGTCATTTCCTGCCATAAGCGAATTGTCTGATCTTGACAATTACGTTCAAATTAACTGGACGAGGTGCAAATATTTGCCGTCATCATTTTTTGGTTTTGACCAGACCTTTCCAAAGTTAAACTGCTGACTCACAAATCTGGCATTGCATTTTATGGGCGGAGCAGTGGCTGCCTGCTGTCTTGGACCGAGACAGTATTTGGCACTTCAGATCTGATGTGTCACTTCCTGTGGGCAGAGACAGTGTCTGCATTCGACAAAGACTTTCATTTGGGCAGAGACAGAGAAGAGCACAGAGTTTGTAGGAAGACACTCCGCTTTTAGGCAGACTCACCTTCACGATTTGATTAGGACTTGTGATTTTTACTTACAAAGCTTATACTTTGGTAGTATCTGGGTGACAGTTGTACTCGGAGTAAATTGAGCAAGGTGTTGAGTTTAGCTCAAGGTCAGGTTGATTGAACACACAGCTGTTGATAGACATACAAGCTTCAGGGATTGATCTTATGACCTCTGCGTAATGAGAAACCTTCTGTAACTACGGTGCTAGGTTCAACACACAGCTTGGCAGAAACGTGCTATTACAGAAGACCTAAACCCAAAATGCCTCATAGTGTTGTACACATGTGAATTTAACTTATGCACAATCTAACTTGTTGGAACTGGGAACAAATTTCTCCAAGCACATTGCAATTTTGGCGTCTGTTCACATGCCAGGTGCCCCAATATGGCAAATGAACAGACGTCTGTATACGAACAGATGCCTGGATGTATTTCGGACCATGTATGAGATAGGACGAGACACTTAAGGTGTGTTTTATAGAGGTGTAAAAATCATTTCACAGGTTCAGCGAAATTTAGCTACGAAGTATTTCGAGCTGGAAATTAGGGGAGGTGTAAAAGGAGCACGGTGTGAAGACAGGAAACAAACCACACGGCTGGAAACGAGAAGAGCGATCTGTGTGATCAGTTACATTACCGGTGTCATCACGCCAGCCTTCGTACCGTTTCCCTACCTGCTTTTGGGAACACCGGGCTCAGCATTGTAGTCTAGACAGGGTTTAGACATGGGAGATCAGCTTCTGTGTGTGTGATGTGTGTGTCTGTGTGAGCGAGCTCCTGCCCCACCTTTGCAAGCAGATTACTCCCGAGCTGCACATCAAAGAAGGCGAAAAAAAGTGCAAACACACAGGCTTCTCTAAACATGTGTCCTGTCGGGCAGACATAAAACACTCACGGGGAGGCAAGAAAATGAGATGTGACAATGGCTAACATGCTAGTGTGTGTGTGTGTGTGTGTGTGTGTGCGTATTTGTGTTCTTGTGAGTTTGTGTTTGTTTGCAGTTACAATTTCCACTGACACCAGGGGGCTTCCCCTTCTCCTTTCAGAGGTTTGTGTGTGTCTATGTGTGCATGTTATAAGTGCCTGCACACACACACACATCCGAGCCTGCAGCACATGATCTGGAAGCCTTTATGCCCCATGTATTACAAGCCCACACACACACACACACACACACACACACTAACACCTCACTGGTCACGGATGCAAGGACCCCATTTGTGCCTGACAGCATGGCAGGCTGGTGCCAGCACAGAGTGTGTTTTCAGGAGGAGGCTGGACTTGTCAGAAATTGTTCTGAGCTGTCTCAGATTAACTCGGCTAAGACAGTCACACTGACTGAAGGGCGGGGAAATTGTGACCAGATAAATTATGTGCATAATTGTAAAAACGATGAAAGGACAGTCCAGGTTTTAAGACAGAGTATACTGATGTGCACAGAGCGAGGTGTATTTTTCTGAACAGCCAGTGATGCCACATTGTTAAAATGTGTTTTAAAAAAGATTAAAGATTCCCTCTCCGGTGATCCGCGTGGAAGTGAGCCCTTTATGTTATCTCTCATTACATAAAATAAATGCACCACCTCTCCTCATTTTTACAACTCACCATCAGTCAGTCAGTGTGTTGGAGAATAGCTTGAGGGGCTCGGAGAAGCTCAGCCCAGACCATTTATTTGGCAGGCTCTGAAGTCTAGGGCTTGAGCTTTCAGGAAATGTATCTAAGAAAATGATGCACTTAATCGTTTGAGCATCAACAGAGGGGAGTGATTCGTACAGTTTGTCCTTTTTTGTGCTGTCATTGGACTAAACTACTGACACTTACTGGCTGTTAGGCTCGCTGTGGTAGTTGGTATTACTGATGTTACAGTGTTGGGCAAACATGATTACATTACCTGCCCAACTGCCATTTTGCTTTTTTTTCTTTCAAAAATAAAAACCTTGTTTGACGACGGACGATATAAAGGACGCTTTATATTCCTATAAAGAAGAGCTAACCGACAAGATGATGGATTTGTGGTCAAAGCAAAAAGGAAAAAAAGCCTATTAATTATTAATATTTCGGATTTAATCCCAACTCTGTTAGTATAGTCGGACCGATATACTAAATCAGTTGACCGATATTGTTATTCAATAATTGCTGATATGAAAACTGTTTGTTACAGAACATAATGAAAAAAAACAGGCTAAGTGCAATTCATAATTATCAAATTTCCAGTGAAATGTATTGTTTTGGTGAATTAATGTCATTTTGGACCATAAAGTTTATTGTTTAACTGTGAATGCCACCGTTATATACATACCTTTACTCACACACGAACACATGGTACCCCCGATGACTATTTCATGATAACCACCAACATGTTTCAGAGGCCGAATGCTCTGAAACATGTTTAGACGTGCAGCAGTAGGACATTTGCATTGGGAGTATCTAAGTACAATGCTTTACAGATATTGTGTCTTTTCAGGTAAAATGTCCGTTGCAATAGGCAACACCGGTGTTGTTACAAGTTTATTAACTGGTGGGGAAATTTACTTCTACTAGAATGGCTACTCGATCCTACTAGCCATTTTTCTCAGTGAAATGCAGGGATCATGTGTCGTCGTTTATGGTGATTTTGTTGTCCTGTTTTCAATCTAAGAGGCACATATTCCAAAGAAAAATATCTGAGTGGTTGACTTTTGGTGATAAAGTGTTGAACTAATACGTCAACAACCACTCATTGAGTTGATAGCTGGTAGGATCTGCCTTGATGGTTTCCTTCCCCGCCATCTTGCGTCGCCGGCCAAAAAACGAGAAGCCTGATGTGTGTTTGTGCGGCTGTGCGCTTTTATTAGCTTGTTTGTGTTCGTGGGTGCAGGGGGGGTACACGGCAGGGGTCGGCTGCTGTTTTTGCAAGTGTGTGTGGCAACCACTGTGCGCCCGTCTCATGTTACTGTAACAAGACTTCCCAATTTCTTTCGGTGTCACAGGCCTCCTTCGTTCTCACCCGCCCCCTCCCACGGCTTAACCCAGAAGCCAGCCTCCTGCCCCTAAGCTGGGTATTTCTCAGAAGAGACGCAACATAATATTTCCGCTCTGAAGTTACTATGTGTGAGTGTGTGTGTGTGTGTGTGTGTGTGTGTGTGTAGACTTGAAGTGATGAAAGCTAGTTGACATACCAACAAGGCTGAATAACTTTATTGATCAAGATAAGGAGACCACACATTCAAACACTCAGGAAATTATGCAGTTATGCCCCTGTGTGTGTAATGCTTGACTTAGGTGAGAGGAAATGGCTACGTGGTGGAGTCATCTTGGCCTTGGCGGCTCACACACACACACACACACACACACACACACACACAGCATCCACCCGGCTGAAGTGTCCTCGAGGTGGTCAGGACACCTGTAGTGTATTAAATTATTAAATCAGTAAACAAACACAAAAATGTCATACTAGGGGTCGAGTAAGAGTGTATAACACCACGTAGGTCACCAGTTTGACCCTGCATACGAGCTGTGAATATCTGAGCAGGGAAGTTATTAGTTTTCAGACGCACACTGCTTCTAAACACACACTGAGCTCCTGTCCCCGGTGATTGGGATTATATGCGGTTTTTGTCCACATCTGCTTCCTGCAGCAGGCCTCCATCCAGAGCGGGAAATTACCACCAGGCAAATACCGGTAAATGTTAACTATGTTTGCTTAGTACGGCAGCGAAGTCAACAATTTTAACTGAAATTCAAACATGTCAAAGTTCTTCGGCCGTGTGTCTGGGCTCCAAAAATGAGCCCGACTCTCAGTGCTTTTGGTAACAATTTCCCTATTGATGATGTACCTAGATTTTTTTTAACTTATGCAGAAAATTCAAGAGGGTGTTTATTATTCGAAGCTTATTTCAATGATGCAAATGATAGACAGGAAGGAGGGGAAGTCATGCTGTGAAAACGATGTCATTTCGGTCTTCGCAGGGAGAGTCACGTTGTGGTCAGCTGCAGAATAGCACAACTGAGGTTCAGTGCCTCAAGCACTCCTCTCAAACCCCGAGTGAAAGTTAAGCACCCAATAGCTCCAGATACTGTAATTGTGTCTTTGTATCTTCTTTCGTTCTCGCACGTTGTGTGAGACATTTCTTTAATCTTCACGAGCTCTTCTCTTCTGACTGCCTCATCCCTGAGATCGACCACTGCATTGTTAATTATTAATGTAACGGTGTCATGCGTTTTAAATATACAATGTAATATACTGTTTTGTTTTCTTATTTTGAAAGATAATGCCATCTAAAAAAAAAAGTCAAATATCATCAACTAATTAATTGTCAGTTTCTCATCTAAAAATGTGGCGTGCGGGGTGGAAGTTTCAGCTCAGATTTTTATTATGAAAACAGTAGAGGAAATGAGATAAATGAGCAAACCTCAACAGATATAAGTCCTCTGGTTATGGTCTATTTTTGGCCACATCTCAGAGTTCGACTCAACGCTCATCTGTTTTCTCTTACTGTCCCTCAATCTCTTTCCCCGCTACATCCTCTCTCCTGCTTTTATTTTTCTCCGTCCGCTTTGTTTTGTCTGCTGTAAAAGGGCAATCACTGACTCACTGTTAAAGGAAGCCGTATGAGTAGCTTCTTCTGTGTGTGTCAGCGTACGGTGTGGCACTGTTTACTGTACATGTAAGGCTGAGATTTTTTTTTTGGGTGACAAAGGAAGTGGGAACCCAGAAGTGACGGCGGTTTAAAGCGGCTTGTTGAAGCGGGTGCTCTCAGCCCAGGCCAGGTGTTTCCTGGGGTCAGTGTGACCGCATCGGCCACCGCACACACAAATAGGTGCGTGTGCAGCCACAAACACATAGACGCAGACTTTATACATAATATTTCTGTTTATGAAGTTGTAGCTGAATTGAAGAAAAATCTTTCTAGGATTCTAGTGCGTCATTGTTCATTATTAGGTCGTTTCAGTTTCTTTCGGGGATTCCTATTTTTAACATCACGTTCTGCTTTGAGCTGCCCGCATGTGTGACTTGCATAGCAGAATAATTGTGTCAGGTGGTTTAAGGACAGACAATGAAAGAGTGACAGA
The DNA here is from genome assembly GCA_039737535.1 of Lagodon rhomboides. NCBI lineage: Eukaryota > Metazoa > Chordata > Actinopteri > Spariformes > Sparidae > Lagodon > Lagodon rhomboides. The sequence goes on along the minus strand of CM077805.1, from coordinate 11,565,572 downwards.
CAGACAAAGAGAAGCCTGATGGCTAATGACAGGAAAGCACATTCTGCTTTGTGCCACTGAACGATGCGCTGTTACACCCCTACATGTGTGTAGTGAGTGAGTGTTCATGCCACTCATGCTATCAGTGCTCCACTGACCTATATTAGCCAGTAGCCATAAAGTGGAAATGACTGCACAATGCATGAGTGTGTACATGGTCGCATGAGCGTATACAGCCCGGCGACTGATGCTGATCGTCGGGCATTATCTTTGTCAGGATCTTGAGCTAATGAGGAGCTGACACACACACACACACGCACGCACACACACACCAGGCCGGACCCCTGACTCATGCTAGCGGTCAGGGTGGGGTTTCACATCGTTTCCTAAGTGATCAGGCTTCATTAGCTAGCTCTGATAAACTAACAGGATACACCTGACATGCTGATGTGGTCCCTGAAAAACGCTGATATTTTTTCTCAACGAAACAATCAATGAAAAAGTACGGCATTTTGAGAATTATGCCTGTCAACAATATTGATGCTTTGACTTTGGAAACAGTTACTGAACGATACTTATTTCGGTACCAATATTATGAAATCTGTTTTAACACTTAAGCCCCCTCTCTGGGTGTAATCTAGTCTTGGTCTAATCTTGGCACAGCAAACATGCTGCATGCTTATTGGCTCACTGACACTGATGAGATTTACTCCTTAGGTATTGAAATTTGGTAATAACGAGACATTTTTAGATGCTAGATGGTATCGAGGCAATTTGGTCGGTGCAATCAATATGTCACAGTTCCATGTACAGTAAATATGAAGCTAATGCCAGTAGCTGCTTAGCAAATCTCGTTTTTATGAAAGGAAGTATTAAAAACGTCAATCCTAGTTGTACGGGTGGTCAACTGCCAATCTATTTCCTGCCAACTTCCTGGAGTCTCTGTTGGTTTAGTCTTTATGCTAAACTAAGCCTATGGCTTCAGCAAAATATTATGGGCACAGATAATTCTCCACATTCAACTCTTTGGAAGAAGGCGAATGACTATATTAAACAAACTTTTTAAATTATTCCTTTTATTCTGCTGTTTATATCATAACCCCTTCCATTCACAACTTCACAGTTCTTCATTCAATTAATCAATAATGCATTCAAAACGTTTGGTGCTAGAACAAAATGTGACGTTGCAGCTTTTTTTTTTTTTGCTGATTTGGGACTCGAATACCACACAGAGGCGGCGAGAACATCAATCAGGCTTATTGAATCGAGAATCAGAAGCCAAGCGACACACTCCCACAGACCCTTTTAGTCGCTGTGCTGTAGCAGCGCATCTTTTCTCCCCGCATGCTCGCAGCACGGGACATGGATTTTTCTGAGAGCATTGTACGAGGTGACCTATTTTAGCGTGCGTGTGTCTGCATGGAAGGTGACCGTCAGTGCAGCCTCTCTGCCACTAGCTCTCGACACCCATCACACTTCCTGACCACACACACATAAACCTTTTTTCCCCCACCGCTTCTGCAGGAAGAGCATATTTTCTGCCAATCACTTCTCGCTGCTGAGTTCAAGAAAGAGAATGTGTTTCTCTCTCTCTATGTGTGTGTGTGTGTGTGTGTGTTTGTGTGTGTGAATTATTTAGCGTGCCAGGGAAGTACAGCGATGCTGACTTATTCAGCCAGGAGACAGAAAGTAGGTTAGACCCACTAACAACTACATCTCTCTCTACCCACATCTACCTCTCCGGTGCTTTTTCTACCTCTGCTGGCATTTTTAATCTCGTGTCTTCTCCCTCTCTAATCTTTTTTCATTGTCTCTCCATCTGTCTCTCTCTCCCTCTGCCCAGTAACTGCCCTGGCATCCTCGAGTCATTTTAGGCCAAGTCAAGTCATTGTGAAGAAATGTGTCTGGGAGCGCACATGACTCGGTCGCACCCTGAAGGGGGTCTGTGAAGTCGGCACTGGGCTTTTCGGGGGCAACGCCCTGTGTGTGTGTGTGTGTGTGTGTGTGTGTGTTTGTATGGCAGTGGAAGTCGAGCGTTCACAGGAAACTGGCCAGCTCAGTCATGCTGTTTTACTCTCCTGACTGATGGGAAGTAAGAAACCGAAGGGAATAGAGAGGTAGAAAGAGAGTGGAAGGAGTGGGAGCAATAATTATTTGTGCACGCAGTTCTGAGGCCAAAAGACAGTTAAAAGTGCTGGAGTGTGGTACTGTATAGTGGCATTTGTAATACATCAACAATAGATAAAACACAGTGTAATCAATAAAACCAGTGTGGGTAGATGTCCAAGCTTGGTGCGTGAAAACACTGCAACTAAATCTGTCCGAAAAGTTGAAACTAGTTGACCCTTTGACAGAAGTTCAAGTGAGCATCATCTACTAACAGTTGTTCATGTTGAGTATCAAATCCATGGCATTCCTGAAATGTTAGCCCATGTTTTGGAGACAGATGTTTTAGCATACTGCTGGCGTTTGCACCCGTACTTAAAATTATCATTTTGCAACCATTACAACTACCACTGTTGCCATCTTTCTTCATGAAATTAAGCTTTGGACTGTTTCTTCCTCTCTGCCATGACTCGTTCTTATCTTAAGCTTCTAGTTTAATGTCATTGTTTTGCATTGCGCTACTGATGCCATTGATAAAATGTATTGATACATTTAGAGACACACGATTCTGAGGAATCGGACCGCTTGGAACCGGTTCTGTTCTCGATTCCCATCCTGCGCTTGACACATTTTGCAGACGTGACCACAACAGTGCTGCGTAGGTGGTTTCAGTGAGTTCTTGTCTTCAAATGTGTGAAAACCAAAGAAAACCTTCAGAGAGTTTTCTAGTGTTGTAGTCACTTCCCTTTCCTGTGAAGAGGAGTGTTTCCTGTGGTGTTCTGTACCTGAACTTCTTCGTGTAACATACTTCGAAAGGTGCAAATGAAAGGGATGAAAAAACAAATGACCTGATTAGTTGTTTAAAAAGTACAAATCTGCTCCACCTTTTCTCAAGTCAGCTGAGCTGGGATCTGGAAAGCGATTAACTGATTATTTATGTCAAAACTTTCCGGTGCTGAAGGTTATGCATTTAAATAAATTGTTTTTTATGCGACTGACTATCTAGAATTCAAAGATAGTCAGTTTATTGTCACACGCGATGAGGAAAAAATATCAAAACTATAAAACGTATTTGTAAAGCTAGAACCACCAAATATTTGGCAGTTTTACTTGGAAAACACGACTTAAATGTTGAATTGGCATGAAAATGATTTATCCACTTGTCTTTTTTTATGATATTGATACAGAACTGACTGTTGTGTATCAAATAAGATCTGAATAGAGGAATATACACTCGAGCAGTGATAAAAACAAGCATGTTTGCTTTTCTTTGCCCTCTTTCCTCCTCCATTAAGAACAGAAGCTAGTGCGAAGCGACAGAGTGTGTAAAAGGAGCGTGTGAATGAACGACAGAAACAAGGAATAAAAGAACCCATTAGCTTAGTTACCAAGAGCCTTTTAAAAGCCTTGGCTCTCCCTCTTTCCTGAACTCCCTCTTTCTCTCTCCCTCTCCCCCCTGTTCACCTCCCCTTCTGCTTTTTCCCCCTCTTTCTCCAAACACCCACATCTCCTCTCTTCCTCCTCTTTTTCTTGTTTTCTCTTTACACTGCACCTCTCCCGATGGTTTGTTTAGCAGAGCAGGCGAGGACTCCCTCCCTCTGCTTTCTTGCTTTTGCATCCTCCAGGCCCAACCCGCCGTTTGTGAGAGTGCACACACATGCTTGGATGCGTCTTTGTGCGTGTGTATGTGTCTTTGTGTGTTTTACGTAACAGGGGAAGTAAGAGTAATTAGAAACAGGGTCTGTCTCTGGCACAATGGAAAGTAAAGAGAAAAAGGGGCGATACAGACAGTAGCTCCGTCTCCATCCAAGATTTTTCTTATTTGTAACGAGGTGTCAAACTATAAAAACTGAAATTTTGAATGCAATAACAGCTTGCATTGTATTTTTATCAGCCTGTTGAGTGATTGAATTCGACCATAAATGGTAGGTCAAGAGTGTTTATGGACATTTCCATTTCTAACTGCTGTCTGTAAAACATCTGTTCACTTCAGCCTCTCAGAAGTGTTGCATCCACATTTCTACTATTACAGTGTATGACAGACCTCTTGACCTAATTCAGCCTCAGTAAGGGAAACATACACCCAATCCATATTTAAGTATTCAGTGCTTTAAATCGAATGCTTAAAATGTTTGCACACAGCTCAAATTGATAGTTTGACAGCGTAGCTTTTAAACTTTACTCTAAGCACAGGGTTGTACTGCTGCATTTATTGACAGTAACTTTTGTCAGCTGATTTGATATGCATTTTTGCTGAAGTACAAATTTAAATATACGCACCAAGATTTTGACAATTTTAGTTTTTGAGCAGCCATTGTAAACCATATCTGTTGTTAATTTGGACAGTTATGCTTCTTATGTAAGGAAGATGCATTTGTTTAAAGAGTCAATGTGTAAAATATGTAAAATATACTGAGCTGTGAGATGTTAAAGTGACAAGTTTGCTACTCAGTGTAATAAGTAAACAAAAAAAACTCACAAAATGTACACCTCCTGAATTCAGGTCTTTTTTTTACCAAACTATGACAAGCTTAACTGCATTGTAACTGAGTGCAAAGCACACTTCCTTTAATGTCGACATAAAACGAAATAAAACATACCGAAACAGTCTTGGTTTGTCTTTCCACAATCCCCCCTGGTCTAGCTGAAATAAATCCTCAATTCACAGAATGAAATATGAATGTATATTCCATTTTGCTGCTGATGGCCTGCTCTCTGTTGCTCCTCTGCTGCTTCATTCCTGTCTGCTGTAAATCACCTCTGTAACGTATCCCCTGTCTTCAAACTCAGTCATAGTCTGTGTCCTAGCTCGGCCGCTAACTGAGCTTTTTAGTTGACTTTTTTCAACTGTAGTATTGTTTATTACACTGTTAATATGATTATAGTTATATTATATTCTAGTAGAATGTACATTTCTTGGATTTTTGTTCTGCTTTTGGTAGTACTAGTCTATCTTGTATAGATTCAAACCAGCGATAGAGGGACGAAACAAATAATTGATTAGGTGCTACAAAGTGCATAGGCTTTATTGGAAGAATCTGAAAGTCCTTTCTTCCCCAGTTTGCTGTAAATGACCTGAAACGGGATACGAATAGACAAAACGTATCCTCATTACAGTGTTAGAGGGCACAGTTGTGTGCATGTTTGTCTCCACATAATGTGTTTTGTGGGTTGGGGGAATCACAAACCATCACAAATCACTATTCCCTGCCTCCTCTGCTCATTGTGTGTCTAAGTGTGTGTGTATGTGTTTGTGTTTGTGTGTATGTGCGTTTGTCTTCCTGGGCTCGGGCCCAGCACAGAAGCAGACCTCTGTTGGAAATGTAATTCACATGAGGCCAGAGGAGCTCTAATGCTATTACCACACGCACACACACAGACAGACACAAATGAACACACACAAGCACAGCTGTGTTGCCGCCCACAGTCTCTGCATGTACCTCCTTTTTCTCTCCCTTGTTTCCTCTCCCCCGGTTTCTGTCTCGTTGTGGTTTACAAAGATCAGTGATGCAAAATGAAAGGTGAAAAAGCCCATTATGTCTTTTGGGGTGTATCTGTAAGCTAGTCTAAACTGTTTATGTGTGCATGTCCGTTGTGTATTCAGTGTGTACGGCTGGCAGCTCATCGGTTTGTTAAACCACTGGAGGCCTGCATCAAATAGACACCTTTCGGCCGTTGTAAATGTCGCCACAGTAGCACAGAAGTGATGTTATGACAAGAGCGAAAAGAGGAACAGGTACAGGAAGAAAAGTCTGGAGGTTTGAGCGTCTCAGGAAATCAGGATGTACAGTATGTGTCCTTGTCACAGCAGCACGAGGAAAGCCTGCAGTCAGTGCCAGAGAGAAGAGGTGGGACCATTTTTCACACGAGGCTCCAGCAGCCCGAACGCCCACGCTGACTTTCTCAGAGTCAGAGAGAGAGAGAGAGAGAGAAGGGGGAGTGAGTGAGGAGAGGCAGAAAGAGTGGAGTGATGCCTAATTTCCTCACAGTCTCAGAAAGAGAGAGGAAAGTGATTGAACCAACTGAGAGAATAAAAAAAAAAAAAAGAGGCCCTCGAGAGCGATATCATGTGAGTGCTATCAGAGTCGAGCAGCAGGAGTTTTTTATGGTACAAAAGTCTGACTGTGCTTTTGAAGTTTCCTCAAAAGTTTCACTGTGACTCTCAAGGCCACAGTGAAGTCGAGAATGAAAAGGATGAAATTCACAGGAAGTTTCAGAAAGCCCCTGAATTTTTTTGTAGTTGCCCTCCTACTCTCACACCAGTCAGTGTCTTTATTTGTTGATACTTTCCTTTTGTTTTATTAGAAAGTCAATCAGATATAAAGCATTTTACATCACACACACACACACACACACACCTATAGGAGTGTGTGTAGCAGAGAACCAGGTGTGTTACATTATAACTGATGCTCTTTTACTTGAAATCTGGTTTATATGAGTGGATAAACTCAGTCATACTTTCCAACATTTATCAAATATGTCTGCCTCCAGTCTCAAAGCAAAAGTAAGTTTTTCCATGACAAAAAATGTCATGACCCGGTCAGGGTATTACGATTAGAAGAAGGGGGTATCCTGCTGCACAACTTTTTTTAAATTGTAAAGGTAATGTCTAGTTGTATACTGTAAATGGTATTTGACGACAAAGCTGTAGCTGACAGATGCCTGTGAAGTTGAAATGAAACCAATGATTTCCATTGAATAATAATAACCTAACTTAAAGCAAATACAATAGAAGTCTGAAGCACACAACCAGCTGTTCAAGTTTTTTCAGAAACACAATATGCACACAAAACAAAATGTAAAGTAAAAGGAGTTGCTGATCTCTAGAAATCACTCCACTGGTGTCAAACAGAGGTCACTCATTTGACGGGAATGTTTCTGTTTCCTGGTACATTTTTTAGCCGTAAGATCTTCTTTCCTGGTATTTGTCATTTTATATCGTAGTCGCAAATTGTGCTGCTATAGTGAATTTTCTGGAAATTCCAGTTTTGACGAAACAAAGAAACTATCAGACAGACGACCTATGATAATCAACAATCAACTGTCCTACAAACTGCTCCTTTAAACTTCATGATCCAAGACAACCAGAGGTATTAAATAGATATCTACTGGTTTAAAAACAGTATCATAAAATCTGTACTTATTAACGAATCTCTTATGTCACTTTGTGAATCAGCTCATCCATCCCTGATGTTTCCCCTTTTAACTGAACTAAAACCTCACCTGTACGGCGTGTAAAGTACTTCCTTCCTGGGCCAAAGTGTCTGAGGACTGCTAACTGAGTTAGCGTTAGCCTGTTATCAAACAAGACAAGATGTAATTGTTCCCTTCCCATTAACTGAATGTGTGTTCATCAGTGTCAGCTGCTATTAGATTTAGCCGCTCTTAACTTCTAGCACTGTCACGCACAGAGGAACAGTCAGCGGGTAGGGCGTAGTGGTGTGAATTTCTAAGGATGGGTAATGTGAGCCCTGACGCAAGAGTTTAGATCACTGCTGTCTGTGTGTATGCAAGTCCCTTTTGAAAAATGAGATGATTAAAAGATGAATTATCATTATCTATCCTGTGTCCAGCTGCTGAAAATTAAAAAACCATAATGAATGGTTCCCATGTTGCTGTTCCTCTGATAGTAGTTCCATTGATATTTACAAAACCGTCTGCTGTCTTGTTGTTTATTCCAGAGGTTACGGCGGTTGTCAACGAAATACCGGACGGAGAAGATCTACCCCACCAACGTAGGAGAGAGGGAGGAGAATGTCAAGAAGAACAGATATAAAGATATACTGCCGTGTAAGTCTTCCCGGCACACAGACAACACGCACGGCCACATTGCACAGATGCATTGTTTCCTCATAGCAGACATTGTGATCTGCCAAACACAAGTGTTTCCAGTAACTTAAATGAGGGCTGCACCGTCATCAGTGTCACACATGTTCAGTTATAGGCAGAGTTTCTTCAGACTACACGGTTGAATAAAGGAAAATGGAAAAAGAATAGCTTAAAGAGGAGGATGTTGGGTAGAGACGGACATAAAGTATGCACACACACACACACATTCAGAACAAACACAGATGTCCAGTACGTTGTAAGAGGACATGTAATGGTTTCTGTCTCACATACACACACACACTCTCGCGGCACTTAATGACCTCCAGGGGAGCTTCCATGACCCAACATCTGTCCTACTTTTTTTATACCTTTATCCTCTTTTTCTGTTCTGTGCACCCATGCATTCATTCATTCATTAAGGCTTTTAGCGAATGAGCTGCTGATAAGGCAAAGGAGGAACTGGTTCATCCGTAACAGATGTGCACTCACACACACATGTACTACAGGAGGAGGATACAGCTGTGTGTCCATTAACCTCTTTACGTACCATTTCCCCGTAGTTTGTCCTCGCTTGCCCTCTCATTGTTTTTCCATCCACTCTTTTGCCTTTGCCTTCCTCCATTTCTCCGTCTGTTTATTTATATTTATGAAAATATTTCGAATGCATCAAAGTAAACATTAAACTCTCTTTTTTTTTCCTCCCCAGTTGATCACACCAGGGTGAAGCTGGCGTTAAAAACGACCAATCAGGACACAGATTACGTCAATGCTAACTTCATTAAGGTAAAAAGCATCTGAAATTCCCTTGCTTCGTTATCTGACATTATTTTGTTGGATTATATTAACTTTGATGAGCGACTCAAGATAAGCTGTTTTAGTGTTAGGAAACTTAACAAGGTAAAAAGTGTTGTATGAATCACAGTAACATCCATTGTGGGGACCTTGGAAGTGCCTTTACACAACATGTATTGTTAAAAGCTGGATTTGAAATCTTGCTTTATCTCTCTTTCTACCCAATCTCTTTTTTCAGGGTATGGATGGCCCAGAGGCCTACATTGCAACTCAGGGCCCACTGCAGAACACTGTCATCGACTTCTGGAGGATGAACTGGGAGTACAACGTAGCTGTGAGTACCAACAGCTCATTGGATGTTGTAAAATAAGCAGAGATTGATAGATAGAGGGAGGGGAGTAAAAGAGATAGACTGCAGCTTCCCTTGGATGTTTACTATATATTTACAGAGAGCTGTTACTTACTGCATTTTTTTTTAACGAAAGTGGATGCAATAATTAACGTAATTGTAATAAATATTTAATATTTTTGTGACGAATTACGAGGCAGATGGGGAGTGCTTATGCTTGAACCAGATGGACAGATATGAATGGGGAGAGACGGAACTGCGATCAGGTTTAACTAGCATTCTGAAAAGCTGGAGGTTGCAGATTTGATTATTACTCCTGTAGGAGCTCAGAGAATAATCTGAGGTATCGATGCGAAACTGAAATGTGTTATCAGAAATGATCTGAGCCATTCTCAGCTCAGGTTTTTGGTAGTCTGCTGAGTTTCCAGACCTCACTTTGGTAACCGAAGTGTTACATAAATAGAGCATATAGGAATTAATCTATTTGGAATTTCAGATTTAGCTGTGAGTGTAAATATTGATTGTAATCCTTCCTGTTTGTGTCTCTGCAGGTTATTGTAATGGCTTGTCGAGAGTTTGAGATGGGAAGGGTAAGGCTGTGATATTTAATCCCCTCTTGTGTGTTTGTGTGTCCGTGTCAGTGCATGCATGCCAGTGTACATATGTGTATGTCCACACATCTGTGTTGTATTATCCCCACCAAGGCTACAGCGTGTTCTCAGGCCCTTCGGCCTGTTTGTGTGTCTTATCGCTTTAGTTCTGTGAACTAAAAGAGTAGAAGTAAATTATTTGTTTCCAATGTTATGTTAACATTATGTTTTTAAGGTTTTCGATGTAGTCCACACAAAAATAAACGATAATTTACTATCTATTGAACAAACAGCGACTTTCTTGACTTGCAAATAAAAAAAATGTAATTGACAAATGTCATATGTGTAGTTCATGACTAGAAAGATGATCTGATCTTTGCCTATTTCTCAGACTCTGTCTGTGCAGACCAACGTACACTCTTTCTGACCGTGAGCTGATTAAATCAAACCAAAACAGTTGATCTGTGACAACAATGCTGACAGTCCTCAGCCATGCTGGCAGCTTCATGAGGCTTTTCAACATAATCTGGTGTTCCATCTACGCAATAAATTATTTAAACCAAAAAATCTTTTGCTATTTGAAACTAAAGGACCCTGTTGTCAACAATGTGTTGTCTCCAGACCTGCAACGATAAGTCGGTTGAACAAAGATTAGTTGCCTTTGGTTGTTTTGAACTATGTGTCTAAAAGCTGTATCTATATATGAGTTTTAATCGAAAATGATCTTTCTTTTTCTACATTAACTGCTTATTTCAAGCCAGAAAGTGTGTGTGTGTGTGTGTGTGTGTGTGTGTGTGTCTGTGTGCAGGAAGCTGTGGTATTTGTCTGGTATTTTGTTCTCAGCCAAAGCTAACTCCTCTTCTTCTCTGCGTAGAAAAAGTGTGAGCGGTATTTCCCGCTGCTTGGGGAGGATCCCATGAGTTTTGGCCCTTTCAGAATCTCCTGTGTAAGTAGACAAATCTCTAATATCACAGCTGTGTGTGTGTGTGTGTGTGTGTGTGTGTGTGTGTGTGTGTAAGGAGTGGGGGGGGGTCTTGTTTTTCGGACTCCTGCGTTTCTCACATTCTGTTCTAATGACCGTTTTAGTCAAGGATAGTGTAAATGTTCTCCCTGTGTCTTGTTTTTTAGGAATCCGAGCAGGCCAGAACAGACTACTTTATCAGGGCTTTGACGGTGGAGTACGAGAATGTAAGTTCTCTGATTTATTTTAGCGAGAAAAGCAGTGTCCATATGTTTATGATTATCTACGGATCAAAAATCAACAGTGCAAAATTAATAGCGGTATTTTTCTGATATTGAAACATCTCACGCAGTGGCTTTTCCACCATGTGTCTCCCTGTAGGAAACTCGGAGGATAACACAGTTCCATTATATGAACTGGCCGGATCACGACGTGCCCTCATCGTTTGACTCCATACTGGATATGATCGGACTAATGAGAGAGTACCAAGAGAATGACGACGTCCCCATATGTGTGCACTGCAGGTAGGTACAGTATAGAGACGTTGCAGAGACACCAACACAGAACCGCCTGTGAATGCACACACTGTAACCAAGGCAACATTCGAAAAAAGGTTGAAAACAGGAAGATTGGTTCATGAAACCATATAGACAGTTCATGCAAATGAATCAGATCTTTTTTTAGTTGGCTCTCGAACCAGACACGCGAGTGCCAGCGGTTTTCTGCGAGGAGGCAGTGAGAATGTGAAACAGGTGGCCAGCATGGGTTTGTGTTTTCTGAAATCAAGTTTCAACACTGCAGAGAAATGTTGCAGCAGTGGCTAAACATACACACACAAACACATAACTATTCTTGGTACAAGCTCGATTATCTGTTTTAAATCCAACTTCTGTAAACTGTAGACGTGTTTTATTTGACATTTACTCGTTTCACTTGGCTAGAATATTTATAAAACAGGATAATTAACCACATAAGACATGGCCATGTGAGCCTGGCATGTCTGTTGCATGAACATTTTTCCCTCTAAGACAGAACCTCAGTATAACAGAGTACTGCAGAAGTGACACATTTTTGTAGGCTCAAACCAGAAGTTTGTCAATATGATTTTTCTATTGAATTTGGATTTATGCTGAAAATAAGCTCTGCAAGAAAAAAAGGTTTATGACAGTGTTGACAAATGATCACCAATGTCATGATATTTGATGTATAAATGCCATCACCAGAAGAAAAAGCTAATGGTTGGCTATTGTCAACAAGACAAAGCTTACTACGACACAATACTGTAAACTTGGGATGGTACAATCAAAGATTTTATAGCAGATCGCAATAAAAAACAAACAATGTGTGTAAATCCCACAGATTCCAAACTAAAAACTGACAGTGAGACGAGGTTACCAACATTTATTCATCCTTTGTTTGTGCAGCAAGACCTAATGATTCATGATATGAACTCTTCATATCTACATGCCTACCATACACACTTGACTCTAAATTGATAAATCTGCAATTCAAAGTAGTCGAGCTACAGTAAAGTGGCAAGTAAAGTGAGTAGACGAGTCTCTGTGTTCGTTGTAACAATGTAGTTTGATGTCCCTTACCACCTCTGTATTCTGCGTTAACCACACACCTTATTTCAGACTTCTAATTAAAACCATTTACAAAAACCAACTGACTTCAAAACGCTGGACCAGAAGTGCAAAAACTCTACTCAATTCTGGGTTTTTAGGATTCCTGTGGCACTGTGTACACATAACACATCTTATTACAGCTGTAGTGATTAGATAAGATTGCCTCAGGCTGACAGTCTAAAAACGTATTTGTCTCAGAGATGACTGCACCCTTTCCTCCAAGAAATAAGGCTTAAAAATTCAGAAGTAGTTAACCAAACAACAAACAACGCACTGATTCACGAGGCTCTAGATTCAGTTCCTCTGCTGTACACATGCGTGGGTATACAAACAACACACACATACACATGCTGTCTCCATGTGTGTGTAATCAAGTATAATGAGCAGCCGGAGGACATTTCCTGGTTCCTCTGTTACACAGCAGGACTTAAAGCTGCGTCTCTGCATCTGTAAAGATGCCTTGTGTGGGTCGATGTGCACTGTGCTGTGTGTGTGTGTGTGTGTGCGGAGGAACTGTGCTTGTTAGAGCAGCAGAGGCTCCGAGACAGCATGAGACAAAGTTTTATGATTTGATGCGTCAGACGTGATGCCACATAATCGCGGCGTATGTGCAGCTACTGTCTCCATCCTGTCTGGAGGAGGCGAACGAATGTTTGTCCCCTCAAGAATTGTTACTTGTGAGGTGTGTGTTTTGGTTCGTGATAAAGTGTGTTTTTTTTTCAAACGTGCGTGCTCCTGTTGAATCTAATCTGTATGACCGTGACTGTACAGTGCAGGCTGTGGGAGGACGGGTGCTATCTGTGCTATCGACTACACATGGAACCTCCTCAAAGCTGGGGTATGTGAACACAAACACTCCCACGCATGCCTGAAACGTACCTGTGCTAATACACACACTTTTTATGCGCTGAATGTCAAGATTTAAGTGAGAGCTGACGCCTTTGTTGTGTTTTGTTGCTTTTAAAGAAAATTCCAGAAGATTTTAACGTTTTTCGGTTGATCCAAGAGATGAGGACGCAACGACACTCCGCCGTTCAGACCAAGGTTTGTTTTCAGTTTTAATTTTAACATCCATACTGCCCACTGCTCTTAGGTCTATCTAGGCTAACTGAAATAGAACATTTAATACAAAGCTTTTGGACTTATACAGATGATAGGAAAATTACTCATCAGTCATCATAAGGAACCTTGGAGCTGAGGTCCACATAGAGATACATTTGTCTGGTTGACGGATGAAAAGACTTCCACCAGCTGGAAGTGTCTCAACTGGTTGTTTTTTTCAAAATGGTTAAAAAAAGAAAAAAAGAGCAACACGTTCCTCCCCCAGAGGTTGCAGATCTGGTTTTGGAAATGAAGTAAGTAGGTTTAAGCAATGCAATAGCTGTAGGGACATTTCATGCAAACGCATGAAAGGCATTTTTGCAAGTAGCTGCATTGTGCAGAACAAGTCATCTAATATTTCATTCACAGCTTTTAAAAACATTCAGAGTGTTTTGGATTATGCTGTGTACCACTGTGCCACCTGTAGTTCAGGTTGATTTGGTCCAGACAGAAAAAATGATGTAGTGTAACCAAACAAATCAGGTCGGGTGTGAAAGCACCCTTTGTGTTTTACCTGCTTTTTGGGTGTAAATGAGCAGGTGAAGTTGCTTGGAAAAAGGTAACCCAGGAAGGTTGTAATTCAGAATTTGTCTGAAAGTTATTCTGTTGCAGCAGCGTTGTGTCCATCGCGCAGCCTGTCGCGTCCCTTCATTCTTTTCTTTGTTTCTTTCCACACACCTGGTTTGAAAATGCATCGCAGCCTGTTCAGCAGAGGTTGACACATTCCCGCTGTTATTCGTAAGTGGTTGAGGTTGTTTTGCCACAGTTTTGACATGGGTGTGTGCTTGCATGTGTCTGCAGTCGGCAGAAGACTCACAGCTGGATATGACAACAAAGTTTGTTTCTTTAAGTGGCATAGATTCAATATGATGAAAGCATCCTCAGCTTACACAGAACACCCAGCGTGCTGTGTCATTTTGCATCTTATTCATGATATTCTTTACCATACACATGTCCTGGCATCAAAAGGGGAAATGAGCCCTGTTAGATAAACTGTGACAGAGCCTTGATCCAGACGGACACAGGTTCATTTAATGTCTCACATCAGATCTCTGCTGGAAGCGAGTAACTGTAATGTCATTTCTGAAAATGTGGTGCAACACATTTGCTGCCTTACTGGGAAGGTAAAGAGATTAAATTAGTGTGCATTGGTCAAGGTCCTTTTATGTTTTTCCCAACAGGTTGTAAATAGATGTTTTTGAGGAAAGAAATGAGAGTATTTTGCTTTTCTCACCTCTCTGTCCTTGTGTCCCTCTCTTTAGGAGCAGTATGAGTTGGTTCATAAAGCAATCGCTCAGCTCTTTGAAAAACAACTACAGATACTGGAGAGCCCCACCAACACGCAGATACACGATGGCATGGTATGTCGCTCACACACACACACACACACATACACACATTGTGCATGCAGTCTGGTGTTAAAGAAAGACAGGATGTCGCTGAGTAACACAGTGGGGAAAAAAAACACAAATAATTAGTCACAGGGGAGGGAGTTGGTAGGAGTAGAGGAGAGGCGAAGAGAGGCCTTCAGAGAAGCCTGCTCTTTACACCGACAGTTACAGAGTTTGAGCCAAAAAGAGAGAGATCTCTCGTCTACAGGGTCGTCTCAGAGGACTGCAAACAGTTAGACCTATTTAAGAGGGCTAGAAGAAAAGCTTTGGTCTGTCAGTCACCACTGTCCTCATTCTTATTTACTCCACGCTGTCCTCCATTGCCCCCAAACACTCACACACCACACACACACACCATGAAGCGTCCTTAATTGTCCCTGTGGAGGAACAGGGACTACTGTTCAACTAGAAGTTCAACCAACCCAAATTCAAATAAGAGAAAAAAAGTGAGCGCAGCCCTTCCCTGGGTGAATAAATGTAATGATTTATGTTATTTTTGTCCAATCTCTGATGTTGGAACATTGCAGTGTGAGCACTGATCACTAATCCATACCTTCCACACAGCATCCCACATCATTATCTTTGTGTCAGGATTAAGACATAATTGGAGAAGGGGCAGGATTAAATATGTGTGTACTTCCTTAAGCCTTTATTTGAATGTTTCCTTTTGTTTTACATTCAGAAATTAAATATTTCAATCAATCAATTATGTAGCAGTCTAGGAGAAGTTACTCTGAGCGAAATGTCAGTAATATCTTTGCTTTTTAATCCAAAAGAAAAAGTAAAATAGCACAGTGAAGCATTTGGTTCCAGTACCTGGCTACTGAGTAAACAAATAAATCAGTTTCTACTGGAAAGGTTACACGATTTTAAAAAAGGAGCGTTTATAACTCACTCAAACTGGAAAATATAGTTTCAGAAAGTTACTAGGACTGTGCCGAATGTCTGCAAATGTCAAATCATTATAGTTTCAGTGGGAAATGAAAATCATGATGCAAAAAGGATTTTTCAGAATAAACGTGAATCATATCGAAATCACAATATCTGTCACAGTAACCGCAATAAGATTTTTTTTTCACCATATCATGCGGCCGTAGCCAGAAACAGCCCTACCCAGCCACAACTGGAATCTAATTTTACAGACTGTATAATACTAATAACATCAGTGTAGCCTAATCTTTGTCCGTAACTCTGAAGAAATACCAGGTTTGAACAGAAACGGCTGTGCAGCATTTGATTTGAATGTTGATTTACAATTCGAATGTCAGCGTTATTAATGAAGCTTCAAACTGTTCAGCACAGACCTAGAACTTACTCCCCATAGCTGTTATGTAGACATGTGACGACAAAAAGAAATAATGTCAGAAGAAACGGTGATCAGTGAGACAGTGTGCAACACTGACGAGACCTAAAGACACAGAGGACACAGAGAGACGATGAGAGAGTGCTTTGGCAGCGGTCCAGGAGTTGACTTCCTGCTTCGGAAGCTCTGGTGACATCACCCCCCTCTCCCATAATGTACTTTGAGGCTCAGAATAGACATCCGTTGGGAAAGGGAGACCCTCGCAAGAGACGGTCACTCGAAAACACGCAACCATGTTTACATTAGAAAAGACTGACACACTTTCTGAACTGTTAACGCAAATGTTAATATTCAGTATCTGAGTGGGAACGCTCTATTCAGCTGTACTGTACTGTACTTTACTACACTTTAAGAAACGTTGTGCTATTAATCATTTGTTAAGCATAGGCGTGGTGTTTACGGAGGAAGACAACAACTCCGGCACAAGTTTGTTGCTACTGATTATCTGCTAAAGTTACAAGTCCAAGAGTGCACAGCGCTTGTCAGCGAAACATTATCAGTGTGCTGTACTGACTCAGTCCATACACACATTGACTCATGTCCAGTCAGCCATTGTTAGTGACTAAAACACCCACATAGGTGCTCTCAATGGCAGTCCGAACAATAAGCCTACACATGCACACATCCCACACACGTTTTTCTGCTCGCACGCAGGCGCCACTGTGAGCAGGAAGTATTTCTACTCAGCTGACTCTCGCAACACACATGGACACACGTATGCAGCCCAAACGAGATGTAATCGGAAAACCCTTTGGCTTCACTGTATGTACATCCAACGCGCTCCAGTTCGGAGCTGAAGTGACCTGATTTGCCCCCCCGTCATTGAGTTTATGACGGCTGAATTCGTCCCGTCATCTTCTCATTATCAGAGTTGAGAGGGAGTCAAATTAACGAGTCACGGGGGGAAGAGAGGAGAGGGGCAGGAAGACGAGAGCCGAGAGGAAGACGGAGACAGTAGTCGGGAGGAGGAGAGCTCCTTTCAGAAACGGTTTTGATCCTTCAGTGAGGCAATTTTATGGCAACTTTCTACCTCTGTTACAGAAACGTGTAGGAGAGAAGAGAGTAAGTGGAGGGTAGTTAGAGAGAGCGAGGTGCTTTACATTTCTGCAGTAATTACAAAAGCTGCTGTTAGGAGGAATGCTGAAACTGGCTTGAGGGTAATACAGTCTCATGAAACAATCTAGCTGAACTAAATATGTACAGTGAAGTGATTTAAATAGAGACGCATCAGGTGATATTTCTGTGCAGGCAGTATATGAAAAACAAAATCACATTTGAAAAGCTCTCTGACTGAAAGTAGCAGTAAACTCACCGCAGCAGAGGTTTCTTCGTCTAAGATATCTGTGTTTAATAGACGTGGTTCTGAGGCTGAGAGGGAGCCGGCTGAAAAAAATCCTTAAAACAACAGCAAGTAAACACAGAATTAAGTATTAAGTATTGTTTCGTGCACACTTTTAAACATGAAAACATGCCAAACTCCATTTCATTTGGTGTTTCCAGATTATTTTGTACATTTGAATTACTTCAGAGTTCTCGAGAGTTCAATTAGACCAAATCTGATGACAGCAAATGCTCGGTCTTCACATCAAGAAGTAGCAGTATTTTTATTACGTCTTCACACATGATACAGTAAATATAAACATTCCAGAAATTCCTCCAGAAATATGTGGGCGAATTGTAATACAACGTGAGAAATGAGACCTTCCTCATCTCTCTCTCTGTTGCCTATACAAGCCTGTGGACAATTTGTTTAAGTTATTTAACGCTGCTGGACTGTGGACGTCTTTGTGAACGACTCGGGTCAGATTTTCAGTTACAGCCCAAAGGATGTGACTTCATGAACACTGCCGTTACCTCTTCTCAGTGCCCCATCTGCTGACAGAGAGCAACAGAAGATAACATGGAGTCCGCTAACATACTTCCAGTACAACACAGAAGTTTCTCTGAGCCCCTATATAACAATCCTAATTTCTCGGCAGATAAAACTTTAGATAGTCTTTCCCTACATTTTTTTTTATTGTACAGTTTAATTTTTTTTCACTGTGAATTCTATTATATGTAACTTTTATGATGAAAAACTGTCTGGAATATGTAAAATCAAGTTTTAAAAGAGAACTTTTCTTGTTTTTCTTGTGTGCTGCGTGTGTGTTATCTGTGCAGGATGAAAGAAGTCCAGATAAAGCAGGCCACCAGTCAGATGACGAGAGATGGGACACACCACCTCCAAAACCTCCCCGCATACGCAAGTAAGACATGTTTTGTGTTTGGATGCTCTGACCTTTTTCAGATTCGTTTTTTTTTTTTAGCTGCGGTCATCTGTTCTCGCCCGCTTTTAATTAAGGTTCGCCAAATGCTCGCGATGTGGATGTGGCTGAAGAGAAGGAGAAAAAAAACAAACCTCATCCTCCACACGGATGAATGAACAGGCTCACGCAGAAGTGAGCAGTAGGTGTGAAGTGGCCCATCACTGAACACAGTGGGTGTTGTGTTTTGTAGGAGGGACGCCAGATTTTTTTTATTTGTTTTTTTTTTAAATCCCAGCACAACAGTTTGTATGAAGCGCACAACGAAAACATATTAAACTGACCAAACAGGAGCAGCAGGCGCCGTTTCCGCCTCGAACGAACTGCAGCGCTCTGACACATTAGCTCCCCGTCGGCCCACAGATGCACCCGGCCTCCACTTTGCTGAAGTTAACTTCTGTTTGGCTGTTAACAACTGTCGTGGCCCGAGGAGGAGCTGTATTTATAGATCATTTTGCAACAGTTACCAATACTCTGCAACACTACGCCGCGTTGCATGTGCCACAACCCTGGGGCGACTTTAAGTAGAACAGCTATATCTTTCATCTCCCCCTTCTTTGAGAACAAATACCGGCTTTTTCACACTTGCAGGCATTTGGTTTCAAAACGCACACACGGCATTGTATTTGTCGTACGCGTACTGTAAGTACACCCTCTCTTTTCCGCGTCTTGGGCACTTTTTCATTCCGTTCACAACCCTCATCTTCTTCCCTCTGCTCCCTCTCCTCTCATTTTTGAGTTTGCTGCCCAGCAGGGGTTGTGTTCCACTTTCTCTCAGCCGGTTTATCTTCAGTCCCTCGTCTTCTGCTTTATCCACAGAAGGCTGTTAGCGCGGCGATACATACAACTTTTTAAAAAAAGCCAACAACACAGAGGCGCAGAGAGTTGCCTCGGCGCTGTTGCTTTAATGTCACAGAGGACGTCTTGTTGCCAGGAGACTGTTTCACTTAATTACCTGTTGCTAGAAGCATTGTCTAATAGCATCCAGTTTAACAGCACTCTGTGCGTCTGTGTGAATCATTTCCTCTGCGCTAATCCGTGTGATTTAATTTATACATTTTAATTCCTCACTCTGAACCCGTCTTCATATTCTTATCACCGAAAAGAAAATCCAGCGTGACCTTTGTTTTGTTCTCTCCCTGCTAAAATTATCACGCTCTCCCCGCCGCGCTTAAATTGTCGACTGCACAAGCTGGTTTGATGGGAAAGCAAACATTTTTTTCAGAGCGCCTAATTTTGGGATGTAGCTGCAAATGATCTGTTTACTGAAAAGTTTCTTTCCTCCTCTAAGTAAAACATCCAAATTTGATCCGACGCCAGAATAGGAAGCTTTCCTGGAAGTGGCACAGAGCGCGGCTGTCAGGAATATGTGTGCTTCTCTCTCTGCCCGACTCCTAAAGCTTGCACTCAGTATGTGTCTTTCCCTCTTTGTGTCATCCCTCAGTTTCCTAATGAAAAAAAAAATGTCGAGGTCTAGTTTAAGCTTGAGAGTATTCTAGCGCTGGTGGAAGCTATTTTTACCAACATAGTCCACATTCTGCCGGCCACGCTCCCCCTGGGTCACTTCAGGAGTGTCAGTGTGCGTATGGGAGATTTTTTGTCAAGTGTGTGTGTGTTGGAGAGAGAAAAATACTGCAGGGACTCTGAGGCTGGCGTCAAGGTCCAACATACTGAGTCATGGCTTTTACATACTGTACATACATCCGTATTCACAGCCACGCCCTGAAAGACTCACATCCATCAGCAGCACCAAAAAGTGGCATTTAATTGTTAGATTTTTAGTCTTGTGCAGTTATTTGTTGAGCAAATCTTTCCTTTTTAAATAATGACATTACTGATTTTGTGGAGCTGCAGCTGCTTTAAAATGCAGGTTTGACTTAGGAGGACATTTTGACATTTACTTTGATTTTTTTCCTTGAATTAAACACTTTGTAGTCATTGATGTAGATATTCAGGCTCTTGTGTTGTCTACAAAAAGATATAAAACCTATAAAATGTTGGATTAGATGTGCAGTATGTAAGAAGTGGCCATCTGTTAAACTCATACCTCAAACAAATAGGAGGCAACAAGTCACCTGGGTAATCTCTAACTGTTGATATCTGTAGCTGCTCAGAGCTCGGAGCATCGGGGGGATGTTGGTATTGTTCAGTATCGCCTCTTGAAGTACAAGGTGTTGTTATGAGACAGGATGGGCAGGGGCTAACTGGTTAGCTCATATAAACTGATATTTCTTCACATTTTGTCATTTTTTAAAAATGCTTGTAGCTAAAAATTCTCACAGATTTCACCTTTGATTTGAAAAGGTTTCGTAGAAAAAATGTTTTTATTTCTCATACTTCGGTTTTAAACAATATTGCTCCGTTATCTGTACTGATCCGTCCAAGGTTGATTTTATTCATCTAAAAAAAAAGAAAAATCACGGCGCTCCCATCTTAATCAACCAACATGTATTATAGAACATGAAGGAAATAACTACACAGAAAGTAAAACCACACTTGCGACACTTCACAACGAGTAATTCGACAATAAAATCATGTTGGAGATGTTTGAAAAGGAACCATTCAAACAGCACAATGAAAAATAGAGTTGTAAATACTAAAATTAGTTACTTAGACATTCCTTATAAATGTCTGTGACAGGTTGTGCTTACAATAAGTCAGTAGATGTCCTTAAACCTCTTTAATTCTACAAAATGTCATAGAGCTCAGAATACTTTTATTGATGTTTGATTGTCCCTCTTATTCATAAATTCCTATTTCACAGTGTCTTCTGAGGGATTCTGTGCTGGAGAGATTAAACCCTCCAAAAGAGCCACCTCAGGCCTTATTGTTGGAACCGGCGCACGTCTCCTTTGCTTGTTAGCATTTCAGGTCGCTAGTTCTTATCGCTTGCAAACAGTCAAATTGATGCTCATCTAATCCGGGACGCTGACACACACGTTTGTTTAATCGCTGATCTAAATCTGTGTGGTCTGAGTGTGTGCATGTGTGTGTGGTTAGCGACTTTTCCTGATCGTCTGTGCGCATCTCTCCCCCGAACAACCTGAAACAGGAAGTGTCTCTTCAAGCTTTATCACTCTCTGGCACATCCCGCCGCCGTGAACCAACACTCTGATTAAAAATGCAGCATCTTCCCTCTGGAGTACAGACGTGTGGAGGGCACAGTGCTCTCGCTGTGCGTCTGTGTTTGTGCATGCATGTGAGTGTGGGTGGTGTTAGCGCATAAATCTCAACTTCTTTGCGAGGGCGTGCATCTGTGCGCATTCATGTGTGTGTATGTAACATGATGTTTGTGTGGCCAAGGTTAGCTCCTCGCGCTGTCCCCAGCATGCCAAAGCAGTATGGATGATGATTATAGTGTTTTCATGCTTCAGGGCAAACGTGGAAAGATTCGAAGCGCATGGTTAGCTGTGCGTGATGGCGTTTGGAGCTTGTTTAAGAGTTTCAAAGTAGTTGCAGAGATTCTGCAGAAGCTTTTCAAAAAAATTCAGAATAAATCTGACTCAAACTGCAGTAATATTGGGTAACCATGTTATATCTTTATCTATAGTAGAGCTGCAGTGATCAGCTGATTAGTCTGTTCGTGATTGAAAGAAAATTGGTTACAAACATTTTAGTTTTTCAAGCAAAATATCCAACTTTTGCTGCTTCAAGCTTGAGAATTTGTTGCTTTTTGAGTCATTTAGGATGGTGAGTGTTTGGTTTTTGGACTGTTGGTTGGACAATAGAAGCAAATTGAAAATCTTACTGATTATTCCGCAGCTGAATCATTAATGTAAATAACTGTTAGTTGCAGCCTTACGAATAATATATTCATAGACAGGTAGCGTTCTTCAATGTATAGTTTTTTCAAGATGTAAAATGTTTCCTATCATGACATATTTAATGTTATTTCAACTGTTGTTCATTATTTTGATATTCCTTTACTGTTTATACAGCAGCCTCCACTATGGGTGCCCACAGGACTTGTAAACCCTGTTTACAAATACATTAATAAACACAAACATCTGCTTCCAACTACAGCAGAAAGTGCAAAAATTTCACCTCCGGCAAAGCAATAAATACAAACATTTTACAGCATTAAAATAGATACGACTAAAACATTTATTTATTTTTTAGAACATCTGTTCAAGGCGTCACAAGTCGAGGGAATCCGTTCCAAAATGTCAACATGATTGTAACGAGGCGGGTTACCTTGTTGATGAGGTAAATGGTGTTTTGGTGAAAGCCACACTGACACCATTCAACTGAATCAAGGAAAATGAGGAAAGGGTAGCTATAAAACACGGTCGACTATGAACATCCAGTTCTTGGTACAGTGGTTGTTTTGACGTTTTGTGGTAAAGTTGAAAGAGAGTTGAACGTAAGTGTTGTTCGTCAGTCGATGCCGCTGATGCACATTATGTGGAAACACTGATTTTACAGATTATCCCCACAACATTCGCTGACGTTTCATAATTTTCTACAGATAAACAGATGTATTTTGATGTAAATGAAAGCCCTACTGCCTCTTTTATCCGCTTGATGTAAACCCACATAATATTTAGATTCATACTCTCATTTTTCACGGATGTCCTCGATTTCATTCATCCCGTTGCTTCTGCTTATTTGTTTTCCCGTAATAGCTCTGCTCCCCCTCAGGGATCATTTATCTCATCTTAGAGGGAGACAGTCGCCACCAGTGGGAATCATCATCTGTGTAATTATTAAAAACAGTATTTTTTTTATGCTCGCTCAGGCAATGAAGACAATATAGAAGGGGGAAAATCACAAAGATAATTTATGTTTTCATTAAAGGAAGCTCCAAAGGAATAATAGTGTTCATTGAGGCAAATATGACCAAGATCTGACCCAGAAGAGACGATCATTGTCAGCAAATGATCGCGGCGCTGAGGCTTTATGAGGAAGCCTTTTTACTGTTCGACTGCAACTCAGAGGCTGATGAAGAAAAGGAAATCCCCGGTTCCTCTAGCCTGCAGCTTCTCGTTGTGTCCTCGCAGCATCATGTGCGGTCCTATGTTACCTCTTTCTTTAGTCATGTGCTCTTCATTTAGCATGTCGCCACATCCTTTCACAGTTTTCTCTTGCTGTGTATATATTTGTATGCATTATGTAAATGTATAATCTGTAGAGTGGAACAAAAATATAATAGTTAACTTTCCATTGCTGTGTGGCCTTGCTTTGCCACAACCTCAGCATCCTGTATATTATTCACACACCCACACTGTGTTTATCTATAGGTGTCTTAATAAGACGAACATTACCAGCACACAGTTCTGTACATTGGGGCACAATAGTAACGGTACAATAGAAGTCAGCGGCAGTTGGATGACGTCTTGTACGCTTTTAGAGCTAAAAGGAGAATTGAGTACGCCTTTTTTTATACACTTCCTTTTTGCTATGGACCATGTATGCAAGCTGCCGCACGGGAAAGAATAGATACAATAGAAGAGAAAAGAGTATAATACTTAAATATCACCTTGGGAAATTTGTCATGTAGTCGGTGGTGATTCAGTCTGTTTTCAGTTTCACATCAACACATCATGTCCACCTTAAATTTCGCAAACTATGGGCCACAGCCGTCTGACAGTTACTTCTGAGGACATGTAATTTGTCTCACACATACTATCAGCGTATCATTAGATCGCTTTAAAATTCTGCCACCTAGTGGTGTGATTCTGAGCTTCACAACATGAACACGGGCTCCCTTTTAGTTTTGCCCAAGTAAGGTATAAATTTAGTATAAGTCAGTTTCATCATCTCACTCTCATCAGTTCTTCTAAGACAGAGAATAATTTAAACACGGATGTCCAAATGTCTGGAAGTTGTCCGCCCGATATGATGAAATTCTTGCCTTTTCATCATTTAAATCAAACTTTAAAGGCACGTCTTTTTTTATCTAAAGCGAATAGTTTTGTACTTCAAGCAACTCGTATTATAGCGTAGAAGCCAGATATGTTGCCGTGTGAATGAGAAGTTTCCCTACCAGTCTGTCTCTCACTGCATGTACAAATCTGGCTTTGAGTTTGGTGTTTTAATTATAGCGTCTCTGTAACATTTTGGTCTCTCTGGGACAGAGATGTCTCATTAAAGAGCATTAAAATTCCGTCTCTCAATGTGTAATATCAAGATGGCTCTTTCTTGCTGTTAGCTGACCTCGCTTTCTCTCTCTCTCTGTCTGTCTTTAGTTCCCAGGCAGAAGGTGATGTAAAGGAGGAGATACTTCAGCCCCCGGAGCCTCACCCTGTACCTCCCATTCTGACCCCGTCTCCCCCTTCAGCCTTCCCCACCGTCACCAACGTACGGCAGGACAACGACCGCTACCACCCCAGACCTGTCATACATGTCATGGCGACTACACAGGCGCAGGTGAGTAACAGGAATCTTCTGTCAGGGACAACATTAAAATACTTTTTTCCCTTTATTTGTGAACAATGACTGAAAATACTGTGTGAAAATGTTTAGTAGGAGGCTGAATTCTAGGAATTCTAGAGTTTTATGAGTTTTGAAGGAACACATGGACGATTTCTCCTGTTTTTTTATGATGACTCTCATATTTTCTTTCCCTTTTCCCGTCAGAATAAAGACGCGGACAAGCAGCAGAACAAGTCAGAACCCAGTCCAAACAAGCAGACGAGTCCCTCAGAGCAAAAAGACCAAGATCTACAAAAACAGCAGACTCAGGTGTCAAATCTGGATCTCAACGAGAACTACAACAACAAATTGTCTTCAACGTCGACAAAGTCAGAATCAGGCCAAAGCCAGACTCCGTCGTCGCCCCTCTCCCCTTCTGTTGAATGTTCTGGTGTTCCTCGGATCGAGAGGAAGCTGAGCATTGAGATTAAAAAGGTGCCGCTACAGGAAGGACCTCGTAGTTTTGACACTTCCTCCTCCATGGGAGTAGCAGGCGGGGTCAGCAGCAGTTCAGCCAATAGCGCGGGAGTGCTGCAAAGAAGCCATGCCTTCAAAGCCAGAGCTGGCCAGTCCCTGCTGACATCCAGCTCCTCGCTGTCAGAGGATTCGGGCACTGAAGGAGGAGGGGCAGGCGGATGTGGGGAGAGTCCAGCAGACGGAGGCGGAGTTCTCACCAGACCGAACCACCTCCCCGTGAAGAGCGAGAAGGGGGAGACACCGGGAGGGGAGAAAGCGGATATGAAGGCTGGTCACGCAGCGTGGGCTCAGGCCTGCAACAGCCCAGATAAACAGTTCCCCAAAACCTCCTCCTCCTCTTCCTCCTCAGAGCGTGTCGCACCTTCCTCCTCCTCCTCCTCCCACCTCTCCTCCTCCTCGTCCTCCTCATCGTCCACTCCCGTTAGGACTGCCCTGAGTTTCACCAACCCCCTGCACTCCGACAACTCGGATGAGGAGGGGGACGGAGAGATGTCCGGGGGAAAGGAGGGTTGTCGCACTAATGTTTCCACGGCGACGGCCATGGTAACTGCATCCCCTCAGCATGGAGACCAGCAGCCGGTCCGGAAGGTGTTGCCCATGTCGATCGCAGGGCGGAGCTCTCCGTCACCCTCTGCAAACACAAGTATGTCAATCAGCTGCTTTTATTTAATGAGTGAATCTAATTCCTTTTAACTAACCGGCTGCTCTCCTGACACAAGCAATTAACAACTATTAAGGAAGTCAGATAAATAGACATCTGGATTAGATAATGAGTCAGGTCAGACATTACTTGAATAACTCAATTAAACACTGAGGGTCCATGCAGTTCATTTCCGAGGAGTTAAAGTTCCCATGAAACAGATTTTTAAGCTTCTTATCACACATGATTTGAGTTGTGGGCCAAACAAGACATTTGAGGATGTTCTCTGGAGCTTTGGAAACCCTGATTGACATTTTTCACAATTTTCTGACATTTTTCACCATTTTCTGACATTTTATAAAGCAAACAACTAATCAACTAATCGAAAAAAATAATCAATAGTTGTTGCCCTGACTTTCATTTTAGGGCTTTTCCTTTTAAGTGTCCTCTGCCTCAACACTTGATAGATTGCTTTACTTGTTGCTAAAGTAACTGCTCTCACCTGCTAATTGTAATTGCCATTAGCTAGTTAGCTTGGTTAGCTGTGCAGTTAACAATTGTATTAGCTTGCCCAATGTTGGCAAGAGCCAAACCTGGCAAGAAAGTCACGTTAGTGTATTCCCCGTCATTAAACTGGTCAAGCCAGTCAATATTTTCGCAACATTCCTTTCCTAGCTTCCTGTTTTTATAGGAAAAACACAAATATACAGAATCAAACAGCAGTCTGCCAGCGGTTTTCATGGGAAATTTAATTTCTTCTCACTGAAACAACTGTAAACGCAGAGAGTAACTCTGACAGCCTGTCTTTATGATCCACTCACACATCTGCTCAGGGTAGAGTCAGTCGAGTCATGTTCAGGGTCAGTAAGGAGACAGGTCTAGGACAGTCAGACCACATGCTAATGACACGTTGTCTCTTTCACCACACACACACACACACACACAGTGCTGTACTGTTCTTACTGCTGTATAGACAGAGGCAGAGAGAGAAAAACAGGAGACATGGAAGAAAGAAAGGAAGAGCAAGAAGAAAACAGACAGAGTGAGATAGCTCCAGTCTCATATGAAGCATGGCTCTATGACTAATTGGTTGGTTTGCGAGGAATGCTGCAAATGTTAACAGGCAAACATCTGTCAAAACAACTCCACTCTTTTTTTCTTACAGCTTGTGTGTGTTTGTATAAGTGAGTGAATTCAGGAGCGGGAGCAAAATATGTTTTTGTGTGTGTTCTATGTGTGTGTGTGCAGAGAACTGTGTATGCATGATGGATGGTGAAGGATCCACACTGCATGTTGCTGATAAATACACATTCGCCAACTCTGTGTGCACGTTGGGTTGAAGAGTGCAGTGTCACACTGTCTGTGCATCGGTATGGCCTCACTGTCACGACTGCAGCGATTAGATGTGGTTTGATTCTTCTGGGGACCGAGATCGCTCCTTTCTCTGTGTTGATTTCAAAATCACGAGATTCTGAAATCTGATCCTTGCTGTGATTGGCGCTGACATGGAATGTGGAATGGTTTGACGTGGACTTTGGTTTGGAATGGTTTGATCTTGAATGGGTTCAAAGCTTGATTAAAATAAGACTGGACTGCATTTTTATTGAATATTTGGAATTACCTGTGAGGGTGCATGATGTCAATCAAAAAAGACAGGAGCTAGAACGGAGCGTTTCAGACAGAGGGGGAATACAGTGCTGCAGGCACCCAACAGTAGAGTTAACTGATGTGTTGTTTTAGCATTAAAATATGTAAACCTGTTTTAGTAGTAACCCAAAATTAAATAATGAACCTGATAAAGAGCATAATTTGTCTCCTTTAAAGTTGAAAAAATAGTTTTTCACATTAACAAAACATGCTTCTGCTAAATAACCCAAATAAATTCAAATGTTAGTGTATATTAAATGTCAGGTATCATGCATCATGCACTCCTAAGGGAATTCCAATATTTAAAACTAAATGCAGAGACATTTGCCTCACAGTCCTGAAGTGGACTGTTTATGGTCTGCTTGGCTTTCTGGCTCATTGTTAATAATTTGGGCTGCGGTAGCGCTTTGTGATCAGATTCGAAACGCTGATGGCTGCTGTTTGATTGGTTGCAAGAATCTAACGACTGCTTGTTGATGACTTTCACTGAGCAAATTGCCGCTTATTTGGTTGGTTACGAGGAAGCTGGTGGCTTGCTTTTTTTTTTTTTTCTCCAACGAATCAGTCAAACTTTATTTTTATTGTACATTTCATATAGGTTAAAGCAATAAAAAGTTTTAAAAAATGGGTAACCAATGCATGGAAAGGTTCAATTAAATATGTAAAACATTATAAATATACAAAGATTGCAAGTAAAATTTTCTGAAATCTGAAAATTGAATAATGAGAAGGTAAGAATACAAAATAAACATAACAATGAAATAGACATTGAAAATTTCAATCAAAGGAGTTAGAGCCGTCAGTGTAATTCATATTTTAATATTCAGTAAAATTACAACGAAAGCAGGTGAACTCCATTTCAACAGTTACTGACTCGCTCTGTTGGTAGCAGAAGCACTAAGTGATGATCAGCTTTAAAAAGTAAAATCTTTCTTATTCTGTTATCTCTGCCTTTGAAGCTAGAGTTTGTAATTGCACTGTTAACAGCACTCAAGTTAAATGAGGAAAGGCGGTCAAGTCGTCCTCATTGGCTCCTGCTCTCATCGCTTACGGTGACATTAACCTGCCGTACAATCACCTAATGTTCTCCCGAAAATGGTGCAAAGCTAGATGAGCCATGGTCTGACTCCGGCCTTCATTAGGACTAATTTTACACTAATCTGGGCTGATTTATGGGCTTTTCCTTGGGCAGTCTTAAATGCAGCAGGAAGTACTCTCAGCTTCAAATGATTAATTCCCAGCAGTCTTCTTTAGTCACGGAGTTAAAAATGGTTTTATTAAAAGGGGGCAGCCAGTGCGGAAGAAAACGTCTGACTCTTTAGAAATATGAGTTGGTAGTTCAGTTAAAACCAAGTTCAACTTCTTTATTTGTCACTCTGATAAGACACAGCTGGTGGCATACATAGACTGGACAAACAAGACACCATAAATTAAAGTCACTAAAAGAAAAGGTAAAAAGTCCCCTGACATGTATAAAAAAACTGACATGCAAAAAAGATTGTAGTAATATAAAATGATAAACGGTAATAAAGTAGACACAGTGATGGTAAGATGAAGCCAAGTCAAACACTGATGCTATACAATCTGTTGCCAGTTTATTAGGTACACTTCACCAAAGCTAATGCATTTCAATACAACAGTCCTGCAATAAATTGTACGTTCACGAAGACTATATTGTTCCGTTTTTATTGAAACCTTTTAAGAGGTATTCATTCAACATTAATTATCACTTTAGGCTGCTGTTTGTGGTGCTGAGTAACCTCATTTATATCACTGAATGGAGGTTACACAACACAAACACCTCTCTGTGTAAAGCACCATAAACTGACCATTATAATGTCATGAATGGTGGGATTAGTTGTAGACTCAGTTGTAGCTAGGTGTAGCTAATAAACAGGCAGCTGAATTTATGTATACTGTAGTATTTATATCACCGAATATCATACAACCATCACAGCTTGACAGACTGACAGGAGATTATAAAATCATCCATTAAAGAGGCAGTGTTTTAGGGTCAATCAATAGTGTATCTCTGTCAAACAAGGCTAATAGTTCATAGTAAAGACATACGCAAAACAAACAAAAATCTAAAGAGACTGCTCTATGATAAGGTTATTAATACAGAACGACTTCTTGGATATTGTCCTTTAAATAAAAAGAGCTATATTTATTTTAGCTGGACAGAAAAGTAGCTTTTTATCAAGGAGATCAGGCACCGTCAAGATTCTGGTGTCAGTGCTGCGTTGGGCAGAGATAAATGAAAGCAGTCACTGAATTCTTTCAGGTGAATTAGTCCATTTCCTCATATTCCCGTTGCATAATCATAGTCTGAGCTTGTTAAATAATGCTCAATTTGAAGAGAGTAAGATCAAGAGAGTGCAAGGAAATATCATTTACGACAACTCCAGAGCATGTCACTGATTTAAGCTGCATTTAACTCGACTGACGGCCTGCACATTTATGTACAAACTCTACAAACAATGAAAAAAAAAACAGAAAACAATGCCACATTTGTATTAGCACTGCTTGGGGAGTGTGTGAGGCAATGCTGCCCAAAGTGAAAGACTATTTACGGCGATTTCCTCTCACAGCGGCAACGTGTCAGATATAGTCCTGAAACCAACCGACGTAAACCGCTGCGATTTGTGGCATCAGCATTAGCGTCGGTTACACCACGACTGATATTTTAAGTACATGTGGTGACAAGGGGTAATGAACGTTTTCCACTGCGAAAACACGTACTGTGTCTGCGACTCCTCGCATCAGTTAAAGGGGGGCTTGTAGATGAGTGCTTGTAAAATTCAAATTCAAAGGGCTGCCATAGCAATGAAAACTGACCTTAGCTTGGGATATATTCAGAACATTGTTAACTGATAAAAAGAGGCTAAATATCACAGTTTATATACAGTATGTCATATTTAACAAGTCCTAAAAATGTTTAAGACTTAACTGCATTGCCAATTTTAACTTCTTGAAAACAGCATGAATTTGATGTAAAAAGAAAAGATAACATAATTTAGTTTTGTGTGTGTGACTCGCCAAAGAACAAAAATAACAACAACAGTAGTAATAAGAAGAATACAACATACTCTTTAATTATTTACTACTAACAGATTTATAAAAGACCCTAAGTAAGTATACCATGCATTGGCTATTCCAATTAATGAGGTGCTCTGTACCTGGATGCATCCTAATATAAAGTCATCGTAGACGACAGAATACAGTCAGATATCTCTCCAGTTATTAACGTTGCTTCTCATTTGACCTCTGACCTTTTTAACCCAGACTGCTGGGACAGCGACGACTCCCCTCCCCCCCTCCCTGCGAGAACCCCCGAGTCCTTCATACTGGCCACAGGTGCGTTTGCATTGGTCGAGATTCACAGGTGTGTTTCCAGTTGCTGGATCACCTCCGGGATGCATCCTCTCTCTGGTGTGTTTTTGTGGCTGGTCAAGAAGGTGGATGGATCAGTGGATATGAGCGATGGGTAATGGGGCAGTTGTGTGATTGAGACCAACAGCAGTCAGCTGTTTGCGACACTCACAGTCTCTGATATGAGCTGAAACGGGAGGAATATGATTTTCTGGTACCTTACAATGTATGAACAGGCAGGGCCTCAGTCTCTCATCCGCACTTCAAACGGACAGATGGACTCACATATTGCAGGTATCAGGCCTCTTTTCACAGGATGGTCTCTGAAACAACTCGGCCAACCTGCCGCCTTCTGCCGCTTCCCTTTCTTCCTGAGCGGCGCTCTGATATAAGAAGAGGAGGGCTTTAAAATAGAATAAATTAGAGCACACGCGATGAAGAGGTAAAGCACATTCGGTGTTCTGTCAGGAGAGGCTTTATCAGTGCTACAACACTAGGGGGCACCGTTGACAGCATATCAGACGTGCAGTGCTCTTTGAAAGGGAGGATGGTCAGTCACAAGCTGTGTCCCAGACCACACTACATACATAGAATCCACAAAATAAAGTAAAAACAGCCAGCTCCATTTCAGAGTGTTATTGATGGACACTTTTCTCCCACAATGCACAGAAGTCACAAGTCACATCAGCTTTATTTATACAGCACATAATCACAAGTCACATTGCCACAGCAGGCTTTACAATCTGTACATTAAATGACATCCTCTGTCCTGAGACCCTCTGTTTGGGCAAGGAAAAAAAAGAAGAAACCTCAGAAAAAGAGCCACAGAGGATGGATCCCACACCCAGGAAACAAAAAAAAAGGAAAAAAAAAACCCCTCAGAAACTGATTTTTTAGAGCTACAACAATGTTGAACATTTGCTGGTTTCAACTTCGTAAACGTAAGGATTTGCTGCTTTTCTTTGTTATATGTGATGGTAAATAAAGAGTTTTGGACTGTTGGTTGTAGAAGCAATTGGAAGACGTCACTTTTAAACATTAAACACACTTTTTAAAGACTAAACATTAAATCGATTAATCGTGAAAATAATCAGCAGATTAATTCATAATGAAAATACCTGTTTTTTGCAGCCCTTGTTGTCTCCTAATTAAAGTTGCAAGGATTAGTCAATCAAAAGAAAATTAATAATTTCTTCAGTCACACCTCAACAAAAATGTTAAACGTTTGCTGTTTTCAGTTTCTTTAATGTGAGGATTTGTTGCTATTCTTTGACATGATAACACATGAAGAGGCTTTGCTCGTCAGGCTCTTCAGGCATTTTTTTTTTGACATCTTATACAGATTAAGAAATTAATTGATTGATTGTGAAACTATTCGACAGATTACTCAACAATGAAAAAAAACGTTAGTTGCAGCTCCAGCGTTTTTCCTGTCTTGTCAGTGAAAGTGAGATTCTAAAGTCGCTGTTTGACATCCAGCGTTTCATGAACTGCATCGTTTCATAGTTTCACAGTTGGTGTGTCGTGTGGAATTGGGACACAGCATTAGTTTTTGCTCTTGTAGTGGTTTAGAAAACTGATGTACACAGATTGCGAAATGTATTAAGTGCGCGGCGACACAGTAGGAAGTGAGAGTGGCGTCTTGAGGATTTTCATTGTCATCATCTGCTGCACATGATCAAAGAAGGATCTAGCTCTCAGTCGCGAGGTGAGCAGAAGGCCTTAGTGCACCTTTTTGCCCCGAGTGTCTCCACCGCGAGGCTGAAGTGCGGAGGGAGAGGGTGGTTTAATGAAGGCGAGTGCCTGAGGAAGAAAAATGGAGAGGTATTGTGGAGGATAATGAGTTTGTAAGTGTGTGAATGTGAGTGGATTTGTGCTGAACGTCTGAAAGATTTCCTTGATTTGCAATCAGTCGCCGCTTCTTTCGTCAACTCACTCTCGCTCGCTCTCTCTCTGCCAGACCCTCTGGAGGTGAAAACGCAGGCCTCAGCCGAATGGAGCGGTTCACATAAAGGTAAGAGCGCACACATCCCGACCGCCTGTTTCTGTTTATCAGCCTGCAGAGGAGTCACTGTCCGTTTTTTTTTCTCCTCCCCGTGTGTCTGTGTTTATGGCTCTTCATAGTCGTTAGTCAGCAGAGCAGAGCAGGAAACAGACCTTCAGTGTTTTACAAATTAGCCGGCGCACGATAAGACTGACAGCATTTGTCGAAAGGGCAGCTGGGAGAGCGAGTAATAACGAGAAAGAAAGGGATACAGAAAGAGGGAGAAAAGGGGGAAAAAATAGATAAAAACGCGTCTGTAGAGAGGTGAAATGAAAAATGTGAGCGTGTGCTGATCCGTGCTGAGTGATGATGGTTACTGCCAATTTAATGCTTCAGCAGTTTCAGTGCGCGTGTGTGTGTGTGTGTGTGACAGAGAATCGAAGGGGAATAGCTGTTTAGCCTGAATTCTTTAATGATTTTTTTTGCTTGCTATGAATATAACTCAATAGGAGCTTTATAAGGAGTGAAAAGGCTGGGGTTTTATTTAAGTTCCTGCTGATAGACGGCCTTTAAATGTCATGAACGATGAACATGCAGGTGAAAGTTTCTTGGCAGGAGTTCACACATATTAATGTGTATGTTCCTCTTACATGTGGGTGTCATGAGGCTGGTATAGCCTGAGGGCTGCGTGCGTTACAGTTGTTCCTCAATTGCCGAAATACGCGAAAAAACTGAAACTATGCAGTCTGACAACTAGAAGCTCACGTGTCGTAAACAAAACTCCAGAGAGCCCAACTTTAAACACAGTTCCGCTGCTTTCACACAAATAGACAAATGTTCAGAGTATAAAAGAGGCCTACTCACACCATGAGTACGGTGTGCACTGTATCTCTTCTAATACAATTATTGTGCAATATTTATATCATATATTCACAGTTTTGTATTACAGAACTGTACTGTACAATATGGCAACAGCCTTTATACTGTGTATCACTAAATTGCAGCCTACTTTGGGACAAAATAAAAAACTAAATGGAACCATAAAAAGAAGAAAAAAAAAGTAAAAGATTTCTACATAATTTTATACAGTTGAATATGTGGCATGGCCTCATGAAGCCAAAAGTATTTTGATGCTAGTGTTTTAAATTTATCACACCAGTGTTTAATTGATGCTCATATGATTGCTGTTTGTATGGTTGCTAGTATCACAATATGTTTTGATGCAAATGGGCCCAACTCAACTTGACAGGATATTGCAGACTTTTTGAGTACTGGCACTTTACCAAGATAATAACACAGTGAGAATTTTTATAAATAGTTATCACTAATTTGGATATAATGACTAAATGGGTAAAGATAAGTATACGAATAAGTGCAACAGTCTGGGTAGTTCAGAAAATGACATCACTTTACTCCAGTGCAGCCTTTTAAACCAGGAAAAGACAACACTTATGCCATATCGTGATATAACGATATCCAAAATCTAAGATGATACTGTCTAATATCATGATAACGATACAATAATTATATATTTCCCAGCCCTAGCATTTAGTATTATGAGTACAAATTAGATTGAAGTCAAATACCAGTAATACATTTGTTGGTAATGATTAAAAAATGTTTAACAAATATAGCACTTCCTTCGGTAAACCTACTGCAGTTTAAAAAGGTCTTACATCACTGAAACTCTTATACAACACCACTGATATCCACACAACACTTCCACCCCATTAATCTTTGTGTGTGTTTGCCTGTGTGTAGATGTGTCGGAGTGCGTTAAGAAGACATCTCCAGCTGACCCTGCATCTGCTGGTACCACGGCAACAGACAGCAAGGCAGACCTGGGTGGGTAAGTCTGCTGCCGTCCTCACTCTCAAACATGACTCTGTGGCCGGAGGCTGTCTGTCCGCTTTCAACCAGGCAACAAATACTATTCGCACCAGTAATGATTTTTCTTTCTTTCTTTCCTTTTTTTTTTGTGCTTGTGCAAAAAACTTTGCTGACAAACACGGTTTCTATTAATGTCATATTTTTTGTGAAGTGTGTGTGGCATTGCTTTTGCTGATTGGAAACCCAGCTTCGGGCTACATGAGCAGAAAATGTTTGATGGTTTCGAAACCGGGCAAGAATTGAAAGCACGTCTTCCTCCAGGTGGAAGACATTTCTCCATGTGTTTTAAACCGAAGCAGCTGAGAACTTCTTTTTCCTCCTCTTCCGCCAGGGTTCGGTAACCGCTGCATTCAGCCCAAAGGCCCTCGGGAACCCCCCCTGCAGTGGACATGATGGAACGGTCCGTCTGCCAGTCCACCAACAGTGATGCCAGGAGATGGACTCTACCGATTTCACCTGACTGGTCCAAAAAAAGAAAAAAAAAAACCACAAGTTGATAGATGCTACACAGACCGACAACAGCACAATTTTACATAGAAACACCTTCTGTGTAACTCTGTGCCAACACCTTCTCCAGACTGAGCCCCTCCTCCTCATCCTCCTCCTCCTCCTCCTCCTCCTCCTGCTCCTCAGTCCTTCCTTCAAAGTGCCACTGTGCAAAAGCAGACGAACACTCGCCCGTCAGGTGGCTTGTCCATTTTAGAACAAAGCCCACGTTTTTTCCTGCTCAGCTTGCTGATGTTAGAGGTTTTGACTTCTCTAGACGCTGACCTGGGATCAGTCTGGTTGTTTTCCTGTTAATGGTTAAAGGATAATTCCTGTTTTTCTCCTCTTTGTTAGCGACTTGAGAGTTTTTCTCTCTGAGCTGTAGACACATCATGGATATTTGTCCATTCTAAGACTAAACAAAGAGGGATGTAGGTGTACATGTTGATTAAAAAGTGTTAAATTAACAGGAAGTTTTCTTTCAAACCAAATGAGAAAGTTTTTCGTCACAAATCAGGAATTATCTTTAATCAAAAAAAAAGCTACTGTGGGAAGCTGCTTCCTGAAGTTTAACTCAACTCCCAGAAGTTGTCTGCTTCCTCCTACTGAATGAACAACAATCTTCAAAGCTAGATAATCTGTTACCCATGATGCAACCTTTTCTGTTGGGTATGTACAGGTTGCCAGGGTGCTCTCTCTCTCTGTTTTTCTGTCTCTCTCTCTCTCTCTTTTCCTCTTTCTGTGTGCTGGTGCTACATTACAAAGGATCAATGTAGAAACAGAAGGACTGGAGCTGACTGTCAGCTGCAGTAATGTCAGCTCTAGTGCTTCGTGTTTCTACGCCGACCTTCCTGTTTACCAGAGTCATAGTTTTGTATAGTTTGGTCATTGCAGTGGTCAGTGAGAGTCCTGCTCTGTGGACGATAGAGAGCATAGTGTTCGACATTTTGGGAGATAAGCTTATCCACTTTTCTCCTGAGGGTTGGATGAGAAGTTTCACATCACTTGAATG
Organism: Lagodon rhomboides; assembly: GCA_039737535.1. NCBI lineage: Eukaryota > Metazoa > Chordata > Actinopteri > Spariformes > Sparidae > Lagodon > Lagodon rhomboides. The sequence continues at coordinate 11,529,258 of CM077805.1, read as the reverse complement.
TCTGTGCCATAAATACGTAGCTTGAGCTAGAAGCTGCTTATGCCGAGTTCATACTACAAGATTGCAGCGCTGAGGCAGACTGGCACTCTATCGCCATGTTTTAACTGTTCAAAGATGCGATTCGAGAGCTTGCCGATGCCTCGCACACGTCCTAAAGAATATCAGTCAGGCTAAATATCTTGTTGTGTCGGGACCAGTGAGGGAACACATGAGCTGGGATAGGGGAGTTAAGAAGGAGAGATGAAGGAGTCCATATTCTTTTCTTTTTCTTCCTTAGTTTTTTCCCAGCAAAACATCCTCAAACAACCGCTTGTTTCTGTTGACATACGTTCATCATCATATTGCATAATTTCCCTGTCACCTCTCGGGCATGTTTTTAAGGCAAAATGTAGATTTGAGACCAGACAGTTGTTCGTAAGCGATCTCGTAAGCAGTGTGACCAAGGCTTTAGCTTAGCTTAGCATAAGGACTGGAAACGTAACAGGATTGCTCCCGAGCACATCTAATGCTAGTTTCATCTTATTTATTTAAACTGCACAACTACTGAAAGATTAACTACGGCAAGTTTTGGTTTGACAGTGGACTGCTGGACTATTTCTTGAGGGGGTGCAGTTACTACCTCCAGAAATAGATCGGCACATAACTCCACGCAGATTATTTTATTTTTTTTACACTTCTGTTTGACCGATCAAACAAATGAGATGTAAATTGCTAATTAGCCAGTTGTAGAGATGTGGGAAGGTGGACATAACACAGCTGGGCTAGCTGTTTCCCTCTGTTTCCAGTCTTTATGCTAAGCTAGGCTAAATGCGCTGCTTGCAGTACCATCACATTTACTGTACAGACTTGAGAGTGGTATTCAAAACTCTCAGCAAGAAAACAAACAAGCTTATTTCCCAAAATGGCGACGTGTTCATGTAAATATCTGGTCATTCTGTGGCAGTGGACATTAAATAGTGATCCTGACATCCTAGTGTGGCGATTGAAAGTAAAGCTGAATGCAAAGATGATTAAAATCACTCACTTTTTGACCTTTTTGGTTCGGACACAAAACCGCTTAAAACACAATCCCGAAAGATAAGCTATTGTGACTTTGCACAGTTTGCATAATGTCTGTGATTTGCCCAAAGAGCGATGTTCCCTTCTCCAGTGTTTCGCAAGAAAAGCAAAGAAAGAAGAAGCAAAGAAAAAAAAAGCAGAAATTTTGTCTGACACCTGTATCACCCAATGTTTAAACCCAGGTCCCCAACTGTGTGCTCAAGAATTGTGCTGGTTTGTGTGTTAAATGACCTGAAAACACATCAGTCTGTCTGTAATGACCAAACTGATCGTCTCTGTGACTCTGGTGGCTCTCACTGCTGGGACCATGAGTCTGCCTTAGTCTGCCTCTCAGAGAAGACAGCCAATGACAGTCCTCTATAATCTGGCTTCTCTCTTCAGCTCATTTCTCTCTGCGTGTATTTGGCTTCTCTCGATTTTTACTTGGGACTCAAATCCGCTGTTTATTTCTGATTTCTTTTGTATTTTTTTCTGTTGTTGTTGTTGTTGTTGTCGTCGTCTGTTCTCATTCTCCTCCGTCTGAGGCCCTGAGACGAGCGACCATGCAAGTCAATTTACTCACAATGAACCTCAGTGTTACACGTCGCCTGAAACTCTTACAGGATTTCACAGATTACAACACCCCCGCTCTCTACAATTCAGACTCGCATGGTTTCTCATCTGACGGCCGTGTTTAACAATCACCTGCTTCTGTTTGTGTGAGACAAAGATCCGATAAGACCACAGCAGCTAGGGACCCAGGACTACTGTTTTTCTCCTGATTTGTATCGTTCTCTGCTAACTCCTCCTCCATTAGCTACCATAACTATACAGTATATGCATTGTTTTATAAAGATAAAGAACTGTACAGGGCAGTTTAGGTATATAATATTTCAGATTTTTTTTTCTTTTTGTTATCTCTTAAATATTCTTATTAACAGAAGATGTAAGAAAGTCAGTGCATGATGATGATGATGATGATGATGATGATGATGATGATGATGATGATGATGATGATGATGATGATGATGATGATTCCTCCCCCTCAACCATGTTTCCCCCTACAAACTGTAAATTATTCTGCTGCCCTTTTGTTTTTGCTTCGGGCAAATATTTCAGGGTTTTTATTTTTATGTTGGAATTATATGCTTAAAAAGATTTTCTCGTTTTGTTTTGTTTTAATTGATCGGCAGAGGAAACGGATCGAGCGAAACCAAGCCCCCCCCCCCCCCCCACTCCCCTCTCTTTGCAGATAGCTACAACGGGCTTCGAAATAAGATTGTAATAATAATATTAATGATGATAATAATAATAATAATAATGGTCGTTTTTTTGTAAATGGTATTTTAAAAGTTATTTTTGTATACGCGGTTGTTTGTTGCGTCACGAGTCCACTGCTCCCCCACTTCTCTCTCCTCTTTTCATCCTTTAGATTTCTTCCCGTCTCTCAGCTGGCTCCTTGTAATGTAAAACATACGGCAGAGATGGATCTCCTGCTCTGGACAAGGAGCATCTCATTATTTTTCTCCTCTCTCGCTTCCTCCGTCCTTCCCCTGCTGTTTCTCTCTCTTTTATCCCCCTTCCTACCCTACCCTACCACCCTCCTTCCCTCGCCTCTGCCTTTTTTTCAAAAGCCTGTCGTTCTCGACACGTCTGTCTGACAGCAGAGTGGATCACTTTAGCGAAGCATCTCAGACTTGTCGATGGCTCAGAGCAGCAAAATTCGGACTCTTGGACGTGTTCAGAAGCAGTCTTTTAAACTTTCTTATCGTGTTCTTTCTGTTTCTCCAGCACATCTACTTGCCTATCCCCCCTCCACGTGCACACAAGCCTCGATCTCAGAAAAAGAGCCCACCTGTGCCTTTAAGTGAGAGCCCGCCCTCCCCCTGCCCCCCCCTTCTCCTCCAATCATCATTAGCGGCGTGAGCGTAAGCGATGTTATTCGCTGCTGCTTGCTCATTGCCTCCTGTGGGCCTCTCGTTCAGCGCCTCCCCCTCGTCACCTACCGTAAACACACACATACACACACACACACACACACACACACACACACACACGCCCCAAAATGTTTGTATGTTGCAGAAATCAATCAGTAAAAATGAACATTAAGTAAAGACGCGACTCGTTGTTTTTATTCCTTTAAGATGATGTCATGAGAAAGTGTGTGTGTGCGGGTTGTGTTTGACGCTTTAACTTGCACTATGGAGCAGTTAAGTGGTTAATAAATCACTTTGACGTGTCTCAAAAAATACAATAATTTAATTGGGTCTCCTACCAGCTCTGCACATATAATCCAATCATGTCAGCCATACTGTGTGTGTTTGTGTGTGTGTGTGTATGTGTGTGTGTGTCACAGCAGGAGATCCCCTCTCACACCTGGAAGATCTGCCCGAGACGAAAGTACGCACACACACGCACTAATATGGCGATTAATTAATCACGGCAGGTGGTATAAACACAGGCGCTCGCTGCCTTACACGGAGACCTTGAGGGTTTCACATTTGTATTCACCTTACACACACACACAGAGGCGCAGCAGGTGGGAAGACACACTGTGATTATTTGCGTCTGCTCACATGTAGCCAATGCTCATTCCAGATTAATTATACAGCTCATTACAGAATGATATATCTGTAAAAGTAACCGACACAAGCACCTGTTGCAGAAATCGCATCTTCTGACCTGGATTATTAGATTATTCTAAGAGTGGGAAGTTCACTTGGAGCCTTGACGGAGTCGCACATTTAAGTTTCCATGGATTTCTTTGAGGAAAATGTTGTCAGCAAGTCGATCTTTTTAAATTATTTCAGGGTAACACTGTTACAAGAAGTGAGGGTCGGTCGCCTTTTATATCGGTCAGAAAATGGAAAAGGTTTCATCCTCTAAACCAGGCCCTGCAGCGTGGGGCGAAAAAGAGAAGAACCAAAATACTCTGTAAGACTGCTTTATGATACTCATATATAAATAAATCAATGAATATAAATAACTATTACTAAAAATACATATATTGCATCATAAGGCAGGATCCAGTACATTCATTACACAGGCCTTCAGCTCTTCCTCGTCTTCATGTTACTCCTTGCCTTTTCTGACTTTCCCACCTGACAGTTTCACACACTCTCTCTCTCTGTGTTGTATAAATTAAGCCAGGTTGCTATCTTAACTGGGTCGCCTCAGTTTTCCCATGGAGCAGTTTAACATGTTATGTAATGGCTTATAAATATAGCCAATCAGTGTTCAGCGTATGTGAGCGGTAGCAGCAGGCAGCGCTGCCGTCTGAAGAAAGTGAAAACTGTGTCGGCACTCTTTTAAAGGCCTGGAATATGTACAGCATAATGTATTCGACCTGATTATTTTTAGGCGTATTAGTCACATACAGTAGCAGCTGGAAAGAACTTGGCTCGCTCGCACTCACTTCACGGTGGGCTGTTTGGATGGAGCATCGAAAGTGCCCAAATCAAAAATAAATACATCAATGAGAGAATAATATAGAAAAATAGATACATGTGGGCATTAATTATTTTTTTTTAAATGTGATATGAATTGTTATATGTATTGATTTTCTTCTGTATTTATTTACATTTGTATCAATTCTTTTATTTTACTGTCCTATTTAATTTTCCATTTTATTTATTAAATTTTAAGCGTATTTATTTATGTATTTTTTTCCTTGTAACCCTGAGGCTGTCATCGATGCCTCTGGGTTTGGGAGCAAAAGCTGATCTACGCATTTTGATGTCGATCAACTAACAGGAGAAAAAGTTGACCCGATAACACGAATGAGAAACAAGAATGAGGGAAGATGCAAAGGGAAAATAATACACACACATATATAAATAAATAAGTGAATACATTTATTTATGTATTTTTTGTTTTGGCAGTTTTGATCCTCCACACACAGACATCAATTTTGCGCTTCTGCCTTGCATCATACGATAATCTTGTCGCAATGTTTATGGCCAGTTGTAACTTTACAACCCGCCTCGTGCAGCCGCTAATCATGTTTAGTATTCACGCTTGGCTGTCACAGGCTGACAGGTCTCGCACTGAGAGCCCCGCCAATCAGCCAGAGTGAAGAAAATGTTTCAATCTCAATAAATCAAAGTGTAAACAGCGCCGGAGGATCCACGGCACTCCATAATGATGTGTTCTGTGAGTGATAAACTCATCCAGTTGTGGAGATTAGACGAGAGAGGGCGAGTTTATTCCCTTTGATGAGAACATTTACATTTGAACAAACACGCTTACACACATCACCTCCTTTCTCTACACTTTCTATCAATCAGTTGAGGGCAGCGTGCTGCTGCTTAGGTGTCGTGTTCTGGAGGGAGACATGCCAGAGCAGATTAAAGAAACAGGTGAAAGTGGATGTCCCCTTCGACTGGACACCCTGGAGGAAAACAGCAGTGGGGAGGACAAGAACTAATGTGTGATGTCCACCCCTGTACACCACCTCTCACCATGTGAGGTTAATGCACTTCAAGACCATTTGCAGCCTCAACTGAAGCCCTGCAGGCACTCTTTGGACTGCACAGCACGGGTGTCAAGTCTCAGATGTAAAACCGAAGTGAAACTGCATATTCTTTTCAGTATTTTGTAATAGGATAGAAACCACTATTAGTGTGGGTGTCATCAGCTCAATTTTGATAAATGATAGGTGGTGAATCACAAAGATACAAATACATACAAATGATGTGTTTATTACAGGTTTTATCTTACGTTTTATGTTTTTATTTCAGCCCTAGAGTAGAACATGCGGTGTGAGTGTCTACACATGTATACAGATGGCTAAGATTGATTGACATGCCGAGGTAAATACTTAATAGACACAAAGTCATAAACTCAATGAAACTTTTTGGTGTGTTGAGTTTTCCCTATTTCACTTTGATAAATGTTTCTAATACATATTTGAATGCCCATCATCCACACCTTTTAATGTCTTTAGGGATAGTGCCAACACTTGTGACCGAATGGCTTATTTAATAGTCCTTTGTCAACCAAAGACAAAATCTATAAATTCAACAAAATAATGATTACACAGTCATTGCTATTAAAAATAATAATTAGTTGCATTACTAATAAAGGACCATCGTGTAGGATGCAGATTCTAACCAACTGAACACCCCTCCTCTCAGAAAGAATTTCTCCACCGTTTTACAGATGCTTCTTTCACAATGTCTTTTCACAATGTGTACAGTTCTTGGATTTAGATTGCTGTGCACTAAAGGAAACATGTTCATGAATATTATGTTCAATTTCTGCCAATATTATCTTACATTTCTGCCCCCAAATCCTGCACACTAGATCTTCAGGGCAGCATCTGTACTGGGTTGTATTAGTAAGTGACCAGTGGATGGCTTTTCAGTGATTTTGCTCTTTATTATTATTTTTACATAATAGTACATGAACAGTACATCCACAGCAGCTAAGCCCCGCCTCTAGCTTTTCCCTCTCTGCCTGTCGATCAAGTCTTGATCCCGCCCCCTCCGGCCTGCCTGTCAATCACATCACTGCCCCGCCCCTTCACTGCCTGCCTGTACGTCGCGCAAAAAAACAGCAGCGGCGGCCGTTGGGGAAAGAGAGTAAATAGAGGGAGAAGCCTCAAGATGGCTGACTCGCTGGGCTCCGCTCACCTCACCGGAGCTGCCGCCGCCGCCGCTGCTGCTGCTACTGCGGTAGCCCCGGCGGTCGCCTCCGTCAATAGCCCGCTCGTCAAGCCGAGCGAGGCGAAGGGAGCTCCCGACAACCGCTTTCAGTCTTCCCGGGATTTCAACCCGCCGCCGCCCAAGAAGGTCCGAGTCGAGGAGAGGAGCGTTAAACCCAAGAAACTCAGCAGGGAAGGGGGAGTGGGAGGCAACGTTAGCGGCAAAGAGAAACTCCAGCAGCCGACGAAGCAGCAGAGTTATGGCAACAGCGCGGCTCTGTGGAGCCTCAGCCCGGCCAAGACGAGCGGCAGCAACCCTCCGGTCCCTGCTACTGGTGGAGCCCAACCACCGACAAACACACACAAAGTCTTCAAACAGAGCGACTTCTTCCTCCACAAAGCGCCTTCCTGCTCCAGACCCAAGAAACTGAATAAAGATAAACAGCGGGAGAAGGAGAGGGAGAAGGGGAAAGGAGGCGGAGAGGAGAAAAAGAAACATAAACTGTCGGTGACCTCCTCCGGACCCGGGAGTACTGTTAGCAACAATAACAACAACGATATCAGCAGGTTTAATAACTCTTCTGCGGCGAAGAGAGAAAACGGGGAGGTCATGTTGCTGCCCAAAGGTAGGCCATCAAAACGTGTATTTTTTCATCTGGTTACATTCTACGTGAAGCGATTTAATGAAGTTTGACTTGTGTTTATTAAAAGTGGGCTGGAGTTCTGTCCTTTTTATAGTGACTTGGCTCAGCCACTCGGGACGTGTAACGTTACATGTGGCCCGGAGCGTGCAGTTGTCCGCCTCCTAATTTGTCTGGACGGTCCCGTTTTCGGACCGAACGGGCGCCGCTGTACGTCGCACAGGAGCCCGCAGACCACTCGAGTGTTACACATATTAGCAACTGAACGTTGTGTAAATGTGTTTACATCCGAGTTGAGTGGCCGCGAAGCCCAGGTCGGCCGATGTTTCTGCGGGATATGGCTGCCAGCCTTCGTCGCTCGTGTGTTCACCCGCTCGTGAACCCTCGAGCTCCACAGCGGCGTTCCGGGGCAGCAGTCGCGCGACCTGGTCGTTACATCGTAACCGCCTGCTCTCGTGCTGCTGCGGAATTGTTACGCACTTACGTCGTATTTACAGAATAAACGTGTTTTATTTACGTTAAGCAGTCGTACAGTGGAGTCGGTTTGAGATGTTATAAACACGCTGCAATCTCTTCCTCATCAGCGTGAAGATTAATATGAATTGTTAGATATTCTGTAACACCAACTCGCGTTAAATATTATTTATTTGTTTGGAGGGATTCGTGTATTTAAAACTACACGCTGCTGTCATAACAATATGACAGCCGCCCGCCATTATAGGGTAAGTGTTGTTTTGGTGGAGCACCACGCCCCCCTCTGTAACCTCAGGCTGTATGGGAAACAGACTCACAGCTCCACAGCTTGTTGTTACTCCATATTCTACAGTTGTATAAGCAGAGCACAATGCATTCATTCCACCACTCCATTCACCTGTTTTACGATAGAAACCTTTATTATTGCGCTGAAATGATATAAAAACTTGCACCCTAGTGACAAGTAGCTATACATTAATGACGCAATACCTCCATATATATATATATACAAAAAATTTCTTTTTTGGTTTATTTTATTTAAAGAAGGGACAATGCACATTAATTAATTGGCGCACCCAAGTCTATCATATAAATGTGCCAGATTTAGCCATAGAGGCTACTTTTAAACATTCCCTGGCAGGTCGATGGCATTAAAAAAATCATGAAAACATGAAACACATGAAACACGACAAATAAGTACAAACAAGTAAAATAAGACAACCACTACTCCAGACCATGACAGCTGTCCCTGGAAGGTCGATGGCATATGAAAACATAACACACATATGATGGCAATTCATCACATAGCGTATAAGCACAAACAAAGTACATCAGCACTTGAGCACGTTTAAATACATACGCACTTGAACACACACAAAAGCACCAAGCACATGTGCACAGACAGAGCAACGTAAGTGCAGGCTAAAGCACGTGGACACGGGACATTAGTAAAGACAAAGGCATAACCACATTATCCCATTTATGACGGCATATTTAATTTTCTAATAACCACTGTTTTATAGATTTGGAGGAAGAGTTAAGAGATGTGATATTCATTAGTTCTGTAGTTGCTGCTTGATGGGAATAGGCTGACTTCCCATAAGTAAGTTTTCTACATGATATTTTACAATATGTAATATGTCTCCAAATTTGATCATGTTTTTGCAGTTTAAAAAAAAATCATATTTAGTTAATATATTTAATTTTGAGTGTGACTACTGGTGTCGCATGTCGGAGGGGAAAATCCAGAGTAATTTTACTGGTGAAGAAGATTTGGTTTAATAAATTATGAGCAATTGCTGTCAGGTTGCTGTAATGCACCCCTTTAAGGCCAGAATAAATAACCTTAGACAACAACATTTGTCAATGGTTTCATTAGAAATCACTTTACAGTATAACAATAACACCATCAGATGGATTGAGATTTTCGGAGTTGGTATATTAGTATTATACAATTAATATAATTGTTGTTATCAGTTATAAAGCTGCTTTATTCTAATTTCACAAAATATTTTTTGTTTCAACAGGTATGAAACTTGATATAAACTTGAAATGTATATATGTTTTTCAATTACACCTATACGGTGGAATTTAATACCATAGATAAGTATATGTCCAGGATATGGTAACTGTCAATTTTCATACCAAGGTATACCTTGAAAATGGTATACTGCTGCAACTTAAATGACCATTATAGTCACTCATGCACCCAAAATTTGATCATCATCATTGATCGCACCAGTCCACCTGAAATTTAGAGGCTTGCCTTTTAAACAATTGTGATTACCACAATTTCTTATTATGTTGTCCTGTTGACAATCATTCACATAATGAATGAAATTAGTCTGGCGCCCTGCAGACAATATAATACCTAGTCTAATGACTTCATGTTACTATAAATAATATATAGATACTTAATGTCATACATAGGTATAATCCAAACGCTACATTTTATGCATACCATAAAAGCCTAAACCTTTTTTTTAACATAAATAAAGGATGATCAACATATATGTTGCTCAGTATTATTGCAATTTTCCCTAAAAATTGATAAAATTACAAATATGTTCTGGGATGTCACATTATTTTAAAAAAAGAGAGATTTATTTGTACCTTGGGATGGACTGACAGTGCAGAATCCACAGATTTCTTTTTGTCATCATCTCATTAGTGGACTGTGTTTTACTATTTTTATTCTGCGTCGTTTGTTTTTCTTGGTGTGTTGTCATTGTCACATCAGAGCATCTCAAAATCCCCTCATGCCTGCATTTGTGTGTTCCAGTGCGTGTAAATGTTATTTGAGTGCAAGTGTTTAGACACCAGTGCGAGCACTGAGTGGACACATGCAAGTGTGCGTGTCAGTGCATGATGTCACCCCTTTCCAGTTGGGTAGTTTAAGAGGTCATGACATGCTCTGAACAGCCACTGCAGTCAGTGTGAATACCAGAACGAGACGTGGTGTCGGCCTGTAGCCCTCACAGAAACACAGTCTTGTAAACAAGCTGTGGTGAATGTTTTTGCATGCTTTATTTCAGAACAGATGGAGGCTGGTGTTAGTGATTACATGGATCAGAACACAAAAGAGGGATTTAACTGGGATTTTAACTCCATAATGAACATTGAGCAATCATTAGGTCAATTAGTATAGTTTTATTAGAGGTACAATTTGATATGTTAATCTTAATGCTGTATGTAGCCGTGAAAACACTGCAGTGCTTCTTATTCTGGCTACAACATTTTCATCTCTGGACCTGAGAGGGAAAATTTAAATGCAGCCATAAATAATAATACTCCTTCAACAATCTCACTGAGGTACTCTTGAGCAAAGCATTTTACTCCTTGCTGTAGTGAGCTGGTCAGTGGCCAGCTGTAGGGGACTGTAATTATTTTGAGTAGCTTCAAACTTGAAGACGAGGAAGGGTATGAAAGCGGAGCAGAGTGTTGCTGGAAAACATTAATCCTGAGCAAAACGTTTCAGGGATTAAAATGCTCCGTTCTGAGCTGCACCTTCCTGTAAAAGCTGGTAATAGTGTGTCAGCTTTCTCCCTCAACTCTATGACACAGCTGCAGTCGGCACGGTCTTGAGATGTCACTGAAATAACACATTTTGAACCACGTTTTTCGAATATGTGCTGAGTGTAGGGCCAGTCCAGTTGTTGGACAGTCCACTGGTCAAAGTGAGGATGGGAGATTGAGGCGTAGTTCTCTTGTACACTGATATTTCTTAAAAAGATCCCTGGTGAGGTGAGCATTTTCGCACCGTTTCATCTCGCACCTGAAAACGCATATCACATGACCATTGACGTACACTGAGCATGTGTGTACTGGTGTGAACAGGAGGCAGATTGTCAACTCTGTGGTTGGTTACTTAGTTGCGGAAAATGTTATGAATGTTATTACTTTTACTTACTCTTTACTTAATTTTACTTGTAGTTTCTGTTATATCTGTTACAGGTACCAGGGCTGGTTATGGGCTTCAGCGATATCCACAATTTTATATCACAACATTGTCCCACCCAAATGTCATGATAAATTATATTATTGTTGCTCGTTCGCTTGGCCTGTCCAGCCAAGAGAACTGCGCTGTGTGATGGACCCTGATGTGAGACAGCAAATGTGTGGTGTTGCCCTATTTAGTCAACACCTGCTTAAAGCAGAGATGAAATATAGCCTCATTCAAATTGCTAGGCTCACCACGTTCTCCAGCTAGTGTTTTTCTTAGTCCTCCATATATGTATGTTGAAGCGTTGTGTGCATGCTGCTACATCAGGCAAATTAAATTGTAGTAACTGCACAGCATGCATTTAGAATATAAGCCCTAAGATGCAATTACAGCTGTTCGATATGCGATATTGTGAAAAATATCGCACAATATGTATCGGCCCAAGCCTAGCTGCTACTGAGCCAACAGGTAATTTTTCTTGAAAACAGGACAAACATGATAAGACAGGAAAAATGGAACTGCTCTTCACAGAATCCTCCCAGATAACACTATTTTTTATTTTAAAAATGTATCTTTCTAAATATAGACTGTATTACATCCATTCAGGCAACGTACAAACTCAAATACTCTATAGCATCATATCACATACACTGGGTTCGCATTTTCCAATGATGCTACAATCACTGATAAGACCTGGGTGAACCTGAGTGTTTGTGTCATCAGTTCCCAAAAACTTCTGCCTATCAAGACATAAACACTGAAAAACAGAGTATCTTGATATCTTCATGCTGGAAAGCATTTTCCTACAATGCTATTTACGTGGGTATGAAAGGCAAAAACACAAGGAAAAGGCTTTGTTTTAAGAAATTTGTGTGTGCGTGAGGACACGGCCTGAGTCCTTGAGCCATAGAGCGAGTCCTGCCAGCTTCAGGGGCGCCCCTCTGAGGCCGATTGCGCCCTGACCTTCCTGGAAGGGAAGAATCTTCTTACAGGGATCAAAAGAGTATCACATCATCACAGTAATATTATTAGTGGTGGGTTTGCTGTTGGAGGGAGAACTGAAGACAAGTGCCAGGGAGCAGCGACTCCTGGTTACATTTGGTATTTAAATAAGAGACATGAGTCTGACTAAGCAGCAAACGGGAGGAAACATTGCTGCATCGGGCAGGCTGATCTAGTGCAAACAAAATCGTTGTTTAACTCAAAGGTCAGTTAATCCTCACGGAGACCAGCTGTAGTATTCAGCTGTGTGACCCGCTGTTGACACCCAGTGCATTTACACACAGTCTGATATGATAATTCTAACCAAATGCAGTTTGCCTGAAGATTATTCTCACATTTAGGTTAAATCGGACAAATCACAACTTGGTAAAAACGATGAAATACAGTCACAGATTAATGCCGAGGCGAAACAACTTGTTTTAAAAAGAGTGATATGGCTAGTGGTGTGTTTTTTGATTTCTGCTTTCAAACCTTCTGTGTTTATAACTCACATTACAAGTTATTGGATCTTTCTGGAAGGCAAACCAGCGAGCACCAATGAAATCCATCTTTTCCTGATTATTCAGTCATGTAAACCTGTGTTATTGGGGAAATCTGCTTGTTGTGAATCATGTAAATGTCTGATTTTGCTGTAATTGGGTTTTGTGTGTGTGTGTGTAAATGCACTGCGCTGAATGAATCTCTTAACTATGCCTGGGACGACTCGTGTGTGGCCACGTACAGCGAGGGGGAGACGAAATGAAGCTTAACTGCAATCAGCACCCAATTAAGTTACTGTCGACTGGGTCATTTGTTCGGTCCCAAAAATTACAAGACACTAAACTCTGCACGTTCAATAGCAATTAAATAGAATGAATGACTGTCTGAAGATTATTGCTAAATTATTTTGAGATGTGCTTGAATGGTGAAGCATGGATTTGCCACAGTGGCAGGGGTGGACTGACCATCTGGAGCAGCAGGATTTTCCTGGAGGGCAGGTTTACCTGTACTTTTATGGTCCAGCAACTCTGATCCAGAAAATATCATGTGCTCACGTGTGGCCACCTCCATTTTTTTTCCTTATCAGCTTCAGTTTAATCTTGATGAATGTTCTCAGTCATCCAGGTCATGGTAATTCAAAGTGCTATATCGTAGGCAACTGGACTTTCAGTTTCTTATGTCGTTTCACGTCTCATCCGAGAAGCTTCTTCAGTTTTAACTAACAGGAGGGGTGTTGCAGGCTTTAAACCCTGTGTGGGCGTGTCAGTTTAATGTTTGCTGAGCTGCTGATGACAGACTGATAATAGAGGTGATGTATGTCTTAGTCTACTGTATGTTTTGAATTTTAACTGTTTTCGCCCCTAAATATACACACGCATGTTGAAGGCCAGGGTGGCATTTGCCTGTTGTGTGAGTGAGTCAATTTACTGGCATACTTATTTGCTTAATAGTTCGGCATTTTTTTTTTCACAGTCTAGTCTAGTCAGACTGCGATAGAGATCAGTGCTAGGAAACCGACTTTGCATAATTCTGATTTGTTAATAAGATTTCAAAGAAATCTTAATAGAAAGATGTCCAGATGCAGGAAGAAAGAATCATCAGGAATAAGATATCAGATTCTCAGGATGCAAAAATGAACATTGAATAGAAATAAACAAGACATTTAAAGACATGACCTTGGACTTTGAGAAACTATGACAGACATTTTCCACTACTTTATGACAATTTATAGACCAAACGTTTAATCGACTAATCTAGAAAATAAATTGATTATGAAGCTGATCAGTTGTTGGAGCCCGATCCCGGTCCGGCTGCAAATCTAAAAGCAGTGCTAACACACATTCATACCTGGCTGAGCTACAATGTTAAACACTGTGCTGCAGGTTAATACAAGTTGTACATTAAAGTTAATTTTAAGGACAGGTCATTGAAGAACCTTAGAATTTACATTTAACAAAAAAAACATCAAAATGTGGATACCCCATTGACTCTGAATTCATGACTCTGCTCTCCAACTCTATACAGTTAGATAGTTGGTGTCAGTGTAGCAATAGTTACAAACAGCTGCTTCTGGCCTTCTGTGTTTCAAAGCGCTGTCTCTCCTGTGATCATCCAAACAGTGAAAACCACCTGCTGTGTTCGCCTTCAAAACTGTCTGCTGCAAGACAACCAGAAAACAAAACGAGAAAAAAAGAAAAGCAGATAAGAAGTTTCAGTTTTATGGCTCTAAGTCATTTCTTATTCATTCACACCTCTAGTGTACTTACACCACCCTAGTTTTATGCTGTGTTTCTGATTCAACACGGTTCAACATTTAAGTTATGAGCCAGTTTGAACTTGATGACCATCTCTTTGTTTTTAATAGGAAGCCCCTTCTCTCAAACCCAGTGTGTTAAAGGCCCTGTCAGCTACCCGAGCCAATGTATCTCCTGTTGCCTGTAAACTTAAAGTTTGTAAATGTTACTGCTCTGCAAGGTCTGACTTGTTTTTATACATCTGGCAGTAGATCTGAGTGAGACCTCCCTTTGTAGGCAGCTTCCTGTGGAGCTAAATTGATGTTTTGAAACGTGCTGGGGCTTTCTTATAGTATCAGGTAATTTTACAGCATTTATTTTCTTAAAATGGTTTGTTAACATTCTTGGCATTCCTCCTATTAACCACAGGGTATAAGGGGTACGACTACCTGCATGTTGAGTAACAAAGAAAAACGACCCACTGAACTTGAAAGATGCCATTGTATTTATTTAAAACAATCATTAAAAAGGAGTGTATCAATGTACCTCTAATTCTCCTCATGCTCCTTTAAGCCTTTTTTACTTTCAAAGCATTTTTCTCCTTTGATCCCACAAACAGTGAGTCAAACCCCACTGTGTTCACTTTCCCACTCCCCACGTCCACAGGAGAGTGAACAGTTTGAAAACACTGCTTCCTTTTAAAGACGGATCTGACTGAGTTCAAAGAAAAAAGTTCCTTGCGAAGGAAAAGAAAGAATCTACAAACGAAATTTGAAAAAAATAAAGGAGGGCGTGTGTTTTTTTTTCTTATTATTTCTTTATGAAAGGAAATAAAGAATCAAAGGAGGAGTGGTATAATAGATATGATAAAATGAAAGTTATTTTAAGAAAGGTGAGGTTTTCTAAGCTCTTACGGAGGACGGAAATTACCAAAATCAAAAATAGATAAAGAAACAAATAAATGGCTCAATATCTATGTGGATATATCAATATACATGCAAGAAATGTAGGCATTAATTAATTTAGAAAACAATTACATTTCTGTATTAATTTGCTTCTTTTTTTATGTACCTTTGTAGCAATTCATGAATGTAGTTATTTTCTGATCATTTTATGTATTTATTTCTGTATTATTTCACAAAATTTTTAGGAAAAATAATTTGAAAATGAACAAGTGAAATGGAAAATTAAATTGGGAAAGTAAATACATTTGTGAATTTATACAAAGGTAAATGCCCGCATTTATTTTTAGTGTAATTTTCAGTGCATTCAACAGTATATCATTTATTTATGTCGCCATTTATTTATTCTTTTACGTTTTAATTTTGGCAGTTTCATTCCTCCATAAGCTCGTCTGAAGGTGAGGGATGCTAATTTACACCCATCCGCACTTAGACATGTTTTGCCTTCCTGAAAACACTCATCACAACTGAAGAGGTGTGTGTTATGGTTGTAATATTTGCATTTTAAACTGATCCTCTCATCCAGAGCAGTTTCTATGAGTGCACTCCAATTCCTCGATCTGTAATATCACCTGAGAACTTGCGTGGTTCTGTCAGAAGAAGAGGCGCTGGAAGAGGAAATAAAATGAGTCCTAAAGCAGTGGAGGATTTTAGGAGTTTTGAGATCATATTGAAGCTAGTAGATGCTGGGTTTGGGGGAAGAAATGTGAGTTATATCCTGATGAGATGTAGCTTTAGGGTTATGATCGAAGTTGCAGAGCGGCTGGTGCAGCCTAAGGAATTGGAAGGTAATTACTTTGCTGAGGAAACATGAGAGATAAGGATAGAGGTTTGGTGGAGAGATGAAACTGTTGCAGCAGGGAGGGAGAAACCCTACATTTTGTGGGAGGAAGACGAAAAAGATAAAGAAAATTTAAAGGTGAAGCACTTGGCAAGAGTTCAGTTAAGGCGTTGGAGAAAAAATCGAAGTGAATGGAGTGTGGTGTGTGTGTGTGTGTGTGTGAGTAAATCCGAGCGCTCATGCTAATGTGTTCTCTACCTCCAAGACTTAAAACCTTCCTCTCTGCTTCCACAGAGCACCCCAACAAGGACAAGGCAAAAGAGAGAGACAGAGAGGAGAGGGAGAAGAAGAAGGTCAAAGACAGAGAGAGGGAAAAGGAGAAGAAGAAGCACAAAGTGGTGAATGAGATCAAGAGAGAGAACGGAGACGTCAAGCCGCCGATTAAAGGTTGGTGGAAACACACACATACATGCAGATTAAGTGATTCATGACAGTGTGAATGTTTTTATTGAGTCACTTTTTTGTCTAACAAACAGCCCAAACCGATCTCCATTAAGATGAAAATTAAATTTATAAAATGCTCATTCTTACATGTGAAAAGCTAGGACGAGTGAATACTGGTCTTTTTGCCACAAAACAGACATGAAAATGGAGTTTGATTGTTCAGTCTTGATCTTAGAAACAGCAGCTTGACAAAGGAATCTCAAGTTCACTGATTTGTTGTTTCCAAAGCTCTTGAATATGTAATCAAGAGCTTTGGAAAATGGCCTTCCTCTATGCTCATTTGTTGCATCTCATATTAGACTGAATGAATGAATGAAATTTCAGTCAGATCAAGAGGAGTGGTGTAAACGTTTATTAGAGCCTAAGCAAAATATGATGACAATAATTTCTCTCTGGTTGGAAAACAAATATTCTTTCTGTGCATATTAGCCTCACATGAGAATAGTATAAGGTGACATTGCTTCCGGGGGAGGGACAGAGACATGGCAGAAGCAAAACAGAACTAGTCTGTGGCCAATATAGCTGAAAGGCTCAGAACAAGTCGTTCAAACAAGTGTTCCACCGACAGTCATTAAAAGCAATGAAGCAAATCAATTCCTGACAGAGAGAGGTATTAAAAAGTCTTAAATTTCATTCACAAAAATCTTGAGTATTTTCCCCCTTCTGCCATGAGAAACAATATCAGTTGTAAAATGTTTTTCTATTCATGTCTCACATCTATAAACTAAAAGTGGGATTGTGACAGTGGGTTGTTTGTGCAGAGGGGTGTTCAGTTCTGTCCGTCAGGTCTATATAATGCGCTGTCACTACTACAAGCTACAGTAACTAGCAAACTCGATTCATAATAGGCAAATGTGTTTTTGTTTTATGACGGTAAAAGAAAGAAAAAAATGCCATGATTGCAGTACTAAATATTAAAATGTGTTCAGTAGAATGCAAGTGAGTCAGGTCTCTCAGAAACCAGATATTAGCCCACACTGGAAGTTCCCCAGCATTTGGCACCACATTCACCGGGTGCTGTACAGTATATCATCATCATGTTTGTAATATATACGCAGGTGACGCACTCGGCCGCACCCCAGTAGGTGGTGAATAAATGCTAATACTGTGGGGTCATCACAAAAGGCTCTATATAGCACCGGGCAACAGTGGTTGTGACTGCTCCCTGGCATTAGGTTGACCTTTGCACTGTGCTGCTCCTCACATGGACATTTTGTTCTTAGGGTTTATTTAGTCTGACCTGAGGTAGCTTGGATCGTAACAAGAGAAGCTGAGAGACGAGCCAAGGCAAAGTAGCTTTGCCATGTGTCTAGTTTCTCTCTCTCTCTCTCTCTCTCTCTCTCTCTCTCTCTCTCTCTCTCTCTCTCTCTCTCTCTCTCTCTCTCTCTCTCTCTCTCTCTCTCTATGACATCACCTTTGGGTCTGAGAAATTGCAACAGGCTTTTTCTCACATTTTTCTGGCATTAAATATACTAAATGGATGAATATTAATAATCATCAGGAAAATAAACAACAAATTATGAAAACAGCTGTTACTTGCAACCTTAAGAATGGCAGTCTTTTATATTTCTGCTGTATGACTAACTAGCATGTGATTGTTGAGATCAATATCAGCTTAAAAAAAGGTCGATATGAGGCTTAACATGGATATTTTTGGCAATGAACCTCTTCAACTGTATTAAAGGATTGTGACAAACATTCAGGATGTACTGAGGCAGGATATTTACAATTTAACTAAACAGTATCGTATAACATAATGGTACATTTAGAATAGTAAACTCCATTGTAAGTTAAATCATAGATAATAACAAGATTTTTAAACCGTGACTTGGGTCACAAACATACAAAAAAGACAATAAAACATTAAACTTTACCTTCGAGAACTGCCAACTTGTAGACCAACACAAATAAATATGTGAAAAACTCTTGTCAGCCCAAATGTGTATCAGTCTGTGTTCACTTCATGAATGCGAGGGCGAGTTTCATTGTTAACCTTTTGACTGAATTATTTGCAGAGTGCTGTGACGTAATGTCTCTTTCTGTGCTCTTGACGCGACCTTTTTTAGACAGACTTTTATTCTGATTGATTTGCCCTAAAGCTGTGGTCAGACTCGCAGTGTCTCCGTGCTGGTATGCCACGACCACACTGTGACATTTGAAGGTCTTAGCGAGGCTTTGGCCACATACCATAGCCAGCGGCTGCAGCTGAAAATCACAGATGGATAATTTAGCTCAACCTTTTAATCTTTTTGCTGTGTGTGGAATGGACAGACGCCTTCGTAATGTTGGTTCATCTTCTTAGTATGAGTGTAGCGTTAGCAAGAGTTGTAAAGGTGAATACAGAGAGAGAGAGCGAGGGACAGGCTGATAAAGAGTCTCCCGTCTGCAGTGCTAGGAGAGCCTGGTATTTACTCATGTGTGTTTACGATAATAGAGACACGCCGGGATACAGGGTGCAATGCTGAATCTGAGCGGAGAGAGAAATGAGGAGGAGGCTCGCCCCACCAGAGAGTAGGTTGTCAGTAATAGTATTTAATCAGCGAGTGTTAAGTTTGCAAATGTTGGGAGTGACAGAGGGGGAAGTTAGAAATTTAATCAATGAGAGAGTGATAAGTTTACAATTGAAAAGGGCGACAGGGAGACAGGGCCAGCCAGAGGAAGCATTTATAGGAAATCAATAAGCAGCAAACAGCTAGTCTGACAGTAAGGCTGCTTTACTACCACTGAGGCTATTTGTTTGTGTGCCCTGCTGTGTGTGTGTGTGCGTGTGTGTGTGTGTGTGTTCATTTGACTGGGAACTTAACTGACCTTAAACTGATCGTGGCCGTCTAACCTGCCTCCTCCTTTATGAATGTGTGTGTTTGTGTGTAAAGGTTGAGGTTTTGAAATGTCATAGGAATAACATCCATATTTGTGGACAGTTTTTCAACAAGTAGAACCCTAATGGAGGAAATCTTTGTGTTAAGTGTTGGGTCTTGATCTAATTTTCTAGCTGACGGTGAGTGATCTGGTATGGATTTGCTGCCAGGGGTGCTACAACAGGTCATATGGCTCCTGATCAGAGCAGAAATAATGAGTCAATTAGTCAGTTGGGGGCAGCAGTAGCTCTGTCTGAGGGAACTTGGCTTGGAAACCAAAGGGTAGAGTACATATGGAAAAATGTATGTGTTGCATGATTATTTAAGTAGTAAATAGTCCTAAATTTTGTGCTGGTGCTCCTAAAATTAAAAGTATCGAGTATAGTTTTTAAATACTTGTAAAGTTGAAAGTTCTGGTACTTAGTGTTAGGGTTAGGGTTATTTTTATATAACTTTATTCCACCCATGCAATGAGCCTTATAAGGAATAATCACCTGAAGTTTAAAAAGAGTGCCTAACTTCTTTATCCTTGGGTGAATTTTGTCTTGTAGTCAAATGGAGCGCATAAACACTTAATAAAATGTGTGGTTTTGCAGCGAACTTGAGTCTGCCCACAATAAACCATTGGGGAAGGAGCCATTGCTGGAAATGATTATGAAGCTGCAGGCACACCAAACACTCACAAATATTTGAAATACACACTAAGTGATTATTTGTATTTTGTCTGAATCTGGTGGTGCTTTTTAATCCGGAACAGAATATTTAAAATTTGAAATGATCTTTTAATATTAAAAAAACACATACATTTTGAGTATTTTCTATTTGCAGTTAGCACAAGCATGACACAATGAAATGACCTCCTTAGGTCTGTTTATTACATTTCATATCACCATTACAATATCTGACACAGAAATATGTCACACTTGACATATTTTCTCCACATCGCTGCTCTTCTGTGGATTGATGAAGGTTAGGGGTTGTGTCTGTGAAGAGAGAATTAGGGGAGGGGTGGCTTGTGGGTTAAAGAGCTTTTGGATTAGTAGCTTGGGTATTGTACTGCAAATACCTTCTTGCTGTTGCTCTCTCACACACATTATGTTACGCTCTCTCTCACTCTGCTGTTTTTCATTCTGTCTCATTCCCCGCCTTGTCTCATGTTGGAACGTGTGGGGTACAAACTGGACTGAGAGTTTGTTTGTTTATGTGTGTGTGAATGTGATGACAGCTGATATATGAATTATGCTGAGACGGCAACACCTCTATAAGAGTAACTCACACATTTACAGTGAACATATACATGTCCAGTTTCACGCACATCCGCTGGGCAGGAATGAAGCAGCCAGCAACACATTTGCGGATAGATGTGAACAGCTCAGACACACACGCACAAACACACAGGCCCGCACTCAGACACAAGTACATACAGTACCGCTGTGCATAAATTTGCATTTACCACTTTGTCCAGCCTCAGGCATTCAAGAGAAAGTCTACCATGTACAGTATTATCTCTGTTCAGATATGCTACTCGAGAGCTTGTTTCCTGGCTTAGTCATATCTGCTTCTCTGAAGGGATTCCAATTCAGGCCCCTTCAATTTATTTTATGTTTGTACCCCGGGAGATGCACACCATCTGGGAAACGCTATGAGTCATCTGTCAACACTTGCTTAAAGTAGTTAGCACTGATTAGTTTTCAGTTTTATAGTTTTTTAAATAGGGAATTAATCAGGTATCAGCTTGTTTTGATGATTAAAATAAACAATCTGGGTGAAAAACGTATTGGATATATGTTTCTATTTTTTTACCCATTTGACAGACTATCGAGTGTTTTTCCCTCCATTTTTCTTGTCACCGTACATCACTAGGGGGTTTTTCTGAGCTTTCGCTATTGCGAGAGGAGCTGATTCACTGTAAAGTGAAAAGTGTCTTCTTACAGCAGGGGAATGAAAAAGGGCTGAAGATTGGTTTGTTGATCCATCACACATCAGACAGCAGACTTGAATAGATTTTTTTTTTCTTCCAAAGCTCACATGAATGATGTGTCTCCCTGCTAGCTTCAAGCATCAAAATTAGATTTTTTCTCATACTTTAGTGTGGCTCTTTTATGCACATCTTGTCCCATGAAGCATCTCTTCCTTCTGAGTAATAAGATGCTTCCCCCTCTCGCTTTCTCTCTTTCCCTCTCTCGTGCTCTTTTGCTCTTTCTCTGTCACTCTGTCCAGATGAAAAAGAGAAAGCCAAGATCATCTTGGAGGAGCTGCAAATCAAAAAAGTGAAGAAGAAAAAGAAGAAGAAACACAAAGAGGGCGAGAAGCACAAACGAGTGAAGATGTACCACCGCTCCTGCCAAACTATATGTGCTGGCCTCCTTCTCCTCCCTCCATCCTCTCCACCCCCCAATCCCCCTCACAACTCCTCCCTGTCTCCGTTTAAGTCCCCTCTACCAGTTTACCCACCGCCTAACAACAAAACTGCACACCTCATGCCTTCCTCCCTCCCTGTTGGCTCCAAATCTCTTTTTAACTCCTCTATCCACAACTCCATCAAGATGCCACAACCCCCTTCGATCACACACCAGCAGTGCAGCTACCCTGGCATGGCGGGCCTAGAGTTTGCCCCGTACATCCACATAGAGAACCAGCCGAACGGAGGGGCCCTGGTGGCCCACGCTTACACGTCCCAGCTCTCGTCTCTCTCTACGGGCCAGAGGCAGAGATTTGCCCAGGAGTTTGTCACCTTGGCTTTCAGCGAGGACTCATCTCAGGTACAACATAGATATTGATCTGATTCTATAATAGCTTTTTTGAATACCAAAAAAATCAAGACGTACAAAATAGACCAACAGGTAAGCAGAAAAATATGTACTATTTAATTCCAATATTTCATTTTTATTTCAATTGTCTTCTAGGCAGCTCACTACGTCATGGGGATTATCCACGGGGAAGCCGGCTACCTGCCTGACTTCTTGGACTACTTCTCAACCAAGTTCCCCTCAGCTCCAGTCAAAATGGAAATACTGGGAAAGAAAGACATTGAAACAACCACTATGACTAATTTCTACTCTCAGGTCAGTCAGACACAGTCACACACACACACACACACACACACACACACACACACACACACGCGGAAACCTGAATTTGAAGGAGAATAAGTGTTATGCTGCAACTAAAGTCACGCATCTAAGAAAATGGATTTACACAGTTTTTGTCTGTTCGGTTCTGGAGCTGTGGATGCAGAGAGCACAGAGCAGATGGTGAGCTTTCAGACATTAAAAGTTAAAAAAAAAAAAAAGTGGTCTGAAGTCCAAAATAGCGAGGGCCAACTGCTTCCAAGCCTCTTATTTTCGGTCCTCTGTGTATAATCTAGTCGGCTGATTATCAGGCTGAGTATCGCAACTGTCTGTGAAAACTGAACCTGTCGACCTTTTGTGTCTAGGAGGGATTCATGTAATAGTGTTCATCTGATGAAAAAGTGACAAAGGTGTGTCTGGTTCTGATACTGTAGGTGGAGTGTGTAGCAGGAAAAAATGACAGCACAAAGCGTTTATAAGTGTCCATACAACAGTTTTCAAACTTTCTCACACGCGTGAACACATAGGAAGTGATTACTGTCCAAAAGCCATTAAGTCTTAAGTCCTCTTCGGTTGAACAGACAGGTACACACACACAGTTTCTGTTTCAAAATGTGTCATATTCTTGGCTCCGGTGTGGTGCAAGGAAAAAGTATTTGGCTGGAAGCTCTGTAATTCTGCATCTGTTGTGTGCTTTGGTGGGTTTTACAAATTCTGTGTGGTAATGGAGCATCTGTGTCTGTGACTTTTGTGCAAATACTGTTGTGTTCACAAAGATTTATAACAAGACGGTTTGTGATTTCTCCATTGTTCATCATGTGAAAAGAAAGATTGTTTAGTTAATGAGTGGCTTGATGTGAGCAACGTTCAAGAAAACATTAGACGAGTACATTAAGTGTATGTCACCCAGTTGAATCTTTGTATGACACAGTTTGTAATTTCAGGTCTCTCAATCAAAACAAACTAAATGTGTAACCAGCATGGAATAATTATTTAGTAATAGTTTTTGTCTTCATTGTTGAACAAACACCACTATCAATGAAAATCTAAAACCAATCTAATCTGAATCTACATGACTCATTTCATTTCTTAATGAGGCTTTTACTGTGAAGCATCTGCAGGAACGTTTTGTTAAAAAGGTATTGACTTGCAGGATTATTGTACTTGACTACTTGAACTGTCGCTTCTGTAATCTGTTCTCCAGTTTCACTCAGCTGAAGTCTTATTTTATTTATCATTTTGATGTTAAACTTGAGAAGAAGAAGAAAACTTAAAATAAAAATACAGAAGCTCACACTGACATTATGTTCCTCTTGGGACCGGCCACATGCGACAGCTAGTGGTAAATTCGGTATTACTATTCCAGTCTGGTATTAGGCCTTCATTGGCCTAACCCTACATTACATTTAGTCTTGTTCGCTAACTTCCTTCCTCACTCTCTGATTCCCTACTGGAAGTTATAGTGACAGGAGACCAAATTAAACGCACCATTACCTTGAATTGAATTACAGATTTCTCAGGGTTTCAGCAGTGTTAGAAACATTTAGGAGAATGCGAATACAAAACTCATCAAAATATATAACAGATGCCTAGTCATTTTTGTACATTTAATGTGTTATTTTATATCTTTGTGACATTTATGTGAAATATTTAGTGTATGTCTGCATACATGTATAGCAGAGAGTGAGAATACCTAAGCAAAAAAGCTTGCCAGTGGGCATCAGTACATATATATCCTTACATCTTCTGCCCTGGTAACCAGCACTTAACAAGCTAAGATTCATGGAGAAGGAAGGCTGGTGGAAAGGCTATAATAAGGAGAAAAGAGGAGATAAGAAACACAGGAGATGAAAGGAGAGAGATGTAGAGATGGAGGGCAGGGAACATTTAGATACAGTAATAGAGACACATCGATTGAAGGAAAAAGAGCAGACGACTGCTGTGTGTGGATGAAGAAGTTGTATTGTTCAGGCTTTAACCATCTGGTTGAAGCATCTGGCTGTAGCGTAAAACAGCTTTTGGCATTTATAATGATGTCTGATTTCTCAGACTAGATAGCAACATTAACATGTTGGGGGCAGCTGTCTTGAGTGGGAATGGAAAGCAAGACGATGTCATATTTAGAGAGTGAACAGGCAGAGGTACAAGGGGTGATGGCAAAAGGTGAAAGGTGGTGAGAAAAAACATAATGGAAAAAGATGAAAAGACGAGGTGGATATAAGAATAGAAAAGTGACAGAAAAGGAAGCATGAAGTCAAATTATAGACTGTAAGAGATGACTGCTCTCAGAAAGGCTCAAAAAGGTTTTTATCTTCGTTTTCCTTTTCAAAAAGCACAAGTATAGTTGGACACAACCTTTTGAGGACAAGTGGAAAAACAAGAAGTGTGTGTGTGTGTGTGTTTGTCAGTGTGTGGTGCTGATAGTGTCTGTCTGGATTGTCTCCTGTGAGCTCTGCGCCACAGCTAGACCTCTTCATTTCCAGTTGTCCCATGTCTATAGTTCACTAATGAAAAGCCTTTTGTTGCCTCAAACCTCCTGAGTGGCTTTGTATAGAGATACTGCCTGCTCTTTTTCAATGTGAGTGCAGGCAGGACCAGCTACCACACTGTGTGTGTGTGTGTGTGTGTGTGTGTGTGGTACTACAGGGGGTAGAGCAGTTTATGCTCTCTATCGCTCTCCTTCTGGCTATTTCTTCCTCTTATGAAATATTCATAATGTTATTCCGTGTGTTTGTTTCAGTTTCGGTCAGTTCTGCTTCGACAAACACATCCTTGATCTCAGCACGTCTCTGAATAAATTCAATCTAGAGTATGAATTAATTAAACATCTAAATTGTCCATTGTCTAAATTGAGTTTTCCCTGCAATAACCCATGTCCCGAGCTGTCCCTTTAAGAGTAGTGTTCCTTGCAGAGCTAACGTCATTGTCCACTGGTCTTGTTAATTTTTTTTCTCTCTCCTAGCTCTCAGCAGTGACCTTGGGAAGTAGACATACAGTCCACACACACAGATGTGAGCATGCACGCTGATATATACACAGCACAGGTGTACACACACACACACACACACACACACACACACACACACAGATTAATGATTTCTCTTTACACATTTTCTCTCTGTTCAGCTCTCCCTCTCTCTCCCTTTTTCATGTCCCCCTCCCTCTGTGTTAGTCTGTCATTCTCCCTCTTTCATCCCTCCACTCTTTATGTTTCTGCTCTGTTGTTCTAGTTACAAATGACTGGATGACTGCTTTTTCTAGTTAGAGAGAGAGAGAGAGAAGGGAAGAGAAGGCGAGAATTTGCAACAGCTTGCAATGTTTTTGGCATTTGTTTGACCTGCATGTAAATTTGATTCTCAGTGCTACGTTTCTCATGTGGGCTACTGGAGTATGAGACACAATCACCCATGCACTTCTCCATGTCCAACTTACATGTATTATAATTGAAAGCCGTGTGTGAGATGTTCAGACTGCAGGTATCAAAGTTGCTTTGCTGCTGCACAGGCTGCTGCCTGTGAGTGTTTGGTATTCAGTACCTGACTGAAGGCATTTTCAGCGGTGCTGAGGATTATAGAAGATTACAGCACTCCATTTTCTCAGGGCAAGTACAGCCTGACAGTGAGGTAATTTGGACTTTCCTGTTGAGTCACAGAGTGTAATGATATCAGAAAATTAATACAAAGCAAAGCTGCTTTTTAATGATATATTAGTCTGAGCTCATGTGCTCATAGCTGTGTAAGAGCATTCACAACAAAGCCCCACATGTAAAACCAGCTAACAGCTAGCATGTTGAAGAGCATGACTGGACAAAGGCATATAACTCATTTTATGGATACATTTTTAAAAAATCTGGTACAATACAGAAAATTTGGTGATAAATTTAATGTTAATTGTTCTGTTCAATGTGTCAGTAAAGTTATAAAAGTCATCCCTATTGCATTTACAACACTGATTGGACATATTCTAATATTGTATCAGATCTAAGACCAGTCAGTGGTGGAGATATTAACGAAGGCACTGATAAATTTCAGGGTTCAGACAGAGTATTGAAAGTCTGGAAAATGCTTGATTTTAACCATAATAATTTCAAGGCTAGAAATGTGCTTTAATTTGAATATAGTCCTTGAAAAAAAGCTTGATTTTAACATAATCTTGTGGTTCGTTCATCTACACAATCACTCAAATATCAAACCAAATATCTTTTTAATATTTTATACGAAACGACCCTGTTGTCATATTAGTTTGTTTTACAGCCCGAACAAAAAATTAAAAATCTTGAAAAACGTTTATTCTGCATAATAACGCCTATGGAGTCAAGATAACACATATTTATTTCAATGTAAATAAGTGCCTGATACAGTGGGAGTATTTGTGAAGAAGAAAACTGTGGACTTTGATGAGTAAACATCTTCTTCATAGATTTAACAGCTAAGCCCAAATGAAAAAAAGGAAGAATAAACTAAATCTACTAGCTGATTTCATCAAGCGTGGCCATGTCAGGCTATACAAAGAATGAAGCACGACTAAAGCTAGCACCATTATTGGCTCTTTATCTGAGGGGAAGTCCCTTTTGAATTTCCAGTACTCGCCGTTTGACAACACATAAGTTTCGCTCGTACATCGGCTGACGGTTCACAGTTTCAGGTTTAAACATCATCACAGCTTCCTTCAGCTTATCTGACTCCATCACTGCAGGCATCCTGCTCCTACACTTCTCATACACTCTAACCTTGAGGCACCACTGTAGCTCTCTAAACTGTTCAACACATTGTTAACAGAACAGGTAAAGACTTTGGTGCTACATTATGGTGTCTCGCACTGCAGCGTTTAAAACGGTAAGCTTTGAACAAGTCCTGGTGTCAACTTGGACCTAAATCAAGGTGGACAGCAACCATTTTATTAATTCAAAGCATTGTGTGGGTAAGCCAAGGGAGAGATTACATAAGAAAAGTTTTGAAGAGCGATTGTGTATGAGGCACCGGTCAGCAGCTCTGTTGTGACGCAGGCACAGTAATGGACTAATAGACTTAGTACTCTACAGACTGACTGGACATAATGGTTTCAAAAGAGTGACACGGATAGCTGGTGAGAGAGAGGAAGACATGCTTACAGAGGTCGGGAAAAGGTCAGATAGAGTCGTGCCATGACATGAACTCAGCCAGAATGAAAGGATGTGTCGAGGAGAGGAAGGAAAGTTGTTACAGAATTAACAAGTGGTTACAGCGACTGAACCAAAGACCAGGAAGAAGAGAGAGGCTTGATTTAATAGACTTGCCACCGGGGACGTGGGTATTATGAGAGGAAGAGATAGAGGAAGAGATGGAGAGGCTGACAGAGACGAGAGAAAAATAGATCATTTGAGTAAAACAGCATGAGGAGGAAAGTAGAGAGCGAGTGATCTATTAGACTTAAAGATGCTCTGCTTTTAGCCAAAGAAAGTGATGGCGGCGGGGGGATGGCAGTGATGATAATTATATATAATAACACTTTTTAATCTTGTGAAATGCAGACCTGGAATACCAAATGAGATGCAGTAGATTTGGATAATGTTCCGGGGGAGAGAAAAATAATTTGTCTGTCTTATTCTTTTGTGCCCAGAATTTTTTGTCACAGAAATAACTGCGATAAACAATATTATTGTCATTCTAAAGAAGTTCTATGTAATAATTTTAGTTTAAAACATTAAAAAATAACAAAAATGATCAACTAAATGTGACGAAATGAAAGTTTTGACGTTAAAGACGTCTATGTGTTGTGATGCAGAGATATCTACAGAAGTTAGCATGCTAACCAGCTAGCCTCTGCCTGTCCTGTCACGTAATACCACTTTGTACCTCACGGGGTGATAGTTAGTCACTGTAGCCTCCAGTCGTGTAAACACAACGGGCAGCATCAAGGTTATGTACATACATCCATAAGTCGATAACACAATTGGTGTGACAGGGCTATCTGCTGGTATTTATTATTGTCTTGTGTTTCAGTGCAGCTATACCTCCCTTTTTGAATTAGGCTTATTATTAAGTTCAGCAGTAAAAGAAACAAGTACAATATTGGTCATTTTTAGCCATCGAGTGCGTCAGTGAGCACGTACACTTGAACCACTCAGAGGAAGTCTGTCACATTTCCTGTTTCCTTCTGTTTGCCTTCACTTATTATAGACAAGTTGTTTGTGTGTGAGTGAATCACTGACTGTTAAATTTATTCGAGGCAGAGGAAGTGTTTCCTAATACTCCTCCTGTGATAGTGAGAGGCTGTTCTCTTTGTTGACAACGTGGGGGTTATTCTGCTGTTAAATTATGCATTGTGTAAACACACACTCACACAGAAGTAGACACTTATAAGCTCCCACAATTATAAGTATGCAGGAGGATGAATGCATGCACACACACACTGGCTGAGAGATTCAAATGCCTTCATGCTTACAAGCGTTTGTGTGCCTCCACAAACACACTTCAGTCCCTCTCAGTATCTAGGTCATTGACTCAGTGAGACTATTTAAAGTTGCAATGTGTTTATGTGTGTGTGTGTGTGTGTGTGTGTGTGCGTACGAGCGAGTATTTCAAGCTTGTAGACATCATCATCTTATGAGGATATCACACGGTGTCGGACCACAGATGCAGTGAAATGAAGTGAACAAACACCACCACGTGGCTCAGCCCATCCACGCATGATAAACTGATTTATTTTGTTAATTCATTATAGATTAAGTGAACTCCAATAGGCAGTTATTTGAAGCATGTAATTAGACCAATTTGCAAGTGAACGTGCGGTGGAGCTTCGAGAAAGGGGGATTATGTGTCCAAACAAAACATATTACTGATAAGAACAGCAGCACACTGAATGACGGCAAAATAATCAATAACAATTTTGATAGTCTGTCAATCTTTTAAGTCATTTATCCCAAAAAAATGCCTGTTTTAACTTCTGAAATGTGCTTATTTCTCTGTTTTATGTCACTTACGTTTATTTTCATTGTCGATAAACCTGTTGATTTTATTTTAGTTGTCTGGTCTATAAAATGTCTGAAAATGGTGAAAAATGTCAATCATTGTTTCCCAAAGCCCAAGATAACATCCTCAAATGTCTTATTTCATCCACAACCCAAAGATATTCGGTTAACTGTCATAGAGGAGTAAAAACAAACAAAAAAAATAGTCATTTTACATTGTTTTACTAGACAAATAGTTTTTTAATCTGTAAAATCTCACCTATCTAAAATAATTTAAGGGATACTTGTCAAGCTTTTTTAAATTACATTATGGTAATTTATGGTAACTATTTTCTTCAAAAAAGCGATATACATTGGCCTTAGATATCCAGTATTGGTTGAGTTATAGTCTCAACACATATTTGAATATTTAAATGTTTGCTAAACATTACAATGACTAAAGCTGATTATGAAGACTGGTAATAAGCTGCAAGTTTTATGGCCAATCTAAATCTCACTAATGATCCAGCCTGCACAAATAACCTGGACCAACAACTTTTCCTTATTCAAAGCAACACCCTGCAGGAAACTGCTGACACACACACACACGCAAACACCTGAGCTGCCCTGATCTACAGATCTTGCTCAATTGGCCTCTGAGCAGCTGTTTTGGGGATTTAGTGCCTTGCTCAAGGACACAACTGGGAGCTGCAGAACACCTTCCTCCTCAGTCTTCTTCCAATTCATTGTTTCCATCTTCATTACTTCACCTCCCTCTGCCCGTCCTCTCTAACCTGCACTCACCTCCTCTGTCTCTCCACCTCCCTCCTTGTTTTAAATCTCTTTATCATCTTTTACTTAATCTTATCTGCTGTTTCCTACTCCATTGTCCCCCTTCTCCTTCACCTTTTTCTGTCCTTTCTGTCTTTTACCATCATCTTATCTTCATTTTCACCTACTTACCCTCCTCCTTCATGACTCCCCTCGAAGTTAATTCCATCCTCCCCACCATTTCTTTCTCTATTCTTTGTCTCCACCACATTTGTTTTGTCTCTTTGACAGCTTGTCTTCCTAAACTTTCTCTCCCTCTCCTTCCTCTCACCACTTCTCTCCATCTGTCTCTCTTCCCTTCATTCTTTCTCTCCAGTGAATCCTCGCTCACCCCTCCCTCTGGTCCTTCTCTCTTCGCCTCTCTCTCTTTATCTCTGCCTTGTTGTCAAGTGGTGACTCACTAGAGGCGAGCAGCCAAGGATCTGGTCCACGCACACACACACATCCTGATCAGCCAAGAGTACAGCATGCAGGCCACATGCTGCACGTACTGCACACACAGTGCACACACACAGTGCACACACACACACACACACACACACATACAAAGACACTGTTGAGGGCCAAGGGTATGGGAGATGGGTTAGAAACACCACACACACACACACACACACATACACACTATGCTCTGTCAGCCAAGTGAAGAGCAGCAAACAGTCTGTTGAGTCACACCGGTGGAGCAGAAACATCAAGTGAAACCGCCAACACACACACACACACACACATACATACACACACACACACATACAGTTCAGCGTCTGTTTTGACACCCGGTAGTGATTAACTGCTTCCATGTCAGTGTCTAGTTTAGTGTTCTCCTCTTGTATTGTAGTCAAACAATATTAAACGCTGACATATTGTGTAAACATTTACACTTCAACCTGTTAGTCGAGTCTGTAAAGGTTAAATGTGTATTGTAAACAGATGTTTATTAAAGGTTTAATTACAAAATATTAGGTGTGTTGTCTATATGGTATGAAAATCCAACTGCATGTGTTAATCCTGGAAGAAACTGTTATGCATTATTAATAACCCTCATTAACATTATCGTATAGATTAAAAAAAGTCCTCCTTACAGAAATTTTAAGGGAATAAAAGAAAGAAATGGCCCACCATTAAATTTAATTTAAAAATAGAGAAATGTCATATATTATGGATTATACATATTATCAATATGACATTAAATGCACCCAAATAATTGTTTTTCAACAAATCATTCAATCTTCATTGAAAAATGTAAAAAATATCACAAAATAAATAAGTGATCGACTAAATAAATAAATGAATATGACATTGAATGCACAAAACATGATAATGAAAATAAATAAATGTAGGCATAAAAAACTAAAATAAAGGTTCAAGGTACATTTCTTAAGTAAAGAGAATGGACAACCATTTCTCACAAGTTTTTATAAACTCTGAGTGATGGTATATGTTTTCAAATACAATTGGTGTTTAGGAAGGGAACATGGGTTCCTATCACAATATCTACATCGTTGTGCAATAGTAACTTAATCCTTTAGAAGGCAAGATTGACAATTGATTGGCAAACCTGCATTCAAGTATTTTGTGATGTCACTTACGGTGTGAGCTTCTCATTCAGGAAAGTTTGTGTTTGTATGCTCTCAACTCTTGTGTGTTCTCTTATTAATGTTTATTTTTGTGTTTTATTCATCTGCACCCTTTTCAAGTGAATAAAGATATATTTTTGCTAAGAACTGGGCACAGTAACCGATCTCACCCAGCTCCTGTAGCGTTAAAACATCTTTTTGATGTGATTATCTAACGTTGTGTACCACCTGTTTTTGCTGCAGGTGAAGAAGACGTACAGTAACGGTACATACAGAGCCGGGGCCATGAGACAGATCAGCCTGGTGGGTGCCGTGGACGAGGAGGTTGGGGATTATTTCCCAGAATTCCTCGGCATGCTGGAGGAGTCGCCCTTCCTGAAGGTGAGTGTGGACGGGATGAATGGCAGTAATGCTAATCAGTAACAGAATGGGTGTGTGGGATAGGATAGTGAATGGGAAAGTGACAGGGGTATTAAGACAGGCTCAGACCAGATTTTGCATTGTATGGAAGAACAAGATCGTCTACAATGGCAATAAATGAGGAAGGAACGATTTAGAACATGTTCAGGCTCATTTATGCCCACTTTATGTACGTTCTGCGGCAGCAGAGCCTTTAATTTAAGTTGTTGCACTTGAACTTTAATGAAAATGTTTTTGTTGATTGTCAACAAATCCAGTGAAAAGTCCAAAATCAACATTTTGGCTTCTTGTCCGTGTCCCTCAGCCACATGCCTGTTTGTTTCTACTGACAATGTCTTGAGCGCTAGTTTTGATCAAACAGAGTAAATAGTTAATTTCGAAGGAGCTATTTCTAGCACTGGATTTATATCCATTCTGTGGTCTAGTGAGTATTGAAGGCAGCAGGAACGGTGCATGTGGGACTGCCTAAAAAAAATAGAGTAATCATGTTCATGGTAATGGAGAAACAAAGCATCCAGGTCAAGATTGTGGGTTATTGTTTTGTTTTTAATAGTTGTTGGACAACAATGGAGAGCTATATACAATACTTTGGTAGTTATGTATACTTTGGCATACTAGTGGGATAAAGCAGTGTGATTGTTTTTTTCAGAAAACGTGAAAATGCATTTTAATTGCTGTGTTTCCAAAATTAGGACGATGCTTGACTTCAGATATACTCCTTGAAAAATGCTCTAAATCTGAACATAATCTGATGTTTCATTTTCACAGTCACTCTTGCAAACCAAGTCTCCTGAAATGAGCAAGAATTACATAATCATGACCAAAACATACGGTCAGAACATATATGAAGAGCTGGTTAAAATAAACAAAGTGACAATATGCATTGGTTGCTGTCGGTATTAATAAATTCTTTCTACAGAACAGTTTTTGAAATTGCATTTATTATAACAATTTAGGTGTGATGATAGGCTTTGAGACTCTTAAAATTATTGGTTTAGGTACCTTGAAAGTGCTTGAATTTTGCCATCTAAAAGCTGTTCTACCCCGTATTTATTATGTCATTGTTCCTCATGTGCGTGGTAAATTAATGTTTTTACATCTCCTCAGTGCCGTGAGGGAGATGTACTGACCACCTCCTGCTTCTCTGTTTGTTCTTTCAACAAAGTTAAACACACGGTTCCTCTTACTTCAAAACATTCAGCTTCATCGTGTTCCAGTATTCGACTCAAGGAATCTAAACAACTCAGCTGGGCTTCCTCTCTGATTGTTAAAGTAACATTACAGTCTGTCAGAGGATTAGTCTAGAATAGAAAGTGTTCAGACATTGTCACACAAATCCTTCTCACTGAAATAAAATGAAGGTGCTGGTTACTTTGGTCACAATTTACTTGGTTGTACCTCATAAAAAGAATATTTATTCTAAATGTCTGCTAATGCAGCTATAAAGTAGGTGTGCCCAAACATTTTGATGCACTGCTTTTTTGGAAATGCCACAAATTGAACGGATGGAAAAGACACTGCGAGACACAAACAACATACCTAATATTCTCAGTGGTGGCTGGCGAAGAAAAGCTGTTAAGAGGTGTGTCAAAGTGATTAGTCGCAGCTTCCAGCTTCAGTTCATACAGGCTTTCTCTTTAAAATGTCTGCACGGGAACAGACCACCAAATGCAGTGTTTACTGCTGCCCCTGAAATGCACAAGTAATGAGCTTTTCTTCTGTTTGCCATTCTGCGTCGACACTTCACATCTCCTGCATGCCAGCGTGGAGGAGTGCCGTCATACACTGAATGTGAAAAGACGCACGTCCTCTGGCGCTTCCTATCTGTCGAGGGCTCTGATTTTGCACCCTCTGAAGCAGCCAGTGACAAGTTATGCGACCGGGTGGCAATTTTTCATGCATGAGCATTTTTGGGGGGGAATCTCTGGGAAAAATTAACTACTTGATAGATTGTTTAACAGCTGAAAGGGTGAAAGGGGATGTGCTAACACACTGCTTTGATTATTTTCCCTAAAGCTCTCTCTTTTGTCTGTCTGGCTGCAGCGGACTCTTCCATGGGGAACGTTCTCCAGTCTGAGGCTGATGAATCCCACAGAGAGCGACGACGGTCCTATAATGTGGGTCAGACCAGGAGAACAGATGATACCTGTAGCTGATATACCAAAGTCCCCTTTCAAAAGGAAACGGTGAGTCATACAGCAAGGTACATAAATACACACAGGAATGACGTCAGCCAATATTTTGGATTTTCTTTGAGCACTGGAATGAGACAGAGACAGAATTAGCAGGGATTTTTGTCTCATGAATGTTGTTTGCACGGACTACAAGTCTCAGTACTGTGTGTCTATTTGTGTGTGAACCACATCGAGCCAGCTGTACAGCCCACGAGGGCCGATTATGGGGGGAAAACAGCACCAAAACACACTTCCATTTGAAGCAGCAGCCGTGGTAGCAGCAGGATGCTTTGTTGTAGCCGAGCAGTGCCGGATGAGGCAATTACACCCTCTCTGTTTGTCTCTGTCACAGTGTCATTGCCGCTTACACATAAGCTCTGTCTCACACTCACACACATGATATCAGTGAGGGGAGACTATGAGTGAGAACTGTGTTTGTGTGTGGTATGTGGCTCACCACTCAGATGAGATCATCGTTATGTTAATGGAGTCGACATCAGACGCTACTTCACATGGCAGCCGGCCAAGCACACACACACACCGCACACATTCCGCCCCTGCAGCAGTTAGTTCTCTCTTCTTGTTAATTTTTATTTGTCAAATCTAACAACTGATTTTGGAGCTGAAACTATTATTAGATCGACAGACAAATATCCTGCAACTACATTGTTAATCAAATTAAGTAAGTTTTCAAGCAAAAATACTAAAGAATTGTCCTCAGTTTTGGTGATTTTCTCTGTTTTATACCAATATAACCTGAATATCTTTGGGGGTTGGACTGTTAATTGGGAAAAGAGGTGTTTTGAGATGACAAGCTCAGGTTACTTTATTTGTAATAGCTAGATTTGGTTTGCAGAAGAAGAAGACAGGGCATCCACCTTGACACACATTTTACAACAACTCTAACAATAGTCAAACATAATTAAACATGATAATGAGTGAAGTTTTTACTATCTTTGTTGTCTCGGGAAAACGGATAATCAACCAAACAATTTAAAAAAAAATCTTTCTTGGCTACCATACATTGTTACTCGTTTTTTAGATCTTATAAACCAAACACTTGATGACAGTAATTATTAGTTGCAACTGTTGTTTTCTCTTTTCCTCAAAATTCATTCAAGGAAAGTTCATTTAGCCAGAGGCTGAATCCAAATGTCCTCACTACAGATCAGCCGTAATGGTTATTTCAGGGTTGATACCCTTTAGTTACTAGCCACTTTGCAGATTTAGATTAGTGAGTGTTGATAGGATATTACTTGTGGCATGGAACCAATCGGATAGTGTTGTGGGTGGGGCATTGTTTGAGACAATAGAGTGGTGTCTACAGACAGAGACATGATGCTGGTTCAGAACCAAAGTAGAGCATTTTTAAATGAATGTATTCTATCAGCAATCTGAAACAAAAAATACTGATACCAATTATTGAAGAAATGCTGAATATTGGCTCCCAATAATTGAGATAACATGATGACAGCTGGTAACAGTACGTATGAAGGAAGCTTGCGAGGGCTCAGTCCGCAAATCCACAGTGGGGACATTTGGATTAAGCCAGACGTTCCTCTGTGAATAAAAGTCACAAAATTGTCACTTTATCATTCGTGTCTACGCCTGACTTCAGTCTGTAAATACGTATGTTTTGTTGTATATACATGTTACGCATCAGCTGGTGCAGGTGGCCTTTGAAGGCGATGGCTCTCATGAAACTGTGTGAACGCGCGTGTGTGTGTGCTGTCAGAAACACTCGTGTAACAGCTGGGGCTGAGAGAATCTGCTTTATAGAGACACAGATGGATGGATAGATGGAGGATAGAGGGTGGTTAAACTGTTCCCTTCTCCTCTTTCATTCGTGTCTTGTCTCATCCCATCACTTGATCCTAACAAATGACGAGTGACATCTACTTTTCTCATGCTTTCCCCCTTTTGGCTCCCACATCTCTCCTCAATCTCTCATTCCTCTCCTCCCCCAAACTCTTCTTCCCTTTTCTTCCCTCCACTCTCCCCACTTCTGCCTCAGTTCTCTGTCCTTGTTCTCCTGCCACCTCGTTATATCCGCCCTGTCTTTCCTCCTACATTTTTCTTCTTCTGTTTCCTCCTCTTGACCTCGGTTTCCTGCTTTAAATTGATTTATTGTGGCGTTTCTGTGCTGTTATTTCAGGAACTGTAAGAAAGCACATATATTAAATGAGCCACGGCAGTGTGAGTGTTTTTGTTTATGTCTGTCTGCGTGTATAAAGAAGTAGACATAAAAACAGTGAGAGAGAAGAGAGACGGATGTGATTTTATTTGCAGTCAGACCTTGTCTGCAGTTTGACCGTGTGTTAAGGGAAGGAAGTGTGCTCGTGTACAGGGAACATCACTTTGCTGAGTCCAGCTTCTCGTTCTTGGTGGTTTCAGTGAAAAGGTCAAGCTGTAACACATTTCTGACAGCACTGAGACTGTCTGTCTGAGAATTCAGCCTGATTATAGTGGTGAAAATAAACCAAAATATTTCAGCTTTTACTCAAAGAGCACCATGCTCGCAGAGATTTACAATAATTGCATAGTAACAGCAGCAACATCAGCCTGCAGCAGTCGGCAACAGGACAGCAGTCCGACGCAGAACATGCTGTTCCTGTTTAGATACAAATTGCATGACGGATGACAGCCGAGTGTGTCTGCTCAGTCTCAAGTACAGTGGAAAGGATTAACCAACAGAAACTGATAAGCAGCTATTTTGTAAGGCATTAAATCATTTGTGTGGTGCTTTTTGAACAAAAACTCCACGGGCATTGTTTGGTTCCAGCAAGGGCTGCAACTAAGGATCATTTTTATTTTTTATTTATTGATTAATCTGCCAGATATTTTATAGATTAATTGATTGATTATTTGGTCCATAGAATGTCAGTAAATAGTGAAAAATTGTCCATCCCAACTGCTGTAAGTCTGCTGTGATGTCTTTAAATGTCTTGTTTGGTCAGTCCAAAAGATTGGAAAGACAGGGATGGGCACAATCATGGCAGTTTCTCTGGTTAGACATATGTACACCCGACAGCTTCTTGTGTAAAGACTCTTACTTTGTTCTTTCTTTTAGTGGCTTTCTGTCTGTGGGTTTAGTCTGCTGAATGTTGTTGCTGTGGAGAACAATATTTCACTCGCATGTCTGCCAGGTGTGTCATATAAGAGTGACAACTGACAAGAACTTGAACTTGATATTCAGTTTAATATGATGTGGAAAAATAGAGAGAAAGCAGAAAATCTCCATATTTAAAAGGATAAAAAAAAACGCATATCCTGCCATTTAGGAATGAAAAATGACTTTAGCAGCAAATTGATTATAAAAATGGATTAACTGACTAATTGTTGCAGCTCTGGCTGCAGCTTCTCCGCTGGGAGGATCTTCTTCTTTTCTATATTTTAAATCATTTCAGATTAAATATATTTGGGGTTTTGGATTGTTGGTCGGACAAAATAAGATATTTGAATCCCCCTCCAGTCTAAAATGGGTTTTGCTTAACATCCATCCACTGACGAGGGAACATTAACCTGTGCTCACTGAGTTTAAGATGAAAGGAACATTATAGGCGTGACTTGTTATCACACAAATGCCGGTCACGTTCCAGTATGCAACTGATGTGTAAACTTGAACGTACTCCAGTGAGTTTTAGATTAGATAGTTCAACTTTATTGTGAAAAACCTATATCAGATGCAAGTTATAATTCAAAGCAGAGTATATTATATGTCCAGAGGGGGGATGTTTAAATGCAGAGAGTGTAATGTCTGCCACTAGGGGTCTTGCAATCAAAACAACAGCCCTCACAAATGCGTTAGCTCAACGTGTGAAACGTAAACATGATGTACCACCTGCAGCTTTAACATTATCAGTGTTTGTCGTCAGAGGCCATGGTTCTCTCTGTCTCTCCTCTTTACTCTCCTTTTTGTTACCACCTCACCCCTCTCCTCCCGTGTCCTTCTTTTATCTCCTCTCTTCTTCTCCCGCCCTCTTTATTTGCCCATAAATGCACAGGAATCTGTCCTGGCGACTTGGTGCAGCACACACAGTCACACACTGCACACTGGTATACATGGGAGGACGTCACATATGGAGGGTAGTTGAAGATGGTCGACTTCAAACATCACAGATGTGCACGTTCAGCACTCCTCCCTCTACACTCTCTTCTTTTCAGTGTTTCACTTACCAGCTTTCCTGGTTTTACATTCATTACTGTCAGCCTGCAGTCAGCTCAGACATGCTGAGCTGTGTGTGTGTCTGTGTGTGTGTGTGTGTGTGTGTGTGTGTGTGTGTGTGTTTTCATTTCCCCCTGTACTATTTTCCTCTGCCACTTTCTTCCTCTTCCACCAGCTCCTGCTTCTCTCCTCTTATCTCCGAATGAATGAATACACAATTAAGTGTTGAGCACGGGTAGTCTCGCTGTTGTGCTGCCAGTGTGTGTGTGTCTGTGTGTGTGTGTGTGTGTGTCTGTGTCTGTGTCTGTGTGTATTTGTGTTACGCTCTCAAAGGAATCTCTCGCAGACTCTGTATCTGTGTGTTTATACTCTTTTTTTGAATCTGACTGCAGCTCCAGTGTGAGTCACTGATCCAGTAGTGAGCTGACTGCAGTACTTCTATTGTTTGGCAACACGGCTTCATGCACACAGACTGAGAAGCTGACGAGGAAAAAAACATAAAAATAAGCCACTTGTGTGCGTGTGCATATCTGTTTACTCCATTTTTACATTTCATTTTTTAAAATGCAATTGAACTTCTTTTACACAAAGCAGAGACGTGTTTAAAACAGGATATTACTGATTTCATATTTGTCATTCTTATTTTCCTGCTGCCAGTATTTTGTGTTTTGAATTTAAATAGAGGCCATATTCATCATGTGAGGAAAGTCATTTTTGCCACCAGCAAACATGGAAACCCAAAATAATTTGCGGCGGATAGGAAGAAAAAGGTCTAAAGTATGGTTGAACGATTTGGGAAAAAGTGCGATTTTACTCATTTCCTGATTTTCTTAGTTTAAAAAATAAATTAAAATAAAATAATTGATAATTATAGTCAGTAGTTGCAGCCAGGGCTCAAAATTAGCCCCAGCCACTCGCTAAATGCTTGTAAAATATGCATGTGGCAGGTAGATTTTCTTCATCCACCTGCCACAAAACAAAAAAAAATAGCAGTCTGTTGAGTAGCTGGTAAAATTTGAACATTCACTTTCCATTTGTCCAGCAGACAAAAAAGTCAATTTTGCTCCCTCGTTGCAGCCCTACTGAAACCACTACCTGAATACACAAGAAGAACGTGTTATTATCTCCACTGTAATGCAGGGTTTCATCCTCTCTAACATCCTCTCTGCTCCTCATGTCGCACTGTGGCGTCTGGATCACATCAATGTCAGCCAAGATGATAACAATACCAACAGATGAAGCCTGTGTGGTGCTTTTATTTTGTCACAGCAGACAGGAAACAAAGCAAACAACAAAACAAAGCTGAGAATTGAGCTGCCCACTCACCTTTTGTTATTTCTTCTTTATTTAGACAGCAGGCAAGCAGAGACAGAAGAGAAGTCTTAGCAGACACATTTTGTGTGTCTCCCCTTTCACTGTACTGTGTTTCTGAAGCCTCATTATTCATGTCTGTTCTGTCGTAGCTCCACCAACGAGGTTAAAAACCTACTGCAGTCGCTGCCCAGGACCAGCGAGCCCAGAGAGATGCTGTTTGAGGATCGGACACGGGCCCACGCCGATCACATCGGTCAGGGCTTTGAACGCCAGACCACAGCGGCAGTGGGGGTGCTGAAAGCTGTACGGGCCGGAGAAAGGTGAGCAGTGCGACAACATGTGATATTCACTGTTAAGACACACACTCGCCATCAGATAACATGTAATCCTTCTTACTCTGTCCATCCTCCCTCACTTTCAGCTCGGATCCTCCTCGTGTAACCAAAGATGTCGTGTGTTTCCATGCTGGTGATTTCCCTCATGTGGTTCAGAGGCTGCAGTTGGACCTTCACGAACCTCCTCTGTCTCAGGTTTTATATTACTCACACACACACACACCTCAGTAAAGTCGTCTTTATTATGTCCCAAATTAGCGTTATCCCTATTTTAACACTTGTGTAGAGTTAATGAGATCTAGTGTTGGATGCTGCCACCTGG
The DNA here is from genome assembly GCA_039737535.1 of Lagodon rhomboides. NCBI lineage: Eukaryota > Metazoa > Chordata > Actinopteri > Spariformes > Sparidae > Lagodon > Lagodon rhomboides. The sequence continues at coordinate 11,488,568 of CM077805.1, read as the reverse complement.
TGGAGAATTGCAGCAAGTTGCAGAATTTGTCTGGAGCAAAGACCTACGCTGCACCCACTGCAATTGGGAAGTCGATAGTTCAGAATTGCCATTCCTGACTTTCAATCGAAATCACAGTGCATTCGCTCAGACAAACAAGCCTGCCCAGACAAAATTATGTTTGTATGGCAAGTGTCTGAACTACTGAAGACCCTGAGTAGCAAACTTTACAGAGGCAGGAGGAGCAGGCAACTACTGTACGCTCGCAAAGACCTCTATCAAGCACAAATCAACTGAATGGTGCAGCGCGTGTTACAACACAAGCACCACATACTTTTTAGATTAAACTACAGATCGTGAGGCTCCGGAATCACTGTTTTCCGCATGACCGGCCATGGCAGTAAGAGTCCTGGATATACCAGCATGCACTGCATTAATGCTTATAAGAAGGAGCAAAAATTCCCTTAGACATTAGTCAGCAACAGATCTGTGTAGCGTCTTGTCTTTATCAGCAGTTTAATAGTCAGTGTTTAATTGTTCTCATTTAGAAGAGGTTACAAAAAGAGGTATTTCGTTCACCGTGTTGCCGCCATATTGCTGTGACGTCAGACGTGCTTATGTGGGTGAAGTTAGGCATCGTCTTGCCAAGTCTCTGGCTTGGACTTACAACTCGAATCACTGTTCCATTGCTTGTTTCAACATTGGAGGTCAGTTCTTTCCGAGTTCCGAGGACATTGTATTGCAGGCTTAGAATATTTTACACATAGAATAAATGTTTTATTGTTTATTTTATTTTACATAAAGCTGAAACGGATAACTTTTCAGATCCACCTCTTTCCCCTGTTTCTCTGTGGTATAACTCTTGGCTACTGTCCAAACCAGCGAACAACTGTAAGAATCCCATTTTGACCTAGAAACCCCGATCTCAGTGCTATGAAAAGCCAGAGTAAAACACCCAGTTGTATTAATAAGTAGGCAAGTTTTGTTACTTACTGATCTTGCAGAAAGAATGGCAGTTTTGAAACACCTCAAGTCCTGCTGGTAAGGGGAAACACAAACCAACGGGGGAACAGATTTTGATACAACACTGGTACTCAATCGAGTGAATGCTTTTGTTTTGCCTCGGTTTCTATCCATCACTCTCCCTCTTTGCCTTCTTTGCCTCCTTCATCAGCGGGGTTCCTTTTCTTTAGAGTTTCCACCGTTATTCCAGTTGTTCCAGCGTTACCTGGGGATAGCGACCAGGGAAAACGGCTTCCTTACAACAAACAGATCAGTTCAACTTGAAACACTCGATTTACTCAGTTGATCGAGTGCACTGCTGATCCCAGCAGCCGTTATAATACTAATAATGCTGCTTTTGAACACAGCAAGATGTCCAGTGGATGTGGGTTCAACCTCTTCAGAGTAAAGTGCTACATGGATCAAAATGTTGTCAATTATTTAGTATGCACTCTCCTCTAAATTAATACTTAGGGCATTCACCCCAGGTGATCACTGGTAATAAAGACAAATGTGGAAATGAAGGTACACAGATCCAGACAGTTCACTGTTCACTATATTTATCATCTTGATGTGATTTGTCTCAGCTGTGAAGCTCTTCTCTGTTGAGTTAAAAGAGACTTTTAGTGAACAGAAATAGCCACAGAGCAGCTCTGCCTGCTCGGGAACAGATCAAAAGGAATTTCCTTCATATTCCAAACATTATCTTTTACAAAATTGTTGTCAGCAATAAATAGATAAATGCAAAGTAAGTGATACTAGAAAGTGTCTGTGTGGCAAAATTATGATTTTTGCATATTGTGTCATTTTACATTAAGCCAAAAGTTTGAAAAAGTTAAGATTAATTGCATGTTACAATACATTTTTCTTCTAGTTTTCAAAATATACTTGGAGCGAAAGATGGAGGTTTTAATTTCGAGTGCACCTCCTTATTCACACCTCTCCTCTGTCTTCACAGTGCGTGCAGTGGGTGGATGATGCCAAACTAAACCAGCTGCGTCGGGAGGGCATCCGCTACGCTCGCATCCGCCTCTGCCACGACGACATCTACTTCATCCCCCGCAACGTGGTCCACCAGTTCAAGACTGTGTCGTCCGTCTGCAGCCTGGCCTGGCACGTCCGCTTAAAACAGTACCACCAAGGAGAGGGACAAGAGGAGGAGGAGGAGGAAGAGGAGGTGGTAAAGGAGGAAGAGGAGGAGGTTGAGTTGAAGGAGAAAGAGAGGGAAGAAGTGGAGGAAAAAGGGGAGGAGAGAAGAGGAAAGAAGGGTGAGAAAGAAGTGAAGGAGGAGGATGAGGACGAGGAGGAGGCAGGAAACAGGACGTTGCCGGTTGTTAAAAAGGAGGAGCAGCATCCACCTCTCTCCTCTCAGCCTGCGCACTCAGCGGACTTGAGCGTGAGCAGCGCTGGAGACAAAGAGGCAGAGGTGGAGAGGGTTAAAGACGGAGAGAAACCCAAACAGCAGGTTTCACCTCCCGCAAAGGTGAAAGCAGAACTTCCTGCCCCTCCTCTCTGTAAGAATAAATCCTCTTCACCTCGCCTTCCTCATCAGGACACAAAACCCAAATCATCAAAGCACCATCATCACCACCACCACCACCATCACTCGGACAGCAGGACGACGTCTTCCAGTACAACTTCCTCCTCCTCCTCCTTCTTCTTCAGCTCCTAAGTCTTCCTCTTCTTTATCGCCTTCTCGGCGCTCCTCTCTAGCTGCCTCCACTCCATCCTCTACCTCTACCCCAACCTCCGCTACATCTTCCCTGACGAGTCCCAAGCCTGCAGTGGAGTCTTCCTCCACAATCCCCCCTCCAGCCGTGTCTTCGACGTCTCAGCTGCCTTCCTCTTCAAAGTCAGACAAACAGAAGGACAAAGACTTTATTCGCGCCCCTTCAGCGCAGACGGAGGTTCGGGCGCCACACGGGTCGTCTTCTGTTGACGTACAAGCCGACACACGGACACACACGGTAGCTCGAACGCCGGCAGACTCGTGGGCGCTCCAAGAGAAATGGACTCGCGGCGCAGACTCCAGAACGTCCGCGAATCAGATACATCCGCCACCTGACGCCGGGAGACAAGGAATTTACATGCAGCAATACACCCCCCAGCATCTGCCCCCTCCTCACCTCCCTCACATGCTTCCCCCCTCTTTCCCCCCTCTCCTGCCACACTCTCACCTCCCTCACCGGCCTCCGCCTCTCCCCCCGACTACCTCTCTCCCTTCACAAACTATGAACTCCTTCCTCAGTCAGAAACCGCCGCCCCATTCGCTTCACCTGCACCAACCGAACATCACCACGCAGTCTCAGCCGTACTACCAGCCTCCCCCCAGCCCCTCCCAGTCTCTCCCTCCTCACCTGTCTCACCATCACCCCTACATCTTCCCCCCTCAGCATCCCCACTTCCCCTCTCACCACCCCTTCCTCCCTCCCCAGTCTTTCCTCTCCCAGCCGCCGCCCAGCTCGTACCCGATGTCATACCAAACGTCAGCGCCGCCTTTCCCTCAGCCACCGCCTCCCCCTTCCTCCTCGCCGCCTCCCCCTCCTCCTTCCCTTCCACCGCCTCCTCCCCCTCAGCCTTCCCCTTCTGTCCTCTCGCCTCCCCCGAAGCATGAAGAGGAGCAGATTTTATAGTAGTTTTTGTACATAAGGATGCTGTTTTTAAACGACTGTACATGTACAAGGTTTTACTTTGGTTGTGTTGTTGTGAAATAAGGAGGACGACGGGGGAGTGTTTGAAGACAGTAGTTTATAAAGCAGAGTTTATTTACCCCAGACCTCTCGACCGGACTGGTTTAGATTGTATTGGTTGTGCTTGGGTTCAAAAATATTGAGAACTAACAGCATTTATTGTTAGTTTGAGGAAAACTGCTGGCTGGTTCTGTTGTTTGAAGTGAGCATAACCCTCAAATATCAGAATATCTGTGAGCCGTCACAGTTCGGAAGGAAGAAAACGGTTTCTTCAGACTTTGTGTCACATATTTATATAAAAAAGGTCTTGATGACGACCTTTTTGTGAAACTTGCAGCTAATGCTTCCATTTTTGTGGCTTTTTTCTAGCGTATTCTTTGTGCCCAAGACTGTTTCTGAAATATTGATGGGTCAAATTCAGATTTTACACAGTACACTGATGTATTGACGTAATATCGCTACATTTCCTCTGCTATATTGTATCGATACATCTTTATCAATACAGTATATCGCAGTACCTTTCCCTAATATTGTATTTTGAGCAATAATGCTCTGCAATAATCTGCTGAGTTTGAATATAATTGTTTTTCCCCATTATTGATATGGTGACAAGAAGTATCAGTATTTTTACTCTGTTTTCAAAGCTTTTAAAAAGCCGCTAATGTCCAATTCATTCACTGAGGAGTGCTTAAATGTGATTAACACTTGACTTTTCTAACGAGTTCCAGTGTTTTGTCGTCCAAGAAGAATATTAGTGCCACTAAACAAAAGGAAACCCCCATGTCAATTATAAATCAGTATAATAAGCTACACTATGATGTAAAATTAAAGAGAGTCACAATTTAGGGGAATAGTTTGACATTTTGGGCAATGTGGTTTATTTGCAGTCTGCCCTCGAGGTAGACATGAAGATTGATGTCACTTACATCTCTGGACAGTAAATATAAAGCTCTAGCTCGAAGCTGCTTAGCTTAGCTTAGTTTAGCATAAAGACTGGAAACACTGACGTCACTGTGATCTCACAAAAAAGACGTTTGCCATAACTCAATGAGTTCTCTAATTACAGTGTGATAACATTTCACATAGGATAGGATAAACCTATGAAGTGATGACACAGTTTGCAGCTTTTTCACATTCTGTCGCAATCAGCTTTATTTATTAACGAATCTGACATTGATGCAGCAGTAGTCCAACACAAGCTCATTGGTTTAGCTGACATATATTACATGACTCTGGACAGATATGGATGTGCTGCATACAAACATGAGCCGTAATTCTAGTTTTTGCTAAGCTAGGCTAACCTGAAAGGTAACAATATGTATTTGTTCCCAAAATGTCGAACTACTCCTTTAAAGCTTTGCGAACATCTTGTACCCGTAGCCCTCAACACCTGTGGCAGAGCTCTCATTGTAATTCAGCTGTGATTTTTCAGTGTCTGGTGGATGTGCACCCGGGGTCTCCTAATGTTAGAAAACCGAGCACTTGCTGGTCAGCCAAGGAAGAACTTGACCCAGCCAAGGCTGCTACACATGCAGTCCTTCAGAGTCTCAGGAAAAAACACATTCAGGACACATCCACAAAAATATTGGTCTCACTAAAAGAAAAAAAATCCTAAATCTTAGCTACCTTATCGACTTTTAGGTAATGGTTCAGGGTCACTGAAATATTCTTCATCCAGTAGCTTTGCAGCTACATTAAGAGCTCGCCATGAGTTGGGTCTCACAGCATCTGGATAAGAGTGACAGAGCAATATCAGACAGATGCAGGTGCACAGACTTCCCAAATGTGACTCATTACAGCACTTTGTGACACGGATACAGTCGATACTGTTGAAGATACTTAATGAATCCCAGATTATGTTAGATTATTAACAATTTCAGGTTCTTCCAGCTCTATTCCGTTCATCATTCAGGCCTCAGCACTTCAATGATACAAGTGTTTTCTTTTTTTAATTCTTTGTGCTTCGAGACAAACAGAAGGTACACTGTCGAGAGTTCATTCCCAAAGCACTATTTATCTATTTACCTGAAGTCCAGTTTCTCTACAGTGTGGAGCATCATGTTTTATTAAATGTTTTATTTATCGACCAGGGACTGGAGTGAGCTCTTGTGTTTTAAAAGTACAATAAATTATTAACTATGAAGAGTATATGTTTCTCTAAAACGGTGAATATCTGATTTTAGAGACGTCCCACAGTCGTGGGGCTTTGATGTTGAGAAAAAAATTGATGTCTTTGGTTTTAATATCAATATTGGAGTACAAGCCCACTTGCTAATGTAGCCCACAACGTTTCCCCAGTGCCTGTCTTTAACTGTGAACTACTAAATGGTCCCGAGCCATGTAGATAAAGAGTTCTGTCCTTTTTATGGGCGCTTTTTAGGAGTCCCATTTTTAAATTTTTACTGGAAAATGAGAGCAAATATCTGTGGTGACATTTAGGATTCCAGTCCAGCCTGGAATATCTCCGAAAAATGAAACGTAAAAAGCCTTCAGCTCTCTTCAGGACTTCATTTCAGAGACGGAACTCTTCACCTCATGGCTTTGGGGAGAGCGATGTGATAATGAAGCACTTGATGCCGGTTGCAAGGCGCTCTGCAGCTCTTTTTATGCTTTTGAGTTTCAGATGTTACAAAAAGAAAACTGACAGGAACTTATATATTTTTTGTACAAATGTGACAGAATTATGGTCGAAAACACAACGAGTCCTCAGGGGCTGGTGTTGTTTTCACAGAGTTTATTTATCTCAAGGTTTTTGGTTTGTTTTGTTTTAGTTTTTTTTTTTCTATTTTGTTTCTGTGATTTTTAACTGTCAGCACTGTAGTGTACATAAGAAGTTTTGTAAAGAGGAAAAAAACTTGTAGTGTGGTTTCTACTTTAAATATGAGCCTAGCTAATAAAAGGTTCAATGTATGAAAAGTATTGCATCAGAAGTTGTTGTTTTTTTTCCTGGCGGGGTGGCAAAAAAAGAAAATGTAAATACTTGCAATTCCCTGGTCATCGAGCTTCCAGTGTGAACCGCTAGCTCCACGGCTAACTGAGCTAACTAGCTACAGTAGCTTCAGCTAGCAGTTACTCCTGTGCTTTGCCGCTCCCCCTGTTTGTCTGGACTATGAATTTGACAGGTGTACCTTCATATTGTACCTTTTAACATTGGACAGTTTAGCCAGCGGGGGTCGACTCCACTGGTTTCAAGAAGTAGTCTGATTGTGTGTAAGCTTATGAGAAAATGATGCTACTTCTCACTTTGTTTATTACCTCTGGAAACAGTTTCCTGATGAGTTTATGTTATCAAACTGGAGTTATGTTAATTCCGTAAATGATGGCGCCAAACTCGAGGCCTCCGAACGGTAGTCCACACAGATCAATGGGTGACTTCACGGCAGGTTTACACGTGATGTAAACCTACGTTTTGTTTGTTACAGGATAACTCCACAGGGCAAACAGATGTGGGCCGCTTGTGGGCAGCTGAAACAAACTGTGAACACAACACTGACATATTTATACATACATAGAGATTGTGGACTGAAAACAGCAGCCTGGCGCGGCCGAAAAAACTACCCAGCCTTCACCGACTTCAACCTTACGCGGACCTCAGAAAAATGTCCCTCTGTGTTTGGAAACTATACCTCCACCTTTATCTAACGTATGCCTTTGCTTTCTCTCTGTGTACTGCCCTTATGCAAGCCACCCACTCACTGCAGTCTGCAGCAATGAGCACAAGAGTTACCAGGCCTGATTGGAGCAGACAGCTCATACACACCACAGTGCAGTAGCCCCATAATTCAGGCCTGGTGTTTGTCAGGTCAAATACCCTGTTTTCATCCGTTCCCACTCACACACACACACACACACACAGCAGGAATGCCAGAGGAGCTCAGCTGACCTTTTACAGTGAGTGGGTGTGAGGCAGGAAGTTGGAGCCGAGACAGAGAAAGGGTTTTTGGAGGGAATACTCGGAAAGAACCTCATTGAGAGCGCGTGAGTGCGTTCCCACGGAGTGCGCAGTCTTTCAGTCAAAGGTCGAAGAGCCACGATACTCATCATCGGGGCACAGCACAGTGATTTGGTGCGTCGTTAAACGAATGTGAGCTTTTACTACTTTTTCTGCTTCATAAACAGATGTCTTACTTTATGTCATATTACCAGAGGTGGAAGAAGTATTTAGATCTTTCACTGTAGTTAAAAGAATACTGATGCAATAATGTCAAAACACCCTAATAAAGGTAAAAGTCCTGCATTAAAAATCCTGTATATATTGGACTGTTAATTTAGATGCGTCACTGTGCATTTTAAGTAGAAATGTACTAGTTTTACTACTTTGTACAGTTAGGTAGTTTAGTTAAACGGTTCACGACACACAGTGTTGGGCCCACTGCGAAGGGGTGACGAGATGCATTTGAGCGGTCTGATAGTTCAGGTAAACATGCCTGGATTAAAGGGGCACTGGGTAGTTTTGGAGAACAAATTCGAACTCAGAATGTCAATATTCACAATATTAATGTGGTACTAATGCATAAAGGATGAGTTCATCCAAAAATGAAAATTCGATCATGATTCACTCGCGGTCAGGAGAAGTTTCCTAGTCCACAAAACGTTTGTAGAGCTTCACATCAAAACAGCCCTCTCCTAAACAACTGAATCAGATGGGGACTTGTTTTAAAAACACTGAGTAAAAGCATAAAATGGCTCCAGGCAGCTCGTCCGCTGTATTTCAAGTCAAATTGATGTGAGAAGACGTTATTCACGCCCTCTTTAAAGCCGAATTTGTCACTGTAGCTGCTAAATTAAAAGCGTTGGCGCGCAGCCCGTCTGGAGTGGAGCGCATGAGGTTGGCCGCGTGTCATGGGTGTAAATTTCACCTTTTCAAATCAATTTGGGATTTCAGAAACTGCAGTTTTTCCCTTTTTATAAAAAATCCCCATCTACTTCAGTTGTTTAGGAGAATGCTGCGGTGCTGTTTTGCTGTGAGGCTCCAGAAATGTTTCCATCAGTATGACTGAACGTCTCCTTTGCAATGAGCACCGCCTGAGCTAATTTTACAAGAGCAGTTAGCATGCTGGCATATTAAGGAATAATGAGTAATAAGCTCCCCTGTTCCACCCATCCTCTGTCGGTCTCTCCTCTTCCTGCACATACATGTAAGCTTACTCAACTCCATCTCTGTTGATGTCCAAAGTTAAAAGGTGTGGTGTCTGACGCAAGTGTTTCCACTGTGGAAACTGGCTTCGGGCTACATTAACCTCCTGGAAGAGCGTCCACTGCTGCACTTTTGTAAATCATTTCTATCCATACTTTCAGTTCCTCTTAGTGAGGACACTGTGTGGACAACTGGCGCTCTGTTGATACGAAGATTGCAAACTGGAAACGTTGATCTCACAGTTATATATCTGAACATTTAGAATTAGTCATCATACAAAAGTACCACAATATTTTAAGACAAATGGAGAGAGAAAGACAAAGACTTCAGTGTCTGAGAGGGCACACACACACACACTGCTGCTGGCTCTGTGGTTGCCTCACAGTTCATTCCAGGTCATGTCCCCGCAGGATTTTCCCCCTGACCACGGTACTTTGTTTCGCAGAGTCTGCAACGAAAGCACTCGAGCTTGATTTTGTGTCATTATGACTATTTGAGACAGAAACTTTTAATGTACAGAGGACATTTATTTTTTAACAAGACATGCATCGATTATCAAATACTTTCCATCTCAAAACACTCATACCGTCTCATTTTCTACATGGTGCAAAATAACGCAAAGAATGTCTTTTATAATACTTAGGAACAATCACATGGCACAAAACATGCACAGTGTCAGCCGTACCGTAGAGTTGGAATAAAAGCTGATGAGCTGTGAGGCATTAATTTAGATTTCCAATATTCATATGACTGTTAATCACTTTGTACCTATTAACAGTGCACTGATTTTCATGGGCCACATGATGACAAAAGAGACCTTGTACACAGCAGAGGAGGTAGCCCGGGGGGGGTGATGCTTTATGTCCCAAACAATTTCTGTAATTACTGGCTCCATATGTGCTTGCAGCCAAAACAAAGCTGTTTGTCCCCTGAAGTTAATTTATAACTTGTGAAATAATACTTGGCCGCCTCCTCGCCACAGCTCAGGAATGAGAAGAAAAAGTGCCACACAATATCTAAACTACATGTAAGAAAATTTACACTTACACTCATTATTCTGGTACCAGGTATATGGAAGCCCACTTCCGCCAGTTAAATACAAAAAAAAAACTATACGCCTATTGTAAATCAGAATCATGATAAAAATTCTAGATCATAATTTTGACTTTTGTGTCTCTTAATTACAACTTAACATGGGAATATATATATATATATTTTTTTTTTAATCAAGGATAAGTCTATCATATTTTTTTCTTAAACAGGCAAAAAATTGGCTTCCATACAAAATCAAAATTCACCAAATATGATTTGGATCATCCAGTTTCTTTTTTTTTTCTTTTTTTTTTAGAAAAGCAGCTTCGCTAGCTTATATACACTAAAAAAACAATCCTCAACATCTTCAAAACAAAAGCAAACATTAAAGGACGTTAATGTTTCCAGTGTCGGCTTCACAGTAGTCTTATACATGTATAGTTGTTCCCCTTATGGCGTTTTCTGTCTTTATAAAGAAAATAGAGCCGGTTCCAAGCTAAACTGATTATTTAAATGAATGGATTGTGACGGATTTAATAGCAGCTGCCCTGTTGAAGCCCTTACAGCAGACTCCACTGAGGTCTGACCACACAATGATTAAATTTTATGTCTGAGATTTGATTCAATCTGGAGCCTCCGTCAGACCCAAACAAAAGCTCCAATTTCACAAAGTCATGGTCATAAAAACAGAAATCTTTCCTCAACAGTTAAAGTGTAATGATTTATGTTGAGGTCAGAAATCAGGCGTTCAGGCCTCTCTCCTCTCAGGGAAGATATTCAGCCCCAGCTCCACCAGCGCCCCCAGCAACATCGTCCACAGCGGTATGCACACAAATGTCAGCTTTACATCTGCCAGCTTCTCCAGCTTGGCGCACAGCGTCAGGCAGAAGCCCAGCTTGAGCAGCATGGCCGTCAGGTACCAGGCACGCAGACGCAGGTCTGGGGAGCCGTTGCGTGGGTCGTAACCAGGCTTGCAACGGCCTGCCATCTTGATGGCAAGCATGAGGATGAGGATGCCGTCAAAGACCCAGACTGGGAGGAAGATGAGGAACCAGTTCCACTGCACCTGGAGGATGAAGATTATAGTTACATAATTAAGACTTTATCCATGGTTTCTGTCTTCTTTCAGGGTGATGAGTCTTTTTTTTGATTGAGATGGATTGACCAGAGTTAAGGTTGAACAAAATTTCTGACTGACAGTGTAGCTAATCATATTCTCAGGATGCAGGAGCTGAGAGAAATGGGTGACTCAAAAGATAAGATTGACAAGTATTAAGAGGAAAAAACCTCTACCTTCCCATCCAGTTTGAGTACTAGCATGATGAGGAAGACCAGGGTGAAGACCCAGGTCAACAAAACCCTCTGAGCCAGAGACATCTCACTGACTGGAGACAAATCAGAGGAGGAAACAGCGGCTGGACAGAAGAGAGAGGAGGGGTCAGAAACAGTCAGACTCTCATGTTTACGTTTAGTTAGCTATCGAGTAACGTTAAATTGACAAGAAACCCGACATGTAACAAAGCTGCTAATGACTATTAAACATGTGTTATTATTAACCACATCGAACAGCATGTCACTTACACTGACTGGAGTCATTAGCTCATGTTACAATGACAGCTAGCTAGCTATCTTTTAGAGACCAATAGCATTTAAGCTAGCTAACGCTAACAGGCTTTATTGAAGGCAAAGTCCGACTTACTGACTCTCACTGTATTTCTAGACCGTCTGCCAGCAGCATGTTCTTCTCCCCTTATGGCTTACACCAAAACCTTTAATATCTCTTATAAAAAGTCACATTATTATCCACAGACGTGTCCGTTAATGATAACAGACGGAGGGTTTTGGGTCCCGTTATCTCCGCCTGTCCCTGCCCGTCCGTCCTGGAAGCTGATTGGTCCCGGTCCTGCTACGTCACGTCTAGCGTTCTGGTCCAACCGTAAAGCTTTGTAAAAAAGCGCAAATTCATAGCAAACGTTTCCTGTAGCGAATTTGAACGTCCACTAGAGGTAAGTAAAGCTCTTTCTATTTTTATCTGTGCTCGCGTTTATATGCAATTCAACGTGCCACTGCATAATGCAGCTACATTTTTCGAGTTGCTTTTCGGTTAATTCGTTCGTTTTAGTGATTAGTGAGTACAGTCTGCTCTCCTTTCCTCTTCACCGACCGTCAGCGACGTTTATTGGCTTAAAAAAAAAGCCACGGCGCGTTCATACGGCGCTTTACGGTAGAGGGGCTGAAGTTGTATTTTTACCCTGAGAGACAGAAAGGAGAGAGCTACTGCTTCAAACAGCGCCGAGCAGACACTCAGCATCTCTTCCAGACAGGCGACGAGGTGCGCTAGCTCCGGACAGCGTGACAAAAAACACGCCTGGAAAGCATAGCTCGGGTCTGCGTGGGGACTCGGAGCAGCCGCCGCTGTCAGGGAGGTAAGCTCCGTCTTGCATGGCATGTTTGGCCAGCAGTAATCAGGGTCAGCTGTGCGGGCTCTTCTTTGTGCCTGCTGCCGGCGGTAGCTTAGCTAACCGTGTAGCATGATAGGAGCTAGCAGGAGAAGGAGGTGGAGGAAGGCAGAATGTGTGGAGTGAACCGTGAAGACTGTCTGAAAACACGCCGTGGCTGCATCTACATGGAGGCTAGCTACAGGATTAGCTGCTTTTTTTGTGTGTGGGACTGATTTATGGCGCTGAACAGGTCGTGTCCTTTTATGGAGTGAAAACCCAGTAACGTAACGTTTCGGCTGTAACGTTAGTCTACTTAACGTCTGTAACGTTACTACGTTACTTCACACCATTGTGTGTTACCTTGTCCCACCCCCACTGTTCTTTGCCATTCTCTTCAAAACATATGACTATCTCCGCTTAAATTGCTGCAACTGGCCATAATTTCCATTACAGGGTCTTCTACAGTGTTTTATAGCCTAGAATCGTTAGAATAATATAATTATTAATGCCTAAAACCCCAAATAAAAGGTGCAGAGGAGCTATTTCAGACAGCAAATGTAGACTATTTGATAGAGCTGCAACAGTTTATAGATTAATCCATTAGTTACCAACTGTTATCAGTTGATTCAGTGCTCGATTCATCCGTTTGAGCCATTTCTTTAAAGATAAAAAGTCATAATCTTCTGATTGCAGCTCTTTAAATGTGAATATTATCTGGCTTCTTTACTCCTCTATGACAGTGAACTGCGTATCTTTGGGTTGCGCACAGAACGTTTGAGGACATCATCACAACACAGATCAACATTTTCTGACATTTTTTTTAAGACTGAACAGCTAGTTGACTAAGCAAGAACATAATCAGCAGGTTAATCAGTGGTGACTGTTGTTGCAAAATAAGTACATCTCCTTTAGCTCTTCTAAGTATTCGTCTGAGGTGGCTGTCCAGAAATTATTGAAAACATTGCGTGTCTGGAAGATGTCTTCCGCCCATCAAATTGCTTGTCCTCCCTCAGACCTACATCTGGATCCAGTTGGCTTACCACCATGGCTAAACAATGTCCTGGACGAGAGCCTGCATCACCGATTAACCTGCGGGTCGATTATTTACTCGAGTATTCCGTGGATCTGTAAAATGTGAGAAACAAGTGTACTATTCTGAAGGTGATGTCTTTAAATTGCTTATTGTGTGTAACCTTTCTCCAAAATCCAAAGTTAGAATCATAAAAGACCAAGAAAACCAATCAATTTAGAGGATGGGAGCTAAACTTGCCTCTCTCTCCAATTCATTTTCCTCACTTCTTCTGAACTCTATTCTCTGCTCTTCACGCCATTAATCTCTCATTCTGTTGTGTTCTATTCTATAATCAGCGTTGTTTCTCTCTACCGATCTTGTGACCTCGGTGTAGAAAGCTTGGCAGGCCGTCTGATTATCCAACATGGTTCGCTGTCCAGCCGGCCTTGTCTGTTCCAATGTCTGACTATCGCTGTCATCACTCACCCAGATTTTCCACTGCAATCATAATGCATGACCCCTACATTAACCTTCCTCACCACTGTGGCGGAGTCCACCACAAATCTATAACACACAGCGAGGAGAGTCAAATAAGCCTTTTAAAGCTTCACATCTTCAGACATTTCTTTATGACAACATGTAGTTTGTACATAAAATATGGATTTATTGTAAATCACGTCAGCACAGGCTGAAGAAACAGAACAGTCAGTAACAAATCATGTTATAAAACAATGACACCAGCAGAAACTACCCACTGCAGTATCATGTACCGCTGCAGCTGTTAGACATGAGTATGTTTGGACTATAGCCAATAATTTACCATGTTTGTTTCACCTGCAATCAGTAAGCTATGCTGTCAAACATGTATAGCGGCATTCTTAAAATCTACTACTTAGATTTAGGACTTAATCTGTTGATTATTTTCTTGACTTATAGATCAGTTGTTTGGTAAATAAAATGTCAGAAAATGGTCAAACAGGGTTTCCTCAAATGTCTTGATTAGTCCACAACAGAAAGCTATTCCGTTTTCTGTCACATAGCAGTAAAGAAACAAAAGAAATAAAATAGGTTGTGATTAATTGAATAGTTGAAAAGTAATGGGTTAATCATTGCAGCTCTACTTAGAATATGACTGCTCTATAACGGCGAGCCAAACCTCTTCTATGATTTAGGCTGTTTGCTCTGTGAATCCACTCAAGTCACACCTAAACCTGTCTTTCGAAAATACATTGTCAGATAGAAGAAGCCTCAGGGTGCCCTTGAGCAAGGCACTTTAATGCAGCGCAGCAGCAAACGGCAGGAAGCGGTGGCTGCAAGAGCACCCAGCAAGTCTTGTTATTTGTTGACAGACGGGAGATGAGCGATGCAAATCACTGTTGTTACGTCTTTTGTGTCGACAAGACCGGCATTATGTTACACCGTGGGACGCTCCGAGCACACACCTGCACATACACACACATTATGGACGGGACTACACAGTGTGCGAGTGTGTGCGTGGCATTCCAGACATTGATTGATTGGTCGTCAGTTAGGCCAGTAGTACTTGTCGGTCAAGGTGGCTGTGGAGCAGTTCTGCGGTGTTCGTGAACGTGTTTTTTTTTTTTTGCATATACATTTTGCACAAAGTGAATTGTAATGGTTGACTGACTGCCTGATTGAGTGTGTCATTGTGTGTAATTGTAGCATCCACACACTCAGGCTACTGTCTATTGTCTGACCGGCGTGCTGTTTTCTATTTCTTTCTTTTATTTGTTCTCCCTCTCTCGCTCTCTCTGTCTGTCTCTGTCTCTTTGAGGAGCTCTCAGACGATGCTGTGTGCATTGTGCAGCTGGATTCTGCCTGCAGAGCTGGTTACATCATCAGCTGCAATGAAGTTACATCACACACACTTGACTGCTATATCATCTTATGTTAGAGCTGCAGAATGGCCTGTGGGGCTGTGACATAATTCATAGCATTATAACTGTTGCAGTATCGAGCGCGAGCAGAAAGGTCACAGAGAAAGGTCAAGTGGCTTCGAGTGAAGTTGCTGATGTTACAAGCTCGGCTGCACGGCAGGTTGTGTTAATGATAATGTGGAGGGTGTTTTGATAGGATGAGCCATTGCTGCTCAAGTTTGAAGTCTGTAAATCAAGTGTTAGAGGCAGGATGGAGAGTTTAGAACAGTTGCACTTGACTCTGGAGCTGCTCAGACTTTTTGTTAATTGAAGAAATGCAATACCAATAGTTATTTCAACATTTTGACATGTCACCGTAGGAAAAAAAAAACCATAGTCCTAAACAGTAAAAACAACTGACTGAATTACATTTGGCTGCTGCAGTTTTACTGTTCTTGTATTGTGCATGCTGGCTCACGTCACAGAACACAGTC
Organism: Lagodon rhomboides; assembly: GCA_039737535.1. Taxonomy (NCBI): domain Eukaryota; kingdom Metazoa; phylum Chordata; class Actinopteri; order Spariformes; family Sparidae; genus Lagodon; species Lagodon rhomboides. The sequence goes on along the minus strand of CM077805.1, from coordinate 11,472,904 downwards.
ATCGTCAGTGTTATCAGTAATACCTGTACTTTTCCTTGCCGTGACCTGCTGTGTCAAAAGACATATCGTTACAGGTTTGTAGACGTGCTGCAGGTACAGAAGCAAACATAAGTCAAGCTTTCGATATGTCGATAAGTCAGTGAAACAAAGTCTGCACAGAGTCCTGAGAAGAGGTCTTTGATCTAAGGTTGGTCTAGGGAATTTTAACTATAATTAGGGCCTTATTAGCAGTGTTCTCCTTTAAATTCAGTTTCAATGACTATTTTTCAACATACATTGAGATTTATTTTAAACAGGATAAGAAGGCATCATGTGTATCTATTAATAAATGAATGGCTCCATAGTATTAGAGCGTATACTAATCTGCTGCACTTGTAAACTTTTCATTTCTCTCCATGGTGACTTCTCCGACTAGACATCTAGTCTTGACCCTTTTGAGGTTCTGTGAATCACAAAGTGTGTATGTGTATTTCTTTCAAAAAAGTCTGGTTACTCAAGCTCAGATTCACAAAGTTATATGAGAGGTTACAGGAAATGATCTACATTTCAGATAAATCATAGGTTACTTACATGGGACTGCTTTCTTTTGTTAATTCAGTGAAATCCTCCAAGCGCATCACGTTGATGTGACTGAGGTCATCCTGCAGCGGTGTGACTTTGAGTTTCAGGGTTAGGTGCATTTGTCGACCTGTCATGATCAGAAACATCATTCTGTAAGATAGTTTACAGTGACAAAGAAGACATGTTGGGGATGATTATGATGATAAAAGAGGCACATGATGATGATGATAGTTGTGGTGGTGATGGTGGCCGGCCTCCTGACTTTGCACAAGAGCTACATTGTTAGAAGAAAGTTGCCTGTTGGGTTCCTTTTCTTGCTGATGTTATTCATTATTGTTTCTGAGAGTTCATACTGTGTCTAGAGGGGACCTGAGTGAGTGTGTTTGTGTGTGTGTGTTAGAAGCTCGGCAAGAGAGCTGCTTTTAAGTGTCTTTGTGCAGCCTCGTCACGTGGACACGAGCCAAAGCACAAATCACACTCTGCTCAGAATGCACGCACACACTGGAAACCCCATTTCAAACATGAAATTAGATATAGTTATTAGAGTTGACGGACTGGCTTTGAGAGACTGAGACACACACACACACGCTGCTGCCGTTGCTTTGAATCTCAAATGCGATCATCACAGGACACTCAGTCTTGACCTCTCGCTCTCTCTTTGTTTTCCAAATGTCCAGCTCCTGTCCTAATTTGGCTGAGAGTACGAAACACCAGTCAACTACACGGCCTGACTAGAGGTGAGTCCAGTCTGTGTGTGTATGTGTATGTGTGTGCGCTCATGTGTATGTGTGTTTACTAGTTTGCAGCCCCCCCCCTCCAACTTCACATAGTCTGTTTTTGTTTGAGCGCTGCATGCTCCAACAACCCCTGTTCTGTTGCTGTGAGGGTGTCAGCTGTCCATGCACACACACACACACACACACACACACACACACACACACACACACACACACACACACACACACACACACACACACACACACACACACACACACACCAGTGAGCCTGCTCAGACAGCACCAGTAGCTCATGAGTACTCTTCATTATGTCTGAAAGGGAAAGACAGATGGAAAAATAGGAGAATGTGAAAAAAAGGACATACTTCCTCTCTGAGGAGAGCACACATGGCTTTTTTTAGCGTGTGTGTTCAATCAGCAGAAGCGTGTGTGTGTGTTTGTACGACTCAGTTCTTTCAGTTCGTCTGTGGTTACTGGTTTCCTGTCCAGCAAATGCCCACACTGACGCAGAGGTTCTCCGTCTTCCTACTACATGTTACCACCAGTTTGTGCAGAAATGTGCTGTATTGTATTTTCACACATTTGACAAAACCGCCTAATGTTAGACACACAAATAAAAGATGTTTCAACTCCGGAAGAGACTTGTGACTAAGCCTGCGCAGTAACTTACAAGGAAAGATCGGTAACTGAGATATTTTGCATGGACATTCCTGGAGTATGATTGTACAATAGAAACATTTATGACGCTAAGCGGAAATAGTTCCTCTTAAGAGTCAAGGAGCTCTGCACGGTGTGTGTGCACCGTTGTGTTAAATGCCTCTGAACTTTAGAAGAAGGTATATTTATTGGTCTCCCCGAAGAGAAATGGCTGTGTTTGTTCTGTGATGTAGGTGACATTACAGACAAAGCTCATTTCAGGTTTTAATGATTTAAAAACCTACTCTTTTTAGTCAAACATCGATTTCTCATGAGCTTCTCTAGATGTATTATTATAAAGCATTGGAGTTGTGTTTTAACAAGGGAAGTTTATGTGCGTCAGATCTTAAGACACGTTCAGCACGATTTTTAACCCTGAATTACTCACACCAGACGAATTTCATAATCTGTGAGTCACAAGGCTTTGTTGTTGTTTGATGTTTAGTTCTTGGGGCGTCTCAACGGCTGATTATTTGCCTGAATGATCAGTGATCTGGCTGATTTCTGGCATCTCAGACATTTTGGTCAGCTGTGTTGCGGTTTGAGGAGTTCGACGGTCTGATTTCCTTCATAACTGCTGTGAAAAGATTTGTTAGAAACAGCACTGAGTTTGTTTGAATTACAAGCCGTGACAAGTGCTAATGTTTCCACCTTGTGAGTCTTAAGGGTTGAAATGTAAACATGTTGATGGGCATCGCTGCTGGTGCGATCCCATCACAACATGATGCCTAGTGTTATTTTTGTAGTGGTAGTAGTCTTAACTAAAAAAAAAACAAACTTCACTGCAGATCAGACACCATATTGTCAGAATCTTCCAGCCATCTGCAGCTCCAGATTTTTCATTTTCTTTCATTCACTGAAGAATTGTGCAAAATATTACTGCTTTTCTTTCTTTTTTCGTACCCTTGTATAGTATGCTATATCATGTTTGGATGAACTTTATTGGAATTGCCAATGGACAAACTCAATTGGGGTTCAATTTGTCTGTTCATGGCATAGAGCTGTAACAATTCGTCGATTAATAGTTTAAATTAGATATAAATATTGTTTGGCAGCTGTTTTAATAACCGATTAATGAATTCTGTCATTTGTCAAGCAAAAACGTCAGACATGTGCTTGTTCCAGCTTGTTAAATGGGAATATTTGCTTCTTCCTTTCTTTTCTGTCATTTTTGATAATAAATTAAAAGTCTGGGACTGTTTCAGGATGCCACTTTGGGCTCCGGAACATTTTGATCAGCATTTTTTTACACACATTTTTTGATATTTTATAGACTAAGCAGTTAATTGTATAAATAATCAGCAGATGAATCAATAAACCCCAGCGAGAAGGAAGTCTGCTCTTGTCAAACAAATGTTTTGCCATTACAACTGTATTGTTGGTGTCCTACAAGTTCATGGGGGCTGGGCACTTGTATGTGCATGACAGAGTAAATAACTAATGAGCCAACTAATTGTAGTGTGTGTGTGTTGCTATATAATCAAGCCCTGTATAGGTCAAGCGTAGTGTCGTTTGTTGTTACTTGAGAATGTCAGGGATTCACCCTACATGACGGAACACATGATCCCCGTCTCCCCACCACCCCTCCGTGTCACACACTCACTCTGAGAATCCCCCTGACACCTTCGACCCTTCATCGTCGATTGAGCAGCGTCATATTTCCTGTGGGTATGCAAACACACACACGTGCCCCCTCGGCCCAGCTCAGAGATGTAACCTGCACCCATCATGAAATATAGAGCACCCAGAGAGAGGGGGAGCGGCTAGTGTTTCACATCACGAGTTAATGGACTTCGTGAAGGAGGTCTCCTCTTGTGCCCAGAGAAACATTACACTGATCGAAACCCAGCAGTCCTAAAACAGCTTTTTTCACTGCAGTCTTCTCTACTGTGACATCTCGTCTATTCTCTTCAGTTCCTGTACTTCTCTGCAATTTGTCCATCTAAAAACCAGCTGTGCAGTCAACTCGGACACAGATCAGTGCAGGAGCAGTTTACAGCAGTGTTGCTTCATGCTCAGTTTCCTTCTAAACTTGTCTGACTGCCTCTTTTCTGCTTCTTCAGGCCATAATTAGCAGCTTGGTTTTCACATACAATGGATGAAGTGAATTTGTGTATAAAGCCTTCTATGCATGCCATACTCTGTCGGTCATTGTTGATTTTGACTGCAAATTTAGATTTAGTTGTAGTCATAGTCTTCTGACTAAAATGCCATCTAGTTTTAGCAACCTAATTGGCGTAATACATTTTAATCTCTCTTTTTTTAATTACACAATTTTTTTTTTGTGACATGTGGTGCTTAGCATCTGGTCCGCCATGGTTCTGAAAACATTTAAGGCAATGCAGTAACAGAATCTTGAGTCATATTTGATCAGCATTTCCTATTTTGGGAGTTTAGTTTGTTTATCCAATCATAGCAAACAAACATTGTTAACGTCAAACCAAAGGTCTACCTGAAGCACACCTCCCGTCCTACCACCACACAAAGAGATTATTGTGGTTGGATCTCTTACCACCATACTCGTCCCACCATAATATTTATGTCTGGTTTTTAATTGCTGATGAACTATTAATAGATTTAATCATTGTTTACAAAGTAGTAATCGTCTTGTTTTCAACAATGAAAAAAATGTGTCAAATTATTCATCAACTGTTAGTTTGTTTTCTCTCCGGTGTGGCTTTTCCAGTAGCCCTGGAAGTTGACCGCCTGTGAACTGTGAGTGGAAGCTTTCAGCCGATCGTAGCTTCCATATAGGACGCAAATGAAGCCTGTCACATGAACCGTCCCGCCGCCCTAAATTTAAAACCTAACGTGACTCATTTCAAAGTTTATCCATCTTGTAAAACCTCTGATGCTGCTGCGGCGTATTCAGTTACACATCACAAGGTTTAGGAAACATACACTGCACTGGCTGACCTTAATGTGTGTCTCCTGTGCTCCACTGAACTTAAAATACTTCTACAGAAACAGTGTCACACTTTTAAGATAGAATTGGGGAAACAAGCCCCTGTGTTTTTACAAAATACATTGATTGAAATGCCATTAAGCCTCAAGTTGCTTTAGATCTGAAGGGTTTGATAGCTTTTCTGAAATCAAATCCGAATCTATCTAATCTTAATTTGCCCTCCCTTCGTGTAGGATTCGGTTCAGATCTGCAGCTTTATCAATGTAGGCTTTGTCAGTGAGATTATTACTTAGATTAGCTCAGCGACCGTCTGAATATTTAGTAAATTGTCCTTTCCTAATAAAGAAGAGAGGAAATAAAACATTCAGCAAGAGATTCATAAGAGTCAGAGCTTCACAAATGAGGTACTTTAACGACTTGGAACTGAGTGCAAAAGGTAGCCAGTTATTGGAAACCAACGCTAGTCATTTGCACTAATGTGATACATTAAGAATGGAAAGAGAAAGCGTGTGTGTGTGTGTGTGGTTAATTTCAGAGAGCAGACTGTAGCTATAAAGTGTCAGATTAAAAAGTCAGAGTGCTGGCAGGTTGCATAACCAATTCAATTAAATGTTATGAAAACCATCAATAAAATAATCCTCATAACACACACGGCTTCCACATACCACACAGTTTCCATCAGACACACACCGACACTCTCAACACTCCATTCAGCTGTCTTGATTTTGAACGATTTCCTTACTAGACTGTTTGATGATCTGTGCTGCTGGTGTCTAGGAAGAATCGTCCCAATTCAGTCCATTCACTAAACATTACTGGGTCAATTTGTTTGTTTTTTTAGACCAGTGTGTCAGAGTGACAGTGGGGAAAAAACGTCAAACACTACGTCAAATTCTGAATCACAGTGACCCCCTCCCCCCAAACAACATTCTCATAGTCTATGACGATGTTCACTGTGGAAGTTAATCTCTATTTCCTTCTTTCAAAATCATTGGTGGTCTTCACTGGCGAATCCCCAGGATGGTCAAGCACTTGCTTTATCCAAGTATCGCTCTTTTTTTTCTTCTTATAATCTGTAGTGTCGTAATTTCACATTATACTTTACCTTTAGCAAAGGACACACACACACACAACCAAAGACTGCCACTACTTTCTTCTGCCACTGATGTTCATTCACAACAACATTCGTACAGTAACTGCAGAAGACATATGGCTAATTACTGAACCATTTCCTGCTCTCACACACACACACACACACACACACACACACACACACAGAGTCACTGGCACAAAAAGAGCTCTCTTATAAACTATGGCCTACATAATACACACTGTCTTACTTGACCAAGCTCTCTCTCTCTCTGTCTGTAAATGGGTCAGTTCAGACAGACTACTGGTCAGACAGACTTGCCAAGGTTCTGTGAGTGAGTGAGTGTGTGCGTTTGTGTGTGGTTGTAAAAGTTGCTGAATTCTTTGAGAGCTTTGTAATGGGGTGCGTTTGTGAAGAAGCCTCTTGTTGACACGAGTTTGTTGTAACCAGAGTCGCTGGTATGAAAATGACCTGTGGAAAGATGAATAAATACAACTGGGGACAAACGCATTGCAACCTTTAAAATAAAGTGTAAGATATCCGGTTATAAATTTAGGCTCAACTCTAGGCGGTTCACAGAAAACACTCTGCCTCGGCTGTTTTCTCTTCAACGTCTTTGAATCCTGTGACCAAATTCTACATACTGACTGTGTGTGCGTCTGTTGTCTAGGCTCTGTTCCCTAAATACCCTTTAGTAAACCACAAAGTATTTTGAGAACACTGTGAGTGTGTGGTTTTGGAAAAAGTACGTTAGGAAAGAAGTCTCAGCCCATTTCTATTTGTTATGTTTTCCAGCATAAATAATAACCCAGCAGTTAACAGCTAATCCTGTCTGTGAAGCCATATTGGGCAATAGTACGTGTCTGAATGTGTGTTTTTTTGCTAATTATGTCTGTGAATCACTGCTGGCATCACACTGGGCTATGACAGTGGGATTTTGAGGCTTTGAACAGGGAGGAGCTGCGTGTGTTTGGTATCTCTGGACGGGGGAGGATTTGAAGTCTTAAAGCTGTCGAGAGTCTGAGTTAAAAACAGAAAGCACTGATGTTTATGGTCCAGCCCCACTAATGATTGGGTGTCGATCCCATAGGTTTGTCTGTCTATTTTCATTCTCCTCGTCATGATTACCATTGTTGTTTTGCGGTTGTGCAGCCCGGCGGTTTCTTCACAGCAGGAGTTGTTAGCAGTTGTTGTTCTGCAGTAATTGGACACCACCAAGACATTTTTATTGTAAGCTTAACAGTGATGTTGTCTGATCTTAAAATAGCATGTTATGTAATGTCAGACTACAAAAACCCCACAGTAAAAATGTATAACTATAGTTTGTGTGCATCTGATCACCTCTTTGACTACTCATGTTCATATGTAAAAAAAAAATTTAAGGGAAAAATACCAACTAACAAAGTCGTTCTCAAAGCATTGATCTTCTATCAAGTAAAACGCCAGACATTCTCTGGTTCAAGCTCACTAAATGTGAGGATTTATGGCCTTTTTATGTTTAATGTTGATTAAATTATTAATTGAATTAAACAATTAGCACATGATGCTCTGAAAAAGGCATCAGTCCATTCCAGTATTCACCAAAATGATCAAGACATGAGGTGACTCTTCCACTTCTTTCAACCACTGGACTGCTAGCTTTAGTATTTTTGTGGAAATGTAAACAGTGCTGTTCTTTGTGTGTGAGTATGAGCTGCTTTCCTTCTCTGGTATGTGTCCATGTTCTTCTCATTGAAGAAGTGAATAGTTTGAATCTCTGTTGGAGCAGCAAATTATTTGAATAAAGCAATTAAGTAAATGCGAGTCTAGCACAGGTGTGTTACTCTCATCATGTATGAATAAGATATAAACTCTTCCTCTGTATCTGTGTTTACGTTAACAGAGGAAGAAGGTGATACTTTTCTGCCCTTCTCACACTCCATATGGTGTTTGTTCTTTATACACTGATCAGCCACAACATTTACACGTCTTTACAGGTCAGAGTTGTTCTGGCTGCACAAGGGGGAACCTTCACAATATTAGGCAGGTGGTCATAATGTTATGCCTGATCGGTGTATACACCTGGTCCATTATTTGTATCTGTCACAGCTTCTCTCCACTTAAGTTTTATTATGAAGGTCCCTGTTTACACTGTAAACCCATTAACTTGTGTAACCACTGCACCTTAGAAAGGACAAACCAGCATTGTCCATGCTGGTATGTTTAATTGAGGCAAGTTGTGACACCTCTTACATTGTCTGGGAGACTGTCCAGTACGTGTCCATTCAGTCTTTCCCTGCTGGCTGGCATCCACTCTACATAATCATCTTATGGTTTGTATTGAATGTATTGACTTTAGTTTTAATAAATTACTCATGTTTTAAGTAAATCTTTTGCGTGGACTCCCTCTTTGTCACATTCTCTGAGCCAGTTTGTGACAAAGTGTGTGATAAAGGCCACTGCATGTCGGGAATAGTGAGGCTCTGCAGTGAACGATATAGGGAGGAGTGATGATCGTAATCGTAGACATCAGCGAGCAAGAGACTTTCTTCCTGTTGCTAAAAATGTCTCTTGCCTTCTGGGGCAAAAGTGCGTGCACACACACACACACACATGCACGCACGTACGCACACACACACACACGAAACACATACACACACATACACACGAAACACACACACACACACACATACACAAATAAAACACAATCATGCAAAAATGCATCTACCACCACGCCTCTGCAACTTTTAAGATCAGTGTGCATGCAGCATTTGTGGTTACGGTCACTGGGTTCTTTGCAGTTTTGTACATCAGTCAGCTGCTGGTTTGCCGTGTGTGTGTGTGTTTCGTGTGTGTGTTCGTTCAGTTGATACTACTAACAGACGTCTGAGCTTGACGTAGAAACCTTTCACACTTGGCTCGGACGAGAACGTTTTCTCTCCTTCCTGCTTTTGAACTTCACACATTCTTGATATGCTGAGCTTGGACTCGCTCCAACACGGCATTGAACATGAGCGCTTTGAAACACACACACACTCTTTTGCACTAATACTCCTGTATTTGTTTGAGGTGATGACTTTTTAACACACGTATAACATTCTGTGGTTTGGTTGTTGGGAGATGAGCGGCAGAGCTGTCAAACAGTGCTGCAGTGTGATCTCAGTCACAAAAATGTACTCATCAGATGGCTTTTTGGAAAAAAAAACCTCCAAATCGTTAAGCAAAACTTCATGGGAAGGATGACACAGAATTTGCTGTAAATGCGATCGTCAGGATTACCCTGCAGAGCGGCTGCACAGACAAGCCTTCACATGCAAAGCAGGATGTGTCATCTCTGCCATGTCAAATTAAAGGTTGAAACCTGGAAGAAAAAGCATAAAAAAGAGAGACAAAATATTAAGTTTGAAGAGCTAAGGGGAAATTGCACACTTCATTAGTCATAAAATGCATTTCTGCAATATTTCATCAGATTGAGTAATATTTCCTGATGATGCCAAAGCGAATAGAGAAAGCTTTCCCTGCCCCCTGAGTCAGCCTGGCCTGCAGCCGCTGCCCTCCATCACTCTCCATCTATCAGCTCCTCCATCCCTCCCACTCACACTCCTCACACAGCAGGACAACACTGCACTTATGTAACAGAGAAATAGAAATGAGACAGAAAGACAGAGGGGGAAGGAAGAGAGACAGATGGAGAGAAGAGGGAAGGAGAGCGGCTAACCGCAGAGCCTCCATGTTTTCCACTTTACAGGTTCTTATTAACCACATCTTCTTGTCCTCGTCTTCCTTTTCTAACCCCAACCAAAAGAGGTTTCTTCTTTTAATGTTTCAACCTACACCAGCAATCATAGTAACCCTCATATTAATGCTGACCATGTAGATGGTTCTATTCAGACATGCATGATCAGCTGACGTGAATGAGGACATAATAATTCCTTATTGTTGTTCTCAGTGTCAACTTTGAAGCTCAGGTTAGTTTGAAGTGGAGTCTGCTCGGGTCTGTTTTTAACCACAACAAACACACTCGCTTCACCTCCATCAGCAGGAGATCCTGTTTCAAAGACAACATCACTGTAATAACACACTGACTGTAACACTGCAGGACCTGATATACACTCTGACACGGTCACAGATGGATGCTGTTTTCTGTGATGTGTGACTCAAATATTAATAAGCAAATGATAGATGATATAGTGATAGATTCGTAGGATTCGATAGATTTTGTTTGACGCCCACAAATATCCAGTTTACAAAGTCTGTTTGTCTTTGACATTTTTGGAAATATGCTTATTTGCTTAATCTTTGTAGAAGGTGCTGCATAACATAAACATACACTCCCCCCAACACGTAATGAATGCACCCATTCGCTTTTTTGTGTTTGTCATTAGCATTTGTCAGTCTGAACTGTGTGTTTGTGTTTGTGCATGTGTGTGTGTGTGTGTGTTTATGATCCTGTCTTTCCATGCCAATCACTCACACGCCCAAACCACTGCAAGGCATCCAACAGCCGTTCCCCAAATTATTCCCGGAAAAGTGTGTGTGTGTGTGTGCGTGGCGGTTTATGTGTGCCAAAATGTGATTCAGTGGGCAGAACCAGCTCTAACAAGCAGTATTAGTGTAATAACTGTCTCCAGATCGGCTTATAGAAGATTTGTGTTTGTTTTTGATGCAAGATGGGTGTCAAGGGAGATGAAGTGACTGATCTTATTACTAGGAGGATACTTTTATTGTATGACTTATGCAGAAGGCAAACGCCTATGCACAAATCTGCATGATCGTACAAATGTGTGTTTGTCTTCCCCTCCCTCTCTCCTTCGTCAGTGGTCAGGACACACCTTCCTCTCAGGTATATAGACTTCAGTCCTCCTCTCTCTCTCTTCAGTCCTCAGTCACTCACACTGCGCTCTCTCTCTGTGTCTCTCGCTGTGTTTTCAGTCTAAGATGCCCTAGGCCGGGAGAAGGGAAATGTAAATGGCTTCCAAAGTAAAAGATGCTGTGGTGTGGTACCAGAAAAAGGTAAGATGCTGTACATTTCCTGTTTTTTTTCACACTGGATTGTGTTCTGTATGTCACATAATTAGAGAAAGCTATATGAAAATGTCTGTGCTGGCTGTTTTTTTGCTGCATATTTTCTGCTAAAAAATTCAAACTTCATGAGAAATTTAAGAGGATAACAGGAGGTTGAATAATACTGCTACATTTGTTCTTAAATATTTCAACTCGGCTTTGCAACCGCTCGAGGCTTTGGGAATAAAGACGAACTCTCGGCAGCATTGCTTCACATTGGAGGCTGCAGTCTACTGTTTCAGAATTTAATAAGCAAGTTTGTTCCTGCTGAAAACCTATTAAGGTCTCTGTTCGGCCTATCTGAGTCTACATGTGGTAACACATTTTCAGCAGCATTTCATAGTTTTCGACAGCTGATATTTTACTCAGTTGTCATTAGTGACGTAAAGTCATACATGCTTTCAGTTTTCTTCCTTGTTAAGTAATCAAACCATGAACTGGCAAAAATGTCATGCTTACCGTGTTCATCCTCACAATTTTGGAGCCACTGAATGATTAAATTAAGGTAATATTTAAAGAGAATAGAAGACAAAGGCCTTGTACGCGACTAAGAAAACAAAAGCTGCATATGTGATAAATAATGCAACAAATTTGAAAAGAGTTTGCATAATCAAGACTGTTTTCTTTCAATTTCACCAGTTCCTGTTATTGTACACCAGTACCGTTACATAAACGCAACAAAAGCTATTATTGAGATGAGTTTTTTCATTTTTGCAGCTGAATTCATCGTACCTAATTCAGATGTGATGATAAAGGCTCCAAGAGCCTGGAGATATTTGGTTTAGATACCTTTAAAGTTTTTGAAAAGTACTTGAATTTTATTCTTTAAAAAGCTGTTCAAACCCAGTTTTTCTACAATTTGCACTGAGCAGGTCTTTGTACAGATGAACAACACAGTTGTCAGGACTCTGTTGTAAACACACTTATATTATCACAATGCTGTTTCTTAATGGCCTCAAAGATGTGTAATAAATACAGATAATGATCCACATGAGATAAATTGATATGGATTTATTATTCTATCTCTGAAATATTTGTTCATTTTCCTCCTTCTAAAACAAAATAATTAGTTGAATAGTTGAAATATTTGAGTGTGCAGCCTCTTTGTGATGCGCAGTATTTTGGCAGCGACCTCCTCGGTGCTGTCAGCAGCAGCAGCAGAGTTCGGGCCATTCGGCACAGTGTGAAACCGGCCCGGTGTTGTGTGTCTTCTTGTTCCATGGTCTCAGATATCAGATCCTCTGCTGGACTCCACGCTGCTCCCCCTGCAGCTCTCAGCTTACACATCCGTCTGCCTCTCGGGGCTGTCTGTCCTTCCAAGCCTGTCTGTCTGTCATTATGACCTCGTCTGTCTCTTCTCAGGCCACTTCTGCTCATCTGTTGTTATTTCTGTGCGGCCTCTCTGTCTCCACATCTGTCTGCCTGCTTTCATTTTCTTTTTTTGTGTGTGTCTTTCATCTCTATCGCCTCTCTGTCTGCCTCTCTCTGATTTTCTGCTTGCACCTGGCAGATGAAGACGTCAACATGAGCTTTCACTGAAGATGACTCATTTGAGAAGTTTCAAACTTTAATTAAAGGTCTAAGCTTTAAACACTGCTGTCTGTGTGAGACAAACAACTATTGTCAATTGAAAATAACAGGTTTTCCCATCATTGTATTTTTATTTTGGTACTTAAATAAGCTTTAATTTAGTTGCTGATAACATGAAAAAGGTTTTAAACTGTAAAGTGGATTAAAAACAGGAAGTCAGTGGTTTCTTTAAATAATTCACGCTTAAGCTTGATGGCTTTGTCAGTGTATACAGTCGCCGTGCATAAGTGTGTGTGTCTAGCTGAGCTTGTCTGGGCAGAGGCACACCAGTGACGACAACCACTGAGTCATGATTGAATAAAGCCCTTTTTTAAGGAGCAGATCACACCTGTCTGACTGTCTTAAGGGCTTCTTTATCGCTGACGTCTTTTCTGACACGTTAATAGTTTATTCTTTTCTTCCTCTGACTTCCTAAGAAAAACACAATAAAGATTGTGATTCTCAGCCACACGTCATAACAAGACTTTCTCGTCTTTGCTGTTTGAGTCACCAGGAGAGGATGAGATATATTATCTCCAGTGATACAAATATCTCCTATCGTCCAGACCGACCAGTGTCGCAGCAGATAGTCGAGCCTTGAAGGGCAAAGATGGGCTCATTGCAGCTAAAAATACAAGAGGCCGCAGGTGATAGTCTGTGATTTGGTGTTAAGCAAACACCTGAAATACTGCCAAGCAAACAAACACTGCCCTCAGGAGAGTATTGAGGTGTGAGTGTTTTTAAAGAACCGGCTCCAGACAAACGTCACATGGTGGAAAATACCAGTCATCTTTGTAGCCCAGGCTCGTATGATGTGTTTCTGATCAGGACACTGCTCAGGTGTTATTGCAGAAACTGTCCCAGGTAGAGTTGTTTATTTGTAAAGGGACATTTGATCCTTGAGTTTATCTGAAAAATGATAAATCACCAAAATTGGACGTTCCCAAGTTTTGCTTTTACGCTCTGCATGAGGTGGTTTTTGCCTTTTTTGAGAGAGTTAATGAATTTGACGAATAAGTTCTGATGTAGCAAACGTGTAACTCGCATGACTATTCATATATTTCCACTCTGATAGAGGAAGAAGATGTCTGAAAATTGAAAGTCTCCTCATTGCTTCACTGTATTCTGATGTAACCTTCCTCCCATTAATTCATGAAACAAACAGAAATGTCATATTTCCATCGTGTTTCATCATAGTTGTTTGAGATTCTTTTGCAATGCTAAAATGGTTTCACCACTGTAGAAATTGCACCACGTACAGCTCATCTCGATGAACCAGCTCCTTTATAAATGCACAACAGCCAGACAAGCGAATTTCTCAAAATGAGGTAACAATTTGTGGCACATTTTAATGGAATCGCAGCTAATATCTTGTCACTTTGCTGTAGTCATATCTAAATGTGTAGCTATACAGTTGGTTTTGGTTTTACTGGTCTGGGCTTTTTGACAATCACAATGGAGCTGAATGTGATTTTCCCTGTGGTGCTCACTGTATATGACGTTTTAAAAAGTCAACAGCAATGGTGCTTTCCAGAAACTGTATTTTACATAAGATAAATTCACAGCTAAAACAGGAACATGCTGTGTACATTGGAACATCTTTCTACTGAATAAAATAGTCCCTGTAAAAACCCTTATTTTCATTTTCACTGATCGGAGCGGCATAAATGAAATGAGATAAGCAGATAAAACCAGAACGATCTGCATGACTAGCACTATAAGTGAGTGAGAAAACATGTTTTATTTGTAATTTGGATGAACTGACCCTTTAAATCAGCCACTTCATACACATTGGACATAAATGCCAGCGAACAGTTTTGTTCACTTCTCGTGTTTTTCTGTTGATATAATTGTCTGAAACTATAAGAACAGTGGAAAACGAATTGGACAGCTCTGGCTCTGATTGTATTCTGCGTTGTCAGTCAGAAAGGTAACGAACATGAAGATAAAGTCCTGGTAACTGGAAGAAATGACAGGATTAAGATCTGGGAGAGAGTGTCTGCATACATCAGGTTGCGGCTCACATGACACTCCTGTATCCTCCTGTCTGTCATACGTCTGCCTGCAAAAAGACTCGGCGTAATGTTTGTGTTCGTTTTCCAATGTCTGACAAGCCGTGTCTGCTATTGCCAATTAGGAGCCTAATTGGCAGCCTCCTGTGGCATGCCTGTGAAATATTTAAGGTTAAACTCTTCACAGTAATAAATCAGATTATAGCTTATTTGTGTGGTGGCTTTAAGGTCTATTTTAAGACAGAAGTGACACAGTTCACATGCTCGGTATGTGCCTGAGATCCCTGGATGTTATTGACTTAGCAAGATCAGCAAGTCTCTGTGGGAAGAGTCTGTGTGTATTTAGAGTAGATGAGACGACATGTAAGTAATCCACTAGCTTCATGTGTTATTTATGTTTTATCTGTCGATATATACAGTTCATAGTTTGGCCAGTGGTTCAGTTGTAGGACTCATACGAGTCGTGCAGTTGGCTGCTTCGTGTGTGTTTCACCTGCGATCAACATGAGAAATCACACTCTGCAAACAAGAAAAACCCAAAAACCTCAGCAGCAGCTGCTACTCGATGAAAACAAAAACACCAAAAATTATTAGTCGCTCTTCTCTCGAAGCTTTCACTTTAATCTCGCGAAAAGATACGCATACATCTTCTCTAGTTTTTTGTTACAGCTAATGTTAGAGAACAGTTCCTTTCATTAACCGTTTAAAAAGTAAAAAGACTACAAATAGGCTTGTTCCACCTCCTAAAATAAAACAATATGCTGCTTTTCAGTACTGTTTTTGATAGTAAATTAAATATCTTTGTGTTGGTCAGACAAAACCAAATATTTGAAGAGAAATCTGGAGTTGTGATGGTCATTTTTGTTCATTTTTGTTTTATGTGAATTGGGGCAGTTGGTCAAACAAAAGATATTTAAATATGTCACCTTGGGGCCTCAGGAATTAGGATTATTACTATTTTCTAACACTTCATGAACTAAAATATACTAAACTCAATGGATTATCTTGTGTTTTTCTTTGCTGAATGACTGTCAACAAGTTAACTTGGACAAATATTCACCTTTTATCTGTTGTGTAAAGTTCAACAGGCCGGCAGTGAAAAATCTCTCCACTCACTTAGAAGATCCTGTTTGTCTTTCTTGCTGTTGAAAGGAGTCCATCTCAAACACACACACCTGTCAGACCTGGAAATAGACCTTACACACTCAACAGCAACACGCCTCCTTGTGCGTGTTGTCATGGTCACATCCGAAAACACAGCAGAGGGCTTAATCTGCCACAACCAGCTGTCTGACCCTGATTCATTTTTAATTGTTCCGTCACTCATCCAGTTGCTCAATCAGTTTTAAGGTATTTTGTATATTAGCACCTTAACTTGTTATTTAGTTTTTTAGGAAATCACTTGTTTCATGACTCAGTTTTATATTGACTTTTTGTGATTTATCTGAAGATTTGCGCATAGTTGAGCTGTTTCAGAACCATCTGTGTTTTGGGATTGATGGATCCTGTTTGTATAGATTAATTGTTTACCACTCTAAACTGAAAGTATGCCTTTGAGCGCACCAGCAGTTCCTTAGTGGTTTCGCTGGTGGTTAATACGTTTGTCAAATATGACCACACCTAGACAGAAGCATGCGAATAGGTGATTCCCACAAACAGGCGAGGCATTTTCCATCACAGCGTGGTTCTCAGTGGAGAGTACTGAGGTTTTCAAACTAGAACGAAGTAGAACAAGGTAGAAAAATAGGTCATAAAGACCCAATAAATTCATTTGGTGTTTGTTTGGCTGTTTGCTTATTTGTACAACTTTGCCACTGTCATACAGAAGGCAAGGGCTTGATGGTGATATACAGTTAGTAGCTGCACATAATGTAAAACCTACAGAAATCATTATTTTCTTATTTAAAAAAATAAGAATAAACAGCTAAGCAATGAACAATGCTTGAAGAAAAGAAAGAGGCAAAGAGAACTGCCTTGAAAAAAGACAGGTGTCGTGTAAGTGAGGTGACTTAGAGACGGGAGGGGATCGCTAACTGCAAAACAGACAGGAAGTTAGCTAAAACTACGACAACACTTACAGCAGCTTGAAGGTCCTGATACACATTTGATTTTGAAGACTGTAGGTCTGTAAGAATATTTTCATTATTAATAAATTGTTATTTTTGCCATTAAGCAATATTTTTTCAGCCTTCAAGATGGTTTTAATATTTGGGAAAAATGTCAATGAAGCAAAACAGAGAAAATAGTTAGTTTTTTTTGCTTTTTCTCCAAAAACTCCCTGCTGTGGCTGGAACGAATGCTGAGACAGCCAGAAATTGCTTAAAAACAGTGAAGTTGTGAGCGTTAAAAAAGAATGAGCTGAATGACGCTAAAACGCTGTGTGGAGCTGCAGAACTGTGATAATTCTCTGTTGGTTTATCACTACATTCAACATGCTCCTCCTGAATCTGATGATATCATTGTTGCAACTCATATCCACTAATTTGAACCCCAGCTTGTCTTTTAAAAAAAACAGACAGCAGATGAATGGCAATAAGTAACACAGCTGAACAATGCCGGTAATGCACGGCTGATATGTATGTTAGTGTGTTAAACCTCATGAATGTGTCTACTGTATGCACATACTCGAACTTAAACCTGAACCCCTAATGCCTCTTAAAGCAGCATCTATTTGTGTGTCTGTGTAACACCCCCTCCACTGCAGAGGCAGTTGTTATATAACTCTGTTGCTTCGCCAACATAATCCCCCCACTCTCTCTCTCTCTCTCTTTTCCTCTCCTGGATCGTCCCTCCATCCGTCGTCATGGTGACCCCGGCACTGCCGCAGCGGCACACTTGGCCTCGTCATCCTCCCTTCTGGTGCACTCTCAGCACTTGATTTGGTTGTCAAATCGATGAAGTCTGTATTTTCTCGCAGTGAAATCAGAGCAGATTCATGTGCAATTGGACTGAGAATCCGAACCTCTGGGAAATGATGAAGCAACCTTTTATTGCATCTGAATTTTGAGCATTTAAAGACAGGATAATGATGCCCGAATTAAGCGGCAAGTAGGGAGATGAATTGTCATTGAAGTGTTTTGTTGCCTGAAAACTAATTTGTTTTGCGAGGCGGTGATTATGTATACAGATAGTGATGTAAGGATGAGTGTGTGTGTGTGTGTGTGTGGATAAGAGGATTTCCAGTGGAATTAATCCTCCTCTGTCAGATCTCAGTTACCTCATTAATCCATGATACAACAAGGGATGTTTGTGTGTGTGTACATATTACTCTTCTTTCCATACCTGCTACCTTCCTCTCTCCTTATCTCCACCCTCTCTGCTTCTTTATCTTTATGCCGCTGAGTAGTCTGGTCATGTTTGCCCTCTGGCTGTCCTCCACATTCACTCCAACATCCTCTCCAATCTCTGAGTGTGTGTATTTTTAATAGGTGGAGTGATGTGGAAAATTAGCTGTCAGCCCAAATGTCACACAGTCAATCAGTCAGTCAGATGTCACATTAAATGCTATCCAGTGGCTGAGAATGTGTGATTATGTTTCCATCTGGTGGAGCCCCAGGATCCACATTCATCAATAACTCACAGCGCAATCATCATGTCAGATTTTATGAGTTGCAGTTTATTTTGATAAATCAACAGAGGAGTAATCGATACTGCCTTATTGCAGCATAAAAATGACAAAAGAGGTAGATGGGGGGCAAATAACGAGAACACAGAAACTACAGTTACAGAGAAATGGACAGAAACATGACTTATAATAACAGAGATCTTTTGGTTGGACAACTAGTGACCTCCGTAATTTGGGAGAAGTCGACTTTTTTGCATTGTACTTTGGTATCTTCTTGTATTGTGCGTACTATATCGACTTGATAGTGCCAGTTTTAAACAAAATGGCTTAAAAAGTAAGCAAACAAAAATTTCATTTAGAGCTTTTCTGGAGCTTTCAATTGTATCACATGATCTTCCTCTGACCAATTGGCATGGAATTGCTTTAGTTTAGTCAATAATGTAGGGTAACCTGTGCATATCATCACATGATGTGGTAGAATCTGTTGTTGAAAGAATATTTCAGGATAAAAACGCGAATGAGAAGCTAAAAGTTGTGGCGGAAATCCGATCTTGAGATCACTGGGTCGTACATGAGCGTGTAATGTAGGGCGAGCACATTGTGACGCACTGCCTGACCCACATCTCGTGCTGGTATCTGGTGGATAACACAAGGATATCACAAGTTATCCAGGCTGGTCCGTGCAGTGTGTAAAAGCACAAACACTGATGGAAACACCCAGGACTTATTGTTACTTAGTCTTATTATCATTGTAGTTATACACTGTTATTTAGACTAATTACAGACATTTGGAAAAGAAACCATGCCATGCATCACTTTCTGCTGTGTATATAACATGATATAAGTGATATGCAGCAGAAAAACCATGGCTTGAGAGAAAGAGAGGAAAGAAAAGAGAACTACAACTCTCTAAATGATCATCTTTTCTGTCCCTCTTCATGTTTGTCTTTCCTCATCTTTGACCCCTCTCTTCCCATCTTTCTATTCATGTTTAATGAAGTCCCATTAAAGATGCAGAGTTTCCACTGGCGAGCTCGCGGGGTTGACCCAGACTCACATGAACACACTGATCTGCTGAGGTCAGAGCATCAGCTGATCCTCTTAAAAGTCTCCGAAACAGACATGCAGGCTTTATGAAAAGCAACCAAATTGGGTGACTTAAGCCTCTTGGCGTCCTTCTTTCCCCTTCACTTTTAACAATCAAAGCTCATCGGCTATTTGTGTCTGTGTGGAGAAGAACGACACTTGAGAAAGTGGCAGCTCTGCTAGTACAGCTTGACCTTGGGATGTGTCTGTTTTGTGCGTATGGATGTGTGTTCCCAGGTCAGATGCCTGGACAGGGTACGAATCTATCTTGTTCCCACGTATCACTGTCTGTTCTTGCTTCAGTCCCTCTGTCGTCTCTCTGACACACATCTGTATCGCTCTACATAAGTATAAACTTCCCCACTGGCCTCATACACACACTGTCTCTTCCACACACACTCTGCAGGTCTATTGATCTTGTGACAGTGATTGGTTGTGTTGCAGTCACACCCTCCCCCTTTCCCAGCGTATGTGTGTGTGTGACATTGATAAACACTGGCTGCAGTACAAGATCATTACGTCGGAGTGGACTCTTGTGAATTGCACTCCAGTTGAACCTGGCCCTCTGTGTCTTAGACCAGTTTCACAGGTTCTCACCTCCTCTATTGGGAGGTTATAAGTAAATAAAAGGGAAAAGAAGGCACACACTACAGATACAATATGTGGTGTCTAGTTTGTAGTCTACTCAGCATGTTTGGTTTGGTGCACAAACTCATGCTGTGCAGATAAAAAACAACAACTTTATTTTGAATTCCAGAGGGTCCCAAAGGGTTAAAAGATGCCACATATAGTCTTAATAATAACACGTACAGGTGAAAGTAAGGCTCAACAGCACACAGTAAACCCACCCTGTCATCCTGTATGAACTTCAGTGTTGTCCCGACAAAGTGCATCTTTTTTAAAAAGAAGCAATACAAAAAAAACAAGAAATATAAGCAATGCATATAAAATAATCCTCAAGATTTCAAGGATATATTTCATTTTAAAGAAATAGTGATGCCATAAAAACATGGAGTCTTGGCTTAATTTTTCAACTTAATATAAACATCATGTATATACATTCTATGATGATGTTTGTACAAAATATGTAATGTTGTCAAAAGGTTTGTCATGAGATGATTTTCTGAAAGATGCTTAACTTGTATATACAAGTGTAACGATGGGTTTAAGGGGTCGATCACACGTTTGTCATTTTAAGAAATGAGGCTTAAAAAACGAAGTGTCCGGCTTTTAAAAAACCCTAATTTATTGCGACAACTTTGTCACCACACATTTAACGATGCAGATGAATCAAGATCGCGGTTGTAAAAACTTGTTTTATGACACTGTGACAGCTCCGATCGTGAAGCAAGAGCCATAAAATCCTCAGCTCGAGACAAAACATTAACCATCATAGCATGATTTTGCAGACTCTTCATGGGGATATGATCTGGATGTAAACGATGATAAGGATGCAGATAAGAAAATGAAGGCCGTTCACTTGGATTTAGCAATCAAATGTTTATCTTTGTGTATTTTTATGTAAATATATAAGAGCCTTTCAGGGGAAACTTGCACTTCTGTCCACTGTAGACTGTCCTCAGCAGTATGAATGTGATTAAGAGGAACTGAAGCTTTCTAGTGCGTCTAAGAAAACTTTATTGTGGTTATTTTTTTACTCTTCCTTCTTCTTAAGAAGATGATGTGTTCAGTAAAACAAGGAACTTGTGTCTGCACTCTGTCTACTGTAGCTCTTCTCGCCATATTTCATCATTAATCTGTTTGTTTGTTTTTCCAGATTGGCGCCTATGACCAACAGATATGGGAGAAATCAGTGGAGCAGCGAGAAATAAAGGTGCGTTGTTTCACGATTTGTTTCCTCCACACCTCCATGTTTCTGTTTTTTTGTTTTAACTGTGCTCTTGCATTTGAATGTCTCTCGTTATCCTCTGTTTCTTTTGTTTCCAAGCCTCTTTTTGTCCTCCATCTTTCTCTTTCTTCTTTTATTCAGTTTTCAGTCTCTCACCATGCTGCCAGTTCTTTTTCCAGTGTTTTCTGTTAACTCTTTCCTCTCTGCCCTCCTGCCTGGGTGTCACCTATCCATCTCCCCTCTCTCCATCTCCATCCCATCCCTTCTTCTCCATCCGTCTTTTCCTCCTCCTCTCTTCAGTTTATTTCTCTGGTGAGTACACAGCTGGGAGGACGTCCCTCCTGTTGTCCCACAGTGCATGTCTGCTCACCCACTCTGTAGACTTGTAGACTGTGATTGGTTGGTTTGACGGCTCAGTTCAGTTGCCATGTTGATTCCCGGTGTGTTTATTAACCCCACTCTGTGTTCACACTGCTTCCTGACCGGCTGCAAGAAAGAAGTTGTTTCCCAACATTTCCGCGGAGACAAATGAGGGAGCTGAGCAGCTGCGGTGTGAACACACAGCTGGATTAGCACGAGTCATGTGATCAGGGTGGCACCATGCTGGGTGTGGTGGAAACTTTGGTTGTCCTTAATTCCTACCAGACAAGGTTTGAGTTGAATAGTGACTTTTTTTGTGACTTGTTGAAGGAAAGACAAAACTGTTTCTCAAACTCTAAATGTGTCAGGGTTGTGGCTGCATTTCTGTCACCAGTCAGTGCTGGGTGTTCCTCCGGGAATAGACATGACAACAAATTCTGCGTTTAGTTCACAGCAGAAATAACTGAAAACTGTTGACTTGGACTTGGACACGACAGCGTACAGTATATATTGAGCACTTCTCAAACTTTTACTACTGCATTTAAAATTATGAAAGTTTCCCTTTACCTCTTTAGTGAACATGCATCTTTCTTCTCTCTCGTTTCCAAAATGATGTTGATAATTTCTTCATGGAAATTTGGAAACAAATGCAGCGTGTCCTGTGTTGCTGGTAGTTGCTACTCAGAAGATAAGTCAAAGCGATCCAGTCGTGTAATAATTCTTGGACACAAGACGCCCAAAGAAAGACATAATTAGAATAAATTAAAATAAAAAAATGATAATTGCTCTGACTTGAATTCTTGTGTAAACTCTACGTGAGTTGAGTACGTCAGTTGCTGTCATTGCATCATTTTTGTTTGATTTAGTGCGCAATGATATTTCAAACTGATATATGTAAGCCACAAACAAGGAAGTAGTAGGAAGAGTAGACACTGCAGGAAGACATCGTCACAGAATTAGAAAAACAAGTTTCTCTTTTTGTCCCTTTTTAAGCTATATTTCTATTAGATTTGTATATATTTTCACATGTAACAGTGGACATTAGCAATAATAATTTAAATGAAATTAAACAACTAAACATGTAGCTATTGTTTTCACAATCATCATGGAAAGGAAACACATCATTTCCTGTAGTCACATATTTAACAACAGTTTTAGGAGGCTGTTTTCTTACATAGCTGCTAGTTTCCTAAGAGTATTTCATCTTTTAAGCATTGCACTTCAACTTTTGATGGACAGTTTGAAAAAGCCAGACACTGATGCAGTCCTTCTTTTCAAAACCTGGCACCATCATTTCCCACAAGGCAACACAGACTGAGGTGATAGTCTTTTGGCTCTTTAGTTTGCAGATTGTTTAGTAGGATACATTAGTTAGAAGAGTTATAGACCTCTTTTGTACTGCTTCATGATATTAATGAGTTCAAAGCAGAGGTTAATTGGACATAATTTGTGTGAGTGCATGCCTTGAAGCGACTCCCTCTCACTTCAGAGCTGTGGTCATTAGAGCCTCTTCAGCTGTCTGCTCCGACCTCTCACCTTTGACCCTTTTAGAGGAGAACCTCATCCCTCCCTTTTCAGATATATTAAGAGATTTTGTGATATCCGATGTTCCCAATGTGCGGTTAAGGCACAAGGTCCCGTTAGGACTTCATAAAATGCTTTTATAGCAGGATTACATGTTAGTTTTTTAATTTACGTTATTTGTTTTGAGTCCGTGGTATCTCCCTTCTCCCCCCGACTGTACCTCTTGTCCTGTAAACAGAGAGGTGAGAGTCACTCTCTTTAATGAGCTCAAAGTCCACACTCTCTCACACACACACTCACACACCCACCCACACACACACAAACAAACACAGAGCTGCGACCTTGGTTCTTCATCAGTCAAGTAATTGGTTTCCCAGAGTTAGTGGCTGCAGCAGACCGTGCAGAGTTGATCTTGGCCTCGTCTGAGTACATGTCACCCTGTCACCTCTGCATTGTACTGTTTGTAGCCTCAAAAAAAAGTTCAGATAAGCAATAACATTATCAGAAAACTAAAGGATCCATCTGTTAAATGTGTAGAATGTGTGAATATTTTGCCAGCTGTGCTTTGTTTTAAAGAAGATACAGCTGCTACTTTATGTCCTTATCACACTCATAAATTATATCTAATAACAGTATGACTGAATACATCTCGCCTGTTAAAAATGTTTCCATTTGTTTCCCATCTTATCTCTGACTTTACATAAACAAACAAGACAAGAAATGTACTGTTGGAACAGTTTTATTCCATTTTCACTTTATCCTGCTGTTTTCTAAGTGGAATAAGTTACCCAAACTGACAAAATAATGATTTTCTGGCTTGCAAATCTTATATTTTATAGCAAATGAATGATGTGGTTGAGCTTACCTTTTGTAGAAGTAAAGGATATTAGAAATTAACTCTTCTAATAAACTAAACATCCTGTTTTACACAGTTATGTGAGTTTTTAGTGAGGATAACACTGTAAACCTCTGCAGAGAAAACCTAGTTGCCACCTGCTGGTGCAAACAGCAAACTGCAGTACCTTATGATGAGCTTTTGGTTTAAATTTCACTGTTAAAATACATTTAAATATGTGTTTTATGTTCATAGCAAGCGGTGCAACAGAATAATAAGTAAACATGACAAGCGGCTTTTAATAAGCTAAGCGATAAGTAGCAGCTGCTTCAGACTCTTAGAAGAATTGGTCTTATCTGTCAAATGAATGTCTTGAATGCATACAAAATGGACCAATCAGTCAGAGAGGCAACATCATAACTTGTAACTGGAGGGGAAACTAGTTTATAAAGATAAGAGGCTAAGAATAGCTCAGAGATAAGAGAGCAGCGGCCAGATGAGATGTTAGTGAAGGACTGTAATGCTGCAGTAAATCTACTGCTAAGAGGAAGCTATTGATCCGCTTCTTTTAGCCACACACACACACACACACACTGTCTACTCTCTCCCTCACACACACACACACAATCACAGTGTAATAGGTCGTTGGCAGTGCTATTTCGAGATAAGGGCTGCTATCAAGCCTCTGTATCAGTCCATTGACTGATAACACTGAACTTGATTGGTCTGTATGTAAATATTAACATGAGCCAATCAGATTCAACACAACAGCTTTTACAACAATGTTGAATGTGACTTACATTCTTAAAATGTGTAACATTTCTAAAAGCTTTGAAGTAACTTGTAAAGAATTCCTCCTCCTGGTGAGCTGATGAGTAAAACCTTTGAGTAGTGTTGTGTACTGTTTGAAAGGTTGTCATACTAGTGCTCATACAACACAGGATATAAGGCGTTGATACTAAAATCATACTTTAATACTTAAATAGACCTGGAAAGGAAAGTAAAAATAAATGTAATACATCCAGGTTGGAGCATTTTTTTTTATTTAGGTATTAATGTCCCTCAAAGTTAGTAATCCGCTTGAGAAGCCTGGTATCATAAAAGAGGAAACAGAGCCTGGTCTGCACTCTTGCTTATCATATAGCATTCCCACCTCACTAGACATTTTCTCTGTTGAGACGGAGCCATGAGCCACTATCAGTTCCACTGTTGCAGATAGTTTGTAAAACGTCCTACTGCCGCAGATTAATTGGTCGACCTCTAATACAAATACAAATATTTCTGGGTAACAAGACATTAAATAAACTCTTTAAGCTCCTATACATACAGTAGAGCCTCATGTTTTGGATAGGAAAGTGTGTGTGTGTGTGTGTGTGTTTAGTTGCTCACATGTACACACAGCAATGTGGTCATGTCTGTGTTTACCCAAAGTCATTGATATTAAACCCCATTAAAACCAAGCTATTGTCGAGCTGTTCGCTATGGGAACTCAGACATTGTTGTACCTAACCACACACGGGCACACACACACACACACCACACACCTCACCTCTAAATCGACACCTCGACATTCATGTGAATTTCATATTTTACAGTCTCTTGCACTTGCACAACACAGTCACACACACACACTGAAGGGGTGTATGCATCATACAGTAGGAGGAAGTGACTGGCTGTCACAGGAAGCGAGCGTGCCACAGGGGAACGTTATTCCCAGAGTCATAATCTACACGAGTCACTAACTTTAGAGCTCCTACAGTAAACCTCACAGGGATAGATGACGACTGTAACACGCTGTTATGAAACGACACAGCTACTTTAAAGGACTAAAAGGTCTTTAGGGATGTTTTGCTGTTTTTTCATCCTCTGAATTCTTTAAAGTAGCTAGAGAGACTGAACATTTTGACCGACTTAATGAATCAGAGTTTTGCTAGTTTGTTTTCCAGATCAGGCCTAAAATGTGGAGTTAATCCTAGCAGCTGTTAGTAGATGCACATGCAGTGAAATAGAGTCGTAGCTGTGTGAGCCTGACTGCACGGTGTGCCTCCTCAAACACTGAGTGTGTGTGTTTATGAAGGCATAAAGTGCACAAGAAGCCTCCTGTAGTTGAGCTGCTGTAGATGCGTGTGTGAATACGTTCATACTAATAATCCCTTTCATTGTTTCGTTGATCTGTCTGACTCCATGTCTCTCTGTCTCCACCTGCAGGGCTTGAGGAACAAGCCAAAGAAGACAGGACATGTCAAACCAGACCTGATAGACGTGGACTTGGTTAGAGGTGAGAAAAGAGTGTGTGTGTCTTCAAACTTCTTTTCCATCAAGATAATTAGATTAGATACGCAGGCAGGCTCCCGCTAAAGCTAAAACCATCAGACACACATCGTGCACTCAGTGGCATCGACATAAAACGCACACACACATGAACCTGAGATGCCGGCGTCGCCGTGCCAACCTCCTGTCACCGCTGATCCTCGCTCTTTCTGTATCTGCGCTCTCATCTCTTCTTATCTGTCTCATATTCATCACATTTTCAATTATTCATCAGATCAGTCAAATTTATCCTCGCTGTTGTGTCACAGAGCAGGAAGAAGGAGAGATAATCAAGAAAGAAACGGAGCAGGGTACATTATCAGGAAGACGGGGTGGAAGGAAGTAGAGACATATCTAAAGAGATAACGGAGGAGGAAGAGGAGTCGATGAGCACGCTGCTCTAATGTGACTCCAGGATGTTTTTAAGTGATGAGCCTTTGTGCAAGCTGCAAAGTCATTTGGCTTAATTAGCTCTCCTCGTGTATTAACTCTCTTCTTTTCACAGGTTCGGCGTTTGCCAAGGCCAAACCTGAGAGCCCGTGGACGTCGCTGACCAGGAAGGGCATCGTCAGAGTCGTCTTCTTCCCGTTCTTTTATCGATGGTGGATCCAGGTCACCTCCAGGGCCATTTTCCTCTTACTGCTGGCTCTCTATCTGCTGCAAGGTGGGAAATATTAGATTTCTCTTAAACTGTGCAGAAAATTTGTTCATTGAATATGAGAAATAAGATAGAACATACAAAATCCTGCTTTATTTAAATCCAGCATGTTCAAGAGCTGCTATCATGCATCTGATCTGCTGTTTTTCTTAAAATACATCTTGCGAGTGTGGAGTACTCCCAGGTTACGCCCACGGAGCTGCACACACTCGCTGCACACACTCGCTGCACAAACACTTGAAAGGCTCCTGAGCAGTGTTTTCCACCACCTACATCATGATGCCCTTTTCAGTCCAGACGAAAACAGACTGTTTTTATCGCTCTCTCTCCAACCCTCCAACATTCCTGCTCACTTCCTTTACACACTGCAGCAAAACACTCACTCAGACACACACACACACACACACCATTCTCGATTAATCTGCTGATTATTTTCACGATCAATTGGTCAATCGTCTATAAAATGTCAAAAATTGTGAGAAATGCTCAGCACAGTTTTCCAGAGCCCAAAGTGACGTCTTCAGATTGCTTCTTTTGTCCAACCAACAGTCCAAAATCCAACGACTCCTTAACTGTCATTTAATGACAAAGAAAAGTAGCAAATCCTCACATTTATGAAGCGTGAACCAGCAAATATTTGACACTTCTCTCTTGATAAAACTGAATTGATTGTCTGGCAATTCATTTTCTTTCAACCGTTACAGCTCTGTCCTCATTGTTTCATTGTTTAAACCTGCACTGTTGTAATGACTGCTCAATTATCTCTCTCCTGCAGTGGCAGCAGCAGTCCTGTATGTTTCCATCCCTCAGTCTCATGGGATACCGACCACCGAGGTGTTTGGAGCCATCTGGCTCATGTTGCTGCTGGGCACCGTCCACTGTCAGATCGTCTCCACCAGGACACCGAAACCTGCCTCCAGCAGTGGGGGGAAGAGACGCAGGTAAGAACAGGGGAATACTGTGCATGAGAGGAAATGAATCAAAGAAAAAAGAAAGAAAGCAGTGCAGAATATACAGGGGGAAAGAAGGGAGGGAGAGATTCAGCTAAGCACAGAAGAAGAGAATCGAGAATAGATAAAAGATGTTAGAGGACACTGCATCCAGAAAGTCCCTGTGGAAAAAGGGAGATTCTGTAGGAGATAAAGAGAGAAATGAAGATGACAAGCACGAGACAGAACGAGGGGAGGAAGAAAGTTGTGGAAATAAATGAATGAATACATCTTTTGTTGCTGGATTGCATTTGTCCCTGTTGTTTGCCCTCAGTCAGTCAGCTTCTTTCACTAAAAATCAAACTGAACAGAAGCACATTTATCATGGAGAACACCACATTACTGATGCCTTTCTAAATGTATGTAATTTACACAGTTATGTGTTCAATTATTTCTTCTTTAAAAGATAATTTAAAGGCAAGAACTACTGAAAAAAGCCTTTTCTATTGTATCTAGATTCGCTCTTGCCAGACAGAAATGAGCCATTCTCATGAACTGGCAAATTAAAGCACTCATTTGATTGATGATGAGTTTCTGGGTGTTTGAGTAAATCTCTCCATGATAAATCCAAAGTCACTGGTTAAAGACAAATGGGATTCACTGTGTGTGACAGTAGAAATGAGTTTGCTTTCTTGGTGTGTTTTTTGTAGTTTTTAGACTCGCAGTTTGTGGTTTTCTCTCTGTTGCTTTGAAATTTCTCAGTGTTTGGCTTTTCAAAATGAAGTAAGACAATTTTCAGACTCATGCGAAGAAAATTGGACCATGCCACAGTTTTGGAAAGGATCTGGGGAGGTTTTTGAGCTCCGAGCGATTATAGCGTTTGCACCATCACTAAATCAATCTGGGTTCTTTTTCACTTCAAGGATAATTTAAGAAAAAGGGAAAAAATCATGAAAATGGGTATTTTCTCTCACAAAGTCGATTCTGTTCCTTTGCACACTTCTCTCTATCTGTCTCTCTGTCTTATAGACTTTTCATTTCATAGAAAAAAGAGAAATTAGTCTCGTCACAGGGCAATTTTAGGGAAATGTTACTGATAGTTGGTTACCTGCTTACCTGCCTTAAGGACTCAAATTAAATTTAACTGTAACACTAGCAGAAAATAAATCATGATGGAAGTTTAAGTTTTTTCTAACCAGTGATAGATGATAGAAAATAATTGTGACTTTTAATGTAAAAATAAATAGACAGTAACCAAATCTTTCAGGAGAAATTCTGCAAAATCAGACCTTTATGCTAATATCCTGCAAAAGTAGACACTGAACTAACATTTCTTGCAAAAAAGGACATAAGTTGATCTTCAGATATAATTTTCTCTTGAAATTGGAAAGCAATTTTTGAAATTTGTTAAAAATACTTTTGCAGAATAACAACCTAAAAGTTGATTTTTGTAGAATTTGCCTTTTTGACTGTATCAGCCTCTGTGTCCAGCAGGTGCCACAGGTTTGGATACCAGTGCTGCACTAGTACGTCTCTCTTTGAAACTCTAGTTTCTGTAAAATTTTAAATATTTTTTATTGTTCCCACCTGATTAAAAAAAGTCATATCTTAATGAAAAAGCAGCCAGGCTCCCTGTGGACACACTGCTGTTATTTTCAAGTCTTCGTAGTCTCTTGTGGTCCGCTCTAAGTCTCTCTCCACCCCTCTATTCTTTCCAAACTGAAGGAAGTTGAGGAAGGCATCTCAGATGGAGGTGAATAGGGAAGGCGACGGGTCTAGCACTACCGATAACACACAGGAGGGGGCGCCACACTCCCACTCAGCCAGCACCACATACAGCCTGGGCGCTCTCTTCCAAGATTTCTGGCATGATATCTGTAAAGCTGGGTGTGTATTTTCGTTTCCCATCTTCCTAAAATGAATCGATGTACAAAGACGAGGCCGGGGTTCGGTTCACAAAATAATCCATGTTCGAGTTACAGTTTTTATTGATTTTTTTGTTACAGTTAGTCATTTTCTATGGTAAATTCCCAATCTGGAATTTTATCAGATTACAAAGTTATTTGTCCATCAGGAAATACATATTCTAAATGTCATTAAACCTAAATTTTGAACCGAATCCCAGCCTCTCCTCAGACCTAACCTTGGCTTCTTCAGCTGCAACATCACTTCCTCTCCTGTTGTTAATCTTCCCACAACAAATTGGAGGAAACCTGTTTGTTATAGGTCGACTGAGTTTGATTATGTAACACTTGGTATTGAAAGACAGTTCTAATTGGAAAACATTGTCACGACCCGCTCGTTGATTTCTAATCTCTACTGTCAACATATAGTTCAGTTGGTGTACTGCCGGCTGTACAGCCATTGATTCCTGTGTTACCTAAACAACAACAGCAATCTGCTGGAGGGATTTTGCAGCTGATTTTAATGTGCATGATTTAATGACCGAGCTGTGTTCCGAAGAAACATGGGGAGAGAAATCCATCAGTTAATCAACTAAAAGCTAATTTTGTACCTTTTTTAAAACAATGTTATGTCTGTAAGGTGAACTTTATCATACGTCAGGCCGCTCCTTCTCCCCAAGCTTCTTCTTTGCAAGCTCTCAGCAGACTGCAACAGTGTGGAACGTTTCTGAGGCCTAATGAACTCTTGATTTGGTCACTTCATCTATTGATTATCTGCCACACTCACTTCAACACTCAGTGGAAGACACTTCCACCTCTGTCAGTTCATTTTTCTCAGTGAATCAATCATTCATCCTCTGATTTACTCTTGGACCACCAACCACACTGTTTCAGTTATTATAGTTGCATTCTTCATGTACATTTTATCCCCAATCCACTTTTATTACCACAATTATTCAGTGTTTTACGCAACACTTTCTCTCAATATTTGGCGTTCATTCCGTATGAATGTTCCACAGTGTTGTTCTGAACGCATCCTGTGGGTGTTTTTATCTCACCGCATGTCTGCTTCATTAGTGTTAAACTCACTGACCTGCTGCGTTTATCTGAATATCTGTCTGTCTCGATCTGTCCATCGATCTTTCCTTCTCGCCTTTTCTTCCTTCCCTTTCTTCCTCCTTCAGATCTAAGAAGTCCAAGCTGTCGATCGACAAGTCGACAGAGACCGACAACGGCTACGTGTCGCTGGACGGCCGGGTGACCAATCGCAGCAGTGAGGAGGGGCTCCAGCTCCACGAGCAACGATGTGATTCATTGAACCGGGCTGACGAGGTGTGCTGGAACTCTCATGTGAAGCCGACACACACTCACACACCTCGCAGCACTGGACTGATGCTGGCCAGCGGCAATAAGGTGAGCCATCAAACACAGACAGAAGTAACAACAGTGGTTTCAGATGATCTCTCCAGGATTTGGCTGACGTGTGTTTTGTGTCTTTTAGGAGCCGGCGTCAGATGAGGCGTCCAGCGAGGAGGACCCTGAAGTGTCCTACACAGCTCTCCGCAGGGGAGTGGAGAGAATGAACAGTGAATGTACTCTCAGAAACCGCAAGAGTTCGCACCACTACAAGAAACACTACGCTGTGGAGGTAAACACACACACACGCTCGGAAGGCAACATTTTTAATCAGTTTAAGTCAGAGAAATTAAAACAAGACATTGTCACAAATAATAATCCTCCCCTTCTGTCTGTCAGGATGTCCCAAAGTCCGGCACCAGCTGCAGCTCCAGATGTTCCAGTCTGAGGACTCAGGACTCTGAGAGCACTCGGCACGAGTCTGAGACAGAGGACCTGATGTGGGAAGACTTCCTGCACTGTGCTGAGTGCAGATCATCCTGCACCTCCGAGACAGGTCAGAAGGACAGATTAGCTGAGTAGAACCAGAGTATTTGTGACAAGTTTGTTTAAATGCTTTTGTAGTTCTGATCTACCAGCTGAAGTCGTTGAAACTAATACTGTGACTCCTTTTCTTTACAGAGGGAGAAGGAGGTGGGACACCTGTCTGTCCTCCTGCTAAAAAAGAATACAGAGACGACCCTTTCCATCAGGTCAGTGAACCCTCTTACATAAAGACACATGGCTTTCAGGTTTAAATTATGATGATTGGTGGTTCTAAATTTGATAGGAGTGGTAAAAAAAACTAAACTCTCCTGAGAATGAAAGTGAGAGTTTTCATGGTCATTAACGTTAAAATAGCCATTTAAATGTTGTTGAAACATCTAAAAAAATTTTCATTTTTCACCAAATGTAATCCCCTTTGAATCCAGACGTCTTCTGACTCGCAAATCACCAAGATATTTGATTGCTCACCGGGTTTCTGGGATGTTGTTGTTTCCTCATAGGGTCACGTTCCCTGGCTGCACAGCTCCAACCCCGGCCTGGAGAGAGTGAGCGCCATCGTGTGGGAGGGAAACGAGTGTAAGAAGGCCGACATGTCCGTCCTGGAGATCAGCGGCATGATCATGAACAGAGTGAGTTTCTAGAGGCATACACACTTTAAATGTTACATGTCAGAGATGAGGATTGAAAACCTGACGATGTCTCTCTGCACAGGTGAACCTCTACACTCCTGGTATTGGTTACCAGGTGTTTGGGAACCTGGTTTCAGTGACGCTCGGCCTCACACCTTTCGCATACAGGTACTGCTGGTATAATTTAACTCCATATGTGAAATGTAATATCTAAAAAGGTACAAAATTTGATTGTTGTCTGTGTTTTACTTCCTTCAGGCTGGCTCAGTACCGCGACCTGGATCAGCTGACCACACTCTCAGCCAATGAGCTACTCTCTGTGGCGCTGGGAGGCGGGTCTGGATCAGATGCCTTGGTCATCACCATGGTGACACTGAGCTTCCTGGTGCGTGTTTGCCTTATATGGCTCTTCTTCTTCCTGCTCAGCGTAGCAGAGAGGACCTACAAACAGGTGAGACAACGAGATTCTGATTTACTGCTTTTATTGAAGTCGCTCGGTTTTCCGTTTTAACTTAGAGAGATTTATTTATTAATGATTACATGTGTGTTTCAGAGGCTACTGTTTGCCAAGCTGTTCGGTCACCTGACTTCAGCCCGCAGAGCCAGGAAGTCTGAAGTCCCTCATTTTAGACTGAAGAAAGTTCAGAACATCAAGATGTGGCTGTCACTACGCTCCTACCTCAAGGTACCTCACTCATGACATTAGGGATGCACCAATACTGCCCTCATATACTCGTACTCGCAAAAATTCACCGATACCACTTTATTGCATTAGGCCGTACATTGCATGAAACTGAAGACTGCGATCAGAGGGCGGTTTGTCATTTCTTGTTGTCATTTTGGACCTATAGTCATTAAATTATTGAAGTATATTAAATTTTAATCCATGGTCTAACGCACCGTGACACCGAGTAAGACCCCCCCCTCGAGAGATCGAGTATGCAGACCGCTAGCTTAGCTAGTTGTAGCAACTTCAAACCGCACGATAACAATACACTGCAGCTTATGCCTCAAATTAGAAACCGCCATCAAAAAGCCACAAATAATGCTCAGAACAGCACCAAACGTCAGCAACAGCACACAGTATGAAGCATCAAACATCTGCTAGCTTTGCCCAATTTCTATTAAAAACACAGCACAACTCACCTCCTCTCCTCCAGCAGCCTGCCTGTGTGGGGAAGCCCTGACGAGTCGATTACCGAGTGCAGTAGATTTCCGCAGCTCAAGGATGAAAATGTGTGATTATTACTCCATGGAATGCTCCGTTCTTATTATCGAGAGCTGACAGGGAAAAGAACGGAAGTAATGGAGTAATAATCATACATTTTCATCCTTGAGCTGCGGAAATCTACGGCACTCGGTAATCGACTCGTCAGGGCTTCCCAACAGCGAACAGGCTGCTGGAGGAGACGGGTGAGTTGTGCTGTTTTTAATACAAAGCTAGCAGATGTTTGAGGCTTCGTACTGTGTGCTGGGACTGTACGTGTGCTGTTGCTGAAGTTTGGTGCTGTTCTGACTATTATTTGTGACTTTTTGATGGCGGTTTCTTGGTGGAGGCATAAGCTGTGCGGTCTTTTCTGAAGTTGCTACAACTAGCGGTCTGCAAACTTGATCTCTCGAGGGGGGGGTCTTACTCGGTGTCACGGTGTTATCCCTTTAAGTTGACTGTGTTAACTGTAATCAGTTCATTGTTTAATTTGTCAAATTTCATTGATATTTTGTTAAAAGGAGAGGCAGTGTCAATGTGGAGGCTTTTTTTTATTATTTATATTTAATTTATTATAATTTGTTGTAACAAGCAGAGAAGAAAATATATCTCTTCCAATTCAGTGCATCTGTAACTTGATTATTTTATGGTAGAAATATCGGTACTCTGTATCGGCAAGTACACAAATTAAAATACTTGTACTCTGTTTGAAAAAATGGCATCGGTGCAACCCTACATGACATCTACACACATTCAACTGTTCATTTTTTAAATAAAAAAATCAAGTGAATGTTCTGGAAAAACTAGCATCCATGTTAAAAATACTTTCTACTCTCTATATTTGTATTTACAATTCTGTTGTGTTTGCAGAGACGGGGTCCTCAGCGTTCAGTGGATGTGATCGTGTCTTCTGCCTTCCTGCTCACTCTGTCTGTCGTCTTCATCTGCTGTGCCCAGGTAAAATCGGGATGCTATGATGATAATTATCAAATTCTTAACATAGTGGCTTTAAGTTCATCAGAAAGCCTGAATAAAAAAAGACAGCCGATACTGAAATAAACATTACAAGCCGATACTGAAATAAACATTACAGGCTGATTGATGTACGTGTGTTTTCTTCGTCCAGTTGCTGCACGTCCACGAAACGTTCCTGGAGTGTCACTATAACTGGGAGCTGGTGATCTGGTGCTCCAGTCTGTCTCTGTTCCTGCTCAGGTTCGTCACTCTGGGCTCCGAGACCAGCAAGAAGTACAGCAACACCTCCATACTGCTCACTGAACAGGTACACACAGAGAATACACACATAACCACACACTGCAGACAGGTGATCAGACACCAACACTGATCCATCCTGTGTTTCACAGATCAACCTGTATCTGAAGATGGAGAAGAAGCCAAACAAGAAAGAGGAGCTGACACTGGTCAACAACGTCTTAAAACTGGCTACCAAACTACTCAAAGTAAAAACTCTCAGCTGTTCTTTAATGATCAGATTTGTCACACCCTTTTAAATGAGCCTTGTTATCAAACTCCTGTCTCCCTCCCTCACCTCTCGCTCTCTCCAGGAGTTGGACACTCCTTTCAGGCTGTATGGTTTGACGATGAACCCTCTGCTCTACAACATCACCCAGGTGGTCATCCTGTCCGCCGTGTCTGGAGTCATATCTGACCTGTTAGGATTTAACCTGAAGGTGAGTGTGTGTGACAGACAGCATGTTAAACACTGAAGCTGGGGGTTGTTGGACAGTGGAAAGACTGATTATTTTCTGTTGAGTTTTACGAAGATAGAATTACAGTTTCTGTAAATGGAGTCTGGTGGTTTTGATGAGAGACATAAAGGCAGTTTCTCTGTCGAGATCCTCTCCATAACGTTAACTTAGAATAACAATCTGAGCCTGTCAGTGGCAAGAACAAGAACAGTTACGTGCTTTGAAAGTTGGAGTTTTACTTCTGAAACCAACCAACCAGAGCTTCTTTAACATGAAGTGGGCAATATTTTTACACTTTACTGATTACTGCAGCACAAACTTCAACATTATGTTTGTTCAAGAGTTCATAAGATTTAATCCTGTTTCCCGTCTCTCTTCCTGTTCACAGCTGTGGAAGATCAAATCGTGACAGTGAACAGAGAAGCGGCGTCGACCTTCACTCTCACTGACTGATTTAACGCCTGACTGAAAGACTGAACGTCGGTCTCCACATATCCGAGTGCTTTGACCTTCAACGTTCCCACTTTGTGCAATTCACACATTTATTTATTTACCCACTCAGTGTTTTTACTTAGGTTTTATTTGAATTGTAGTTTGTTTCATTTTTGTGTTATTTGACACAAAACGATGCTATATTTTACCTGTCTACAACAAGTGTTAGTATTATTATTATTATTATAAGCATAAATTATTATGTTTAACAGGATGGTTTAGGTTCTCAGCTGCATCTGCGACAGTTTTCATTCAAACATTTGAAGGCAAAGTATTGAGATGCCGACGGGGCAAAATCATTTTGTCATTTTTTTGTGTTTTGTTTGCTGAAACTGAAAGTTGTTATTATTATTATTATTATTATTTATATGTTGAGTCAATTTCAAAACAAAACTCTGTTACGACCTTAAAATCCATTTTAAACACACAAACATTAGTCCAGCTGTTTTTCGTTGTTTTTTTTCCCCCGAGAACAAAGAATCTTGTTTAGAGAATTTGTTATTATTTTAAATCTGGCTGGTTTTGTGTTTGACGAATAAGAATGTAAAGATCATCTGTTTTTAGAGTTCTCAGCATCTTAGTTCTTCAAAATTCCCCGTTCATACCAGCTCCCAGATGTAATAACTCCATTTACATATCTGTTTGTGAATGTTAACAGTACCGTTCTGTAGGTAAGTTGTGGGTAGAGGTGAAGCATCAGACGACATCAGCGCTGCAGAAAAACAATCACACCGTTAATAAACAGAGAACAGGTGTGTAAAAAGCTCAATGTGGATCATAATCAATACAGGCGTGGACTTGTATGTAGAAATAGAAGTCTCATTAGAGCAGCATTAAACAAAAAGATCATTTCATTTATTTCTTCTCTCCACATCAGTGGGTTTGACAGTATTTCCAGCAATACATGTGTGCAGGTAGTTACATGTTGTCACTGGTTCAGGACGTTTTCATACACCATCCGTTAAAACGTGCAGAAAATGATGAGATTTGGTTAAAAATCACTTCTGTTCAGCTGTTTTAAAGGGCAGCTCCACCAATTTTACACATTGGTGTGTTAACAGGTCTTGGGCAGTTCTACTGCATATGTGAATAAAGTAGTATAAAGCCTTTGTGGCTCCAGACGAAGCTGCATGTAAACGGGTTGCATTGTGGGGAATGTAGGCGCCACGTTTTTGAACATCAGTCCACAGGTAAAGCTCTCCTGTAACACTGTTTAGCTCGTTTAACAAACACCCACCACCAGATATAATCGCCTTTTTAATTCCATACATTCTTCTTCTGTTTCAAAACCTGCGCCTACATTACCCACAATGCAACTTAGCCACAGTGTAAAATAGGTGGAGTTAACCTTAAAGTGCAGATTAGGACCTTCTCCTACTCCCAGCATTTGAAACATCACATTTGGTTTTTGCTGAAAGTTGCAACATCACATTTTATTTAAGGTTCCAAAGTGTCTGAAATATAAATGTACTTGATCATTAAAGAGCAAATTATTGTGTCTGATACACAGATAATAGTGACTGAGTGACTTCAGAAACAGACTGAAGATGGTCTAGAGGTGGTTTCTGTTTTTTTGGGAAGTCCCCTGTTAAATTGCTCGATTGAAAATTTAGCAAAAACACAAAAGTTGTTAAATTCAAGAAAATGTGTAGAATCTTCAGGCTGTTCTTCAGACAATGAACACCCTTGAAGGTAATTTCTTACAATAAGGTCAATCCTATAGATATAATTCTGCTTTTGATTGATTGGTCAGGTTGTCAGTCAACATTAAACTCAACCAGTAAAGAAATTCAGTGGATTTTATATAAAATTTGATTTCAGACTCCCAGAACTAAACCTGACAAATTTACTGCAGTTAAACGATCTCTGAACATGAAGATTTGCACTTTAACAAAAGGTTCAAAATGGAAGAAAAGAAGTCGCTTCTTGTTTCACTGTCACCAGATTCTCTTTAGTACCTCACCTTTGCTCGAGCTCTGAACTTCAAAATACTACGTCAGCAGTTCACGTCAGTCTGAAGTAGCTCCTACATGGTACGCAAAGTTATCGTGCCCCACAGAAAACACCCTAAATGTTCTCTCAGCTCACGAGTTAACGGAAACTAACTTCATTGCTCGCATAATCATCTTCAGTGTGTTTGAGGAGGAAGACCAAAGTGCTTATTTTACTGTTTGTGTTTTTGTCCGTCTCTGCTGGAAAAAGAATGTATTTGCAGCATTATGCTTTAAGATCTATTTTTAAGTTGTATTTTTGTTTTTCTTTTTTGCTCTTTTCATCGGTCATTTGTAAAAGGTTGTCTGTCGCGCTCTCGCTGGAAAAAGGCGAGGCGTCATTTTACTGTGTTTTTAAAAAGGAACGAAGAAGAAGTTTGAAACGTATGTATGGAAGTGAATCTAGGTTAAAGGACTCCACGTTGTGATTCTGTTTTCAAAGAGTCTGAATATTTAGATTTAGGGTTTTTTTTTTTGTGAACTGGTCTGTCCACAAGGTCTACATTTTTATAAGAAAAATAAAAATAAATGGATGTTGACTCATCGATTCTTTTGTGGTCTTTCAGTATTAAAGCCAATGATTAAAGGAGAATAAGTAGAAACATGTTAGAATTATTGATTTTCTCACTTACCTCGTCGTGGTCTCTGCTGTAGTCACACAAATAGTTTTGGTTATTTTTCTTCAGGTTTTTAGGAGATCCAGGTCTGAGACTTCTGAGGACAAATGGACAAAATAATTATTATTTAAATTGTTGTGCTCATCACTATGGAGGCCGACAGGAATAAAACACACATTTAAAAAAAAAAAATCCTTAACGGTATTGTGGATTTTCATTGTTGTTCTAATAAAGTCCTCTTTGAGCTTTCATACTCAATCTGAAAAATAACATTTTAAAAAGTTTCTCAGAAAAAAATAAGTAATTTAGTTCAACTCACTGGTTTTTCAGATGACTCTGAAGCTCTTTTTGCATCAGAGACAAACTTACAACGTACTGAAGGCAGAATGAATATATATATTAAACCAAATATGACACAAGTGGTCCGACTCAGTTCAGACACATCTAATGAAATTTAAGAACAAATTAGAGGTACTTACACTTCTTCTGATAAGTTACACATTCATCTGACAGCTTTAGTTACTAATTAACAAATTAGCACTCAGAACAAAACATCAAATTGAGCTTCATATGTTTTGTTAAAGTTAAGACTATTGCATCAAGATATATAGACAAGTACAGCTGAAATGATTTGCTGATTGACAGAAAGAGTCATTTAAGTCAACTTATTTAAAAGAAAATATCATGGTTCCAGATTTAAGGATTCTAGTGACGCGCTTCTGTGCGCCTGACAGCACAGACGTGTCCACTGCAGCGACGTCACACACAAACTACATGAAAACTAAAGTCTTATTCGGTGGAACATGAACAGTAGGCTATTCATTCTTGGATGCTTTTTGATTTCATCTTGGATATCTACCATCGATTATGATTACTGTATCAGTAAGTTACCAAAGAGTCCGGCCCGCTCCAGGACAGGGGATGTGATGACAGCACAGCGCTCAATGGGCAAATAAATATTGATTAAAGGTGTGTGTTGGCTGATATTTTTTCACTACAAGCGCAAATACGAGGTTTATGAAAACGCTCGCGAGAAAAGTTTCCTGAGCACGTTTTCATAAACATTCAAACCAGCAGTGTCACTCGCGTACTGGCACTTCCGGTGTCATATTTATACCATAAACACCTTTCAGTTGTAAAAAAACAAACAAAACAAAACAAAACAAAACAAAACACACATCACCCAACACAAATCAATATTTCCCCATTGAGCGCTGTGCCATCATCACATCACGTCATATCGTGACGTCACAACGTCAGTGACAGCTCTCACAGAGTCGCTACACTCCATAGCCTCACTGTGACTACACGTCAATGAATAAACAGTGTTCACCGATCAAACTTCCATTTTCAAACCATATCTCAGGCTGAGGGATACCGCTGATTGTAGCGCAATATTTGGGCACGTGGAGAAAAAAAAAAAACGTTTCTCGTGCCTACGAGAGCCCCGTGTCCCTTTAGGCGCTCCGTAGGATTCGCTGCTTTTAAATGTTTTCGATAATTTCAGTGTGATTTTAACAGTTTGAACTGAACAAAATCAAACACTGTGAAAATGTCTGACGTTTTTCAAATCAATAAAGAAAAACAATCAGCAGATCCGTCATGAAGATAATCATTAGTCTCAATACACAACATTACAATCGCACTTTTACATGAACGTATGAGTAATAATGATTAAACTTACCTCTGCTTAAAAACACAAACACTTCTGTCCTCTGATTTTTCACAAGTTGAAGTCAAGGATTTTGAACTGTTGTTGATTCACACAGAAGGATTACTCCGAGATTTTGAGCACAAATGTGTTAAAGTCCGTGAGCTCGAGGAGCCGTCCAGCTGACAGCTGTGGCAAATCAAGACGCTGATTAAACAACACGATCAGCGCTCAGGTAGTGATCAGCATGTGGATATGTCACAGCTGTCAGACCAGAATGACTTTTGTGCTCAAAATCTGAGAGAAATCATTTTTCAACTTGTGAGAAATGGGAGCAAAACCAAAAATGTAAAAAAGTCACATAGGGACATTTGTCTGGTTATACTTACATACTTTTACTTAAGAAACATCACGATGCATTGACTTCTACTTGTAACAGATTCTTTTTACAGTGTGGCAGAAGTGCTTTCACTGATTTCATAATAACAGAAATAATGTAAGTGTGATGTAGGTCATGGTTCAGTGTTAACCAATAACAAGACACAGTGACAGATTCAAAAAAGCCTTTTTTTTATTTTATTAGAACAATACAGCAGATATAAAGGTCTATTGCAATCAAACACTCCCATCAGAACGGAACGTGTGCTTCAACAGACAGTATGCACTCCCCAAGAGAATAAATTAATATGAACTAGATCAAATAAAAACAGAAAATGCAGAAAAGAAAAGAAAACAACAAACAGAGAAGAGGAAACACTGATCGCTCTGACAGTAATCCAACTTCCTGTTCAGAAAAAAGAAACTTGCAATCGATCATAGACGCACAGTTCATGATGAATTCTGAATTTTTCATCGTGCAGGTGAGAATTTGGTTTCGCCAGAACACATTTGTGTTTTTTTAAAACTTGTTTATCAGATCTTTAGAGGAGACTCGGCTTGACGCAAATGTCACATGATCCCTGGCTAAACGAGGGAAAACAAATAATAAAATACAGAAAAGAAAAATTAAAGCTTGCAATAATAATAATATAATAATAACACCAAAAAAAACAAAAAAAAAACCCAGCAGTGGATAAATTAAAATACAATCCAATCAGAAAAAGAAAAACATGTTTTGTTGTTCTGCGAGGAGGTGAATCTCATCAAGTGTCACAGAGGTGGAAGACCATGAAGTGCACCTGTACTGTGATAATGACACTGCAGTTCTACCAAAATAAAACTAACATGTTTAAACACATTATCGAAAAGGGCAGGGAAGAAAATAAACATATTGCGCTGACGTGGAATTTCAAAATAAAACGGCGACAAATGTTTGCTTTAAATTTGGTTTTCGAGTACTAAAAGAAAGAAACTGAGTGGCGGACAGTCGTTCTGCTGCCTCCTCGTTTATATCTTAAGATCAGGAAAGTGACTCGGAGTCTTGGAGGCGCTGTTCGTTTGATAAGATTCGGATGTTGTGCCTCGTGTTTCCTCCTCGCCTCCACCGCTCATCCTCGCGTATACACACTACATGAAGTTGTTTGAAGCGCTTCCCTCCGACCGCAGTATTACTGCATTACTTTTCTCCGTCGCTGCTGGAGCAGGTGTAGCTCTAACACCGCTCCATCCACCAAACCTCGCCTTTAATTGATTTATCATCTAACATATTTTTTATTTATTCTTGCCATACATCTTTTTTTTTTTTTTTTTTTGGTCTTTTTTCATATATATTTCATACAAATCTATAACCCAAAATTTAGAAATCTTATTTACATGGAAAAAGTTTTGTTTTTTTAAACTTTTAAAAGTGACTATTAACCCCTCGGCCCACCCGGATCCCAACATCTCCCCCTGCTACCTTCACAATTATGGAAGAAATCCAAAGACAGTTTCCACTCAACTCTTTTTTTTTTTTTTTTCATATTCGAATGCTTTAAAGTTGTGAAAACAGCATTCACCAAAAAAAAAAAAAAACACTCCAAAATGTTGTTTTTTTTAAGCCACAATGACGCCTCCTTTTCATATCAAACCATTAAACTCTTTGAACTCAACACAGAAGAAAAATGTGGGATTTTTTTTTTCTTTTTAAAGGAGGTTTTGAATGTAGAGCTTCCAAAAACAAACTTCCTGGAAAGAGTCTCAGAAGCTGGTTTGTAAAACAAGCCGCGTCTCGGAAGTGGTTTTCATAGAGGAGGTGGGGGTCTGACAGACGGACAAGAGGGACAGAAAGAGAACAAAAACCCTCGTCGGCCGTTTTTAATAGCGCCCCCTGGGAGGACTTCCTGTGTACCACACACACCAGACAAGCCACTTCTCTGGTCTTTAAGTCTGGGGGGAGAGTGTGTGTGTGTGCGCATGTCTTAGGTTTTAAATGTGTGTGTGTAATTCTGTGCATATCATTAGAACCAGTGCCTCCCCGAAAAATGCATGTGAGTGACTGAGTGAGTCAGTGTGTGCGTTAGAGAGCGCCTTCCGCGGCGCAGCCCGCTCCCGCCGTGTAGCGAAACTCCTGCAGGTTGGAGACGCCGTGGAAGTGAACGAAAGCCCCCGCGACCACCAAGATGTGGAACAGCTGGTGGGAGTGGAACTGGGAGAGACAGACGGAGAGAGAAAAGAGTAAATTAGATTGGTGTGTCAGAGAGAAACGGAGTGATGTGACGAAGGAGAAGAAGGAGCAGAAAGTCTTCGTCACTTACCCAGATGTCACACTTGCCAGGGAAGAACCTCTCGGGGATGCGAGCGGCGTACAGACAGGCGCCGGTGATGTAGAGCGTCGCCATGAGCAGCAGCCAGCCCATCTGACCCATCGTGGTGGCTCTGATGAGACCCTCGCTGATGACAAAGTGCAGTGTGGGAACGACGCCGCTCAGACCGAGACCAACAAACACTCCTGAACGCAGATACAGAGAGAGAGAGAGAGTGTGAATACACAATCTAACACAACACTGACTTATAATGACATTATGAAGTTGTGATAGCAAACATGTTAGGGGAAAAAG
The DNA here is from genome assembly GCA_039737535.1 of Lagodon rhomboides. Lineage (NCBI taxonomy): Eukaryota > Metazoa > Chordata > Actinopteri > Spariformes > Sparidae > Lagodon > Lagodon rhomboides. The sequence goes on along the minus strand of CM077805.1, from coordinate 11,430,095 downwards.
TTGCCTATTAACACATCCAGCATCATTAGCATCTACTTGGACTCACATGAGTAATTTGACACTAAAGGTAAATATTGAACTCTACCTGCTCGGACTCCTCTGTACTGCGGCGTGGCGAAGAAGTCGCACTGGGAGACGGTGATGGCGGCCAACCCCAGTATACACACCACTATCAGGTAGATGAAGCAGGGCTGAGGGGAACAGTAGAAGGAGTAGTACAACCAGGGGACGAAGGAGCCCATGATCAGGAAGGCGATCCCGCTGTAGTCCAACCTGGACACAGAGACACGGAGTGGAGTTAAAGACACGGCGCGGGACAGTTCATCAGCTTTAAACAACATTCTTCTTGTGCGGTGTGTGAGTCTTACTTGGAGAAGACTCTGGAGACGCCCTCGGAGTGGCAGTAGACTGTGTGGAAGAGCCAGGAGAAGGAGAGGCAGAGGATGGCTCCCAGGAAAAACATCCCGATGGCCACCTTCTCCTGGAGCGGAGCCACGAACGACATGTTGGGCCGGAACATGTACATCAGCCCCAGACAGAGGAAAAACAAACAGCCTGCGGACACAAGAGACACAGTGACAATTAAACATTAATCCGGCCCCCACAATGCCGCTGCCCCCACTGAGCTCATCAGCAGCACTTGTGTCACTTGTTGTCACCTACTGGACTAATTAATACACATTTTTAATTCTGATAAAACAAACCAAACAGTCCAAATCAAGGTAAATAGCATCACTAGTATCAATAATATTCACTACTACAATGATCCCACTCAAGTCAGAAAGGCAGCTCGGTGCAGTGTGTCTGTGTGACCACTAGGTGGTAGCAGAGTCTCACAAAGTTGAGACATTAAACTGGCTCTTAATCAGTAAGAGAAGGAAAAAAAAAGATGCTTTGGTGTAAAAACGACAAACAGCTTCCAAACACAAATCCATCTAATTCTAAGGCGCTCACCCAAAAGTTATAAGTAAATAATGCCGTGGAATTTGATGGATTTGAGGACTTTTTTTGTTTTCCTGGACAAAGCCGCAGCTCAGCTTCTGACATATTGGTGCTTAGAAAAGCTAATAAGTCTGGCTGTGCTGCTTGCTGGTGTTCAAACTCGTCCGATTAAATAAAAATGATCCAAAGAACTAACTAATATGTAACTTCTTTATTTACTTCTTTTATTCTTTCATTAGTCTGGTATTTCTCTTCCCAGCCCTGGCTGTCTCTTGTTCATCTGCTGTTTCAGTGTATAACAGGGATGCTCCTAACAAGTAATATGCCTGACGTTTACAAGGAAGTTCAAGCTGACCTGCCTGAAAGTACGAACACACTCAGAAAACAGTCAAAATTGAGTATTTCATCTGTAAGGTGGAATGAATGGATTAAGTTGAGGAGTTCACTGATGTTTAGGTTATAAGAGCATCAGTAGGCGTGTGTGTTACCTAGCAGATGTGTCCAGATGTTTCCCGTCTCCGTGTGGATTCTAAAGATGCTCTTGAAGCAGGCGCGGAACGAGGGCATGGGCGGTCTGTGGCCGTGGAGCAGGTAGTCGTTGTCCTTCAGCCAATCGGGGAGCACGTCGTGAGGTATGACGCGCCACCGGCCCTCCCACACCTGATCGGACACGGATAGAAAAATAATATATAAGCTCTGATGTGGAGGGAAGATTTGAATGAAAAAAATGTCTCTTTATTACGTTAAAATGTTTTTATGAGAAGCAGCAGGTTGTTTACTGAATCCAGAATGTGTGTGTGTACGCGGGGAGTACAGTGTGTGTAGTGTAGGTGTCAGTGTCAAATGAACAGTATCGAGGTCAAGTGATGTAAATAAATAAACTGAAGCCTGATCTGGCAGAGAAGGGGAAGAAAGAATCCTCTGACAGTTTCTCTTCAGTCACTCATTTCCTTAATTTACAAGCTGCTGGTTGCAATTTCAGCACGCTGTCAGTGTGTGTGTGAGACTGTGTGTGTGTGTGTGTGTGTATTAGTCCAAGCTGGTGAACTCAGCTCATTCCAGCAGTGTCACTTTACAAGCAGACACGTTAACTCTTAATGTTGACCTACTTCTTTTTTTCCCTCAGAATAATAAATAATCACAACGACACATAGTTGGGTAAGAAAACCCTGACAGGACATAAACCAGCTTCTCCGAACTTGCTGTTGAATCCATTATGATCTGAGAGTTCCTGGCGGAAAATAAACCAGTAATGTGGGTCTTTTTTGTTTTTTCTTTATTAACTTTCAACTCAAACGACACTTTAAAACACTTTCATCCCCGGGAAACTGGTTGATTTCTGCGGGCGACTGACTCACTGACTCTTTGGATATTTTCCAGTTTATCTCTCGTACGGAACATTTTGTGGGTTAAAGTAGGACATAAAAAAATAAAAAGAATAATAAACCTGAGCACTGGAAGCTTACTCAGGACACTAAACTCTGGTTTTATTGAGTTTTTATGGTTTTATTGGTTTCTTTTACTGTTGTGTTGTTGTTAAACTTCCTCTGTAAAACAAACATCACTCCTGGGAAGATTAACAATTTTAGTGGGCGGTGGAATTAAACGTGTGGCGCTCCAAAACATCAGTACAGACAAAGTTAAGAGGCAGAATGCAGGGGAGATATTCATTAAAGCATGTGTACACCTGTGTGTTCATGTGGTCCTCACCTTGTGTACAAACTCCTCCATCCTCTCCATGGCGTGGTGAGCCTGCAGCAGCGGAGTCATTCCCATGAAACCTTCATCGCTGCCCTTCTCTTCCACCTCCTCTTCCTCCTTCTCCTCGCTTCCACTCCCTTCATGTTCATCTATTCTCCTGTCCTCGTCGCACTCTGGGATGGTCTGACAAGACAAGAAACAGACATTTAGTTAGGATGGACAGGATGGAGACATTTTCTCTTTTAGCACCTTGAAGGTTCATCGTCAGTCATCTGCTGACCAGTGATGTTCAACACACAAACTGTGGAATACGAGCACAAATCGTGTTGTTGCTGTTGTGTCCTGTGATGCACCATGTGGCCGTAAAGAATCTGTAGTCGCTTGTTTTAAACTGCCAGTGAGCAATGAGCAGGAGCAGTTAATCATGGTGTCACTTTTTGTAATCACAGTGAAGACATTGTGTCACTGTGACGGCGTGTGTGCTGCAAGGTGTTAGATTATTGAACTAAGGTGCCTAGAAGGTGCTCACACTTTCTAGATTAAAATAATTACAGAAAGTATATAAAAGTGTCATGAAGCAGTGCTAAATGGGCCAAACTTTTTTGACTTGCAGCCCTTTAAAACAGGTCAATATCGTCTTGTGACACCTTGTAATTAGAGCTGTCGGGATCATAAAATTTGGGCTGATTAACTGTTGCGATTAACGACTTAATTGCCCTTTTTCTGTTCATTTTATGCCACTATAAAGCAAAATATACGGTCTCGTATGAGGCGAAACAAGAGAACCTGCCCAACAGCGGTGAGGTCTAGACAGCCGAGCTCTTTTTATTTTTACATGTTTTTCCCGCCGACATTGGAGCCAACGTGCAGGTCATTTGCCTCAATCAGCTGATAGAAATGTACCTTATTCACCGAATTCACCAGCAAAACTTTGAAATCTTGCAACATTTCTAACTAGTCAGGTTTGCATCTGCATGTACAGTAGCTGACATTTTAACCAAATGTACAAAAATGAGTATTTAAGTATAATATACTACTAATACTTTATACTTATATTAAATTCTACCGATAATCAGAAAAATGCTGAATGTCGGCCCCGATAATCACTGATTGGTTTATTGTCTAACTGTATCAGACTTCTTACGAGCAAAAATGAAAACCCAGAGTGTATTCTACGAAAAACAAAAGCTAATTTTTAAATGAACAGATGTCGACACAGTCCGCCTAGTCTTTCGTTTATAAATGGAAGATTAGAAAGACAGTGTGAATTCAATTCACCACAATAGCTGTCACAGCTGGGGAGTCGGGCACCGAGTTAATATGGATACTGCTTTGTGATAAAAACACAGTCATTCATCATAACTGACGCAGAAACAGACCCACACACAGCGCAGAACGCACAGGGTGGAATAAAAAAAAGCAGCGAGTGGATTCAGGTGGACCAAACTGATAACACACCACAACGAGGCGTCGATGCATGTCAACACAAATATAAACTTCTTGAACACCAACGCCACACACACACACACACACACATGCCACATTCTGTGAAAAGAATTGATCAGAAAAGATGTTCTGAGGAAGAGGAGGAGGAAGGGGTGAGGAACAAAAGCGAGACAAGAGTGAGAAACTGAGGAAAAAGCAGCGAGACAGACGTAGACCAGAGAACGGCAGAAAGAGAGAGAGAAGTCCTGTTGTATATATAATGCATGACTAACCCATTTTAAAAGACCCACCAGCAAAATACACTCCAACTGCATGGTCCCTGCTTTGTGTGGTTGTGTGTGTATGTGTGTGTGTGTGTGTGTGTGAGATGTCTCTCATGTGGACATTTACGTGTGTCACACAGTCAGAGTCTGTGGGCACTTTCTGGTACCTAAAGTTTTGTTCGTCTGACATCTGTCTGCCTGCTTACGGCTGTGTAGACTGCGCTTAATCATGCATGACGGCGAATCTCAGTCTGCTGCTGCTGCTGCTGTGTGACACACACACACACACACATACACACACACACACACGCACAGTTCCAATCACACCTGAAGGCGAGAAAAAAAACACATTCTCATAAATCCTCAGTTTCAAAAGCCGAGATAAAGGTGACACCTGACATTGATTTTGTGTGTGTGTGTGTGTGTGTGTGTGTGATTGAGTATACTATGTGAGCAGAGGGTATCTGGGCGACTGCCAAGTAGTCACGTGCGCTCTGCGGTCTTTGTGTGTGTCAGTAATAGCCACTCATGTGTGCCATTGCATGCATGTTATGTATGTGGGGGCTTAAATCCAGATGCTGACGGTCGCGCTGTGGATCGTGAGGTTGTTCTTGAAGGGTGAGAATACCTGTGTGTGTTTGCGTGTGTGTGTTTGAGTGTGTGTGCGTGCAGGCGGAGAACAGGGTGTCCTCTAAGCGTACTAGATATACTGTTTATCATTGAATGGGTGTGCGCACACACACACACACACACGTTTCACACCTGCACAGATGATACAGGAATAAATTAAGCATGGTGATACACTCCGATACACACCACACGCGTAACATACGCACTGAGATTTCACACAGTCGGATGGCGGTGAATACAGTAAATACTTTAAGGGCAGATGCACACACACACGGCAGCGTGTAGTACAGAATGAAAGGAAAGTGACACAGATATGGAGAGAGAGGCAGAGATGAATGGGAAGGATTTAACCTACAACCTGGACGTTCAAGTGATTTATGATCAGCCACCGTCTCACTACAAACCGCCGTCTCATGAACACGCGCGATAAACACATTACAAAAGGCCGCCTGAAATGCGATGAATACGAAACATCATTTGACTTAATGCAATCTTACTCAGCAGGCAAACATTTGACCTTTCAGGTGGAGTCCTGGATACACTACTCCTGCATTCAAAGCATTTGGCCAATCACATGAAGCCCCAGCTAGCTGTCAGCTCCTCTCAGATTCATTTGGTGGTGACTGCAAGGTTAGCTAGCATGGCTGAGGAAGGAGAGAAGAGCAAATATGGACACTTCAAATTCTTCATGGGGGGGCCAGGAGGGGTTAATGATATCCTTGGGGTAGTCCATGAAAACAATAAAAAAAACAGAGTATATTTTTACAGTCTACCTGTCTATTGACAGTCAGGAGTGAATTAAACCAGCTCCCTGGGGGCAAAACATCATTATTATTATTGAATTTCATCAGACATCACAGATTTTTGTCATATCATACGGGCCCAATGTACAGTCGCACTACTGTTACTGTGCCGGTGGCACACTTGAGGCTGTTTGTCCATGTTTGCGTATCTCCCTCTGAAGCGACAAAATGCTTTCTACAACATTTGTCTTTCTTTATGGTTTGAGAAAACTCTCACAGGCAAAATAAACCATTTATGCCTCAGAGAACCACGGTTTTCACTAGACAGCGACCACATGTGGTTATTTAAAACAGTTTGTAAATTCTGCCACAGTGCGTTTTCCTGCCTTGATCTCAGTAACATTTGTGCTTAGTATTGGTGTTGCACTGTGAAGAGGTAGCTGGGGAGTTTGCAGATATTTAGAGGAAAGAACAGTGAAAATAATCTGCTGCCAGCCTGAGAGACAAGAGAATAAACTGCCTTTCTCATGTGAAACATCTGTTTGCCGGCGCTAAACTCAATCCAGACTGTGAAAGCCACAGTGTTGAGGTTTAGCAGCAGGTGATGCAGAGAGTTTGGCTGCAAACTGCTCAGCTGAGGTTGCCGCAATCAGATCTAATAACAACTAAAGACCGAAGGACTGTAGGAGTGAAGTTGTTTAAATTCTTGGAACCATGGGCTATCGCTAACACACTAATGTGCTACATTCAGGCACACACACACACACACTCCTTGGATGAATGCACTATAACAGCTACACGTGACTCAACTTCGCAGTCTCCAACAAGTCATTACAGCAGGGGTTAAGGAGTCAAATTTCGCTCTGTGTGAAAGTGTGCACGCGGCAGGTTAAGGGTACGATCCCACCCCCCTGGGAAATGTCCATCCTCAGCTCTGAGAGCTCATCATGTATGGCTAAAAACAGTCTGGAGGTCGGCGCAGCTCAGACTGGCCTCATAGCCACAGTCCTATGTGTTGAGTAATCATGATCTCAGTTGTTGCCATACTTCAGCAGAGCGCTGTTCCCATTTTTCTAGGAACAGATTTCCTGGGAGTCGCCTGAGGGAAATACGGAAATGTAGTCAAACAGATTTGTTGACATGTTAAAGCCGACAACGGCCACCAAGCCATCTCAAAGTAAATATTTGGTCTTTGGGTGGAGTGGGTGGAGTCTGCTTTAGGCTTGTAAACTGTCTGCTGTTTTGAGGTTAATATCCACATCCCATATCAAAATTTAGAACTGACTGCTGCTCAATAAGGAGTAAACATGCAGAGAAATGATATACAAGGTCTCTACATAATGTTTATTCTTTCAATTAATCAATCAATTGTATGGTCAGAAATTAAAAACAGTTGATCACAATTCCCCAAAGGTGCAATCAAATGTACTACTTTTCTCCAACCAATAGTCCAAAACTCTAAACATTTCAGTTTACTATCATAGAAGACGAAGAAGACAAAAAGAACTACATAAATGGTTAATAGATTTATTTTCAGTTCAACAACTATTTCATTGAATGAATGGAAATAAAAATTGTATGTTTTTATGTGTGTACATGTCAGCATGACATGGCGTGTAAGACCTTAGTAGAGTGCGCGTCTGATAAGAGGGTTGCCAGCCTCATCAGTGCGTTACAGGCAAGTTGCGAGAGCACGATTAGATGAGATCTGGGGGGCTGTTTTTTATAAAAAAGGTTCAGCATGCACTCTTCTTGAAATGGCAATGTGAAGGAAGAGGTAGAGTGAATGTTGTTGTTTTTCTTTTGTGGAATAAGAAGGTCATAAATGCTTATACTATATTTAGCTTTAAGAGCGGCGATTGATCAATTCAAAGTTAAAAGCTAGACTAAACCTGGAAAAACAAAACTGGGAGTAGTTGTATGATTGTGATGGGCGTATGTTTTTTTTTTTACTTTGTAGAAATGTGGACAAGATGGATTATTTCATCAATATGTACTCCAGTATGGTTTGTGTTGGTTCTCTTTGTTTTTATGCCTTTTGTAGTTTTGTTTTTAAATGTGTTCGCTGCATTCTGGGTCTAATATCAGAAGAAGTTATTGTAACTCTAAAGCAACTTCAACAACAACTGCAGGTCGGCTACAGCTGGAAAACCAAATGATGTACAAATTACCCAGGAAAAAAACTTACAGGAGAAGTGTGTTTGCAGGACAAAGTAAAGAATAACAACAACAGCATGGAAACTTTCAGCACTTCTCACACACCCCCGAGCTAAGCAGCCAGTCTTGGATGATAGACATAAGAACAAGAGAGGAACAAGGAAAATTCCCTAGAGACACTGATCCGCTTAAGAATAAACGAGGCAGTTTTTCTTAAAAGCCCCTCAAGACCAATCTCTCCCCCCTGTCTCACACGCTGACACAAAAAAAACATATATCCAGCTCCCCTCAGACTCATTAACCATTCTGTATGTAGACCTGGCTAATGGCTTTCACCAGACTAATGACTGTTCACATACACACCCACCTGAAACCCTGTATGTCTGTGTGTGTGTGTGTGTGTGTGTGTGTGTGTGTGTGTGTGTGTGTGTGTGTGTGTGTGTGTGTTAAGAGGAATCCTCAGCTCTCATTAGTTATCTTTACTCAGGGAAGGGAAGATAAGTTTGTGTAGGAAGCGAAGAAGGAGGGGAGACATTCGAGGAAAAATCTCCAGCGAACATGGAACTTCAGCCTCAATATAAACAAAGTCACATGCTGGCAGATTGGTGGAGGGTGGGATCCAGGAAACGGCTCCCAGCCAACAAGAACACGGCTGAAACTCTGCTGACCAATGACAGCCGGACAACTTATAACGGACCAAAGAGGGAAGAGCTCACCCTTGTACACTGTAACCCCTGCACAGCACGGATGGAGAGAGATTCGACATGTGACTCACACATGCACAGCGCTCTCTCGGGACCAAAACAATTTGGAAAACACGCCAAGACCCTGACAAAAAAAAAAACAGACAGTGTGTTCCAAACACACGACACAACATGCTGGACACTGAAAAACAGACAGTCTGCTCAGGCTGCCATGAGACGAAGTGTTCTCTCTGTTCTTGGCTGCGGCCACGAGGAGGGCATGAAAAATCTGCATTAGCGTGGTAACAAAGTAACACAGATTTTTATCACACTGCACACAGTCGGAGGGCTTCAATCAAGGTTCTTCATTGGTTGAAGCCGCCTCAGAGTCGCTTTTTGTCCTGCATCAACGGCTGGGAGAATGGATGTCAAACTGTGGCCAGGTGTCACCTGCAGTGCTGGGAGATTTTAAAAGCCTAAGGGGCATGTTGATCTTGGCAGCTATCTGAGGGATTTAAAAAAAATTCTGCTGGCATTTGTAGGATGTTACCTCGAATTACTTATCGACAACTATCTATTACTTAAATAGTAAGTAAATAATATTACTATCTGTAAATATCAGGCAACAACCAGCAGCCTTTTAGCTTAGCTTAGCTTAGCTTGGCATATAAAGTCTACACAGAAGAAAACGAGTAGCTTGGCTCTGATAAATGGTAGACAATCCACCTACCAGCACATCTAAAGCTAACAAATTAACATATTATATCTTTTTAAATCCGGACAAAAAGGTTGTGTCGGACTACTTCTTGGACAGTCTGAATAGTTGCCAGTGGAGACTTCAGGACATAACCAATCCCGGTCAAGACAGCACATAGCGCCCCCCAAAAAAAGGTTGGTTTTAAATTCAGCGTTTGTTCACCTAAATGAAAAAGTTAGGCACACCACTGCAACCAGTGTGAGAAATGAGTTTGGAGGACTTTCACACTATAAACATTTTTTCAGTTTATTCCTCAAACACAATGGCATTATTTGTCTACCATTCTTCCGTTATTAGAAACATAATCAACTGCATACTCCTCATTCCACTGTCGCCTCTACAGTGTTGATGCAATTCTGATTTGTCCTCACTATAATGTCAGAGGGTTAAATGCATGTATGATAGCATGAATGCTGTCCTAACCAAAAGACTGTGATGGTAATGACAGGTACAATAAGAGGAAGTGAAACTGGATATCAGATCCACCTGAGGCTGGACGTCAATGCAAAAATTCTGGCACAAAGAGAGGATGTGCAGAGGACTCAAAGGCCCCAAATCAAAAAGCATTGTTCCGAGTTTATTGGTATTTCCCTTGTTTTGTTGTTCGGTGGCTGTAATAAAATTCCACAGCTGGGGTTTTTGGCTGACAACCTTAATGTTTCAGATTAAGGTGTGTGTGTACAGCAAAGTATCTTTTGTCTGATTACCGAGTAAAAAACACAGGAGTATATTCATTCTCTGGTTAAGCTCCTCTGAAAAGACAGGATAACATTATTCTCTCTGGGATCTTTTCTCTACTCTCCTGAAAGTCTAATTTTCATTAGTTGCATTAGCACAAACTTTCAATTGAAACTGACTTAGCTTCAGCTAATGCTGTCCTCAGTTCCTCTGAGACTTAATCACCTAAATTGAATTAAAAAATCTGTATAAGACACTGAATTGGACTGGATGGATTACCAATGCAAAACCATAGCGTAAGTTAACTGTCATGGTCTGTTTAAGACAATTCTTCTATCAGAATTCTTATAATAATACTTCATACGGTCATATCTTTTGAAATTACCTTTTAGAGGTCATTATAACTAATAATAATAATGTGTATAAAAAGGATATTGTGAAACTGTGATATTTTCAAAGATGGTTATCGCTCCAAGAAAATCTACTACCACAACCTTTCTCTGTAAAGGTCTCTAACTAAGGGTGACTGTGTGAACTGCTACTTTAATGTGATTCCAAATAAAGGAAAAAATGACAAAAAAATATTCTCTGCAAGTGTGGGGTTTGATCAGAAAGACATGGAAAGATCTTATAGGGACGAGTTCAAAAAGGTCTGAAAAGAAAGAAACTTGAAAAGAATGAATAGTTCTAAAAAAGAAATGATCCCTGTTGTTTTTTTTTTACGTAAAATTCAAACAGAAAACCAAAAGATCAAACTGACAACCTGATTGCAAACAGGATGTGTGACACAAACCCCAAAGCTTCACCGCACACTCACAGACACATTTTGAGACTCACACCAACACCTACCATTAATGCTAAAAAATTCAAAAGGCGGCCTTTTGGGTGTTGAAGACAGCCTGGCACTGCTGCTCAGGGCCAGGGGCCCCCCCGCGTCCTCTCAGGTATCAGTGTTGTGTTTCAGCAGGTAAAAAGGGCGCACACACAAGCAGATACAATACACACACGCCAACACTATTGTGTTTCAGCTCAACGGCTCTATGCCAATTGCCTTTCACACTGAACAACAGCCCGGCAGCTTTGTCTGCACACACATGCACACACGCACACACACATACACACACCCAGACAGTCTAAACAGGAACACAAGCGCTGCCTTTGAGGGAGAGTGTCTGGCATATTTGTTTGATCAGTTCGATTGGCTGCCTTCGTGGGATCCTAATCACATAGATTTTTTTTGGTAAACATGTTTGCTTTCCTTCCAGGAAGACGTCTGTGTGTATAGACACAACGCGTCTATTTTTAGGAGCAGTGAATTTCACACAAGTTCAATATCCACATCACTTCGGAGTGGAACTAAAACTGAACATCAGGCGAGGCTGAGCCGGCCGTATCATAATGCACTGCTAATTACTACAGCACAGAGTGACTCATTGCAGAGTTTGAGAAGCCTTGGAGGTGGTGAGGCTGTCGATAATAAGCGGAGGTTGAAAAGCTTCGGAAACAGGCTCATGATCAAACCATGCAAAATCAAATTTCAGGAACCTGCTGCTGGTAAAACCTGAGCAACTGATTACATACTCTCCTTTCTGCCCCTGAGCAAGGCACTAAACATGCAGCTGCTCTAGTTGTGGTGCATCTAGAGTGTAGGGTGTGACTGTTTTTTTTTTGTTATTTATTTATGTTTCTGTGTTTTATCCTCAAGGCTTTAAAGATAACTCACCCGTCAAGGACATTAAAGTAGAACTAAACGCCACCATGAAGTGCTTTTAAAAAGACACACAACAAGCAAACTCTCACATGTTGTCCCAGTAAACCAACTTAGATAACTTGATCTCAACAGATTTAGATTCAATCTCCCCTAATGTTTAATTAACTTTGGTACTTAATCTACTTTTTCATCGGTTATGCTAAAAAGCTGTATACACACAAGCAAAGGCTACAGACTGTGGATGTGTGATTAAACTGCGTTGCTAATTACTGTTTCTAATGATCTACGTCTACACAGCCTGGCGCTTTCCTAAATTACTGAATAAGCTAAATCAATTCCCTCTCACGTCATGCACTGATCCAGACTTTGATTTGGGAAAAAAATCCTCAAGTATATAGTTTATGTTTATTCTTGTGTTATTACACAGAAAGCTAGTCAGCATCAGTTACAGAATATTATGCTTCCCTGCGAACACCACCTATTTAATTATTAATGTGAGGGTGTGAGTGCTTTGGTGGGATAGTTTTACCGTGTGACCAGACGAGCCACACCGCGCCACATGGCTCTGAACCAACCAGATGTCAGCATGTGTGTCGGGTACTCACCCCATTGTGTGAGGGGCACTCTGAGGTGCTGAGGTGACTGGTTGAGGGACCTGAGGTGAGTGTGTCTACTTTCTCCCGGGGACTCATGGGATCTGTAGGCTGACTATCTGTCGTGTGTTCGACGAGGTTTGAAGTTCTGTGTCGCAGCACGAAGGCCGGGCCCTCGGCCCCGCTCTTCTCGCCTCCGTCCAGCTTGAGACGCTGGACCGGCCTCCACAGACAGAAAACTTGGTGGATGGGGTTGGTTGAATCCGGATGAGACCAAACCTGGTCAGACTGAACAGAAAAAGGTGGATGTCAGATGGTTAGAAATGTTAGGATTAATTTGTTTGTTGATTAATTTTGTATTTCTTATGTTTTGTTTGTATTTTCTGATTCAATAAAGATTTTTTTTAAAAGGAGCACACGTGACTAGACTAGGGCTGCAACTAACAGTTATTTTATTATCAGTTAATCTGCTCATTATTTTCACCATTCATCATTTAGTCTATAAAATGTCCCAGAAACCTTCAAATTATTATTATAATAAATAATTATTTTGTGCAACCAACAGTCTCAAACACTTTTCATTCGACATCATGAACGACATAAGAAGAGCAGCAACTCCTGTAGAGGAACAATGTTGACAATTCTGCTAGAGACACTTGCAATCCGCTTAAGAATAATATGTTAGGCAGTATGATGGTACTAAAATAACATTACATTTTCCTGAATGCAAGGGAAGAGGATACTGTGCATAAGTATTTTGTTCTGATTTTGTCTACCCTTGGTCTTCACCTACGCACCTGTCAATCCACAGGCATACAAAAGTTTTACTCTGACTGAAATAATGAATCGATTATCAAAATAGATTTGTTTTATTTTTATCAACTAATGGACTAATAGAGTAATTGACATATATATATGTGATAGGTGACCAACCTGAACTCTACTGAGGAGGCTGAAGTCTTTGCACTGGGCTAGTTTCTTCACTCAGGACCTTATATGGCAAAGCTGGAGAAGGACAGAAAAAGAGAAAACAAAAAGAGGGAAAAAAGTTAGTCTCCATGATTTTGTTTATCCTCAATTGTAAAATTACAGTAATAAAATCTAAACAGAGCAAAACTGAAACAAAACAGAAGAATGAAGCAGTACATTATAACTTTTAAAAGACCATATTCTTACAACACTAAAGTAATGAGATAATCCTGTGGGGCAATTTCCCAAACAGTAAAAAAATCCTGTAAAAACATAACTGCTTTAAGTTAAGTCTTTTATTTGTGCCTGACTGCCCAGACTAAATATATGATAGTGGAGGCATTATCTTGTAGTTAAAAGTGGTAAGTTCAATCCCCATACAAGACAAACAGTCCTGCAGATATAGCTGTCGCTACTGCAGTCCATTCATTCAAAGCTGTTCCGAATTATGGCTCTATCCCTATCGCTGTTCAAAAAATTCTCTGTGGTATCAAGGTCTCCAATACCGTCTCAAATAACACCGGTAGCCAATTAGGAGCTGCCGACTTGCTGTCATGGTAAGTTGCTTAGCGACGAGCAAAGTGTCAGGGACAGGAACAAGAGATGCAAGCACAGGAAGTAGATGTGTTCCCTGTTGAATGCCTTTTTTTCCATCTTACCACTTCACTGTTTCTATGCGCAGTTTTACAGGAAAATATAACACCATATCACCTCATTAAAAACGTGTCAGAAAGCGTTAAAATGCAGAGCAAGGTGGGAAAATTCCACATGACTGGGAGGTCAGACTAAACTAAAGTCTCACATAAGTTACATTTACATTTAGTTCAGAAAAAAAGTCTTTCCAGGACCGCAACCTAAACTTGGAGCAAGCATGGTGACTGAATGCGCCCTTGGTTTACTTTTCTATCCTTGGCAGACATTCGGCCTTCGTGAGGATAAACAAGCTCACGTGTACCTGACCTCGACCCATATATATCTGCATGTTTTTACAGCGGCTTTTTTCCAAACAGTCACGCGTCCACAGCGCTAATGTTGCGCAAATGACGAGAACCGCAGCTGCACATTCATATCAGCATATCTTTTGCTGCTGAGATCAGTTTTCTGTGTGTCTTAGCCTCTAGTAACACACACACACACACACACACACAGAGCTCTCCTGAGGGACCATGTGAACATGCCCTCGAGCACTGGACCACTTCATTTAAACCATTCCCCTGTGCTACAACAAACATACATTAGTGGATTACACACTCAAGGGGAAAGACAACACAAAGGCATGTGCATACACACCTGAGCATGCACTTATTGTGAACACACACACACACTGCTAAAGACATTTGTAAAAGGCACCGTTAAGTGTAAGCACTTAATGAGTAGAAGAGCTGCGATGGATCTGAAGTACAAGACAATGTAACACCTTCAATACTCATACACATAAACTAGGCAAGTTTATTCAATGAAAGCAAGTGTTTTTTTTTACATAGGATTGAAGGTCAGTGATGGTCACAAGCGATCGCTTATGCACCTACTCTACTGTAACATCAGTGGGATCAAACTAAACTGAGTTCAGAGAGTTCACAGCGATGGAAAGCTGGCCTCTTCACATTACTGCTGCTCAGCACCTGACTACATCTGAGCATGATGGGTTTTCATATTTGGACAGGACATTAACTTTGCAAGACAACCTAGCCTAAATAAATAACATACCCATGAAACTGTACAACGACAATGTAAAAGAGCCAAACCAATATATCTCTACTACAACTACTTACAACTACTCTGTAAACAATACATTAATAATTTGAAAAGGCCCTACAACCCAAAGCGGTCCTAAAAGTACTAGATGCTAGATGCTAACAGGAACAACAGTCTGCTTAGTTTAGAAAATGACATCACTTATCATGATAAAAATTATCGAAGACAATAGTCTCCTTATACTGTGATATTGAGGACATTCACTTGCTTTAGTCACATTACCTTGTGTACTTCAATGAGTTGTTTCCTAACATGAACAGTTTTTATCTAATGGGTAGAATAAAAGCTACTGTTCATATCAAAGGCCAGTTACACTTACTACAACAATGGGAGCAGCTTTCTAGAGAATGGGTTGTGTCCAAGTGAGTGCATACATGTGGTTTTTCCAGTAAATGACGATTATTAGAGGGAAGAACCATCAAACCACAACTGATGGTGGCGATGATGAAAGAACATCTACATACTGAGAAAGAGAAGAGGAGGATAAAGAGACCAAGAGAGTAGAAAGAAAAGACCACACAAAAGAACATTATAGAGAGAATCATTAGAGGAGCTATAGGACAAATACAGAGGGTCTCATAACCCGTATCGACCACCAGACAGTGCAGCTATTCTACGCTGCCAAGATGACAAAGAATACGGTTTGAGCTGAAATGACTGGCCTGTGGGCAGGTCCCCTAATCGAAATCAAACACTTCTAGCCCTCACAGATCGTCTAATCAATCCCTCCACTTTTCCTCCCCCCTCTTTCTCCCTGATCGACTATTTCTGAAAATTACGTTGATGCTTTTTTTGAGTAACTGCTCCCTCATTTTCTCTCATGATGGAAAGTGAGATTTCATGCTGGGTCCTTATTAACGGGGGAAATAAGAGGAATAAACTACTTGTGAAGAGTTTTTTTTTTTTTTTTTTGCAGCTGTAGTCGATTCCCAAGATAACAGTCTTGTGGCCTGATTGCCACACAAGAACAAACAGCTCTCCTGACAATTGAAACAGCAGAGACATTTTGTTCTGTTTGGGTCTGATAAGAGTCTGGAAGCGGAGGAAGAAGAAAAAAAACATTTAGAGACTTATGTGGACGACCACTTACATTCAGAACCTGCACACCCACATGCAGAGAGGGTATGGTCAGTTTCCTACAGTTTCCTATCTTACCATGTGTGTGTTTTTGATTTTTTACACACTCATTGGCACTGCCTTCAAGAGCCAAATGGACGACCACAGTAGCAGAACAGAACAGACTGACCCCATATTGAGATAAAACACTTGCTTCTGTATGATGGAACAGAGAGGAAAAAAAATGATTCAAACACCCAAACCAAATGGGGCTTCCCGGCTTTCGAGCCAACTCCAAATGTAGAAGTTTCAGTTCTGAGAGAACAGCTGACACATTATGTCTGTCGACAACAGGATGTAAAATGACTCATCAAGATGTTTTGTGCCGGTCAACTGTATGATCGCGATTTTCTTGGCTCAGGAATGTCGTAAACGCCCTTATTTTCCCCCCCATTAAAGTCCCTGAACCGGGTTCAATTATTTCCTAAAATCAAGCTCCATGAAACAAAACAATAACACAGACAAGTTTACCATCTGTTCGTTTTTTCCTGCAACTCAGAAAAAACATCAAACTGTCTCAGAGTGACACTCTAACCCCAGGAAGAGACAGATGGACACAGAGGATAAAAACAGTACAGAAGCCTGAAGGAACCAGACTCTGGGTCTAGGAGGGGATTGACCAATACTCACTCCTCACCCATAAAATCTACTTGTGTGCACAGTGCCCTTTACCAACACTTCCCTTTCTTGGCTAATGAAACTGCTCAGTGGACACATCTTTTCAAATGCTGAGCAACATAGAAATTGTCTTTTAGTAGACTTCCTCCTTTAATTTTTAATATTTTATTCTCCTGACATTATGAAGCAGCCCACGGCTGAGACTTAAACAGCAACGCCATCAATAAAAATTATTGTCCTTTAACCGTGGATGCTATTGAGCTTTTGTATTTGATGCTATTGATTTGACCCAGAGGTCAATACCAGCTATACCATGAGAGTGTATCCACTACAGCTGATAGAATCAGTGTGTGTACATGTCTCGCAGGCTGTGGTGGCATGTTGTGAGTTGGCAATTTAGCTCTGATTTTGTACTCTGAGATGTGTTGTTAATGTTGTCATACAGCACATCTTATCTGCACTTCATGCCGCTGCACGTTCTGTCTGATGTACTGAATCTATAAATAGCTTTAAATAACAGTAGACAGAGGGTTGCTTGAGTTACTACATTACAGTCTCATGTGAAGGCTGCGGGTATCCCGAGGACAGGAGAAATGTGCTTATTTCTGTGAGTTAGGTTAATCTACTTTTTGCAAATGCAAGTATAAAGTAAAATTTTGAATTAGGTTTAGAAGTAGGTTTGAAGATTTTAAAATCAGAAAGGTGGATCAATTTTGACAAAAATAAATTAAAAGACGGACACATGAAATAAAACCTCACAAATAAAATGTAAGACTTGGACTAAGATTTAATAACTTTTAAGGCCTGATATTTGCAAAAACTTAATTCAAGACATTTTAAGGACGACACCTGGACAAAGGTCAGGTTTGTATAACTTAAACAAATGAAATATAATGTGTTAATTGGTAAACCTTAGGGGCACATTGTGTTACCTTTGGATGGAGCCACAGCTAACTGTTCCCCCCTGTTTCCAGATAATTATGCTAAAATATGCTAAACAGCTTCTGGCTATAGCTTTACATTTACAAGACAAAACAAGACAGTGGTATCGATATCTCACCTATCTCTCAGCAGACCATCTTCACATCGGGCCTAGATTTCATCTCATACAGCACTTTATTAGCCTATATGGTAAATAGATCTGTAAATAATGACCAAATTTCTTTTTTTAGTACTCTTGTACCCTGAGATTAATGGGAACAATAAACATGCTAAGGTTAGTATGCTAACACTCTTGAGACAAGGTCATTTATCTATGTGCACTTTCACACACATGCATGAGCATGTGCCTAGCATTCCCTCATGCTCATCGTCACCATCTTTCTCTCACCCACTAACTCACACACTATCTCACTCACACACTCTCTCACTCACACACACAAGCAGAAGACAGCTGATTTCACTCCAAAGTAGTCACTGTCACTGTAGAGCTGTGAAGACGTGGCTCAGAAAAATCAATCCTGGCAAGCGACAGACAAACCACACAGGAACTCGGGTGAAAAGAAAAACAAAAGACTGGGGGAAGGAAGACAATAACAATGACTGAAACCCGAAAAGAAATGTCAATGGGAATTGATTTGTTCTCTACTTTTCTCTCCTCAAGGGGAAAGAGTGAGTGGTGAAACTGGGCAGCAGCAGCAGCTGTAAAAAGTGGAACTGAAATGAAAAAGAAGCAGAAGTACCCACTTCTGGTTCTTTAACTGTAGACTAGGGACCCACTTTAGGTTAAGGGGCCCATCTGTCATGGCTGTGACTGTACTATAAAATCCTGTGTATATCACTTTGTGTATAAATTATGTGTTATAGAGGAGGGGGTCCTCGGTTGTGTGTGAATGCTGCCTGAATATGAAACAAGAACGCGCTCGGTTTTGGGCGCCATGGGACAGAAAATGTGTTTTATGAGGAAGTTCACTGCACGCACTACATCTGAGCATGTTATATTTGCTAACCTATGGAGAAAGAGAGGGGTACAAGAACAACATGTTGACGAAGAACAGAAGATATGACTTAGTTAACCTGCATAGCAGCATCGTCTGGTTGTGTGACTAAACCTGAGTATACAGATGTTTGTGTAGTGACACATGGAGTTGTGGGAGAAATGCTACTCTGGAGACCAGCAGTTTTCTTCACAAATGTAGGACAAAGGTTCAACAGAATAAGTATTGTGTAAGCTGTCAATAAACTGAAAAACTTCAAGACCATTTTCACACAAATTCAAAACTGAACCTAGAAGAATGAAAATATGGAGACCAGAGAGAGGGCGATGACGTGACCAGTAGAGGAGGAATAGTCACACATGGATTTAAGGGTCGTCCACACCAAGAACAATAACTATAACAATATCTATAAATGGATGATTTTAAAAAATTATTCCAACTAAAGAGGATGGAGGAATCCAAACCCCAACTATACAACGATTGAACACTGACAGCCAATCAAAATTCGCGTTCAAATTGAAATCACAGGGCGTCTTGTTCTTATTAAACAGTTATATAATGTGATATTGTGATGAAAATTACTATTATTTATCACATTTCCCTCATCTTTGAAGAATTTTCTTGAAGCCATATTCTTCTGGGTTGTTTTTTATATTGGTTCTCTGCAAAAGTACCACAGTAGCAGGTCATCAGTATCTATTTTCCTAAGCAGCCAACAGGAGTGCTTGGCGCCACCGTTTAAAGAACATCATCATTAATCAGTGTGGGTGCTCCCATTGTTATCGTTATAGTTATCATTATCGTTATAGCCTTTCACTGGAGGATTTTAATACCTATGTTTTAGCGCTTTTGATTTGATTTCAAGCAGATAAACAGTGCTACAAAAGTGGACACTTTCATACTCTCATTTAGCTGTCCTGTTGTTTGGAAGAAGGAGTCTTTTATGCAAGCTAGAGGTCAAGCTAGCTATTTCTTCGCAAAAATAATCTTGAAATAAGTTGTATATTCTATGTTTTAGCTGATATTTGCCTCCCATGATGTCTGCCGAGTGTTTCACCTAAATTTCTGTGTTGGTAGCTCTTTGATTCTAAGGAGATTCGTGATTAAAGCTTTATTCAAGACAGGTGTGCTGGAAAGTTAAAACACACTGTTGGCTGCAACAGCAATCTCATTAGAGAGATTTAGCATGTCAAGTGTAACCTATTCCTCTTACATTTTCTATTTTAAGGCTATTTACTGCACATTATAATGAACCTGCTCCTGCTTGAGATTCAACTGAAACACAGGATTTTTACACACTGTATGGTTGTGTTTATTCATGACTTCCTCAGCATTGTTACAGTATTCCTGTTCTACTTCTAGTTCTTATGTAGTGAAAGTCAGTGGCCATCAAGCAACATGCCTTTTTCCATGCAATGTGTGCTCACTGTTTGAGTCACTTCGTCAGAGATAGCCTGTGGCCTGTCACCTGCTAGTCATTACTCTCTCTCTCTGACAGAGTCACACAAACAAACACTGACTGTACCACATAGGGAAGCAGGGCATTTATTTCTGTCTATTTTCCTGTCGACACAAACAACATTTGTACTATATAACCAGAATGATTGTAGCAATGACATATAGTAGGATGAACCATAACAGCAATGATAACATCGAGTTAACAACAGAAATCAACCCAAATGGTCTTGAATATAGGACATAACATCACCTTTCTTTTAGTTGTTATGGTGAACTTGTTAACAGTTTCTTAGTTACACACCCAACCAACTCCCAAGGGAAATGTCTGCCTCTGTAACTGTTCACCAGCTGCAATGAAAGCAGGGAGAGTGAACCAAAACGGTAAAAAGTTGCAGGCCATATAGATAAATAATGAGGTGAAACTTACTATAAAGCTCAGTAAAGTGCAGTATATTCAGGTGACAGTTCTCTGTACACTATGAAAGAGCCATTTCACACTCTCACACGATTCACTGATACATAAAACAGCAATTATAGCCACGGTAAAGTAGGTCAGTATGTCTTAAACCGGTATTTCAGCAGGCACAATGTTGACCTGATGGGCTGTATCAGATGTTGTGTGTGATGCGGTTCAACAAACTGAGTGTTTGCCCGGTGTTACAATGAGGTGATGCCATCTAAAAACAGAACGCCACTTTGAGCATGACTTTCAGCTTTTCCATGACCTCACTTCTGGTTTACCAGGTTAGACAGACACCAGCAACACTCACCTAGAGACACTGTTTTTAAAACAGGTTACACAGGTCTGTCAGTTTGAAAACAGGTTTACACTGATCTCTATCTGCTGTTTACTCATCAAGGCAGTTTTTTTTTACTAGCAAGAGTTTTCACAACCTTATAAGCCTCTTTTACACATAATTACTTGTAAATTACTGTGGTAGCCTTAGTTCAGGAACATTTCCAGCCTTTTCACACATACCATTGCAATGCTGGAATAGATGGGGCAAGGGACGGTGTAGCAGATGGGGGTAATGCAGCACTAATGGAAGCCAACCGGCACAAAAACCAACAGAAGAAGCTGGGTCGTGTACACGGTGGAAGACGTCTATTCCCATTTTCAGGAACATGCCGTGCAGGTAGCTGTTTTTATCCAAGGCTCTCGTAGTGTATTAAATATTCAACAAGTTTGCAAGACAAGTAATGCCTCAACAATTAATCTATTAATCATTATCTATTAATTTAACCGCCATTCTGAAATGCACTTTAAAACACTTGAGGACATCAACATGGTAATTCATCACCATCTTCAGACACCTTATAGACCAAACAAACTAATAAATAGCTTATAAACAATGACAATAATTTCCATAAACTGTGAACAAGTTTGGGTTTCGAATAGGTCATCAGCGAAGTCTTGTGATCATCTTTGCTTGATCATCAGGAAAGCATCTTTTGTCAGATGGACGTGACATGTTGCTGCTTTCAGGGGACTTTGCCGTACAGATTTGTCTCAATAATAAGCTAATCATCTAAAGGACAATAGCTAGGTGTATTTAAAATCGAACAGATTTATATTTTAAAAGACCACAGACCATGGATATATGAGACAATGCTTAAACAAAAAGAGCATTCACAAATCTTGAGTAATACTTCTTGTATGATGACATCTTGATGAAATTTGCTTTTCCAATTAACTTTTCCTCTGGAATTAATACCACTCTTAATTTTAAGCCCAGTTGCGAGGACTTTAATAACCAAGACACAGGCAACGGCACAGACACTTTAACCTTCAACAGAATCTTTTTTGTCCTAACATCGGCCCAAAAGCCACGAAGACATTATATAATGACTTCCTGTGACAACTGATTTCGCACATTGCCCTTTAAACAACGTGTTAAAGCCAACTGGCTCCTGACATGTCATGTCTGTCTCTCCTTCCACTATTTGCTAACATCAGTACAAGTCAAACAAAGATCTATGCCCTGAAAGGTCAGGGTGAATGGTAGTGAAGACTCTTTTCTTGTTAAACTGCCAATACCTCGAGTCCCTGATCTTGCTTACTCCGGTCGAAAGAAAAGCAGTATTGACGTCAACAACTTACTTCAATTTTCCTCTTTTCATCCCAGTGGTTTTGTCCCGAAAAAGCAATTAAACCTGTACATCATCAGCCCTTGAACCAAAATCACTTCAAACCTTTTCATTGTGCGGAAACAGAATAATTAAAATTGTGGGTTTAATAATGAACTGAATGCAATACATGAAAAAGGAGACCTTCTGGCTAGTAAATTGTTGCTATTTTGTTATCCATCATCAAATTTTCTTTCTAAAAAGTTGGATTAGTGACTCTGAAGTCAAAGTACTCATTTGGTGGCGTGGTGTGCTTTATGCTGTGTGTGTTCCCGTGGCAGGAGGTTGGTGAATAGGGCCTCCTTTGTGTTTAGGGCAGCTTTACAATGATGTAAACCTGCTGTTGGAGACCACATGACTGCTTTTACTGTTCGCTGGGAGCATGCATTTGTACTTAGACCTGCACTTAAACATGACCACACGTATACACACCCACCCCAAACGTGATATTCCTGAAACACACCTCTGATTCTCCGTCTCCATGCAGCTACACCTAAAAGCTAGTCAGTGCAAGTAACTGAGTAATAAAGGCAGATGTGGAGATTGATATGGGTGGGGTTTGCTTCATGAGAAAATTAATGATGGAGACATCAGACTATTTGCAAGATAGTTTTGCATGTTTTCTACGTCAAAAAGTTGCCTTTTAACTCACATCGACCACCTGGCAGCCAAAAAAATACAGAAACAATAGAAACTTTCTTCATCTCAACATTTACATAATTTAATTGTATAACTATCACACGTCATATCTAGGTTGTCTGTGTTAGTGCGGTGACCACTCAGTCCTGGTACAGCTATGAGTTACTGATGCTGCTGCCAGCAGTCTTATGATGGAGCGATAAACAAAGAGAGCCAGTGTGACATGAACCACACACACCCTTGTTCTCTCATTCAAATATACACACAGGCAGCCACATTAACACCAAGTGAACACACACACACACTGTTCATAAGAATTTCCTAATTCCACCAGAAGACAAGAGGAACACACCGTGACAGATAACGCATGCTCAACATATGTTAGGTGACATTCAGGTGTTCTTCTCCAGAGGAGATGGGCCGATTTGTTATAGTCAACGGACTGGTTTGACGTGAAACAAATTCACAACTGCAACCATCTGTCGAATACATTTTAAACAGCGTGAGTCCCTCAGTCAAATGCTCTACCCGACTCCAACCATACATTCACGCAATTCACACAATTAACCATTTTTTAATAGAATACTTTTTTTAAAACCGTGTCCAGGTTTGCGAGTGTTCAGATGAGGTATACTCCATCTATTGTCATTGTACTGAACTTAAATAAATCCACTATCAATCCACTTATAAACCAAACATCAGTATAACAGGCCATCTGTACGTTAAAACTTTTTTAACTTAATTTTTAAGAGGTGGTTCACCCAACAGAAGGTATTATTTTAACATATCAGTGAAATTCATTGAGAATATAAAGGAGCGAAACCATGTCCACCAACAGTTAAAGAAATGTTTGCCTCCAGAAAAGAGAAGTGCTCCCACAATCACAACTGTTCACTCAGAAATACAGTGCAACAGATCCATGAGCTGAAAAATCCACATAAAACATCCGTAACAGGCTGGCACTGCTGCCAGCTACTTTGACCGAGTTATTAACTCTCAAATCTTTAGTTTGTGGGTGGTGAAGGCTGAAAAATCAATCTGATACAGTTGCTGACTTAACTACAGCAGAGAATCCCTGAAGATATCAAATATTCCTGGAAAATGTGTAAATGTCCCTGGACACCCACTACACAGTGCCAAGGCTAACATGTAAACAGGTTAAATCCTGCCCAAATTACCACCCTGAAATATTTAAAGACACTGCTCCTTGTCTGTAAATGGTACTGACGGAACCACCAACCATCTGAACACAGCAGACCACAACAAGGTCAGTGCACTTTTGGCTCTCCTGCTGGTGAATGTAGTGGAACTAAATGCAGTGGTCTTCAAGCACTGGGTGTTAATCCAAAGGTGGGTCACGTGCGGATAAAAATAGGTCCCCTTAATGTTCTGATGAAAAGCGAACCTGAAGCTACTAACTATAAAGATATCAGCGCGGACTGACTCTGCAACATAAGAACATTTTGGTCACCAACACATTTTTTACTGTCCGATTACTGTCAATTTGCCAATATGTAAAATTTCTCTGAGATTCTTCTCAAGCTGTTAAATTGGGTTGGTTCCACTGATTAAGAGACAGACTCAGGTTATATCTGCTGTTCATTAAAAGTCTTTTTGAGTGCTGTCGCTCCTGTGCTTTCCTACCAAGAATTCTTGTTGTTGGGATGTGGGTAAAGACATACTGTATGACATATACTGTGAATGAACTAGATAATAGAAATAAATCCACATGTACACCCTCCAAAAAATCCCCTTGTGACGCATTTTACCTTCATCAAAAAATTGCAACTCTTAGGATTTGGATGATGCACTTGGCCATATAGTGATTCGATAATATTTTTTCCAACATCTATATATTTACAAACTAACATGCATGCATATATACTCTGACACACAGAAAAAAAAATACTCTTTTTCTTAATGAGGTTTTCACTCAGTGGGTGGAAGATGCCTCCTGTGCCTATGGATAAGCAATTAACTAGCGACAGCCTTATTGCAAATGTTGTGATGTGTGAACATATTCACTTAGGCAACAACATAACAACATAATCCGTTTAAGAATAAGGCGTGTTTTGTACACCACATGCACGCACACACAGGCCCGTTTTGTGCAAAGGAAAGAAAGCAGAGACAGAGGCAAGAAAAGGAATATAAAAGCAAGAATGAGGCAGCTACTCTGTCTTATGATCAATCAATTTTTGCACTGACAGTCCTCTACTATTATTAGAAGCTATGTTTAGCTGCTCTCCTGCCTGGCACACTGTCAAAGACTGACTTCATTATACATTAAATTCTCTAGAGAGTTGAACTTCCAGTAAAATAAAATATGACGTATTGCTCAAAAGCTACCGTGGGAGACTTGGTGCACACATCAGCTCAAGCAATGGAAGTTATGAACTAATTCTTTGTTTGATTGCAAATCAATATCTCAACAAGAAATTACCGCAAATTTCCTGGTTAGATGAGGCTCAGATAAATGAACTCCACATAGTACTGTGTTAACAGTTGCTATACATATAAATGACACACATTTCTGCTTTGTTTCCCTGTGTGAGCTTTGACACAGACGGACATTGACACATGAGATTAACAGCAGGGATGTGTAATTATATTTACAGGTCACAGTTTAAAAGTTGCTTTCCGATGCGTGCTGTTAAGCAAACTTGCACTTTGAAACAATGACACTGTCAAGCCCCAAAGGGTCAAACTGCACAAGGAGGCGCTGATTAAAAATGCAGAATGGGTTTCAACACAAATACCAGCTAAGACTCTGCTCCATGAAATATCCATGGGCTAATCTCAAACTAGAGGGACGGCTGGGAATGTTTCTGTACATATAAAGTTTGGGTTCAAGACAAATAGGCTATCAGCTACCCAGCCCATAAAATATTTATGAGATGACCTCATGCTTTGTGGCAAACCGAACAGTCAGAGGAACACCGAAATGGGATGGGCATGCATGCAGCACTGTATGTGCGTTAAGTACAACTAAAAATAAATGCTGAGTCGCAAAAAAGACTATTAAACACAAGATAATATCCAGTCAATAAGATGTGGACCACTGAACTGGGCGAATAATATTTGATGACTACAAATGTCTATCAGCGGCCTTTGTTGCAGAAAGCATCTTTTGTATTTTGTAAAAAAAATACTAATGAAAATGTTAGCTTTTTCTCAGAGAAACCGCTGAAAAAAATCTCATAAATAATTTACAGTGTAAATTTGTAAACTGTGTTCAATCCCCACAGACTAGCATGAGGCAGACGGATTGGGTTCAGATCAGGTCTTTGAGTCTTTGAGGTTCAACAACATGAAATCAACTTATACAAGCTTAAACAGTACTATCATACATTTTTAAAGGCTATATTATACATAAAAAGCAGTGTTTTCTCAATCTGAAAAGTCACAAGAGAGCTAGATGCCAAAACAGATGTTAAGATACAAATTCAACCAAGCTAAGCCAAAAAAAAAAAAAAAAAAAACAGGACTGTCAAGTGTTTAACTAAATGAGCCTTTACACCATCTACTTGCATCTTGTTGTTAATAACATAACAGATTTTAGTCCGAATAAATAGCAGCACATTGAGCCAACTAAGCGATGATGTAAACTCAGACAGAGTAGAGAGGAGTCAACAAAACACTGGCGAGCAGGCAAGACAAAGAAACCCAAAACTCCAGCCAGACTCCCTCCTTGTTGACAGCCACAAAGCACCATTTCTATTTGTCTCACCTCAAACTGTTGCAAAAATGTCCCACCTTACGTTTGACCCAGGAGGTGTTGTCAATGTTAAAAGAAGAAGCAGACTGCAGCCCATCGACAGCCTACGATGATGGTTTGTTTACACCGAGCTAGCGAAGCTGGCTAGTCCGCTAACAACAGCTGCTAAACCCAAAAGAAGCCAGATAACTCTTTAATGACGCGTGTGCTCGTCTTGACAGCTTAACACATCCACCTATCTGCCTTTTAACATGCCGAATACTGCCCCCAGATGAGTGCAACGCCACGTAAAGAGAGAACAGCGCTGTGCTTTCCCGCTGGCTACTAGCAGATTATGCTTCTCTCTGTTGTTTTGACAGCCAGAATTAGCTGGATAGCAAAGCTGCTAGCTGGCAGGTTACATTCACGGGCGCGCTAACGTTACGCTAGGAAAGTCCTGGGTGGATTCAACAGTCCGAAACAAGCTAGAACAACAATAATAACACGAAATAGTGGTCAGGGTCAGTCGTGTTGCTCACCTTGTGCTGGTGTCTGTACAGGAATCCGTCCTCTAGGTAGTGTAAGACAGTTGACACAGAGTTGTAGTCGCGGCTGTGCTTCTGTCTACTCTGAACGGGGAATCTGCCTGTCGCTAGACTAGACTGGACCCAGCGACGTCGGAGGGAGGCAATCACTGCGTGACGCCGCTCGCATGACGGCTGACAGCCAATCAGAGCGCGGAACTGAGAGAGAAAAAACACTCTGACGATCAGGAACAGGAAGTAACTTTTTTAACTGATAAACGTTGTAGTTTTTGACTCCTTTGGCAGACAAGTGTGTGAAATTAGTCGATATAGCAACATTTATTCGCTGAAACAAGTTCATGTGATAAGTTGTTATATGTTGCCGCTCTGTATTTAATATAAATTGTGTGATAGTTGTGCAACCCGCTCTTTCAGGCAGAAACTTGATTGGTAAGCAGCTGCCATGTGGACATTGAGCAACGTTCAGCTATACATGGTCAAGTAAATACCACCCAGTCTATATATTATCTCTTAAGCCACAAAACAAAGAAAGATTGTATGACACAGCACAACAGACACATGTTTATGCTGCAACTAAAGTCCATTTTCATGATCAATTAATCAAAGTATTTTTGTGATTAAAAAGTCAAATGACTTCTTCAGATTGCTTGTTTCATAGATAGTTTAAAAGTCCAGAGATGATCAATTATTCATGATAAAACAAAGGAAAACAGCAAATGAATTAACTCAAATTGTTTTTAAATGTTTTTTTTTTAATGTATATATGGCAGTTGTTCCAAAATAGTGTCCATGTCCAGGTGTTCCTTCATATTTTGTTACAACCATTGATTATTATTATATCATTACATTCATTTCCCTCTACAGAAGCAAATTCTATTCCCTAAAAAAATCCCTAAACGTTATTTTGGATGCGTCTTTACACTGAAATGAATGCAGGTGTGCCTTGAGATTGGCCTTGGCTTACCCTTTGGGCTTTGGGGTTTTGAAAACCATTTAGATACAGTGAAGGCTGAATGATTAATTCATCAGAAAATTGCTGAGGCTTAGAATAAGTTATGCTCTAGCTGTAATAACACAATTGCTGGTAATTTGCATTAGTTATTCTAAGAAAGGTCATAAATCCTTAACAAGTGATGAGCAACTACAGTATAAATAAAACATGTGCAGATGTGACAGCTCCATCTCAATATCTGAGAGGGGAGGTATGCAGTGAGTCAAAAAATGACTTCATATGGAGAATCACACCATCACTGGATCACCTGCCCTCACTGCTGCCTGGACCTGGGGAGCAGCATGCTAGAGCACACACGCAAGCACACACACACACACACACACACACACACACACACACACACACAGCTACATTGCAATTTTGGTTGACTCTGATTACATGATTGTGCAAATGGATTTATTGTGATGCAAGGCTGTGGCAGCTGGGTGTGTTGCTACACTCAGCAGAGTTCAGCGAAGTCTCACTGGTCTGGTTGATCAGGTTCACGAGCTCACCTCCCAACAAGTTCAGCACCACTTTCAACAGATATCTGACGGGTTTCAGGGGAAGAGATGGCCCATTTGGGAGAGGTGACACTAAAAATGCTGCTGCCATTGGTGTGCTAAAGCAGATGAGTGTATCTGCATGATGTTACCTCAGTACTTTGACATGATAATTATTGTGTGTGAGCAACAAGTTTATCTTATCTTATCACCTCATAACTGACTGATAAGAATCATTGAGTTTATTGATTTATCGCCTTCACACTAAAGGGACAGCGTGTACTTTAGGCCCACGCTATGTAGGTTATGGAGAGTATATGGAAAACAATTAAACAAATAAGAAAAATATGATGTAGAAATTCTCAGGAAGCTGGTTGTGGCTGGCAAACTCAAACACCACATTTACAAAACAAAGAGGTTCACAGTATTCGTTGGATTCCTGACAGTGTCTAACATAACTCATAATAACTCCAAATGATTTTACATAATTTACTCAACACAGAGTTTTATTGATTCTGAGCCGGAGGTTTTTCAGCTAATCAGCTGAGCCGGCTGGCTGGTCTCCATCTCCGTCTGTCTGTCCGTTTGACCAAGCTGAACCTCATGCTTCAAATCATTGATTTTTCTTTTACAGTAGAACTGCTGTGTTCTTTGCCAAGTGTACGCAGGCACATGATGTGAAGTGATTTCAATCTCGTCTGGTTGGGGTATTGTGGTTTCGACATAATGTTTCTCTGTAGTCACAGGATGAAGCGCTTTAAAATAAGGCATGAATGGTTCCTTTAAAATGGTCTGTTTCATCCATTTTTCTCCGTTGTCTGTCTTTGTCCTTGGAAATTAAGATGATACGCAATGCCTAAGAGTTCTGGGCTAACTGTAAGTCATTCTTTATTATCTGAAACAGGATCTCTCAGCATCATGGTCGTTTCCATTCGTCAGTATGTTTTCGAGTAATCAGATGCATCATCTCAGTCATTTACTGTTTACCAGACAGCCTTATCCAGCAAATGAACTATGCTTCGAGAGATTAGGAGCAGTGAACCCACAGTGGTGGCGACATGCTCGTCACATGGCAGCAGGGTATTGCATTATGTTTGCATAACCTTGATTTCTGATTGCACCATGTTCTCATTGCCAGTGCAGCATTTAAATATTCCTTTGTTGCTCTATCCATGCAAGTGTATGTGGGGATATGTGTGCCAGCCAGCCTCTCCTTGGGTAATGTGGCTGTTTAGATAACCTGTTGCTGCTGCTGCTAATGCTTCCAACTGGAGCAACAAAGGCAAAGCCAACTTGGCTGCTTTAAAACTATGGCGATTATTTAGGGGCTTGGCTGGACTTTAAAGAAATAAATCAATCGGCAGTGCGTGGACAGTATGTGTGTTTCTCTCTGTGCTGTTTCAGAAGATACAAACCAAAGGAATAACACTGAATCCAATCTCTATTGGCGTCTTGTTGCACCGTGCACACAATATGTGTGTCTAGTTCAGACACGTACAGCAGCGGTTTCCACATCGTGTGCCAAGGAAAGACCAGGTGTGCAGCGGGATTTTGTTACAACCCTACATCATTATTCCAATATCCAACATTAATGAATGACTTTTTAATTTATCATATCAGTATTTTGCACACATTCATTTCCCAATGCAGAGAGCAATTCTATAACATGAAAAATCCCTTAAACATCTTCAAGGGAACACCAGTATTCTGCCGATCATGCAACTGTCAGATCATGGGAATTATTGGAGTTTGACAACTTAAAAGCCCTGATTTATATACAGTGTGAAGAGCGATAACAAGGCAGTGCAGTTGACTTCATTTCAAGCTTTGAGACCTCTGTGTTGCTGCTTTTATGTAATTTTACAAAGTTTCAAATGAATTCTTGTATCAAATTTTTGATGGTATTATATTACTTTTCTATTTTCATATTTTGTTTTATATACTCTGAAAATATTCCACATTAAATTTAGATTGATTCTGTATGTAATTTCGTTTTTAAAAAATATTTATATTTTGTTTCATTGATAAATATGCCTTTGATACACAGGTAAGGAGTATATTTCCTGTGTTGGTGGATTGAAATCTGGTGTGTCAATTTATTTATGAATCCATTTGCTTCCCTTTCTCTCCCTCTTTTGTTTGTGAGTATGTTTTTCAATATATAATATAGTATTGTTTACTTATGTATGCATATATTACTCCATTTCTGTGTGAAAAAAACTATAAAAAGCCTTAGAAAATTAATTTAATTAATAAACCTTTTGAATTATTTTGTTAATGAATATTTCATGTGTAATAAAGTGGTCTGTCAAATTTTATAACAAACATTTCAGAAAAAGTTTGAAATAAACTGACGTAGAGGACTGAAAAAGACTTGTCTGGTCGCATTCATGTACATAATCTCCTTTAAATTGGAAACAGCTTTCCATCAGCTGGCCTGGCAGTGATGTGCGTCAGTGTGTTTTATAGAGATTGTTTGTGTTGCTGAACGATACCCAGCTGCCGCAAGTCGCAACAGGTTGACCACACCTGTCATCAGGTGTATAATTTAAATCAAGTGTTTATTCATTCTACTCACTTTTAGGGTAACAGTGTCAGCTCAAGGTTTATTATAAATTGCAGGATTGTCAACACAATTTGGGACTACAACGTGTCTTCACATACTTAAAACAAATAAACAACTAAAGCTAAGACCTTGATTGTTCCATAAACAGTGTGGCAGATACAGTGATGGCATCCGTGGTGAAAACGAGTCTGATTGCTGCTGGCATGATCCCACATTTGATCTAATGAACACACACACACGCACAGGGTGTGATGGGAGAGAAGAGCTCCAACGACGTTAACAGCCACACCTCATTCTCTCGTTCACAGGTCATGGAAAGTTTCATGACGGCTGTATTTAGGCAGAGTTGTTGCAAAGAGAGGAGCGGCTTGTAGATTGATAATCATGTTGTTTATCGTGTGTAAAATGCAGTCCATGTATTTGGTATATTGCCGTCCTGAATTCTGATTCTGATAAGGTGGTTTGAGGTCGGCTCCACTGATGGATTTTATTTGCAGGTGATGATGCCATAAATATTTTTATTTTGCAGATTGCATGAGCTCTTTTACAACTGTTTTTGCAACGAAAAATAACTGTGTTTTTGAAAAGAGGATGTTACAGGTTCAAATACAAACTGTAGCAACTGTCTGTGTTGCACCATTGCTCAGTGATTTGCAACTTTTGTTGGTTTCAGGTGTGACCGCTTTACACCAGCTGCAACAGAAACCGGTAATGAAGTTAAAGGGTAACTCCACCAATTCTCCACATTAAAGTGTGTTAATAGATCTTGGTGAAAAAGTAGTATAAAGCATTTTGTGGCTCCAGCTCTTATTGAATCTGCGGTAGCATCCCGAGCAGATTAGATATTCTGGTTGAGCAGGACTGAGCGGTCCATTCTGCTCCAGCCAAAGCTTGTAGAACGCATATGGATGAATGAGCTTACAGATAAGTGGCTGAGCATTTGTGTTGACTTGGTCTTTGAGCTCTATGTGTGTGTGTGTGTGGGTGCGTTTGACAAAGACAGAAGAGGAGAAATAGACAAGAGAGCGGTCGACCCAGCAGCACAATATGAATGCATCCACTGTGTTTTTGTGTGTGTGTGTGCGTGAGGGAGCGAGAGAGAGAAAAAGAGTGCGTCTTCCTCACTTCGGCTAATCCAGATCAGAGAGTTCGCCTACGGCTGTCTTAACTACAACAGCTGCCGGCTAATCTACAGACAAACATACCATGTGCAAGATGCCATAGTACAGTTTGCTTCTGGCTTCATGCACAAGAGTAAAATGATCAAAAGTAGCTTTGTCTCGGGGAGACAGCATTCGAAATACAGCGAGTAGTACCGCCTGTATCCCACTGAC
The DNA here is from genome assembly GCA_039737535.1 of Lagodon rhomboides. Taxonomy (NCBI): domain Eukaryota; kingdom Metazoa; phylum Chordata; class Actinopteri; order Spariformes; family Sparidae; genus Lagodon; species Lagodon rhomboides. Next base: position 11,397,536 of record CM077805.1, on the reverse strand, counting down.
ATCCTTACAGATTTTTACACTAGAAAAAGACAACGAGCTCTGTACAACTGAAGAACGTGGCTTCATTTCATCTGCGGTGATACACCTTTTTTAAAGGCTGTTTTTATCCAGATGCTCTCCAGAATTGTTGCTTTCTCCCTTGTTGAGCAAAGGAAGAGCAGAAACCAGAGCTTCAGATCACAGCTCAATGCAAAAAAACAGCACAGAAATAAGAAAACATGCTGAGATAAATTGTATATACCAGACTAATTCATGCAACTCTTTGCTATAAATAGGCTAGATCTTTTTTCGCCGCCCGCCCCTCAAACATCCTCCGTCCGCCACTGTTTGCCTTCACATTTTGACAGCTGGCAGTCAAACACTACAAGGTCCCGCAGCTAAGAACCAGCTGGGTCTCATTATTGCCCGCCAATGAGCACTGTGCTGACGTTCCAGGCCCGTTTGCCACGCAGATGTGCAGAGACACTTTTTGGCCTTTTTAAAGAGCCCAGCGGCTGCATGTTTCGCTCGCTAGGCTGCTTCGCCGCGTCTCCAGGAGGAGTGGAGTCGAAGCTGTACAGAGGAAGATAAGGGAAATGTTTATAATGGAGTCTAGGCTGCAGGACAGCTCGAGCTCACCAAACACCTGAGGAGATGGAAGTCAAAATGCAAGGTGATAGAGGTGGTGGGAACAAAATTAAAAATGTTTTTTTTTTTAGGGAGCCTGGCTTAAACCAGGAAGAAATAAAGTTAGAATTTAGAAAGGGACTTTATACCCCCCCAAAGCTTTTTGAATGTTGCTTTAACTGTAGTATGCAAAGCTGTAGACAGATTGATAAAGGGTAACTCCACTCATTTTCCCAAAACAAGCAAAAAAGCAGTATAAATGCTTTGGTTGCACCAGGGGAAGCTGCATGTAATCTGATAGATTGGCTCGAGTGATGTCACTCAGTGACGAAATTGCATTGTGGGTAATGTAGACACCAGGTTTTGAAAAGCATCCGGTGGTCTGATCCTTTAACATTGTTTCAAACCATGGGCAGTTTAAAAACAAATGATCAAAATCAATACAGAAGAACCAAAAATTTCGCCTTTTCTTTCTTTGCAAAACCTGGTGCCTACATTACCCACGGTGCAACTCAGCCACTGAGTGACATCACAGGAGGCGATTTATCAGATTACATGCATTTTCATCTGGAGCCACAAGACGTTTTTGTTAGATAAAACATGATGAAGTGCCCTCCAGGGTGCACCTTCCAATTCACTACAAATGTCTGCACACTGGTGCCCCACCACATACAGCCGGTGGCCCCCCCTTTTTTTTCCGCCCCTGCCCCACAAACACCCTGAGTCCGCCAGTGAGTCGAGTTACCCTTAAAGTCAGCAAAACACACTGATGCCAGAGCCAACTTCAAGACATTCACACTGCTCATCCCTCTGCAGGAACTGTAAAAAAAAAAGTACTATAAATGCAAAAGAACAGACTTAAAAAATAAAAATATGACTATGATAAGAAATAAATCTAACCTGAAACATTCTCATAAGAGAAAGAAAATGCCAAATAAAAAAAAAAGAGAACCTGACTTTTTGTTCGCTTGTTTTAGAGACGAATAGAATCAAATTAGCAGCATCAACAGCAGCAGATGGCTGTCAGGTGAAAAGGATTAGAGAGGTTACACTTTCACTCATCTAATCCTATAATACAAAGACATGTACACACACAAACACACACACACTTCACAACACACTCAGACACATGCAGCGAACCATCAGTGTCGAATCATTACATGAATACTAGTCTTTGTGGGAATAATCAGCAGCAGCAGTTTCGCCTGTGATGAGAACATCAAGCACACAAAGCGCTGGGAGTGTATCAGGTGAGGGAGATTACGACGGTACAGTAGGTCGCCACGCCGCTCTGGTCAGTGGTCAGTCTAATTGAATTAGCAGTGAGCGGCTAAAAGTAATGGGATTGCTCATCGTTGGTTGGGTCACTGTTCGGACCTGCTCAGCCGTGACATTTAAGTGCTAAAAGTTGTTAGAGTTGTTTGGCTGCCGGAGCTTTTAAAGAGAAGGGCTGAAGTCACACTGCTGGTACCATAAAGTAACACGCAGAGAGAGAGAGCGCAGGTTAAATGACGTAGGCAGTTAAAACTCAGCAGCCTCAGTGGAGCAAATGAGGAGTCAAGCTGTCTGAACATCTGATGGGATCAAAGGTCTCGAGGAGGCGGGAGGAGGTGAGGATTCACCGGAGCAAACAAGCACAGCTGCTGATAAATTAACTGTAAAACAACTTCACCAACACACATAATATTTTACTTTTTCATGCTGGAAAACAATACACTTATAAACACAGTGTGGTCAGTACTGCAATACTGAGTAATTTCATAATTTCATAATTATATTTTCATTGGTGTATGATCACTTGAAACTATGAATCGTTATGTTTTCGTGACGTTACAATGAGCCTTTTATATCTACAGAGGGAAAGGCAGGGTTCCTACAGTAGCCCAGAACGGACAAACTAAACACTGGATCGAGAGAAGGCTTTTTGGGGAGGGTGAGATGAGGGGTGTTCAGTTGGTCACAATTTGCATGCCACTAAAGTGTACATCCTGGACCTCTCAAGGTAAATGTAAGATAGACGCTAGGTTTTGTGTTAGGGGATTATTCTTTATTGTATATATATGTGTGAAGTGTGCAAGCTATTCTTATTGGGAGAGCTTAATTGTGAGATGGTTCAAGAACCTCGAGTCAAAATTCCATGAAATTAAAGAATCTGTAGAGGGTTGAATAAATTCCAAATTTTAGATAATTTGATTATAGTTAAATAGTTAGATTACATTTTCACCATTTATCAGGCAAACACATTTTTTTTAAAATAGTTTTTTGTAGTCCATGAAACATTTCTGGAGCTTCAAAGCAAAACAGCGTTGCAGCATTCTGCAAAACTGAAGTAGATGGGGACTTGTTTTTTTCAAATGTACAACAACAACTGATGATGGATGTGAAGTGGCTCCATACAGCTTGTCTGGCATAATCCAAATCTTTGAAAGCCCAGAGATCTCAAATTGATTTGAAAAGACCTTATTTACATCCTTGACAACATACTGGAGCTCGTGCACCCTCCTCAGATGGGATGCGTGCTAACACTTTTAGCTCAACAGTTACAGTGAAATTTTAAAATATTGTCTTTTCAAATCAATTTGGGATCTATTCTGGTGACTTTGATTATGACTGACAGGCTGTATGGAGCCAAATATCTTTCAGTTAGTCCCAATCTACTTTAGTAGAAGAATGCTGCAACGCTGTTTTGCTGTGAAGCTCCAGAAATGTTTTGTGGACTACAGATCTTCAACCGACTTTCCATCAGCATGAGGGTGAGTAGATCATGACTGCAATTTCACTTTTGGGTGAACTAATCCTTTAATTCCTTAATAGGTGTATGTCTTACAAAAATACTGCAGATTAAATTACTTGTTAGAAATTTAGAGAAATAAAATTGTCTGACATTCAGACTACAGTAGAATGACTTGCTATATTAGTCCGTTTCCTTCATTCATGTTGTGAATGTCACTACTGTAAGTCTGTCCGTTGTGCTGCATTACTTCCCGATTTAGCAATCGCAGCATCATATTCCAAAACAGCCTCTGAAACGACAAAGACTTGTTTGTCGACGTCTGGGAACAGAGCGAATCTGTTCTGTTTCGTGATCGGACTTTTCCAAAAGAACCGCAGCAGACTCAAAAACAGAACGACGCCTCATTGTCGAAAGGAGACTAGTTTATCAAAAGAATACACAATAATACTCATGTATAAAACATAGAAAACAGAAGATGAAAAACAATAATAAAATATACCTTCTTCTTTTAAAGTAGCACATAATAAATTGCAGTCCTCTCTGTTTTTTTCCCCACACAGCATGTTCAGTCCTCCTCTCTGTCCTCTTCATGTTCGCGTCGATCGATTGGAATACACTGTGCATTTACAATAATCTCAACCAATACAAATTGCAAAAATTCACGGTATAATTATTATAAAATGTTAAATTGGCGGCAAAACTGCCGGAGTTGACACCACAGGGCTCCTTGTTGACTTAACAAGTTGCATAACAGCGTGAGATGAAGAGGTCCACTCGCGGTGAACGTGTCTCTTAGTGCGGGGTTCATTAAGGCGGATACGGCACATTACTCGCGCTAATGGAGGTTTTGCTCGCTTCACTGTCAGATGAAGGTCGCCGAGCCGCGCTTGTCAAGATGGCCGCGGCCTCATTAACCCGCTCGGACACACTTGTCAGCTCACAGGTGCTGGGAGTCTGCTCTAACAGGAGCGGCGACAGGGAGGCAAATGGATGAAGTGTGTCCCGTCAGTAAGTGTTTTTCACTGCACTTCTGAGCAGAAATCGACAGCGGGGGAAATTCCAATTAGCCGCGTTGCCGGAAAACAATCAACCAAACTTCCTTTAACTTTTCCCCACATTTTTTTTCTCCATTCGCCCCCTCCCCAACATGCGATTCTTCTTCCGTTCGCTCTCGTCCATCTGTTTGAGTTTCGGCTGTCCTCTCCTCGCTTTGCAAGTGTGTTTGAGCAACTCGCGCATGCTAGAATTGCTCTTTGCGAGGTCAAAGGTCGACCGTTCAAATGGGTTCAAACTCCAAAAGGTCTCAGTTTTATGAGTCCAAACTGTGCCTCGGGTTTGTTCGAGCCTCCTTAAATAACAATCAGAGTTGTACATTTATTTATTACTTAATTATATATTTATTTCATCTCATATTTTTTTTTATCACACTGGTTGTATGTGTCCCTCTTTTCAGGATCCAGTTGTTCCATTTTTCTAGGTCCGTTTATCCTTGATGTCCTTTTTTCTGATCCCTTTTTCTCTTTCCATTCTTCTTCCCCTTCAGGGTTGTGATCAGGATGTTACACCGGACAGGAAGTGAGGATGACAATGGTGAGAAAAAGGAATCTCCGTTGAAAAAAACTGTTGTCCCAAGAGCATGATCGAATTCCTCCTTCTTCCCACATCTGTTTCTTCGTCCCTGCCGGTCTATCTCTACGTGATTTGCGCTCAAAAAATGGCTGCGCAGGTGTTGATAAAAGAGAGAAGGAGGATTAAACCTGTGCATCTTAACTTATCCTGAACAAAACCCTGAAAATTCACCCTCCTGTCTTCCATCCGTCACCCTCCCGCTTTATCTCCGCTCCCTCTCCTCCTTTCCAGTGCTATTTACACACAAACTGGTCCACGAGCGTCGTGCAGCGCTTGCACTTGACGTAGCAGCACCAGTGGAACTTGCAGTGGCAGCGCTCGTGCTTGTAGGTCTTGAACTGGTCGTACCCCCGGCCGCAGCACATGAGCTCGCAGCCGTCCATGCCCTCCGAGGTTTTGTTGCACAGGCGGCCCTGCGTGCCCAGAGAGCCCGTGGTCTCGTTGCGGAGGCAGTAGTCGGGGCTCGGGTCGATGTAAACCAGATCCTCCGGGGTCGGGGTGTTGAAGCGCTTGTCGACCTGCTCCAGCTTGCCCTGTTGGAGAGAGGCAGCCGGTGTAAGATTTCAGATTGTTTTTCAGTGCAATTCTCTTCAGTGTTTTGTCCATGACAGTATATTACACTGTTCACAGTGTAAAATATGAGTATTTCTATTTCTTACCTTATTATTACATTGTTTATTTTTTACTATTATTATTGTTTATTGCAATATTACTGTCCTTTGACTGCCGTGATGAAGAAATGTCCCCGTTTGCGGGACAAATAATTGAATTCTGATTCTGATTCTGAGTTCAGTACCTTGCGTCCAATGCGCATGGCCGCCGCGCTGTCGTACTTCTCCTTCAGGAACTCCCCGACGCGCCTGAAGTCGGCCAGCTGGAGCCAACAGGTCTTCAGGCTGCAGGAACCCGAGACGCCGTGACACTTACAGGCCACGTTCGCGAGGTTGTACACCGCCTGGTGGGAAGAGAAGGAGAAGATAGATGTGATTGGTTTTCTTATATCTGATTTCATTGCTGTCAGGGACCAGACAGAAACACCAGTGCTTCTTTTCCAACAATAAATTCACACTATAAATCACACTTGGGGGCTCAGAAAATGTTTGTTTCCAGAAAATAGACAGTTTGTTGGTTTAATGTAGAATAAAAAAGCCACTTTTGCCTTAATCTTCATTCCCTTAGAAACCATATGATTGTTGTAAAGTAAAAAGACAGAGGGAAAATAAGAATGGGAAATGAAAATGTATTTGTATCCTGGACCTTAAAATACATTCATGAAATGACCTTGCAGACTGAATCTGACCTGGAACATTATGTTGGAGAGTAGATCTGCTCTATTTGCTGCTGCGCTGCTACCATCTAGTGGTGAACATGTGCTACCACGCCCTCCTACTACTTGGGATTAAATGTGCTCAACAAATTGCCCCTGGAAAAGGCAAATCCAGATAACAGATATGATCAATAACAGTAAAGTTGTTTCACCGATGCTGCCTACAAAGACAAAATGCATTAAATAGCCTCAATATTTGATTAAAACTGGCAAGAATCTGACTTTTGTTGTAGTTTTTACCAACATAATAAAGATTACACCTTAAGAAATGTTTACTTTTAGTTAAAATTGCATATAAAAATACATTTATCATGAAATAAAGGTAAAAAAAAATCTGGTTTGTTTTAGCTTTATTTCATAATGCCTAAAATTAAGGCATTCCAACCGTTCTATCTGTCGCACTGCTCAAATCTTTAAATACGCTGCTGACAAATTAAATGGGAGGGGGGAAAAAAAAGAAAAGAATAATGATGGTAGTGAAACCACATGTATTATCCTCATGTGCCAGCTGTGCACTTACGCAGCGTATGCGCGGCCGCACCTCTCTAAAACTGTCTTTAAACGCCAATAAATCCAGAAAGATGTTTTTCCGGTTGTCTGTCAGCATTGTGCACTGGTGCGAAACCACCTCCTGTTAAAACGTGCGGTTAAACAGACAGCCAGAAGGAAAAATGCAAAGCGAAAAAAAAAAAACATTTTTGCTCCGTATGTGCTGCTCTCCTCGGCCGTTCCACCAAACTAAAACAAACAGCTGACTGAGAATAGACGGCAGAAAAAATGCGGCTCCATTGTAAATCAGGTTTCCCACATGATTATACACAGAGAGCAGTCATTTCAAAGAACACATGCAGGAAAACTATAAGATGACTTTTTTATTAGTTTAGCTTTCAGCAGATTATAGCGTCCAATAATAGAAAGGTACACCAATCTGCCATTTTATCACTTTTTCATGACACCGAGCCCCAAACGTCTCTTCTTGAATCGTTTTAAACAAAGACCAAATGTCTAAAAACATAAATGCAGACGTGATTCCCATTCTGAACCCTGTAAAATCCTACCACACGTTTCCAACTAAATGTTTTATTTTGAACCTAAAAAATGAGTATTGGTATCTCCAAACAGTGTTAAAATAGATAAAATAAACTCAACAGGAAGTACAAGATTTATGGCTCTAGCAGCGGTGAACTTTAGGGGGAGCCCTCCGCTCACGCAGCTTCAACTACATTCAGAAAACAAGTCACACCACACACACACACACAGGAATGATACCCTGCGTTATGCGACTAAACATTCCTTGTTTCAAGTTTGCACCAACGGCCACTGAGACATATTTGCTGAATCAACTATTTTGAATTCTCCCACCGCTCCGTCTCCTCACATCGCCTGATCCCAATTACCTTCTCACCTCTGTTAACCCCCTGCATCCCGAAACACCCCCCCTGACCCCCAACCTCCTGCTCCCCCCGCCGTCCTCTACTTTACTACCCAGCAGGCATAGCACTCGGCACCCTCCAATCCCGTGATCCGACCCCCGTGACCCTCAGAGCCGAGGACAATGACATTTTGTGAGGTTAGAAGCCTGTGGCTCTGTTTCGGAGAGTTTCTCAAATTTTTTTTGCAACAGTTTGGATTTAAATGTTTCTCTTTATTGTTCACAGCAAGAGAGGAGTTAATGGGAGGTTAAGGATTAGTTTCATACAACACCGGGAGGAAATTCTTATATTTTATGGCTCCTAGTTGTTTTACGAGCCTTCGTGTTTCCTCAGATCCCCCACTGTGAGGTTTATTAGAGGTTCGGAGCCACGGCGGTAAAAAAATTAGGGATGCATCTCTTTATTTTATGTAATGGCCCCGAACTATGTTAACAGTTTGAAAGATATGAGGAGGCAAAATCACTGGAAGTTTACGAGCAACCGCCTCAAACAGACCTTTTAACTTTTAACAAGTCTTTTTCTCTCTAAGAAGTCTTTTATTTTATTACTCACTTATGTTTCCTGTACTTTATTTTTGCAGATTTATTTATCTGAGCTGCATCCTTTGAATGTTACTATGGAAACAGCTCATTATCATTATCAATATTAGGAGCGCCAGGAACCTCGCGCTGTCAAATTAAACCATGCGTCTACTGTATGAGTCTGTGTGTGTCCAGCATCACACTGAGATGTGTGGTGGGCCGTGCCTGCTGGGCGCAGTGACACTGGACCTGCTGAAAACACACTGACACACACACACACACACACACACACACACACACACACGGGCAGCCATCCGTGGTAGAGACACGGTCTCTGTGTCAGGCACAATAGGTTCAACTCAGACAGGGGTTAGGGGTTAGGAGCCGTGTGTGTGTGTGTGTGTGTGTGTGTGTGTGTGTGTGTGTGTGTGTGTGTGTGTGTGTGTGTGTGTGTGTGGTGTTAGTGCTAGAACGGGACAGAAATAGAGAAAATAGCCCGCCCTTTGTGACGGGATCAGTGAAGAATGAGGAGTAAAGATAGCCAAGAAGAAGCATACACTTATCTTCTTGTTTTTAAATAATCAAAATATAGTTGTGACATTAAATCTCTGTTTTTGTTTACAGCTACTTTTGTGACCTGCTGCCGGCCTGATTTGCTCCGCTCGTGCTCTACTTTTGCTCAGAGCAGCTGCGATGTGGGTGATAAACTTTGCAGCTGTAGAGAAACCGACTTTCACACTGATTGTTGGTTTGGTGGTTCGAATCAGCAACCTTCAACTAAATGAAGGCACCAACCAGGGAGTAAAACACTAAGATCTGTATCGATGAGAGAATGTGTTGCGATCCTGAGTCCTGTCTAAAACTTCTGTTTTTCGTAAAGAACAGCTTCAGCTTGTGAATCGAAGACGGTTCTAACAAGATCATTTTTTGAAAATGACATGAGAGCGTTGCTTTGGCTCAAGCTGAGGAACCGGGTTCCTCGGCAACAGGCCCGTCGGTGAGAGACGTCACCATGACTGGCTGTTTACCTGAGCAAAGAAGGGAAAGCCTCTTAAATGTAAGTCTGTCTCTTCCTCTTTGCCGGTGACATTTACAACTTTTTTTTATCAGACACTCTGATGCTGAAAGAACCCTCCCTGATGCCCCTGTGGTAGATAAGATAAGATAAAGTGCCTTCTAGGGTGCCCTTCCAGTGGACAGATAGTGAAAAGTTGTTTTTAATTAACCTGGGTTTGGAACTTGTCCACTATAAATAATCTTTCTGCGTGCTGGTGCACCACCGAATACAGCTGGTGCCTTCTTTGTTTTTCTCCGCCCCTGATCACCTCAAACATCCTGAATCTGCCGCTGATCTGACATATTCTAGATTAGAAGTGGCTTTATTAGCGAGAGTGGTGTCAGAAAACACTTTTCATGACATATGTACAATCGCAGAGTTATTCTTTTCTCACTGGCAGAATGTATGAGCTTGTAGGCTGTCGTCTGTAGTCTTTGCGGTGTGTTCAAGTGCAGCTTTTCAGGACTACATTTGCTTTAACTTACACATTTCTATTGAGGGAAATATTCAAGCTAAAGACGGTATTATTTAAAAGCTATACTGTTAATACAAATAGAAACAATCTGTATGTAAATTTCAGCAATTTAGATGTTATTTATTGTGTCACACTTGATATCTTTGGAAACCAAATGTTATTGATCAGACTTGTGTGTGTTTGCACGATGCAACGTTCAAGCCAGTTCTGATATTTCACCTGCAACTGAGGACAAAAGCGGAGATACGTGTTCAGTAGTCGGGGGAGTGTGACGGAGGTCCATCCCTCACCCTGCGTCTCTGTCTCCAGACGCTTGTACACACAGACACACACAGACGACCACGTTGTCCTCTCTGCACACAAATCAAATGAAGCTGAGCGCACACGCACACACACACACACACACACACACACACACAGCAAGCGGCACGCCCCTGTCACCTCCACAAAAGCCCTGCGGTTTGCCTTGTTCAACCAAGCAAGACAAATCCCGCTTAGGACAAACCGGCGTGTCCACGAAAGAAAAAGGGAGAGAGAGAGAGGGGAAAAAGAGAGAAGAAGGGATGAGGAGGAGGAGAGGGGCTGCCTTCCTCTCCTCCTTTTCATCTCTCTCTTCTCCTCTCTTCCGTTTCGATGGACAGACAACAATGAAAACCAGGGATCAAACAGGAGAGGGGAGGAAAACTCATTCAAAGGAGTGTGTATGTTACAGAAAGGCTGAGGAACCCTGTGTGTGAGAGAGTGTGTGTGTGTGTGTGTTAATGCTAAGGCTGCAGCAGTAGATCTGTCTCCCTCATACTCTCTCCTACAGCCCCAATGGGACCCTCAGCAGAAACACAACCTCTCCAGACCCTCACCTTTGACCCCTGATACACACACGCGCAAAACCAGGCTCACTGTCTCTCACACAAATCAAACGGAACACACACACACACACACACACACACACACACACACACACACACACACAGCGTCTCTGTCTTGCAAACAGCTTAAACAAAGCCCCTCTAACTGAAGATAAACACATTCTCCTGGTCCAGTGTGTACCAGAACGGGCAAATGGACCTTTTACGAGGGAGGCGTGTGTGTGTATGTGTATGTGTGTGTGTGTGTGTATATGTGTGTGTGTGTGTGTGTGAGTGTGCAGCTCACTGGAAGGTGAACGGTTTCTTTAAGTGCATTTCTTGTAAGCCGAAAGCATTTCCGAAGAACTTTAGTTCAAATATCTAGTTGGAAACTTCTAATTGTTGCTGTACGGCTACCAAAGTGGGCCAAAAAGCCCCACGAACCGTCTGTGTCATGCAATGTCATCATACAATTAGCCATGTTATTGTCCATTGTGTTCCTGCAATTATATGTGTGTATGAGCCTGTGTGTGTGCGTGTGTGTGTGTGTGTTAATTCACTGGAATGTGCATTGACCTGGCGACCTAGCCAGACTCCAAGGGCGTTAGCAGTTATACCATTTGGACCCTCACAATAAATAACTTACACACACTCACTGCCAGGTCAGGCAATAGGGGGCCACCTTGACACACACACATTCCTTTAAGATATACAGAAAAAGTGTGGAGACCTCTAAACTTAAAGCGGCTGCAAAGAAGTTTGATTTTTCTGTTGATTCTGGCGCCCCCTGTGGACAAAAGCGGTACGCGCATCTAGAGATCTTGATAAGGCTAGCATGTGCATCCACCAGACTACAGAGCAGCTTCAGCTTCTTTCCTCAGGCGCTCCACCATGAAAAATTGTTTTAATTTTATTAACACATACACTTTTAAAGCAACATTATGCAGAAATTGGCATTTTGTGCGATTTGGCGCCCCCCTACAGTTTCTGAGTGCAACACCACTGTCGTAAATACAAATCCCAGGTCTGTAACAATTGTCAGACGTAACGTAGGCGCTAACTACGAACAAACTCACTACGCTAAACAATGTTATTGGTTGAAAACTTGAATCTTGAAGTAAATATATGTAACGCTGTGATCCTACCCTCTCACTGAAGTTACGTAGAGCAGAAACAAGTGATGGGGGGGCGGAGTGGCTGAGACAGACACCATTCACCCCGTTACAAGACATTGTAGCATCAACATGATTTTAAAGCTGATATTTTCAGGTTAAAAAGTTACATAATGTTGCTTTAAACTAAAATTCTCCCACATTGCACCTTTAACTTCATGCTGAATCTTACCTGTCTGCCCGCCTCATTATTCTGCAGGTTCATGAGCGTCCGGGCGTGCTCGATGGAACCCCTCGGGTAATTCTTCTCCCTCTCCCTGGCGTCCACGAACTCCCGGGCGAATCTGTAGCCGTAGTGCACGTTGTCGCCGCAGCCGCCCCACAGCCAGTCGCGCGGCAGGTCACGGGGTCGGGCGGAACGGCTGCAGCCGCAGGTGGAGAGCTCGCCCTCGCGGCACGCCCTGCTGATGGCGTTGACCACGCCGGCCGCGCTGATGGAGTAGGTGAAGGCCGTTTCCCTGGAGCCTGATGGGGGGTTACATAAAACTCTTAGATGACTCACAGTAAGCTCTATTTTGACATCACTTTGTTTTTTTTTTTAATTAGGGCTGTAGTTAAGGTGTGTGTTCGCTGACAGGAAACACTGCACAGGTTAACCCCCCCTCTCCCAACACACACACACACACACACACACACACACACACACACACACACTGCAAACAGCCCCACACCCACCTGACCCAACAATAGACAATAGATGTGATTTGAGGCTCTAACTCTGGACCTGGTTAAACTCAAGAACTTTAAATACCAGCTCAGTCATCCATAGGACACGAGCAGCATTTAATGAAGTAAACATATCAGTTTTCCCATGAGGCATTTGGGTATACCTGTCCTGTTTGTGGCTGGTCAACCCTTATTTGTAGCCAATAATACCACTTGGAAACATGGACACTTTAAGTAAGAAAGGCAAGAAACTCTGTACAAACACCTACATTCAGATTCTAAATGGTCATTCACACTTACTTACATACATAACAACATAAACAGACAACAGGAGAACATCTACACTCAAAGCCTCGACCAGCCCTCCGTCGTTTGCTTTGATGCTTTACATCCAGCAGACGGGTCCATATTAATGATTTCTGCTCGCTCTCTACACTAACACCATCCAACACCGCGTTACGCTGTGGAATACACATCACAGCCCGCATGTCTATTCTCTGCACTAACACACAAAGCTTTTAGAAGACTAAGACGGCGATGGCCTGACAGGGAGGAGGGTTAAGTGCTCCGAGGGTGGACATTTACATGAGAAACGGCGCAGAAACACCACCAATACCACCATTTACAAAGAGTACGGTCAGGTTTCATCACATTCAAATTTCATTTTATGCGTTTCATTTTCATTTTATTTGACTTCTTACAGGGTGAATTTTCTCTCTTAAATGTCCTTGTTCTATATGGATAGATGCCCCTCTCAGTGGTAAGTTTAATGTTCTAATAAATTATGGTACTTTTCGCTCTAATCCCTCTAATTTTGCTGCAGAAAACTGCTGACTTTATCCTCATACTTTTGGCCTCTTTTGCTGTTATATTCCTGTGATAGCACCTTTTTGCCTTCTTCTATTGTGTTTCAAATATCCTTTTAGACTTCTTTTATACTATATTATCTTTATTATGATCGGATATTTGGCCAGGCCGACCCCTGGTATAAAGTATAAACATGGAAATATATCTTGAATTTACTTTTAAATGTATTCTTGACACTGAAGTTGCAAGAAAGTTACTTTTTAATACTTATAAGTACATTTATTATCAGAGACTTTGTTGTGAAAATTGCAGTAATTACTACTGCAGCTTTCACATTTAACAAAGTTGCATTTTAACACAATATCTTGACTTATTAAGTATGATTTTTAACAACACTAAGATCATCATACAGTAGGAGAATAGTAGGAGATTTTTTTTTCAACCTTAACACTTCAATCAAATTTAGAGATATGTGGAATAATCTGAAAAGTAAGTTAAGCTGTCGGACATCTAGTCGAGTAAAAAGTATAAAGTTGCATCACATGGAAATATAAGTTGAATTCTCTTTTACTTGTATTCTTGATGCTGAGGTTATTTTTTTGCAAGAAAGTTACTTTTTGATACTTATAAGTACATTTACTCAAATGGCTGACTTTCACTTTGACAAAAGTAACTTTAACACAACATCTGTACTTCTGAAGTCTGACTTTTGGGCACATTTCACAACAGTAAGATCATCATATAGCAGGAAAACAGTGGGAGAATATCAACCTATAAAGGAATACTTCAGTTTATCAGAAAGATGCTAAATCAAATTTGGAGGTAATCTGAAAAGTAACTAAAGCTGTCGGACAAATGTGGTGGAGCAAAAAATATAAAGTTGCCTCCTCACGGTACAAAAACATTAAGAAACCTGCAACAAACACTAAAATAAAAAGTTAAAGAGCTGCTCTGTCTCCTCTGGTGTCGCTCTATGATACATCATATAATGGCTGCAGTCTTGAATCAACACCCAGCAGACAGACAGACAGACAGACAGACAGGCAGGCAGATAGACAGGCAGACAGGTATGCATACAGAGCTGAGGCCTGAGAGCTCTTCATTCAGCTCTCAGGAGTCAGGATGCTCGTCCATATTATGCAGCAGGATAAAGAGACAGAGAAAGGTAGACATGGACAGACAGGGACAGACAGGGACAGACAGGGAGAGGGGCCGAGTGGTTTATGAGGCTGCGGGGCCCAGACTTCAAATAGCAGGTCCGGATCTGCCGGCTCGGTGTCAGCTCATCAGCGCATTTCAAAAGAGCAGCCGCGGGACAATGGACCGACTAACACCTCCGTATAAACGCGGAGAGAGGCCGACTGTCAATAGAGAGACAGGCGGCCGGAGAGGGACGGAGACGGACAGAGGGGCAGCAAACACCTCGTCTGACTGCCCGCAGCGGATTTAACACTTACGTGTTGATGAGAGCTTTCCCACACCGCCTGCTGGGAATTAGACGGACACGATACTGATCCATGTCTGAGCTGCTGCTACTGGGTGTTTACTAAACCTACTGCCGACACATGACAAGTTTCTGCCTCTTGGGTTTCTGGTTTCACGTGTTTTCGTGTTGAATCGGCTGGAAAAGTTATTCATCGCACTGCGCATGCGTAAAGTGGAAACGACAAGTAGCGTAAACTAGTTGAAACTTTCAGGCATAAGCTTCTGCATAATATGTTTACAAAATAAAAGGTTTTAAATGTCATGTATATATCAATGAATAGACCATCTTAGGTAGTATTATAAAAAAGTACAAAAGTCACAGCCTGTATCAGTAAAAGTGACGTGTTAAAGGTGCAATATGTACTTTTTAAAACTCAGATTTTTAATATCTAGAAAATTTTTGAGAGCAATAACACAAAATCTGAAATCCCAACTGAATGAACAAGCTGTTCTCAGAGAATAAGAGAGTCCCCAGAACACTGTTTGAAGCGAGAAAGGTGGCGGGGTCCGCCACATACAAACAAAGTAAAACAGTATGAAATTGTGTTGTCCTTTAAGGTCAGTTTGTTTACTCAGATCATTCAGCCATAAAATCAAATAAAGCTTACTTTTTTGTTTGTTTGTTTAGGCATTAAAAGTCAGTTCTCTTCTGATTAAAATGTATCCCCCAAAACTACATAATGCACCTTTAATCTATAACTTTTGTAAAAGTGAAACTCTGCTTTTGTGAAGCATGTACAAGACTACAGGAGATATTTGTTTCCTTACGCTACAAACAATACATCTGCTGTAATCCTACAAACTAAAGGGTGTTATGAAATACGACATGTATCCATCAGTGAGAATATTTTAAAATCTGACTACACTTATTACACTTTGGGAACATGTTGGACGTTTACACCACATATTGTAGGTCCACCTTCCGAATTATCCACTCAAAATAGCTATTAATGTCACTTCTTAGTTATCATTTCTTGGTGCGAGCTATTATCTTAGTAGTGATGGTGATTAGTCATTTCAAAAAGTTTTGGCAGCATGTCTCCAGTCTACATGACACCTGTTGTTGCACTAACTTAGATTTTGTATCACTTTATTTTTTAATGACCTTGTCAAAAACAGCTTTATGTTCTGTCTTTTCATTGGACCAGTGGCGTCTCTACTAACTCTCTCAACTGTGCTATAGATCAGATTTCGGGCTACTGTTCAACTCATATTCCTGTCTAAACAGCGACATGTGGTACTGTTATTTCAGCCTGTCATGTGGCTGACCTCTGTTCCGTCAAACATTCAGCATGAGGTGACGTTCACGACCTGTCCGGACACAGTTTTGCGACACAGATGACTTTGTTTTCATGACAGATCCGTGAATGTTGCTCACAAGTTTCTGTAAATGCTCGTTCTATATTTCAGTATAGTCAATAACAGCTGCCACCACTTACATTTCTGTCTCATTGGATCAAGGGTCATAAACGCTTCCAGCCAAACAAAGATAACAGCAGCTTCTGGTTTTTGCATGCTTGATGAAATCACCACTCTTTCAGTTGTCTCCCAACGAATTGCAATCACATATAGGATCGGAGGAAAAACAACAACAACAGCAAAACTTCAGAATGTCATAGTGGAACCTGAAGTCACTCTGAGATAGATTGATCATCCTTATCCTCTTCCTGATTTTCTCAAAAACTCACCAATCTGCATGACCCGTCCAAACACAGACGTGTTGTCCACGGTGCTGCAGTTCCACCTCCTCTGCCTGAACTGGTACTGGCACTCCTTGATGCCCGTCTTGGCTCCGTCTCCGATGTAGATCATGTGGTCCTGGTACAGCTGGCACAGCTTCCTCTGGCCCTGCAGAGCGCACAGCAGCACGGTGGAGAGATTAGCGGAGATTAGCGCGCTAATGGTTTGATACTTTAACGCTCCCCCTGGGGAACTTCTCTCCTTTATTTGACCATCGACACAAAAAGCCAAAATAAGCTCCTGTTCTTAAACATGAGAGAGGAACCTACCTGAGAGAGACCGGACAGCTGACTGCAGAGAGGCTGAGCTCCGATGATGTACATCTCCGGCCGCTGGATGGGGGTCAGAGCGAGCGACCTGAGAGACAGAGGCCATATTAAGTCTAAATTCAACGCAGTAAACTCCGTCTGTTCAGCTTAAAGAGAAGAGGCAGGATTTCTGTGATCTACGACTCTCTCTCTGCGCCGTGGAGGACAAAGTTCAGACACAAGTTTATTAGTGCAACCGCCCTATAAAGTGCAGATAAATAGACTCTTCTGGTGTTCATCACTGCAAACGCTCCTCTCAGGTTTCCCCTCGCTGTCCTGTTTTTCTTGCCCAGCTCCAAAAAACTGTACCTTAATCATACATTTTGAATCTCTTTTGCTTTAATAAAAATGTCAATCTGTGGCCACTCGCTGAAAATCTGACTGTCTGGGACAGTTTCGTGGCCATAAATGCTCTCCAAACAAATGCAGCTACACTGAGATCAGTTCTATGTTTCCAAGTTATAACATGTATCATAACAAGTGCATTTATGGAATTATGGCACGATTTTGGCTGGTTGATCATGCAAATTAAGGGAAAATAAATATCCCAAATATATCATTATCCTATGAACAAGCACTGGGTGATATGGCCTCGGTAGTTAAAAGACATAATACAGGGGCACTAAGTATTTTGGAGAAGAAATTCAAACTCTGAATTTAAATATTTACAATATCATTGAGGTAATAATACTCAGAAATATTTTGTTTTTCCATAACTGAAATAAGGTCCCAGAACACTGTTTGATATTAGAAAGGTGGCAGGGTCCGCCACATATTAACAAAGTAAAACAGTATGAAATTATGTTGTCCTTTAAGGTCAGTTTGTTTATTCAGTTTTAGTCATGAAAACAAAGAGAGTTTGTTTATTCAGTTTGTTTCAACATGAAATAATCAGTCAGCGCAGATCTTTCTCTTCCGTTTACAATATATTCCCTAAAAGTACATGTTGCACCTTTAACATGACGAGAGTTTTGATAAATAATCATCAGACATGTGGATTTAATGACTGAGTGGGCAGTGTTGTGTAAAGAGCCCAAAGGTCATGTACAGGTAAAAGTGACGATATCATGCTGAAATATTACTTTGATAAAAGAGAAAGTCTGTCATATGAATCTTACTTGAGTGAAAGTCTTAAAGTATCTGTTATTTATGTACTTAAGTATTAAAAGTAAATGAAACATATATTTACACGTATGTATGAGTCGACTGATTGATGATTATCAGACCAAACTTCACAGCATTTTTCATCAGTATCTTTCCGCTAAAGTAATTTTCTTAAAATAACTAACTACACTGTAAAGTGTTGTTAAGTGACTTTGCTTTTTTAAAAATTGGGGAAACTAATTAACCACGACATTTTGGAGGCAAATATTATACTTTTAACTCCACTACACTGTCAAATACTTCACCTGAAAAAGTTACTTTACTTTAGAATAAATTAGAACAGGTGAGAAGAGGTGTTCAACTTTTTAGCTCGTACAACTTTAATCTAATAGTCTACTTTACTTGGTAATTCAGAGGTAACCAGCTCCCTGATTATTTAAATAAAAAGTAAAGACAACTTCTAAAGTTTACGGTGTACATTTATTTGAAAACTTTAATTTCTACATTGTCAATTTTAACTCTCTTTTACAGTGTGGAGTGTAAAGTAACAGAAAATGGATATACTAGTAATACCTTAAAACTGTACTTGAGTTAATGTATTTAGTTACATTCCATCACCATAAGTGGGTAAAGGCGAGTATAAGAAGATGTGCACTGAAAAGTCTGACAGAGGGCTCTAACTGAAAGAAAATCGAGGGAACGATGACCTCAGAATTACCAAGTAAAGCAGACTAATCATTTTAAATTGTTAAAACTTTTCTTCTTGTACAACAGTGTTGTACAAATGTAGTGGAGTAAAAAGAACTATACTTCTACTTCTCCTCCACCACTAATGTAGTGGATTTGAAGCATAATGGAAGAGAAAGTGGAAATACCGAAGTAAAGTATAAAAAACCTTAAAATTGTGCTTAAGAACAGAACTTAAGTAAATGTATTTAGTTACATCCTATCACCGTAGGTGGGTGAAGGGAAGTATTAGAACAAGAAGTGTCTGGTAAGTTCAGAGAGTTACATCGCTTTACTGTTAAAACTTAATACTTTTAAAACTTGGAAAATACAACTCTTATGTCATATCGCGATATAATGACAACTAAAATCTGATACGATATATCGTCTCACATCACGATAACGATACAATATTGGTTAGTGAACTCTGCATCCTCTAACCTGCACACACCCTCCTCCACATTACCACAAAAGGGAACTGAGCAGCATTGTTGCATCTTGTAAGTAAAGAACAAGTGTGGCTAATTGACGCTCCTATAGGCAGCAGCAGCGGCGGCAGCAGCAGCAGGCTCCATGCAGTGCCATTTGGGGCTCAGCCAGGGTAAATATTGTGACAGAGCCTTCACATTTGTTCCATTCACTGTTAGTGCTCCACCACACGACTGGAACATCACCCCCAAAACACACACAACAGGCAACACAAAGACCATAGTTCACATTTCCCCCCCATTTGTCATGTTGTCAGTGCGTTCAGGTACAGATATGGAGGAGATGATGCGAGAATGAACTTCTGCAAACACGTTTTTAAAGCTGGTATCAAACGAAATAAACCCTTTAAACCCGGTGATTCGTTCAGGTACTCACCACCATGAGTTGGCATCCACCACCAGCAGCTGGGAGCTGCAGGCGAGGAAGGCGGCCGCCAGCAGCAGATGTCGCACGGCTCCGGGTCGCCTCCTCCGGACAGGCCTGTTGTCCATGGTCCGCCGCGTCAGCGCCACACAGCCGGTGCTGCCGGGGAAAGTGCTCCGCTGTTGAGACATGGAAAGAGTCCTGCTCAGTCCTGACGTGAGTCCAACTCACGTATGTGTCCTCAGTTTTGCCCCAATTTTTCTCAAAGTCCTCTTGTCGTTCACACTGTCCTCTTGTATCCTTCCAGCCGCTAATACTTAAAACTTTACAACAAAACTGCCATTAAAAAAAGGGGCAGAGTTGCTAATCTCGCAGGTAGATTCACCAAATTGCCAGAAGAGGCTGCCTGTGAATCCAGTTTTCTGCTCAAAACTCCACTTCAGACTCGTGCGTAAAATGGTTTGGTATCACTTTGGATTTTACGCAAAGTGCGCCGCGATTCCTTCACTGTCCCCCTAACCTATAAAAGACACGGATAAACCACAGCTACGATGTGAAAAGTGTGATCCCGCTGTTGTCTCGGGGAAACATTAACAAGCAGATTAAAACGCTAATTGAGCAGCAACGCGACTGTTCCTTTCCCTTCCTGTCCCCTCACGGCCACTCCACATCTCCCTCTCCCCCTCTCTCTCTCTATGGTCTACACTCCTCCTCCTCCTCCTCCTCTCCTCTTCTCACCCCCACTTCACCTCAGAAACCCCCTCGGCCCCTCTCCCTTTCCTGGCCATACATTGCGCGCGCATGCATGTGCGTAAAGTTCACCAAAAATGGGTATTGCTGGGCGCATCAAGGAGAGAGAAAACACCTGTGATGTGATGTGTGTGTGTGTGTGTGTGTGTGTGTGTGTGTTGTATTCACTGTGTTCTGTCCTACCAATGACCAATAAATCCAGAGCTGCAGGGATTCATCGATTAGTTATCAACCATTTTACTCATCTGTCAACTTTATTGGTTTGACTCATTTTTTGAAAGAAAAAAAGTAATTTCTTCTTGTGGTTTCTTTCCTTCTCTGTGACAATTAAACTGAACAAGACACTTGAGGATGTCGCTTTTCCATTTTCTGACATCATACAGACCAAAAGAACTAATCGATTAATCAAGAAAATAATCCATAGATTAACTGACGATGAAAGTAATTGTTTATCAAGAATTGTGGCCCTGTATTACTAAAACAAACTGACATTTCTGTGTCATATTGATGCTTGTAGACACTCAAATCGCTGTTTCAAAGTGGAAAAGAATGAATGAGCCTGAGCTAATCGTACTTTCTATTCAAGAAAGAGAGAGAAGAGGGAGTTACAAGAACGGGCGATGGGGGTTGAACGTTTTTGCAAAACCTGAATCAACCTCAAAGAGGTTCACGCGCGTCAAATTCCTTTTATTAGCTGAAGTGAATAATTTGTTTGAATAAAAGGTGAGTGCCTCGGAATCGTCTAATCCCCCACCCCGTCTTTGGTCTGCGAAAATAAAAGGTTAACACGCCACACACATTTACGCACGAACACACACAGACGCACGCACACGCACACGCACGCACACACACACACACACACACACACACACACGGGCGGTCAGGAGTCTATGGAGTAAAAAGAAAAGGCGTGTTGAAGCGAGCTCTCCTCGATTCATAACCCGGTCAAAGACAAGCTGCGGCTGGGCCGGTGGGCGGTGAACCTGCAGAGGAACAGGCGCTTTGATCTGAGCCAGTGCCTCTCCAAAGAGAGGGGTCCACGACCAGAGGTGGACGCAGGGGGAGAGATTAGACTGAGGCCTCTGAAAACCACTGGAGGAGCGGTTCTAAAAACATCCCTCAATAGAAATCTATGAGTTTGAGTCCGGCCTTTATTGGACCACCACGAAAGAGAGAAGTCACCGAGGAGGACGACAAATTACGCACAGTTCCAGTCGCTTTAATATGCTCCTGATCGCTCCTGAAATATTCTATATATTTAGTTTGTTGGGTTTAAACAAATGCCTGAATAATACACACATTTTGCCTTTCACTGAATCATAATTTGCGTGCGTACAAACTTTTAAAATGCGCAAAAAAATGCGTAAAAATTAAAACATATGTGTAAGATGTCGTAAAGCCCTAAATGGGTTTGCTATAATTTTATATTTAATTATATTTTTTATATTTTTAATCTCCTCATTAATATTCGGTCTTTCTGTGGGTGTTTCTCAACGCTGAGAGTCGGATGTCCCTCGTCTCTGCATGATAATAGGCCCGCAGCACACCTTTCATCTCCAGAGGGGCCCCTAAACTTCCCCACCACGCGCACACACACACACACACACACACACACACACACACACACACACACACACACACTCAGCTCTGTGAAGTGATCTAACTGGCTGCCTTGAATATACATCTGATTGATATTCGGCTGAGGGCGGGTGTTGGGTCAAAGTCAGGTTGAGCGAGCGAGTGAATAAACAATGACACAAAGAGACGGGGACATGTTGGGAAACAGAGAGGCGATTACAATGAAACTGGTCCAACCGATCACTCAGTAACTGAGCCTCAGGCTGAGTTGAATTATTTGATTCCTGCCTGAGATGTTGTCTTCTTCTTGTTCTTCCACTTGTCACTGTGCTGAACTGTTCTCCGTCCAGAGGAGCTGTCGCACCTTGTTTGGCCTTAAAGGCTGAGGAGGATACACGTATGACAACAGCGCCCTCTTCTGGTGGACACGCGCATCGAGTCCTTCCAACATTAGTTACTCACAATTTTGAGGTATTTGTACTTTACTCGAATGTTTCCATGTACTGCAACTTCCTGTACTCCCCAGAGGCAGATTATGTACTTTACAGTCCATTACATTAATTTTATAGCTGTAGTTACTTTGCAGATTTAGATTATTAATGCAAAAATAAATAAACAAATCAATTATTACATATTATTGTAGCCTAAACTGCCAGTAGTGTATATATAGTATAAAGTAAATAAATTACAATCAGCCCTGTCTTTATCAGCTGCAACACTGTGCTGTGTCACATGATTATAACTAATTATAATCCAGTAATTTAATATACAGTACACAACTCTGAAATGTGGCACTTTGCACACTCAGACTGGTACTTAGTATATTTATATTTTGATGCCAAATAAAAAATAGAAAGTTCCCAAATGTTGTAGCCTATGGCCTCTTCTAAAAGGAGACCTGAGTTGCAGGTCCTGCAAAAAGACATTCCCCCTCTGAACTTCTCAAAAGGTTTCAAGTCCCAAAGAGATCAAGATGATGAAAAATTAAATGAACCTTGTTTTCATGTCATTTCCATCCCTCACCTCTTGGCTGAGGTGGAGCCTCAACAGTAATGCTACTTTAGCACTGATACATCAGTTACAATCTAATAATGTCATACATAAAAAAAATATCAGTCACAGGTGCCATTTCTCTGCAGAACAAGTATTGTTACTCTGATTGTTACTCTGGTACAGTTCGCTACACATGAATGACAGATTTTTTGTTATAATGGATTACTTTTTAAATCTTTTACTTAAGTAGAGGATCTGTGTGCGTCTTCCATCGCTGTCCTGAAACATTAATTTAGTACTACAATTTTAAAAAATGTGTCCAACATGAGAAACTTTGTGCATCAGATAAACATGTTTAATCTCCCTGGTCATTGTTCTGTCTTGTAGCATCTGAAATTTTGAGCATAATGAAAAGCCAGTTGTTATAAGGACAGACCAATCAGCAGCAGGCCTGATGTTTAATGTTCTGACTCTACAGCGCCCCCTGGTATCAATTGTGGAAATTCAGATTTTAAACAAACTTTTATACTGGTGCTCCTTTTCATGCTTGTGACCCCTAACCTTATAAAGTATTTTTTTTTTACTTCAAACATATTAAAATGTATTCTGTTGGTGTTTTAATATTTCCAGATGATCCCAGATGATTTTGGTTGACACGTGTGAAAATAAACAGGTTTAATTGGTTAAATAAATAGGTTTCTCCTCTCGAGGACTCAGCTAATTAAAACACACCGATTGTCTCGTCATTTGGGAACTAAAGAGAAACGGGCCAACAGTTTAATCTGGGACATGACCCAGAGATTCTCAGAGAGACTGGACGGAGGCAGCCACGCTGCTCTGGTTGGTTTTCGCTGGTTACTTGTGATGCGCCTGTCGGAACACAGGGAGGAGCAGTTCAGCCGCAGAACGCTCCACGGCCGCGAGAAAAAGGGGGTAAGACTGAGGCAGGGAGGGGGTGACAGCACGGAGACAAAACTTGGACCAAGTGAGATGAAGGAAAAGAAAGAAGTGGGAGGGAAAACAGAGAGGCTGAAAGAGAGAGGGAGTGTCCAAGTAATGGATACACAGAGACAGAGAGAGAAACAGAGGGAGCGAGAGAGGACTTGTCCCCAGAGGATATGAGCAATAGCCATGCAACAGGGAGCAATGCCTGAGAAAGTCGGCAGCTCCTCTCCGGATTTACAGCAGCTTCACTTTTTATTGCCTCCAGTGCCAGACTACAGCGAGCGAAGCAGCCAGCTCCGTCCTGCAGGGAAAGCAGCTGCGCTCGGCTGATGAGCTCTGAGCTGATCCCCGGGAAGACGCCGCTGCCAAAATGCTAAATATCAATTTTTGGAAATGGTCGTCGCTAGAATATTGATCACCCTCTAGTTAGAAAAGACTAAACGCGTGTACGGAGAAGTCGGGGCGGAATAGAAAGGAAAGCTGAAGGAAACATCCTGCTTTTTGCTAAGATACTGACATTTTTAGGTAGAATTAGGATCAGCACATTTGTACTTTAATGAACCTACAGATTTTATGGGCTGATCTGACAAATAATAGTTGGACCTGAGCCTCCATCAGCTGAGATCTTCAGACAATCAGGCAGTCTGTTGCAACTTTTAAGCAGAAATCTCCTAGTTTACCTACCGCTTTTATAAAAAAAAAAGTATTCTTCAAAGACATAATATGTAACTTTTCTGCTTTAATGTCTTAAAGGAAAAAGTTCACCCAAAAATGAGAATTCAGTCGTGATCTCCTTACCCCCATGTCGATTGAAAGTCGGGTGAAGTTTCACAGTCCGCAAAACATCTCAGCTTTGCAGCATTCGCCTAAACAGTGACGGACTCAGGATGTTGGAGGGACACGGGTGAGTCCCCATTGACTTCAGTTGTTTAGGAGAATGATGCAACACGGTATTGTTTCCATCATTATGGAGCAGCATGTGAGTAGGTAATCACATTTTCCTTTTTGGGTGAAGCTTTGTCGAGTTGTATACATTATCCCAGACGAGGGGTTGCCAACATGGCGCCCACAGGCTCCTGGTCGCCCACACTGAGCACACCAGTCGCCTGCGGCCGGTCACCTTAAACCTCGACTGTCTTCTTATATATGTAATCTATTAAATATATAACAGTGTTTCCCACACATAGAGTTTACTGGGGCGGCCCATTTTAGCATTTAACACTTTTTTTCTCATTCGTCAGAGACACTCTCTAAAAGGATGGTGAGCCCCGTCATCCGTCTCGGTGGTTGGTTGTTTAACAGTGAAAACTCCCATGATCCAACATTTCTTACATCTTTTGTTCTGCTGCGATGAAGATACCCCGAGCGGCAGTAATGACACACTGTGCCTTTAAAATCTATTGTTTGGTTTATGTTCTCTTTCTGTTGTGTCATATCATTCAGCGACAGCAATAAATATCTTATCAACTGTTTTTTTTTTTCATCCTAAACGCTACCTTCCTCTAAAAAAAACCCTACAGCAGATCAGACGTGGGAATACGCGCCGGCTTTACGCAGACGACGCGTGGACACATTTGTGAGAATCACAGAACTCAAAAAGCAGCCAGAGAAAGCCCATGGGATGATGAAACTACCGGCTCCTCTCACCAAAGATATATGTCGCTTTCTCGTATCTCCATCTCCTTCTTCTTTTGTCTCTTGCTTCTCCAAAACCGCACATATGTACACACACATGTGCGACAACCAACTGCCGAATGCAGCTGGCTGCGGGGGGAAATTTACTGCTTGTATTGCCCTCGCATATACCCGGTGGCGGGGAAATGCAGCGGGACTTGGAAGCAGCTGAGAGGGGCTTCGGAGAGGCCTCGGGCTTCATATGTGTCTCTTTGTGTTTGCAGTTTACGTGTGTGTGGTTGCGTGTACGACGGCTTGTGGAAAACCCATCCTCCTCCTCCTGCTCTTCCTCCCACACTCCATCCCCCCCTCTTCCTCTTGTGTCCCCTGTCTTCGTCACGCTCGCGCTCCCCTCTTCTCTTCTCTTTCGCCCCTCCTGACTCTGTCCATCTCCTCCCTTCTTCCCTCCATCCATCCTTCTGTCAGCTGGCAGAAGATGAGTCATGCCTCTAGCTGGGAGGCTCAAACTCTCCCCCTCTCCCTCTAAATATATCTTCTCTATACCTCTCCTCCCCGGTCTTTCTACGTCTCTTTCTCCCTCTCCTCTCACACTTCTCTCCGCTCGGCACCGCCATCTGTTTCTCGACATCTCTCGGCTTTGTTCTGTCGCTCCAGTCGGAGCTCTTCCCCGATTCTTCTGTTTCTCTCCGTCAGTCTGAAAGTCGGATTCATCGGCTGTTTATGTTTCTATCATCCTCTGCTTCTCTCTCTCTCCGACAGCGCACCCAGCTGTTCTCACACTCCCTTGTCTCTTAGCTGTGATGATGTGAACACACATACTCTTTACTCTCCCCATCTATTGTGTATACACTCTCTTGTAGTATGTCTGTTCGTTCATACAGTCCACAGTTTGTATTGATGTCGGATGTCCATTTGCACTATGTCACCAAAGGCATATGGTAAGGTGCCCCCTTGCCCCTTAGAACAGACTTACAAGGAGTAGCGGTTGAAATGAAACATACATCATCAGTAGTCATCGACGGCGATCGTGTAAACAGACACGACCGACAGCATGTCCGATATGCCGTCTTCAGCTGTGGCGGTTTCTCCTCACGATGTTATTCACCACTTATCTCGCAATTCGTTCACAACCTCACGCCATCAACTAAAGACGACACTGCGCCATTACCTGGGAACTAGCAGTGCTTTATGGGCTAACATTGGCAACCAACCCTGTACTCTTTTACCAAAGTCCAGCAGCTTCGCTCCTTCACCATTTCCAAAGTTTCTTTTGAGTCAGCTGCTTTAAAAACATCACCATTAGCCGACCCGAGTGAGGAAAGGGTGAGTTTCTGCAGCCATATGTTCACTTCCGGTTTTACTTTAATAGAAGTCAGGACGTGGCATGCTGAAATGTAGCGTCACAGCAGCACAAGTGTAGAAAAGCATAAATCTAGCTAGCACTAGCTAGCCATGATACGCTACCGGTCATGCCACTTTCATTACTAAGAGGGAGATTGTGTTGTTTCATCTCAGTACTGTGACATTTATTTACAACTCTACAACCAAAAAACCTTGAAAATATATTAAATGGAACTTCTGGATGATTTGCATTAGCTGTTTTCATGTTTTCATGAAAAGAGTCCTTAAAGCGCTCAGGTGAGAAATGTCAAATCCGTTCTCTTGAGGAAGATCAAGTAGTAGAAAAGCTTCAGAACAGCTACTAAATGGGACCTTGTGGCTAAATAATGATAATTAATTCTTCATGGCTCAATGTCACTACCTGTTTCATGTGCTACAACCAGCTGTGGCAGTAAATATCTGCCTGTGGTTGGAGGTTCCTGACGTATCACGTGTTGTAATTTCATTTCAGTAATTTGTTTTTATCTAATCGCAGCGGGTTATCCACAGTGCAACTGCTGAAACACAGTGGAACACAACCATGGTGCATGTACAAAGCCTGCTTAAAGTTCCTGAAATGCTGACTAACTACTATGTTTGGTTATAACTGTCAACCTGAAGTGCTGAGGGGCGTTTTAGCAAGATGATGCTACCCAACAACAGCGCTTGGAGCCATCTCATCTGGTTGAAGAATCCAGTGGGAGTCTAAACTAATAAATCAGCCCAGACCGGCCACGTTTGGCACCTCGGTAGAGACGAAGCAACCGAGGGAGCTCCGGCTGGCCGCGTCTGGCACTGGACTGAAACCCTGGGAGAGGCCGAATCCCTGATCAGGAGGCCCAGGGAGAAGCCACTGAGGCTGGGCTAGATGCCCTGATTTCCCCCTGGTGCCCTGGAGCTCCAGTGGTCAAACTACACCGGTCTCCCGATCCCTCCCCTGGAGAAATTAACACAGACAAACACACACACACACACACACACACACACACACACACACACACACACACACACACACATTGCAGAGATGACTATAGTCACAAACACTCGCACATACCAATACACATATTTTCTTACTGCCTCACTCACCATTTATACACATGCTCTCATACACACATGATTCTGGTACGCAAATGAATGTCACAATCAACCCCTCCTGCCTCTGGAGATATTAAACTTCTTTTAAAACACACACACACACAAAAACCTTGTAAAACTACACTCATTCAACTAGCAAAGTGATACAGTGTTTTTTTTTTGTTGACATTCTATCGTTTTTCAATGATTTACCTTGACGAACATTTTTTTCTGGAGTAGCTGAGATGTCAAAGGATTTAAACGCCGACAAATCCGACATCAGTAGCACAGGGCCGACTTTTGGACTTGGCTGTATATGATGTGAAAGTGCAGCTGGTGAGTAAAAAAATAATCTCAATAGCACATGTGGCCACTGATGAGTAATCTTTCCCTTCATGGCTGCTGCTGTTTATGTAGTTCATCAAGCGTTGTCAATATTTCATTGGTTTTTCTGAGAAATGTCTAAAAGGAGTTATGACTCCAACTTGTCTTGGTCATGGGCGCTGGTCTCGCTCAGTTTCATCTGAGGTTATCAGACTGTCGAATGTTGACTGTGGGTCTGAAGGCAATTAAAAATGCTAATATGTCTCCCACGATGAATCATAACTACAGCATATGGATTAGAAAAGAGTTGGGAGTTATGTTCCAGCCTACATTGCATAAAGTGGCAGTAGACCAGTTTTCTGCTTTGACGCATCATTATGAAGAAGCCTAAATGTTAATTGCACGATGTGACGGCTGTAGAATAATGGCACCGTTGGCGTTTGGATTTGTTCTCTTTCTGCAAACTGGCACAAAATCTCCTGGAAGATGAAGGCTGACTGGAGATGCTGGCACAGTTTCTATCTGCTTTCACGTCTCCATTATGCTAGGTCACACCTGACCTCAACAGACACACTTTTATATCTTTTATATCCAAACCCGACTCGAGCCTAATGTAAGCCTCAGCACTGATTTTGTCACGTGAAGTCCCACATAAATTGTTTGAAGTAAGAAGGGGGGTAAAAGTAAAAGTTGTCTGTTTCTACTTGAAATGTCACAAAAAATAAGAGAAAACAAAAATATAATCTGACTCAGACGCTTGTTTAGAGCAGTGTTCTTCCATCCCGGTCCTGTGGGCCCCCTGCCCTGCATGTTTTAGATGTTTCCCCTCCCCGACACGCCTCATTCAAATGATCTGCTCATCATCAAGCTCTGTTGAAGCCTGACAGCAAACAATGACGTTTCCATCTCTCATTTAGCGCAAGAACTATGTCACCTCAACTTTTTCTTTTTTGCCATAATGACATTGTTTTTTTCCCCAATTTCACTGTTTCCAATAACTTCGACTTCAAAACCGTTCTCGGTCACTTTGAACTCGATTTGAGGGATCTTGCCAACAACTCTGGTAACGACACGTGTATGTCCAAGATTAAAAAGAGCTGTTTTCCACCTTCATGGTTGCCCGCACAAACCAGCCAGATAAACACACACACGTACACACATGCGTGCGCGCACACACAACAATACGCAGCCCATTCATGCCAACAGATGACAGAGCGCATTGAGAAAATGCCAAAATGCTGACTACTGAGGGAGAGAGAGAGAGAGAGAGAGAGAGAGAGCACCGGCTGAAAAATCTCCTATGTCAGACTGCAGAGCTGGCAGAAAAGAAAAGCATTGTTGAGGACACACACACACACACACACACACACACACACACACACCTAGGCAGCCTGTGTGGTGCAAAAACTGGAGCAGGGCGGCAGTGCATAACACACGCACTTACACACACACACACACACACACACACACACACAGCCTGTGAGGCATATTGGCGAGACGGGAGCACAGAAGAGCTGTCAGAGAGAGGGAAGAGAAAGTGAACAAAAAGGAGGAGAGAAGAAACAACAGAGGTGGAGATGGATGGAGGGAGTGATCTACGGAGAAAAGGAGGCTCGCATCTCCTGGCAGTGACCTCCTGTTGTCTCCCCTCTGTGCACATCTGCTCTCCTCCTTCTCTCTTCTACCTCCATCATCTATATTTTTCCTTTCTTTTTATCTTTTTCTTTTGTTCTCCTCACTTTCACACCAGCTGTATGAGGAGATGTAGAGAGAACACAGTGCATCACGTCTTCCAGATGAAATGATGGCACAAAAACTGTCTTTTTTTTTTTAGACAAGGTCAATGGTTTGGGTTTAAATCAGTACTTAGTGAAACATCGTTAGGAGACCATAATGGTCGGACCACATGCTTAACATTCTCCTGCAAGGGTTTAATGGTTTTCTGGCTAGAGAATTGGCGCCACCTAATAATCGCATAATAGTGATGGATGGACACAAGCATTCATTTGCTTTTCTTTTTGTTTTTTTTTGCTGGTTTTCTCAGGAATCGGTTAAAATTTGCAATACTTTTGGAAGGAAACCCAGCATGACTGGATCAGAAGGCAAAAGATTGGACTTATTTAACCGCAGAATTTTATCTGCTGACCTTTGACACCAGCTGGCCCAGCCTGTCATAGATTTGTAGGTTAGTTATGTCGCTAAATCGTACATAAAACTGGCCTTATAATTGTGATGCGTGTCTCTACCTAAAGGTGGCACTGGATGCTTAGTGACACGCTGACGGTCAGTCATGGATGGGAGTGTCAAGAGGTCAGTCTATA
This sequence comes from Lagodon rhomboides, assembly GCA_039737535.1. Taxonomy (NCBI): domain Eukaryota; kingdom Metazoa; phylum Chordata; class Actinopteri; order Spariformes; family Sparidae; genus Lagodon; species Lagodon rhomboides. Next base: position 11,367,049 of record CM077805.1, on the reverse strand, counting down.
TAATGACATCGTAGTAAGTTAAATGCAACATTGATGTTGATTGGCCAGGACAACATATATACAATCATTTGATAATCTATTGCATTACAGCAGACAGTAAATGTGAACACCAACACACTGTAGGTCAAAGCAAGCAGATGAAGAGGGAGAGAAATTCCCCAGACTCCCTTATAAAATCTCTCAATTTTGTGAGTTGTCGAGTTAGGAGAGACTTCAACTTAAATGTGCCTTCTTATAAGTTGTCATACATAAAGTTATTTCTTTCATTGTGTAAAAAACATTGTGTCCAAGACTGGCGAGGAGCATATAGAGCACGGATCTGCCTGTTTGTGAGTCCAGTCTGCAGTGTGGTTCATTCACTTGACTGATAAAGCAGAAACCTGTCAAGTTACATTGGGCTTCATGATCGAAGAAAGTTTTTATATCGTGTCAACAATCAATTGGAAGTATTTATAATGCCTTGTTTGAGGGGGTGCCGCAGCCCCCTCGGCGCCCCCTAGGTCCCGTCTGCATGCAGAGCTGATTGGTGACGGCTAGGCAGCCTGGTCGATAACTAAATGACAGAGAAAGCTTGCTCCTGTCTCTTAAGTTTAAACCCTGTGATCCACGTGGAGCCTTTCATACGACAGCAGAGCAGGGTTGAATAAAACATGGTGGCGCGATATATGTTATATGTCAGCTTCTTCTGGTTTGGACTCTCCTTTAAAGGTCAGTACTGTCAAAAACAGTTTGCAGTTTGCCGGCTGAGCTCAGTGTAAAAGCTCCCGATGGCTTTATGTTGCATCGCCGATCGAACTCGCTCATCATGCGCCGACTTTGGTCCGAAATGTTGCTGTAAAATTTCCGACATGACTGGGCCCTAGAGGGGGACGGTATACTTCTACAGAACCGTGTAAACACAACACACAATTTACGATGCGGTGCCTCGATACGCTGTACAATGTATTCTGAGTGAGCCTCGCTTGACCCTGACACAGATGATACGAGGCACGAAAGGGCTGAAAAACAATGAGAGAGCAGGGAGAGAGAGTGTAGACAGAGGAGCTTTGAAGGCAGGTACACACACACACACACACACACACACACACGGGCCGTGTTTCACTACAGTACAGGTGAAGCTCGGGTGAAGCAAGGAAACACCTGAAGGAACATAAAAGATTCATCCCTTACAGTGTGTACACACACGAACGCACAAAATAAAAAAGCTCAGTGTGTCCGAGGGCATTGTTACTGTCTGCTTTCTCCCCCGTACGGCCGTGTGTGTGTGTGTGCGTGGATACCTCGTGTCAGTGTGCGTATGGGAGACAGAGAATCTACAGAGTCATGGTAATATCCATCCAGGAAGGTGTCGGCTTTCAGGGGGGACGTGTTGACACACGCCCACGTAACCCTGGCAACCGGCAATCGCTGCGGGTGCAGATGAAGCACGTTGTGGAGGCGAGCAATTATCCAGTTAGAGCCCTCCCCTGAATCATCAAGTGAAGACAACACAGAGTGCACGCACACATCGGCACATGGTGGGTCACATGACGGGCGGAGGGGGAGATAACGCACACACACACACACACACACACACACACTTACACCTGAGTGCCAAATCTCACCCCTGTCTCCACGTCTCTCCTCGTCTTTTTTGCCCATTTTCCCATCCTCCATTTTAATATTCAAAAAACCAGCATGTGGCTCTCCCCTCTGTTTGCCTCTCCCTCCGTCTCTCCACTCTAAAAATACTCTTCCTCCCTCTTCTCTGACCCATTCCTTATTTCACCCCTCTCACTTCCCTCATCCGTCCATCCCTCTCTTCCTCCTCTCTCTCTCGCTCAGTGTGAGCGCCGGCTAGGGCCCAGCGGGTTTTCTAAGAGGGGGTATGACACACCGCGGCAGCACGCACACACATAGGTAGACGCGCGCACACACACACACACACACACACACGAGGCAGAGGGAGGCAGAAAAACAGAAAAAAAAAAAGAAATGCATGCTGAGCAACTCAAACACACACACACACACACACACACACACACAGAGGCAGGCAGGTCATGCAGAGAGACTCTGCCTCTGCTGCCGAAGAGAAAGCCTGTGGCATATAGACCCGCCTCTCTCTGCTTTTACATCCTCCATCTCTCTCCTATGCATTTTCTTTTTTCTCTTTCACCTTCTCCTTCCCGTTTTCCTCTCGCTGCGCGGATTGAAAAAAAAACACAGCAAACGGTGGCGTCAGCTGGCAAACACACACACTTTTGGTATTAAAAAAAAGTTTGCTAATAACCTCCCACACAACGCAGTCTGGCTGGCAGTTTGGAAAGCCACATTTTGGCCAGGTTTTTTTACTTTTTCTGTTTTCGAACACAGCAAACATACATTTTGCGAAGGCTGCCACAGCCAAGAATCAGCGAACAGTTTAGTTTCAACAGGACATTTGGGTGAGGCAAATCACACCATGGCTCGTGGCCAAGCTGGTTTTTTTGTCCCAAGACGTTCGTCCAGCAAACCGGCGGGCCACAAACCACAATTTAGCCACATTTAGCCGGGAGCTGCTGTTAATCTCCCACTCTGTTTATAACTCAAGGTGTTTGCAGTATCATTATACAGCTTGGTATTCATGTCAGGAGCTCTATTTTGAAAATTCATGACACACTCCGCGCCCGAGCGCCAAGGACGTAGGTGCTGGCAGCCACAGGGGACAGTGCCGTTAACTGCTTTGTTTTTGCCCTTGATGAAGTTACAGGATATAAGTTAAAAGCACAGTGGGACATTAAAAATAGTCACCAGACATTTTTAGACGATTTAGATGCTTTGCATTTATGAGTCCAGCATTTAAGCAGTCTTAAAATATTCATAGAAATGTTAACGGCAAAGACTTGTGTGTTATTTATGACTGTGGCTTACTCGTGTGCTTTTATGATGATGTGAAATAGAAATCCTGCAGTATCACTGGTCCATTAAGTACTAATTAAACTAAACATAGCTTTAATTGATTGTACGTAGACCTTGTGATACCTTGTGATAAGGCAAAAACATGTTCATTTCTCACCTACGATTGGACCAGATGCAGCGTTGTGGAAGACGAGACAAACTTTGAAATTTAACCTAAAGACCTGGAGAAGTTGCGACATGAATGTAAAGTTGTGACACATCCTTGGTTCGCAGAAATGCACATTGCCAACATTCTTCTCTGCCGACTGGTTCGTGAGGAAACCGTCTTTTGAGAGTTAGATAGTAACAAAGAGAGGGACGTTTGCACAGCTTTGGACGACTCCAACTCGAAATTCCTAACTCAGATTGCTAAACTTGGGAACATGTCGGGAAGGGATCTTATAATGGCCAGTGTGAACAGGAGGGATGGTTACAGCGAGCAATCATCAGACTGTTGTGTTTGGACGGACTTTGAAAACCCAAACCATATCCTTGAGGAGGAGAACAGAGAGGATGAGAGAGATGGGTTCCTGTCAGTCGTGCTCGGCTGCTTCCTTCCATGTTAAAAAACGCCTGTTTCTGCAGCTCCTCTCTCTCTCTCTCTCTCTCTCTCTGTTATCCTCACCTGATCACTGTTGCCTTTCTCCTCCTATCGCTCTCTCTCTCCTTCTCTCTCCGCCTGTATGTTTCTCATCGGCTCTTCCTCCCTCTCTCTTTCTCTCTTTCTTTCTTTCTCCTTCACTCTTTCTCAACCACTCTGCCACACTCCACTGGCTACAGCAAACGGCTCCCCTGTCATATTATCTCTCTCTCTCTCCCTCTCTCTCTCTCTCACACACACAAACACAAACACACACACACACACACACACACAAACAGAAGCCAGCGAACAGTGAGAGGGAGAGATGCAAGCGTATAGAAAATATACTGTTTACATAAAAGAACCACATACAGTATGCAAAGACATATGCATCCCTGTTTGTGCACACTCATATAGATAAACACTGACACACACACACACACACACACACACACACACACACACACTACGCACTTAGACCAAGGCTACTCCGAGGTTGCGAGAGGCCCACCGCAGGGGATGAAAGTTACAAAACTAAGATACTTGCTGCCCAATTTGATTTTATTTTCACGCTTTGATACGTTAAATGAGCAATTTAGAAAAAATGTCTGCTATATATAGCAAGCTGTCACTGTGATACTCACAGACAGACTCAAGAGCACAATCAGCTGGGACTAAAATGAGTCTTCAAGTATCGGGACATAAGCAACGCCAGATGTGAGATGCGAGGCGACCGCTTCAAGAGCTTCAAAGTGATTATTCTGGTGACACACGAGAGAAACAGTGCAGATCATTTTACCAAAGTCATTTAAGGACAACCACAATAAAATCAAACAAATTAACATATAATATATGCCAAATATGAGGCGAGTAAAGCATGTTGAAAATGAGATTATCACTTATTTGTTGTACATAGTTTCCCACATCACTGAGGGCAGTGTGTTTGATTTATTGAAGTTAATCCTCTCAAGATCTGACTGATGAAATGTTGATTTATTGTGCCTGGGAAATGTAAATGTATTTGTTGGTCTTGCAATAACAAAAAAAGAAAAGAAAAAGAAAAGTGAGTGAAAGAGGGAGAGGGGCTGTTTACAAGAGACAAAGACTGTGGCCAGTCTGGAGACGCTCTACTAGTATTTCCACAACAACAAAAACGCAGTCAAAGAAATATTAAATGTCCGTGCCAAGGAAGCGGACTGGAAAGGGCTTCTCCAGTTGGCTTCCCTGTGTTTCCTGTGTGGTCCGCTCAAAGGGTTAAAGCCCAAAGTGAACTGAATTGTAAGAAGTTGGTTTCCAAGGGAAACTGTTCGCACCGTTCCAGCTGAGGCGGGACAAACCAACTGCTTGGTACAGAGGGGGTGGGGGTGACTCGCTACAAATACAAACTCATTTCGCACCGCGCCGCTTATTAAATATTAACACACGTCCTTCCGCGCGTATGTCGACTAAAACATCTCTGGTTGTGGCTGCGTTTGTTTTAAAATCCGTTCACAACACGTAAGAGTCACGACGTGACGTGCCGCCACCCCTCCCGTGCAGCCGGAGTGCTGGGGTCCCTGCCAAGTCGGTTTGAAAAGAGCAGACAAAGGCTTTGAGCTCCGGACGCCCCTCTCTCTCTCTCTCACTCTGCCTACAAAGCCAACCTAGCTCTATCTTTTTCTGCCCCCTTATATCATGGAAATGTTTTTTAATAGGCGGCGTTAAAGGGGAGCTGGCGTTATTTTCACTTTCTTATTTTGAAATGTACGACCGTCTGGATCCCCGCTCGGCCGAGAGAGGACGGCTTTTTGTAGGTATAATACAAGGAAGCGTCGTCTGAGAGAGGGAGAGAGAGGGGGAAGGATTGACGCTTTTTCCTCCTCTCCTCCTCCTTCTTCCTTTCGCCCCCCTCTCCTCCTCTTTTTGGCGGAGAGAGGGGTTGAGGCAGGAATAAACGCTTTTTTTTTGTTTTTTCTTGTTCTTTCTTTCTTTTTTAAAATTTTGTTTAAATGCATTTGAATCCTACTGCGCAACCAGACCGGATCACGTGGGGTTCGGAGAGAGTTGGATCGATTTTGCACAGTTCAATGTGAGAAAAAGAGAGAAACAAACAACTCCTGTTTCTTTTTTTGTGTGTGTGTGTGTTACTTCTGTGGATAACCGGGACTGTTGATACTTCTGCATAATTGCAAGAGAAGGGGGTGTGTGAGCGGGTTCTTTTTCTTCAGCCTCGGAGGTGTGGAGTATTAATTCTTATATGCCTGGGGTTTGAAAAACAATGGAGACGCACATTTCGTGCCTCTTCCCGGAAATTTTGGCCATGATTTTCAGCTATCTGGACGTGAGGGACAAAGGCAGGGTGGCCCAAGTGTGCATCGCTTGGAGGGATGCATCCTACCACAAGTCAGTGTGGAGGGGGGTGGAGGCCAAGTTGCACCTCCGCCGGGCCAATCCCTCCCTGTTCCCCAGCCTCCAGGCCAGGGGCATCCGGAGGGTCCAGATACTGTCCCTGCGCCGCAGCCTGAGCTATGTGATCCAGGGAATGCCCAACATCGAGTCCCTCAACCTGTCCGGCTGCTACAACCTCACGGATAACGGGCTGGGTCACGCGTTTGTGCAGGAGATCCCGTCGCTGAGGGTTTTGAACCTGAGTCTGTGCAAGCAGATCACAGACTCCAGCCTCGGCAGGATAGCTCAGTATCTGAAGAACCTGGAGGTGCTGGAGCTCGGTGGCTGCAGCAACATCACCAACACCGGGCTTCTGTTGATAGCCTGGGGCCTCCACCGGCTCAAGAGCCTCAACCTGAGGTCCTGCAGGCATGTCTCGGACGTGGGGATTGGACATTTGGCGGGCATGACCCGCAGCGCGGCGGAGGGCTGCCTGAACCTGGAGTACCTGACTCTCCAGGACTGTCAGAAACTGACGGACCTGTCACTCAAACACATTTCCAAGGGGCTCACCAAGCTCCGGGTACTGAACCTGAGCTTCTGCGGGGGGATCTCAGACGCAGGGATGATCCACCTCTCCCACATGACCTCCCTGTGGAGCCTCAACCTACGCTCCTGTGACAACATCAGCGACACGGGGACCATGCACCTCGCCATGGGCACCCTGAGGCTCTCCGGGCTTGACGTCTCCTTCTGCGATAAGATCGGGGACCAGACCCTGGCGTACATTGCCCAGGGGCTGTACCAGCTCAAGTCCCTGTCCCTGTGCTCGTGTCACATCTCTGACGACGGGATAAACCGGATGGTGAGGCAGATGCATGAACTGAGGACCCTGAACATTGGACAGTGTGTGCGCATCACGGACAAAGGGCTGGAGCTCATAGCCGACCACCTGACCCAGCTGGCAGGCATCGACCTGTATGGATGTACCAAGATCACCAAGAGGGGACTGGAGAGGATCACACAGCTCCCCTGCCTTAAAGTGTTGAACCTGGGACTCTGGCAGATGACAGAGAGTGAGAAAGTGAGGTGATTGGAAGTGTTTTTTTGTTTCTGTTCTTTTTTTTGTTTTGTTTTTTAGGATGGGGACAGAGGGGGGGCATGAGGATCAGGAGGAGAGGGGGGTAGATGGGCGGGTAAATTTCTTTTCTTATTTAAAAAAAGAGAGAAAACCTCCCTTTTCTCCTCCTGTGTGCTTGTTTAAGGTGTGCTTCTCCCATGTGACCAGACTTTTGTGTTCAAATGTTTTTTTTATTTTTCATTTTATTTTTAAATTTTCCTTTCTGTTGGCCTTGCAGGATTTCAATTAGTGTTTTTGATATGACTTAATATTCTGCCTGGTAGGAAGCAATTAAAAACTTACTTTTGTTACCAGCTCATGAAATACCCTGTTAACAATTTGTTTTGATCTCATACTGAGCTTTAATATCTCCTAAATTCTGACTTTGGACTAGAGTAACGTCAATGAAAATCAGCTTGTTTCACACATTATTTTTTTTAAAAAAACAAGTGTCATATGAATAATCTGCCTTATTTGCTGACACTTGGCTTCAAAGTTAAACTTGCATCCATTTAAAAAGCAAAGTGAGGTGTTAAAACTTGAGTATGGGACTTTTTTCTTTTTTTTTTCCAGTTCCTTTTTATTATTTTTTTTACAGTGTGTCTGGATTTTAGACATTTTACGACTAATCTCCGCTACAGCCATCACGCCTAAAAACATTTGGCTACCTCGTATGTGGTTGTTTTCAAAGGGTGTATACTGTTAAAAAAACAAAACAACAAAAAAAACAGAAGGAAAGCAAGAATGAGAGACTGGGAGAAAATGTGCCTAAAGGGACTGTGTCTGCCCCCTCCCCCCATCCCTCCCTCCCTCCCTCCCTCCATGAGCAGAGCTGGAGAAAAGAGACCAGGACACAATCTAACTACCTTTTGTTAATTTACCCCCATAAACAGCAACAATTTCCCCACCGAGGGGGAGAAGGAGACAGGGAGAGCGAGCTGCGAAATCAGCTCAGATTCCAAGAGGGTGACGCTTTATGCAAAAAATCTAAAAAAAAAAAATCATCGTGAATCCGCTTGTGTGCAAGAGCTTATTTTGTTTTTCTTAATTTTTTTCTGAAAGGGATGAAGTCCAACTTTGACGCCCTTTAGAGACGTGCTGTGTTCAAAGCTTTGACGCATGTAGAGGAGGCGAGACTGTCAGCTCACCCTGAGAGGAAATACCTATAATCAACAATTAATAATGCCATAGAGATATGGGATTATTATTGACACAAATCATGTCAATTTAAGTCTGCTTATGGGTGTACGTGGTGTTTTTTCTGAGGGGATGCTGATGGATGCAAATGTCAGTGGATGTTGTTCAGAGTGTCGTACTTCAAATTGAAGTGATTTCTGTATCTTATACCCTTTATTGCTCAAAAAGAATCAGGGTTTGTCTCATGGCTTTAGTTTTTTCCCACGTTAATGCCAACACAGGTCGCATTCATATTCATGTTGCTCTCGCCCGGTAAGAGAGAGAGAGCGAGGGAGAGAGAGAGAGAGAGAGGGGAGGGTAGGGATATCTTTTTTTTCCTCCTCTTTTTCTCCATCTCTCCCTGAATAAAAATACCCTGAATCCATTTTGAGACATGCTTAGAATAAGGAGCAATCGATTGTTTTCTTTTTTTTTCCCCTTTTCTCTCTCTCTCTCTCTCTCTCTCTCTCCGTCTCGGGTTACAAGCGGAATGCGTCTCTCCCTCTCCCCATCCCTCCCTCTCTTTCTCTCTCTCTCTCTCTCTTTCTCTCACACATTAACACACATGCACACACGCGCGCGCGCACGCAAGCGCACGGAGGCCTGCGGGCGCGCGCGTGTCTTTAATGTAATGCAATGACCTGCTAGAAAAATTAATATACGGATGTGCGTCCTGCTGAAAAAGCTGTGTGTGTTTGAAAAATAAAAAAGGTGTACTGTATATTATGTGTTTGTAAAGAAGAAAAAAAAATGCAGAATCCCAAAATTAAATTGTTTTATATTCTTACGGTTAAAACAATTAAAGATATTTATATAATGAATGAAACAAGAGCGGTGTGGACTACTTTTGTGTAGGTGTAGCGCTTCATTGTCTGTGTTTTGTTTTTTTTTGTGTGAGAAAATATCACTTTCCGCAAAGGTAATCTGACAGCCAGCAACTGCTATGGTCTTGTCCTACAATTATATCGTCCATTTAATACAATAAGGGCTTTCATTTTAATGCATGTGCTCATAATAACCACCCACGCACTTCTGAGCATTGTCCCTGATCAGGCCAGCCTTGCCTCTCAAAAGGGCTGAAAGAAATCTGTTGTGTTGTTTTATTATTTACGAGGAGATTCAAAATGGATGCTTGCCGTCTTGATTTGGCTGCAGTGCCTGTGTAATTAATTATCACCAGGGCGTTTATTATAGGAAGCTGTTCTACCCTGCTGATTTTTTTAATCGCCGACGTCTGTTTTTCATCCTGAAATGCAGCAGAAAACAAGAGGTGTTCAACTGGTTTTGAGTTTCACGTTTTAAGTCTCGAGGTTTCAGAGCGCAAAACAAAAGGGGGTTATTAAGCCTTATGTTTGTGGGATTTCATGGTTCGAAATGGACGGTTTTGGGTATTAGTTTTGGTTCTTTTTGCAGTGTTTCGTTTCACATGTGGCAGGGCTGCGCCTGTGCGGCTGCATGTGCGGAGTAATGAGATCTAAAGTTGGTTAGGGCAGATTTCCCTTCTTTCTGCTTTCCATCAGGACGTGTCCTGTGTGCGAAGTGACACCACACACACACACACACACACACACACACACACAGAGGGTTGCCAGACCAGTCAGTAGCCATTGTCTGTCTTTAGAAGTTAGGAAGGCAGGTTTTGGTGGGGGATTTTTTTTTCCTTCTTTTCCTCTCTTTCTCCTCCTCTTGTTCAGTCACGCATACCAGATCCTAGACCAGGCAGGAGACCCCCCCCCTCCTCCCTACACACACTCCTCTTTGCTCCCCCATACAACCACACACACACACACATGCACACACACACACACTTTTTAGCATTCCACACCATCATTCAAAGCATTTAAGCATTCTCTCTCCCCTGACTCTCTGTCCATGGGGATTTAGGGATAAAGGCCAGCATAGGGATTGTTGACCACAGGGACAGAGAGAGGCAGAAAGAAAGAGGACAGAGAAAGAAAGAAAGAAAGAAAGAGAGGGAGAACGTCAGTATTTGCTGTTTCTTAAGTTTGCTTTAGCTGGCCTTTGGTCTTGCGCAGTAACGCTGCACTGAGTGCACACAGAGATGTGAAAGATTTGAAGCCTGTGACATTTTGTGTCGTTTTCTCCCCCGAAACATCTGAATATCTACATGAAAACCAAAGAGAGAATAACATGTAGACTTTACAGTCGCTTGTGTATGTTTTGCGTATGCAGCACTGTTGTAACACCGCCAACAAACACGGTAAAGAAGTCGAAGTAAACTCAAAAGGAGGTGTGACATTGTAATGAATTGGCGCTTGAAGGCTGATAAACGAACAGAGAGGCAGGAGGCGTACAACACGGACAATTGTTCCTTTATCATTTGACATTTGGGTCTGCAGACCTTTTCCCCGACAGATACAGCAGACCTACCGTGACAAGGTCATATCACGCGTTTCGACCGAGGGCTGAAATGAAGACTGACAAAGATACAATCAGCTGCATTCAAATGATAATGTGATACTTTATTAATCCCCATCGGGAGAATCTCTTTTTGTCTGCCACCCTCCACAGGGAGGTCAGAGGTCAGGCTCGGCTCCAGGAGCCCACTGCTGGAGCTGCAGGGGGATTTGGGTGTCTTGCTCAAGGACACATCAGCAGGGTGGAGGGGTTGTCATGTTTTAGGGTCACCTTGCCTCCCTGTCTTCCTGCGAGTCACTGGAGGTGGTGCAGGCCACCTGTGAAGCGCCGCTTCTAAAATACTGAGGCTCTTTTTCCGATGAAACAATCTGTGAGGGGAATGCAAACGCGTCCCTTATTGTATAAGTTGCGGCCTCAATTTGCATTTTGAATAGAGAGAGCTGTGTGTGAATTAAGCTCTGGAGTTTCCCTGCTGGCTGTTCAGCATGATGTAGTTACAGAGCATGATATATCACTCTATTGTATACAGGGCAAGTTAACGTTGCATTGTGGGCAATGAACTGTGGACTAAACACTGAACACAAGTATTAACAATATTCTTATCTAGAAATATATCACTGCAGAGCGCCGAAAGCTAATGTGTCGTAGCCACTTTGAGCATGCTACTACAGAACATAATTTTTCCATACATGCTTCCCTTTTTTGCACAGTTTTGTTCCCCTTTTGTAACAGTCGTACGCATCCAGTAAAACCACTCAGCCTCACCATGCAGATGTAGTTCAGTCTCTGGGTTTTTCCATCATTTCCATGTGAGGTGCAACAATTTAACCCATTTGAATCCTCTCAAAGCAACAGAATGTAGCTTCCTGGAGAAAGATAGTTGACTGGTTTGGTGCTTTGGACCGTGAAGAGCCGGGGGCTAGCTGGGTAGCATGCTAATTTCAGTAGATATCGCTGCAACACGATACGTAAAAATGCCAAAACTGAAACTAAACTTCAGTTCATTTTGAATGTTATCGACTAAAATTTGCCGTAATGCACTTTTAAAGTAACTGTTTGACATTTGGGGAAAACCGGCTTGTTGAATATTGATGTCACTTTCAAATCCATCCGTTTAATATGAACTGGGAGCCAAGAGATTGCTATCTTAGCTTAGCCTAAAGACTGAAAGCAGGAGGAAACAGCTAGCCTAGCATGTCATATCACATTTTTTAATCCCTACAAAAGCTGTGTTCACCACAAAGTGTTGTTTTTGCACTTTAGTTTTTGTACAGATAGAACAAACAATATATTACATATCAATTAGTGAGCTTTAGAGCTGGTATCGGTCTTCCAATTTAACTGTTGCCACGACAGGGAAATTTCATATTTCCCGAAATGTTAACCAATGTCCAGTAAGACATACTCAGGACAAAGTCTTACAACATATTGCTCATTCAGAGACTGATGACCAGCAACTTTGACAAAACTTCATGGACATGACCCATCCGCATGGCTCACAGAGAGAAATCAAGAACTTGAAGATGACACCGAAAGCAACCCTGCCCAGCCTCACTTCCCCGTGTGGATGAATTTCCCGACAGATTGAGCAAGGCACATTTTTCCTGCGCAACTCAAAGGTCTCACTGAGGCCTTGCATAAATGTGTGCACCCGTTGCACTGTAAGGCAGCCGTGATCAAAGCGCTCACCAAATGGCTTTATGTTGGGAGTATATCTTGCTCTCGGTGCGATTCTCTCTTCAAACCCACACACCCTGCCTGTCTGCGTGACTGACAGCTCCTCGACGAGTTAATTCAAAAGCTAACAGGCACCGAAATTAGACAAAGGCCCACATTTGTGCCCCATATAGGTCACTGACGAACCCTTTCTTGCTATAAACGCTGCTTTTTTCGTTTGAACTTTGGCGTGCGAGCGAGGGTGCGTCAGGACCGTAGGTTGTAAAAGTTGAACTGCGGCTCGTCACGTTGTGCTCTGAACCACATTTCCTGTCAGGCAGAGGGGAACGGCAGTGTGTGTGTGTGTGTGTGTGTGCCTGTGTGTGTTTGCGTGAGTGTATTTTACTGCTATCATTAAAGGAATAGTTCACCATTAAAAGGGGAACTGGGGTTCTTCACAACAAAGCAGCAGTGGTATTAGCAGCAGAGTGTTACTGCCCTCCCCCACATCTCTCTGTCTTTGGCTGCAACTCCTTGTCTGCTGTGTTGTCTGTCTGTCTGTCTGTCTGTCTGTCTCTCTGTCTGTCTGTCTCTCTGTCTGTCTGTCTCTCTGTCTGTCTGTCTGTCTGTCTGGCCTGTTTTAGGTCTCTGCCTGTCTGTTGCTCGGCTTTCATCCCCGTCTTCATTTCATCTCAACTTATTCCCTCCTAATTTTTGAAGCCTTTTCTCTTTCCTGTCTCTTCATCTCCACCTGCCTACGTCCCTCCCTCCCTCCCCCCCGATTCAGTACTCGACTCACCCCTTCCTTCCACCTCCAGCTTTACTTCTTTCTCCCTTTCATGCCCACGGTCTCCCTCTTTCTTTTTCTCCCCCCCCCTCCTCACCATTTCCATTTCTACCCCTCCACTCCACCCCTCCTTCCTCCTCTCTGCGGCACCTGGTGTTGAGGTGTCGCTGAGGTACAGTAGACGGCTCTTTGAAGTCCCAGGGGCCCTCGGGGGCTGTGTGTGTGTGTGTGTGTGTGTGTCAGGAAACTTTTTTTATCAGCAGCTCCAGTCAAGAACATTTGGCACTGCTTTTGATTTTTGGGCGTCTCTCATGTTGAAACGACCTTCCCTGTTTAAGTCCTCGTACATGTGTGTGTACTGTATTTCCTGATTATGCAGACGAGAGACATTGAAATCCCTTTTGCCGTTCCCCTTTTTGACTTCTCAAAGGTGGACAATTTAAGGGATAGTTCAGGTTTTTAAGCTTAAGCAATGCAATTTAGACTAAACTATACATCTTTGTCTGTCGAAAATGAGTTTGATTGCATTCTGCGAGGCCTTTTTTGTGATTTGAAGCCACAAAAACACCCAAATAAGACAATAAAAACACATTTCTAACCATGCTAGGAGTAAGGAGCGTGAGCCTGGTACGGTCATATTGTAACTTACTGGGATAAGGGCTGGCACAGTTGGAGCAAAGAGGGGGGAGGAGCAGAGGAAAAACCACCTCCGTCCTAAAAGTCTGCTATAGTCAGCACCCAACCTGCAGAGAGAGAAAAAGTGGAGGTAGAAATGCAGAGAGAGGAGAAAGGGGGAATGTGGTAAAAAAAAAAATAAAGAGGACGAGAAGGGAAAAAGAATCGAGGGGAGAAGCAGATGAGAAAGAAGTGAGGTTGGTGAGAAAGAGAGGGAGAGGGGGGAGAGAGAGAGAGAGGAATCTGTGAGTCACTGTTTAACTGTGGGCTGCTAGAAGTCAGCTAGCCATGTTAAAATACCGTCTGGGCACACATGCACACACCCACACACACACCGAACTCGTCCAAAATACAGAAATCTGCCTGTAATTCAACAATGGTTGGCACAACGCACACACACACACACACACACACGCACACACATTAAAAGTTTAAGCAGAAATCCTGCGTCTGCCTCGCTCAGACTTCGCTGCCCAACAGACCAGCTAATTATTTTCAGTTGGACATCAGGCACGCACACACCTCTGCTGCACATTCCTCAGAAAGTAATGAGCTGCTTTTCTACAAAGGTAAGAATTTAGGCGAAGGTCAGAAATAATTCTTTCCTTCTCAGAAAGTCGAACTTTGCAGCAAAGGAAGAACAGTGACATCATCCAACCCCTGAGTGATTAATTATTGATGGTTTCTCTCTGAAAAAAAAAAAAAAGAAAAAAAAAAAAGAAGTGGGTGGATTACAATTAGTTCTTGTTCTATACTGGAACAATCCTGGCCGGGGGACTGAACTTCTCTTGAAACAGGCAGCACATGCTATTATTTTCACCAGCGCATTCTGAACACTTTCACTTGATGATTTCTTATTTGATTACTTGATTAAAAGTCCATTAAATATCAGAAAAATAATATTAGATTAAGAGTCTACAGCCATGCTAGCAGCTATTATGGGCTCCAGGCCCAGCACCGTTTTGAGCTAAATGCTAACATCATGCGATCATGAGCACAATGATGCTAAGAATACTAAAAATGCTTATAAGCTGATGTCATATTGAACTATTCCAAAATGGTACTGCACTGAAACAATTCATCTCTAATCAAAATGTAATTATTTCAGCACTTATTTAGTGTATTTTCCAGCATGTAGACTTGAGCACCCATACCTCATTAGCTCCTCTGGGCGTTCAACTGTTCATTAATTTATCACATACAGTTATCAGGTCATTTACCGCCCCAGTCCCTTCGCTCATCAGGCAACAACTCCATGTATTTATTCACTTGTCTTAGCTAGCACCATATCTATCTTAGTCCCAGAGATACATTTACACCGTCACGCTCCTCAAACCATGATTGTCGTTCAATTTCATACACTTATACGAGCCATTCGGAGGAGTTTCGCTCAATCAGTGTGAGATCCAGCAGATTGGATGAGAAGACAACAAACTAAATCTTTAATTTGAGACCATAAGACCCTGCTTCATTCACAATCAAACCATGGACGTCGTCGCTGAATTTTTCATAAAAAGCCTCGGCAATTAGAATGGGAGACTGAGAATTATGCAGCATGTGATGTTGACTTGTGCTCCATATTCCTGCTTCGCTCGACAATACCCAGCGGAGAAAGACCGAGGAGAGGACGGACGGATGGAGAGAGAGGGGGAGAGAGAGAGAAGGATGACATGTGGGTTCATTTTGGTTTTCTTTGTCTTGATGTGAAACCAACGTGCAGCTCTGACAGAAATGTGACAGATACCTGCAATGTCAGAAAACCAGCGGGCTCGCACACATTCTAATTTGTCAGGTGAGATAGTGTTTTGGTAGCGTGGGAGGTGTGGTGCGCTCATGTGTGCTTCCTGTCTGTGCACGTGTGATTGAAAGCGTGTGTGCATAATGCATGTGCGTAGACAAGTTGTGCTGGTCTCTGTACCTTCCTGTCAGTTCAGCCTGTCATTCAGGCATCAATGCAGGGAAACTTTTCCCTTCTCTTTTACTCTGTTTAAAAATGTGTCATGCTTTTCTCAAACAGCGGGAAATGGGCAGAAAGGGAGACGGAAACAGCGCAGCCGAGTGAGGTTTTAACACATGTTTGACAGGAAACGCTGAGCATTAGAAAAGAGAGATTTCAACATGTTAACATGGACGTTTTTTTTTTAGGTTTTTTTGAGGGGGTGGTAGATGTTAGGAGTGTTTGGAGTGCAACATTGAGGAGGAGAAACAAGGAAAAGGTGGAAGGAACATGTGGGAAAAGGGTTTATTCTGAACTAAACCTTCCATGTTGGACACCAAAAAAACAAACTCCACATTTTATTGTCTAAAGTTGCAGAAAAGAATGACGCTGACATCCTGCTTTGAAAGGAAATAATCATCATCAATCATAACTCGAGATATGTTGTGGGCTACGAAGCTAGCTTGAAAGACTAGCTTGACATTTTGGGATGAACCTCTCATGCCCATACGCTATATTTGAAGCCACGGCCACAAGATGGTTAGCTTAGCATAAAAGACTGGAAGCAGGGGATAACAGCTGGCTCGGCTCCGTTCACTTTGGTCAAGCCTACTCTGTTTCTCCGAGTTTTAACAGTCGTTGCTTGCCATCACCACAAGTGGACCCATTAAAGATAGGCAGGAAACTTTAGCTAGTTAGCTGAGCTTGCTAGCTTCCAATTTGTGATTGGAGTACAAACTTAACAGCACGTTGCGGGTCTTCCCTCAATGTCTGAAATTGCTTATGGGACATTGCTTGTGGGCATGTTGAAAAAGGGGGTAAATGTCTTGTACTTTTATGTTTTTTTTTAGGTTCAATATCTATCTTATGATCTGGTCATGTTTAGGCACAAAAAACACTTGATTGGGTTAGAAAAAAGGGATCATACTTTGGCTTAAAATACCTGCTTTGGCCTACAAATGTTGTGTGGGTGTGTCGACAAAAACATCCAGTGGCCTCACGCAATTGTTGAAACGTTGTCTTGAACTGTGGTCCCTGGCTTGGCAGCCTCAAAAAGTTGTGTGGACTGTGTATTAACTTTCCAATCTTGCACTCTAGCAATATTTATTGAGCCTGCACCCTTTTGAAAATACATTTTGAACAGCCCTGATATGATATATATGAATAAAGGAAGCATGAAGTGATTTAAGCTCAAAAGAACTGATAGAAATTAGAGCCCAAACAGGTCTGAACTTGTCTGAGCCGAGAGTCGGGTCACTTCCCACTCAATCCAATTAGCGAGGAAGTGGACATTCAAACTATAAGAAAATCCCTATTAAAAGGTTATTTAATATTCAATCTATAAAGGCATTATTGAGGCAGAGTAGCGCTCTTATCTCACAGTAAATGAATTAAAGTTTCAATTTGCATGTTGAGTGAATTGAACTGAAAGTGCTTTAGACCCAGAGCGCCCACCAGAGCTGTGGTGTGCCTGCCTGATAACCAGGCTGCCAATTCAGGATTTGGCAAAAGCAAAGATTTACACTGTGCAGTCGTGTAAGAGGCCTGTGGCACAGGGTGAAGGGGACAGATCCATAAACTGAGACTCATGCTGGAAAATATCCTAACAGTATGCATCAATGCCATTTTTATTATTGGAGCTATAAATAGTAAGGGGATCATGAAATTGTTACAATCCATCCTGAGGGGGGAATTCATTTGTCTACCAAACTTTATAGCAATCCATCCAATCGCTGAGATGTTTATAGTTTAATCGAAGAGTTGCATGTATGGAAGCAACAAACGGCTGTAAGAACTTGAATCAAATGCCTACTGAGTAGTTTGTATTCCTGGTTTTGACATTTGCAGTAGTTAATCACAAGTTATGCAATGTCAAAACCTTAATTTTGTTTCAATACATTTTCTAATGGTACGCAAACTCAGACAAATAACTAGCATCCAGTATTATTCATTTACTTATTTACCAGACTTTTCAGAAATGCCAAATGCAAAAGACACATCAGTCACATGATACGACACTAAACCAAGAAAAAGTAACCTTTTAAAAAAAATAGAAATACTCAAAACATACATTTGAATTAGGGGAATTTCAACCATGTAAACTTAAATAAGAACTGAAATCATCACGGCGTGTTTTTGCTCCCATACATATGTTTGAATTTCTGTCAAGCATTATGAGTGTGCAGCACACATGAAATGCAGCACATGTGCTGAAGCCTGCGCGCAGATGTGTGCCGGCAGCTGAACTTTCCTCACCGCAGAGTGGCACAGACCTCATCTTTCCACTGCTGCGTCGACAGATGGGATCGGACTCGAGAAAAAAAAAAAAAAACAGCAGCACCAGGTTTGTTTGCTACTGGAACGCAGCGGGTCTCTAATACTGAGTCGTGTGAGTCATGGTTGGAAAGTCGGACCTGATTTTTTAAAAAAAAATATTGTCTCAGAGGAGAGAGAGAAGCGTGAGGTAACAATCTGCATTTATAGTGCTAACCGAGACAATAAACCTGGTTTTGGATACAGAGAGAAGAAGCAAAGGATTGAAGGAGAGAGGAGAAAGAGCAGGAAAATGAGGCAGTGACGTTTATGATTGCAACGAAGAGAAATGAGTGAGAGCGTTAGTGTGTTTGTGTGAGAAAGAGACTTTATAAAGAGACCAATGTATAGAGAGGCTTGGAGAAAGAGACATGGGAGGAGGAGGGAGAGAAGATAAAGAGTGAAACTGAGGATGGAATACAAAGAGAGGCTGTGTGCGTGTGTGTGTGTGTGTGTGCGTGCACCAGGTGTGTATCAGCCGTCCCCAAGGTCCTTCTAGCTGTCTTCTCCTATTGATTAGTTCATATTGATCTGGCCTGGCACATACGCCCTGACGCACACACACACACACACACACGCACACACGCAGCATGGTTGACTTGATTTAGCCGGGCTTTGACACAGGGGGACACGCGGGTACATTGTTAACACACATGAAAGCATGCACACACACCCACGCACATCATTTGGCCTCTTAAAATGACAACCATCTTCCTTCTGACACACACACACACACACACACATCAAACAGAAAACACTCATTCTGTTTGCACGTGTGCAGTGGCAGCAGAAACAATGAGAACGTATAGACGGACTGCCAGTAGAAAACTCAGCGTCTTGTGCAAACCTGATAAATTTGCAGTTTCACCATGTGCCATATGTGATAGAGTACGTCCTGAAATATTCCCACAAGAACGGCCCTTAAGATGATTAGAGGAGTTGAGATAGCGTGCTAACATTAGCATGAAGGGTGTGAGGTGTTAAACAACAACGTCAGCAGCTAGCACGACGAATAGCATTCATTGCATAGCTTAACTTAACTGTGAACCGAGTGGTGAATATTCTGCTAACAAGTGCAAAGTAGCTGTGCATAGTATACAACATAATGCGAACAATGCCTGTTGATGTGAGCGACGTGTTTGTGTGATCAGAGATGTGTCAGAGGAGAAATTGAACTGAAGAAGGAAGTGGTTTGAGTTTGAGTTAGCTGCTAACTGTGGCTAGCTTTGAAAATCTACCGGTCAAAAGCGTAGTCTGCTACATTATACATAAAAGTTATCCATTTTATATGTAATTTAATACATAAAGTCAATGTTTTTGGGACTTTTTTTGTGTTTTGGTCAATCGGTTACAGTCATTTTTACTGACTGTAAACTGAATTTCTTTGGGTTGTGGACAAAACAAGACATTTGAGGACGTGATCCTGAGCTTTGGGAAACACTGATCAACATTTTCTACCATTTTCTGCCATTTAACAGACCAAACAACCAATTGATGAATCAAGAAATGAATCTACTTGAAGGGTTTTTCTTGAAAACTTTCACAGAATTATCATGCAACTGCAGTACCCTAAGCACTAGTCGCCACAAAACTCCACTGTTTTGATTCACTCTAATCGCTCTCATAGAGTCGTTTTTTTCCCCAGCAGGGAGCTGTTTTCCTCAAAAAACTCCCAAAACCTCACTGTACACTAACTGCTCAACACCAAACAACAAAGACAAGAATAATTGAGCTATAGCTGGTGAACATAGTGGGACATTTAGCAGCTGGTGTTATTTTCATCAGACCAAAACAGAAGCTAAAAGAGAGTAAATACTGGTGTGACATTCTTCAGCCAGCCAGAAAATGAAGGCCAATGCTGCTCTTGAATATGTAAATAGGCAACTGCTTACAGGTTAACCATATCAACGTATTAGGGGGATAATAGTTGTGGTCAGAAATCAGTCTTTACAGGTTTAATTTCGTCTCTCAGCATTTTCACTAAGACTTTTTGTATTGCCTGAAGGCATCTGTGCAAAACTAGCACGTTTGTGACTGGAAATTCAATGGTGTAAACCCCGAGACTGGCTGGGAAAAGTGCATGTGGGGTAAACGAGTCTCCTCTCGTGCCCTTAACAGGAGGGGAAAAAAAACACAAACCCTACAGTCAAGTCAAGGTGCCCTTGAGCAAGACACCTCACCTCCAACTGCTCCTGAGCTGCTCAGTGGCAGCTGCAGAAGACTGTGTTTGTTCAGGGCAGCTCCCAGTGTGACTGCGTGGAGCTGTGTGAAGGTGAAGCAGGGCGAGGCTGGTAAAGATTTATGTATGGCTGCGCGCTCATGATTGACAATGACGAAGCAATGCAGAATGGGTGAAAATACCATTAAAACAATATGGAGACACTGTCCTCTCATCAACCGCCCCCTAATAAGGAGGTTTCACTTGTCGTGACCAGAATGATGCATGACGGGACCCGGTGGCAGGCGCCCTGACACATATCAATATGTATACCCACATTTATATACACCACACACAGATACAGTCTCACATCTCGCACATTTCTTTATTTATTTTTTTACTTGTCCTTCATCGAGGCTCTGTGCTAGACTTCCTTTTTCCCCCTTTGTCTCTGAATCAGAAGAAACGTCACTGTCTGTCTCTGCCTTTAGTCTTTTGTGTGCGCGCAGACACACACACACACAAATACAGTACGTGCACAGACACACAAACACCTGCACCCACAGAGACACGCACACACACACAGCCTGCCTTCTGCTGCTGTGATGGCTCCGAGCTGTCAAAACATCCTTGCTTTCTCTCCCTCTCTCTCACAAAGGCAGCCTGACTGAGCTTGTCGATGCAGGTTCTCAGAGACTGCTGTCTATCCGCCCTCACTCTCTCTTTCTGTCCTTCTCCCTCCTTTCCTTCTGTCTATCTCCAACATTTGTTCACCTTGTGATTTTGCTTTCTCTATCTCTTTCTCTCGTGGCTCTCCATTTATACGTTTTAAAAGAAATCCATGCATGCGGGTGCTGTATGTTAATCCTATGGTGTTTTATCATCCATGACGTGTGAATGACATATATGCACAGCTGTTTGACATAGTTCATTCCGGCTCTAGATTTGTTCTCACCGGCGTTTTAGAATCATTCTTGAAGAGTTTAAACATGTTGGATATACACAACCTCGCTGCTCTGCTGAGTGTCAGACTACACCTGCACTAAGCTGGCTTAAGATCTTTATATACTCAAAACTGGACCCGGATGTGGACGGCAGGGTGAGAAGTGGACGTGCTCTGGGTTGTGTTTATACTGCATCGGGTGTCTGGCTAAGCGGAAGGGTTGACACATGTGCAATGAGGCGTATCCTGATATCGCCGTTGGTGTAATTTAATTAATGTTGCTCCAGGACCACGATTTGCAACTGACCCATCATGTTTCTGTAATGCCATGGCTCTCCGATTCGAGGTAGAAGACCAACAAAACACGCACATGGGGGAAACCCAGCCCCTTCGTGTCAAGTCTTTCACCTTGTGGAAGGGTTCAGTTTAATCCAATCCATGTATTCCAAAACGTAACCAAGTATCTTTGTTGCCTAAACCTAACCAAACTGCAACAGACTATGTCTAATATGTTCCAGTTCCAGACTCCTGGGTGAGAGGCCTGTACGCAACCCATGACGCCATGACAGCTTGCTTGAAGCGTGGCCTTTGTTGCTCTCATGGAAATAGAAAATGATTTGTCTCCCCTTAATTGGAGCCACATTAGTTCTGACGATCCTGGAGGAACATCAAACACGAGTTGTAACGCTGTGACATCACCGTAGCGTGGTTGGTCAGTTGCAGTGACGGTCCTTGAGCAACATCAAAACCAGGAACAACACCAACATGGCGACATCAGGTAGACTGTGCAGTGAGCATAAGTTCTACCCTGATAGTCCCCTCGATCATAAACATTTCATGCTGCATGCAGACGTGACCCTTTTAATTTGATAGTCACGGACATGTGCAGCTGACGACATTCACACCCAGTTGTGCAAATATGATTTGAGTTTAAGTCTAAAAATGCTGTTTTCAGGTTACTTTTGAAAAGCTGTCCCTCTCCAGTGACGCAGCAGAGCAGTCCACTCTTGTTCTCCTGTATTGTAACCTCAGCACAGATGAACTCACAATGTTGTCGTTCTTAATGACATGTCTGATTCAGGTATAAAATTGTGAATTCATTGCAGCTTCAATGCTACCAGTTACAAGGCCAAAAGACACTCCTGCAATCCAGAGCCAACTGCATCGCTCAAATCACCATTTCATGCTGGCAAAGCCACCAGACAACAGGAACACAGGTTGATAACAGCCCATGCGTTGTGTGATTGGCAATAGTTCCATTCAAAATGAATGGCAACTGAGACAGCACAACACCGAACAATGTCTGCGCAGACTAAAGGAAAAGCCTGTATTGTCCCTTCTCTTTGAGGGACTTTTTTCAGGGTTTAAAGCGCAAAATACAGAAGAAGAGTTGTTTTTTTTTAGCCACACAGAGTCTTTTACAAGCCTTTCAAGCTTCTTAAAAAAAGGAATTTCAGCCTAAATTAGCCTTTGATGATTTATTTTCTGCGGCAATTTTCACTCTCCTGAACCTTTTCCAATATCAAAATAAGAAGCAAAACACATGTTTCCCACCCAAAGTGTATAACACGTCCATTTTATAACAGATCATGACCAGAAACACAACATTAACAGTTCATGAGTGCAAGCAATGTATTTTTTCCTCTGAAGCACGATACTATCCTCTCCTTCGCTACTGGCCTGTTGGCTGTATATTTCCCTCTCCTTCTTTTACTCTCTCTCTCCCTCTTTCCCTCCTACTTTCACACAAACACACACACACACGGAGCGCTGTGTGTTTGGCCTGCAGGGCGTGCACAGCGGGGAGGAATCAACCGTATGGCAGACATGAGGACGGAGCCAAATCTGGCTCGTACACATGGTGTGTGGCCATGCTGCCCCGTGTATGTGTGTGTATGTGTGCGTAGCCGACGGCAGCCTGCACTTAAATATATATCAGGGGCAGTCGTCGCCTAAAGGTGAAAGTTGTGCGGTTTTCACTGGAAGGCTGCCGAACGAATGAATGAAAACCACTCTCCATTACCTCGCCAGCTACTGTCACTGTGCCCTTGAGCAAGGCACTTAAGCTGCTGCAGCCTCAGCACACCATAAGAGCCTGAATGTGAATAGAGGATAGATGATAGTAAATATGAAGCTTACCACCACATGGATTATATTTTCTATGTTGGTTACCATTTTTATGAATAAGTAAGTAAGTACAAGCTGATCTGGGAGCAGAGGAAAAACAAGAGTAGTCAGGTTATCAGACAGGAAGTAAACAAGCTGACATTTTCGCCAGTTATTTTCATAATCACGGTTTGGGTCATTTTCTGAGAACGAACTTGTAAACTCGTGCGAGAAAACCGTATAAAAGGTTACAAAGATGTGGTTAGCTTTAGCATTAACCTGTCTGCAGACACGTAGACGGTGACTGATTGAGCTACATGCACCGTTTACGTAAAGCGCCTCCATGTATTGTGTGTGTGTGACCGTGACAGGCGTGTATGTGCGTGTAATGCCGAACAACTCTCACGTCAGTAAGAACAGGGGAAGCCTGTGTTCCCGTGTGCGTGTCCGTGTCCGTGTCATCGCATGCCGCCTGCATGAAAATATGCATGTCATTTAATTGTGCGTGCATGTGTGTGTGCGTTGTGTTTGCTGCCAACACGTGAACGCACGTTGACTGCGTGTGTGCGAGAGCGTCTTGGCTCGTGGTGGTTTTGTCAGCGCATGAAAATCATTTATTCATGTTTCACTGTGCGCCTGTGTTTATCTGTGTGTGTGTGTGTTTTACATGCATGCTGTAGTTTCCGTGTGCGGCTCGACGTTTGGCTATCGTGTCTGTATCTCTGAACGCCATCCTGTCTGTTTACGTTCTCCTTTCTCGTCCCTTTATACCCCTCCAACCCTCTTTTTCACCCCCATCTGCTCTCTCTGACTCCCCGAAACATCCGCGTCTCTTCACCTTTTTTCTTCTCACGACCGCCACGCAGCTTTTTTCTCGCTCTGTGCGAGTGTGTCTGTGTGTGACGGAGGGCTTTTAAAAATGCATATATTCTATAAGGGGGAGGAGGAAACAGAGCGTGGTGAAAAGAAAAATACAGCCTCTGTGTGTGTTGTGTCAGTTGAGTTGACATCTGATCTTGCTGAGTATGGTAAAGAAGAAAGTGCTGAAAGTACTCTGTAGAGGAGGGAGGGGGGTCCTGTGTGTGTGTGTGTGTGTGTGTGTGTGTGTGAGACTGTGTGTGTTTTGTGGCCTGTATGTGTCCTCATTTCTGTGTGGGTGGTACGAGGAGGGAGTAAGGGAATAGGGTGTGTGTGAGTGCACTTAGTTTAAGTGTCAGCATGCCTTCGTTTGTGTGCGTGCGTGTGTGTGTGTGTGTGTGTGTGCGTGCGTGTGTGTGACAAACAGGGAGAAAAGAGGGGGAGTCGAAGTGAAACAGAGGCTGAGAAGAGATGGATGACAGAGAGGGTGATGAGGGAGGGACGACGCCGAAGAGAAATGACGGAGGAGAAAAAACTGAGCGATTGAGAGGAAAAAAAAGGAAAGATGGAAGGGAGTCAGAACAGAAGGAGACTTTTTGAAGCAAAGCCTGCTTTTCTTCTTCTCTTTCTTGCTTATTCCAATTTATGTTCCAGTGTTCTCCGCTCCGGCATGAATGTTATATGAACGGCGTATGTAAGGAATGAATGTTAAATCAAAACTCTTTTCTCTTTCTTTGTCGGAAAAAGCACTCTCTCCAGAGCTTTTCTGACAAATGGACCAGTTTGATCAGCCTCACATAAGCACACACACACATTCACATGTGACCACAACTTTCTCCAGACTTTATCTGCGAGCAGCAAAAAAGTCCTTTACCGCTTTCTTCGTTCTCTGTGTCCTTGTGTGTATTTTATGTTTCATGTTTTGTGTCCTTGGTGTACGGTTACATCAATGGGAAAGTGTCTCCCTTCAAAAAAATCTATCAATATTTCATTCCGTAACTGCTGAAAATGCAAGATCGACAAGCGAGAAAAAAAGACGAGGAGAGAGGCGCTCGGCTGTAGCGAGCGAGCCGTTACAACTGAATACAGATCCGAAAGCACAGAGCAGGTGTAGCGAAACTGACTTTGCTTTGTCAAAGGGCAAGTTCACAGACGTCAGATTCTGAGGGGTAAGGCGAGCAAGAGCTAGAAGGTTGGCAGTGGGACAATCTGAGCAGGTAAAGACAGGCAGAACAGAATGAACACCAAGGTAACAGAGCAGCCTGTGGCCCATCTCGACCCCAGAAACTTTTCCATGAGCCCAGAAACTTCACCTTAATTTTGATTGTCGGGATCAAGTTCCAGTTTTGGTTTCTCTGGTGTACACTAAGCACCACAATAGTTCCTACTGTAACGGTCCAGGAACTGTTGGGTTGGAGTTTGTAGCACTGGACAGCTTAAGTATTAATTCAGAAGGTAAGAAGTCACTGCTTATTCCCAGTATAAATTTTAAGACAAGGGATGGGAATTCCTGGTTTTAAATGTTTTGTAGCTGATTACCAGACTAGGCTTATCAAGAGTGGGGTTAAAAGAGTTGACTAACAAGGGAACAGGCAAGTGAGCGAAACGAAAGTTAATTTGCTAATTTATTCAATGCACTTATCTACTAAAGCAGAAGATTAACCAGAAAAAACACTCAGCAGACAAAAGCTAATTTGGAGATAAAGCATCTTGATATTCTGGCGTTTTAAACTCTCTTTACCTCTGCATGTCTGCTCTTCATCATCCAGTCAAACATCAGACAGTCGCACGACAGCAAGTTGCAAAGAATGTCAGGTCGCAAACAAAGTTGTCGCTTCCAATCCATCACTAGCCCAATTTGCCTAATCCTCCCAGTACCTCAGATGTGGCGGTAACGCACAAAGAGAGACTTGTGGGTTCATCAGGCCAGTCGCTGATCTAGTGAGTGATAGACGGTTTACCAGTAGCCCTTTTTACACAGATATCACACAATACTGCTTCAAAAAAGACCTTCATTTGAAAAAAAAAACTGAACTGAACCAAACAATGGTGATTCTTAAAGCAAATGAGGCCTGAGATGTAACAAAACAGTCTGTGTCAAGTGGGAATGTGCATTGTGTCTTATCGTATCGTATTGTATCGTATCGTATTGTATCGTATCGTATCGTATCGTATCGTATCGTATCGTATCGTATTGTTATCAAAATGTCCCACCCCCATCCCGGCCTGCTGGCTAACTCACTCTTTCTACACAGACATCAATTTGGCGGTGTTACTTCCCCTGCTACCGGCTTAGTGGCGGAACAACAATGACCCCCGATTCCATCTTTGTCCCTTTGACACAGAATGGCGAGGCGAATAACGGCGCAACATTCCTGCCTCAAACCTCACTGGGGCAAAAGGGGCAAACACCCAAAATCCCTCTCTCCCACTTTTCATTGACGGCAGAACCAGGATTAACTTAAACTTTATAAAACAGACAATCCAACAAGCTTGACAACTTCACTGGTCAGCTATGTGGAGGTGAGAAAGCAGGATTTGACTGCGAAAAACATAGCTTCCTTTTCTCCATTTGTATGATTCACCGAGTCTTGTCCCTCTCAAAGAGGGCCATTGGGACCACTTCAGAGCACATGGCAGAACGGTCTTCAACACGAGATGCTGGCATGCAACATAAGAGAAAATTTTAACGGCGGTCCTTGGAGAAAGACGAAGCAGAAGACTGCAGAAAATTTCACTTGAGTTTTTCTTTCCTTCCTTTTTCACATCCCCAGCTAATAAACGATAAAAAAACGAAGGGAAAGTGAAGACGTAGAGAACAGGGAGCTCCGCATCAGAGAGGTGAAAGTTAATGTTAATGCATCCGCTGAACATCCCATAGTCTGTGTTACTATGGCGCTGACACGGGACTTCAATTAAAGCTCAGACTCTCTGGCCACACACACGGCCGCAGCGCAGACAGGCCTATTGATTTTTGTGGTAACACTGTCCTGTCACCACATACAGTGCTAGTCTACCTCTGTGACCTCCCCTCCCTCACCCGCCCCCTCCCCTCCCATACATGTGTAAATGTGACACTTGACACCTCTCACCTCCCCCTCACCTCTCTGCCCCCCTTTTCTTACCATCCCTCATTATTATCTCCACTTCCCTTTCTCCTGCTCCTCATACCTTCCTCCTCCTTCCCCTCCTCAGATGCTCATTTCATCTCCATCCCCCCCCTCCCTCCTCTTTTTCCCCCACGGTCTTCCCTCCCTTCAGTCCTCTCCATTCCTGCACCATTTTCCCTTTTTTCTCCTATAAAAGGATCGTTGTCAGGATGAGAGAGACAGTGATTGGAGACACGGAGGGTGGTGGTGGTGGCGTGTGTGTGTGTGTGTGTGTGTGTGGGGGGGGGGTGGCTTTTGTTTTGCCAGAGCTATACAGGCAACACACAAATGAAAAAAAACAAAAAAAAAAACATATTACACACAAGCGGCTACATACGCAGATAAAAAAGGACAAATAAGAGAATGTCTCACCAATCCCCCCGAGAGCGAGGTAGAGGAAGAAACAGAGATTTCCTGCTGCGTTTAGAAGGTTTGGCAATACGCGCTCAGCAGTCATGCCAATATGTGAACAGAAAACAACCAGTGAGGGAAAGGAGGAGAGAAAAACACAGGTAGGGAGAGGAACAAAGAGAGAGAGCACAATGAAAAAAAAAAGAGAAAGAGGCTGAAAAACATCCACATGCTCCACTAACCTAAAGATCGATTACAAGCTCCAGGTTATACTTACAGGATTATGTTTTAGTGGTATAAAGATCATCAGTTAATGGTATTTCAGCTGTGAAAGTCTTGCCTAAGAGCACATATTTGAAGCGTTGTAAGTTTCAGTACATGTCACCGTGTAGAGAGATAGAGCATGAAATTGGTGATTATATGTTTTTCAAGTCAGCTAATTTATCTTATAGCAGTACACTTTGAATATTAACTCAATTAACTGTAGTGTTTTTTGTCGTAGGAAATATGGGTAAACTATGAGCGTCAGGCCGTTCTCACTCCCAATGCGTTGGATACAGCGGTTTGATGCTGTGGGAAACCCCTCTAGCATCACGTCTTGAAGCGATCCCTCCGACACAGCAGTATAAAGAGCGGGAAAGTCAGAGTCAGGGCTTGGTTGGGTTATTCAAGGACATTCCCTCTGGAGACCAAGGTTCTCGTTCCTTTTGTGACCAAAAATCCTGACTGATTTGTTTTTCATTAATGTAACATGAAGAACCCTAAACAGATAGCTTGGGTGCCTAAACCTAACCGAACCACGACTGTTTAAGATTGTGTTTATTGCGAAATTCTTCTAACTTCTACCACGGTTGAGCAGGCTACGTAGTTAAATGTTTTCCGACTTTGTATCGATCCTGACTCTGCACAGGGTGTTTTATTTTGAAAATTGACCAAATGCTCCATGCTGTTCCTGTGTCTAACATCCTACCAGATCTGCTCTATGCAGCTGCTGTCCGCTTCGGTGAAAAGCAGATTGGACTGTGGAGTCCTGGTTACGTAACTTTTACGTAACTATCTTACATATTTGAACCCAAACCATGAGTTTCTCCCAAACATAACCAAGTACTTTAGTTGCCTTAACCTAACCAAACAGCCACTCTCTATGTTGACAAAGGCAACTGACCCTTTCAGTCGTTTAGGTATGAGAGTATGTTGGTCCTTGAGTTGTGAATCGAGTAATACTTCCCTTGATAATTTTTTTCATATGAGTCATTTTTAGATGCCTGACGAGGTAAAACCAGATAGTCTTTCACAGGAAATAAAGAAAAGTCCCACAAAAACTGTAATTCTATATCAGCTGGTGAGCACTTGAGAGGCAGTCGATCTATTCAGCCATTTAGGTACGAGGATGTGTGGGATTAAAATGAGTTTTGCGGAGGTTTCAAATGAAGATCCTATCCGCATAGAACCGCTACGCTACATTCACTGCTTTGGCAATATTGTTTCTCGTAAACCGTGACGTCATTCAAGTAACTGAGTAAGAAAAAAGGAGGGACTGAACAAGAGTGAGGAAGGAAACGAGGAAATGCGAGCGGGTGGAGGCGAGATCACAAACGTTGGTGTGTTGCACATGTAGAGCTCTGAGGGTGAGCGTGCAGAAATCTGAAGAAGGTGCAAAAGGTAGCTGCAGAAATATCACAGGAAAGCAAAGGGGAGCAACACACACACACACACACACACACACACACACACACACACACACAAACACACACACTCCTCACATACCTTTGCGACCACCCATACAGAAAACACACACACACACACACACACACACACACACACACACACACACACACACACACACACACGCTCCTGTCTCTCTGTGACGATGCTATTCATATTTAAAGGGCCTGTCTTTTAAGTGAACACAGCATGGAATAGAAGATCACAACCTGCACACACACACACACGCACACACACACACACACACACACACACACACACACACACACAGAGGCAGACAGTGTGTCTCTGCAGGCAGACGCTCAAAAAGCTTAACCCCCCTCACACTACAGCTTGGTTGTACACGGTTATTTCATGCTATGCGTATTCTTTTATAAGAAACACAAAAAACATTAATGTTGCTTTAACATCTTTTATATCACTGGCCCTTCTCCACTCTTGGCAAGTGCTCCTTAAAGATATGCTTATGTATAATAAACCATGTGAAGTATGGGAAAGAATATCCGTGGTGCTCTTCAGCAATGATAAAATAAAGAAATAGGCCACATCTTGCTGTTGGGGTTTCCATCTGTGTTGATGTGGATAAATGGTCGTGTTAATATCTGTAACAGATCTGAGTGCCTGGCGAAAAAGTCACCTAGCACATCTGGATCGGCTGAGTGTCTACAAAGGAGGAGTTAAAGTGAAGGAGTGAGGGAGGGAATAAATTAGAGGAGTGCTCTGCAGCGCCTCCAGGATCCCCTTCCCTCCCAATTCCTCCTCCTCCTCCTCCTCCTCCTCCTCCTCCAACTCTCGTTTTCTCTCCTCTTCTCTCTCCAGCCAGAGGAAAACTCCTCCATTCCCTGCATTCCTCTCACATTCCAGCTCTGGGTTTACCTCCTCTACCTCTCTCTCTACATCAACATCACCTCCTCCTCCTCATACGCCCATGGCTGTCTGTCTGCCTGTCTCCACCTCTTTCCTTCTATCCCCTCTCCTCTTCCTTTTGCTCTCTCGGGGTCTCTCTCTCTCTCTCTATCCCCATATCTCCCCTCCCCCCTCTTCCCTCCCTCCCTCCCTCCATCCTCTCTCACTCTTTCCCAGCATGCTCCAGTAGGCCAGTGGAGGCAGGGGGCTCGCCTGAACCCTCCACCCCCAGCAGGGGCCCTCCAGCTCAGCCTTGCTGGCTGGCAGGCTCCCTGGCACACCTCCAGCACACACACACACACACACACACACACACGCACCGTGCACTCACACACAAACACGCACAGCTTTTTCTTCTCTGCTTGCTTGCTGTCTCTTTCTCTGGCCTCCTTTCTATCAGCCTCTCTTGCCTTCAGTCTTTCTTCTCTTTTTTTTTAACACTTTTCTTTTTTCCTCCCCTCGTTTATTTCTGTTATAATCTCAATCTAAATTTAGAGATGTCTGATGTGCATGTCTGCTTTTCATCTCTGTCATTAAGTGCTTCAAGCGTAGCATCTTACAGTTAAAAAAATACAGAACATTTACTTTATTGTAAGAGTTTTAGTCTAATAATTACAGCCTAGACAATTTAGAAAGTGAGACTATGGGAAAATAGAGGGTGATGAAAGTTGTACAGTCACATGATTTTTGTCTTAAGCTCCTTTCCCACATCCATCATATCCTTGACATGCTTTTTTATTGCGTTGTTTGGCATTCATTATATGGGACAAGCGGCCAACTATAGACTTAACTTTCCATGTCAGACAGTCTGGGAATTCGCCAGCTCAGGGCCGAGCACGATTTCTGTTAATCTTTCATCACGACTCTTGTTTGAATAAAAACTGCAACGTTCTCCCCGACAGCATACAGACGCTTACAGCATTTCTATTTCAGGGGAGCCGGCCCTAACCTTGTCACAAATGGATTGAAATCAATACAGCGTGCAAGAAAAGGAAGAAAAGATCACGCAAAAAAGCAACGTGTATCATCAGATGTCTGAGAACAGCAAGGTGGATACGCAATGGGGTCACCGGGATAAATGTTAGCAGTGAATGTTTCAGATGCTTTTTGAGTCATCGGCTACGATTACTACCTGACTTTCACGTCAGGAGGTTGAGTTGCAGGCGACCGGGCCTCCAAGCCACTGACAGCAGTTTGAGTCTGTGTTTCAACATTTGTACGTGTGAAACCAGCGAGACCTCGGGACAATTTCCAGCAGCGTTTGTGGCAACAAACACAGGCGTTTTTGAAAAGGCCTCGTGACATCTCCAGCCTTGTTTTTGCCGATAAGAACAGCTGATTTAAGACGGAGCATGATGGTTTTTTTTCCAACCCTAACCAAGTGATTTTTTGTGCCTAAACCTAACCAGAGCAATAGTACAACACTGTGCAATACATCATTTTCCAGCATCTATTCTGGCGATTTGGTTGATCATGGTCACCAAATATAAACCACCTGCGGGAGATGTTAAACCGACATGTTGCACAATAATTTCCACCACTATTATTAACCACTAACCATCGAATGAGGGAATATCTTTATGAAGAGTGACGTTCTTCTACTCTACAGGAGAGAGGAGATGCAGAGACTTGGAAAATGTATGACAAGGAGATTTTACACTGACTTGGACATGTTACTTAGACACAATTCGTCACCTTGTATGTAAATATATGAAATTACTGGTGACTCATGACATCATATAGACCAGGGGTGCACAAACAGAAACTGGAAACTGGTGGGCCACAGGCAAAAAAGCAAGCACCCATTGAAGGGTATTGTTAAGATGCAAAATGGCACTTGGATCTCAAGTTCCAAGTGCCATTTTGGCTCAACCTCTTTCACACATGTAACAGAGAGAAATCAGAAAGTTGGACATTTTTTTAAGCAAAAGTTTAATTATTCAATGTAAGAGCTGAAGAATACTCTATCCCCTTTATTTGGACAAAACTGGCAAAAAGATCATATTATGAAACACTGACGAGAGAGAGAGAGAGAGAGAGAGAGAGAGAGAGAGAAAGAGGCCCTCAGTAATTTGGTATTTCCTTTTTAGACAGGGGGGAACGGCCAGTGCCCTCGTTTTTCAGTATGTGTGCGCACACACACACACACGGGCGCAGGAGCACAGCTCCTTAATGACCCTTACATCCGGCCTTAGGCACTTGGGCCTCAGAGAAAGAAGAGAAAGAAGAAAAGAAAAGAAAAAAGACATACAGATAAATATATAGATGTATAGATAGTATAGATAGATAGATAGATAGATAGATAGATAGATAGATATGGTCACATAATTCTGGCTTTTTGTGCTCTGTGACTCATTTTTACATCTGGTCAGGATGGCAGAGCGGTCTAAGGCGCCAGACTCAAGGTTTGAATCCTTCCTGAGCAATAAGGGACTTCTGGTCTCCGAATGGAGGCGTGGGTTCAAATCCCACTCCTGACATGTCCCCCTAACAACTAGGCTGTGTTCACATAGGCAACTAAGGTTGTAAACAAAGTTGGTTCCTTGCTTTTTATTCTGATCTGATAAGGTGAGGCAAGGTGAGACTCTTTTGCACAAATAAATCTAACAGGTGAAGTTTGTTTCTTTTGTTCCTGATAAAATCTTGCAATTTTTAATGAGAGCTGTCTCACGGCCACGATTTTTGTCAATGTATTTTTCCTTCTATAGCCCGGCTAGCTCAGTCGGTAGAGCATGAGACTCTTAATCTCAGGGTCGTGGGTTCGAGCCCCACGTTGGGCGAGGGAGCTTTTAGATGAAATGGGTGAGAGTCTCATCCTCAAAAGGCCATGAGATGTGTTTCAGAGGGGCCGTGAAAAACACACAATCCGTGACATAGTGCTGCTTTGATAGCTCATACATACAGCTCATGTCTAGTGGTTGCAATGACAAAACAAACTCCTCACTATGAAGAAGACACTATGTTCAGTGAAAGCAAGAAGCAGTATATTATTAGTATGTATATTCACTTTTACTTTTACTTTTGCTACTTAACATTTAGGATCAGACACTTTAAGGCTTATGTATAGTTCGTGGAAGTGACTTTTACCAGAGTAATATTTAACACAATAGTTTTACTTTTACTCAATTATGACTTTTGGGTATTTATGTTGTTGTCTGTAGCTTCTGAGATCCTTTTCTCTTTATGATTATGGACGATTTCCTGATTAAATCTTGAATCTGTCTCATGACCAGACCTTATCATTTCTCTCTTTTTTTTTTTTGGTACTGTTTTTCAGTCTGTGCACAGCCCGGCTAGCTCAGTCGGTAGAGCATGAGACTCTTAATCTCAGGGTCGTGGGTTCGAGCCCCACGTTGGGCGCAGCAGCTTTTGGGGCCTGTGGGGGAAGGGGCTGTCCCTCAACTTCCTGTGTTAGAACTGCCGAGAGTTTCAGAGTGCTTCTTAATCAGCAAGTTGTTGCTTCTTTGAAAGCTGATAATGAGGAGTGATCCCTGCGAGAAAACATCATCATCGCTAAAACAAGTAATTATATTCTGCCAAGACAGGACAGTAACTCGGACAGAGATTAGTTGGAGGTTGGAGTTAAGCTGTAAATTCAGACAGGTATGCACAGAGGGTCGAAGGTGAGGGTTCAGAGCCCTGACTCACACACACAAAGCTATGGGAGTTCAACTGGAGGTTAGACCTTCAGGCTCCAAGGCTCAAGAGAGAGACAGAGGGAGAGAATTCATAAGCAGCTGATTCAGCGTGATACTCACTGGTGTGATTACTGCAGACGCAGGAGAAAAGAGAGGAAGGAGGAAACCTTCAGGAACACGGACAACTCCAAGAAAGAGAGCAACAAAATGAACAGGAAAGGGAGACGAAGGGTGTAAAATTGGTAGTTTAGGGTGAAGATGATTCTGACATGGAAGACAGATTGTACTGAGTGAGTGATAATGGCTCTTTTACAGCTCGAGCAACAGCTGAAGATGTTACTGTGTCTCCACACTGTCTCTCATACAAACACACACACTAACACACACGCACACACTGGGCCCTGACCTTGCTGATGGCAGCTGTTGACGTCACTCTTTGCCTCATCCAGAGCTACGAACACAAATAATACATTCAGGCACAAACCTAAAATGAAGATGTCATGTAACTCAAAGTCCTTTTGATATGTTCTCAATTAGACAAAGATATAAAACACGATCTGTTAACAAAGCAGCTTTGCAAAGACACACTCACAATAAAGTAATTTATAAGCACAAGATGACAGCATCCATCTGACAGGTTTACTGGATGAGAGTTACTCCCTTTGTCCTCGTGTGAACACAGGTGGTATCTGTTCGTACAGGCTGACGATCAATCTCTCTAGATTAAGTTGCGTCAGTTTCCTTTGTGTTATAAATTGACTGAGTGCCTTATCCTTGTAGAGTTTGATGAGTTCTACTTCTCACCTGTTTTTCCAGGGCCCATGTGAAACGTCTGTGGCGCCCAAGGTTACTCACTCTAACCACACACTATGTTTCGTGTCATCTAAAAGCGTCTTCGCCCAACGTGGGGCTCGAACCCACGACCCTGAGATTAAGAGTCTCATGCTCTACCGACTGAGCTAGCCGGGCTACCTACTGCAAAAATATCGAGCATTGTAGAGAAAACACATAGCCATAACTGTATCACTCTTGTTATTTGAAAATAAAATCTGATCGCATGTGAAACGTCCCAAAAACACGCTGTCGAAACAAGAGAGAGAATGCTGATTATGAATAAAACATTACTCATTAAAACCACAGGCGATAATGAGGAGCTTTTCTCCTATACCACATGCAGATATCCTAAGAAAGATTTTGTCTTTAACCAGAAATAAAGGAGAGACGTCTGCATTGTCCCCAAGCTACGGGGACAAAACATGCAGGTTGAAAATTTGTGTCAGGAGTGGGATTTGAACCCACGCCTCCATCTGGAGACCAGAAGTCCCTTGTTGCTAAGGAAGGAGTCAAACCTTGAGTCTGGCGCCTTAGACCGCTCGGCCATCCTGACAACTGGTATACAGTCTTCACAATTTAAATCCAAACACCAAAGATTGCAGATTACCTGGTGATTGGAAAAAGGGTATTTTCTGTGTTGATTTTGTTACCTCCACCAGGGAGGTTATGTTTGTTGGTTGGTTTGTCACCAGTATTTCACAAAAGCTAGCGGGCGGAGACTTGGATGGAGGGTGGGTCTAAATTTGAATTGTTATTTTGGTTGTGTGAATTCTTACACAGAACAGAAGAGTAAAAAATCCAACATAATGGCTCAATATAAATATCAATCCTGTGTGTGCTGTTTTTCAATAGCAATTTTTGTGTCATTATTCCTGAATGTAAAACTCATCAGCTCTATCATCCATTTAGTTGCAGTGCAGGATCAACATATTTAACTGTTGTTGTTATACCGAGGCACCACCACAACGTGCATATAAGTGGTGAAAAGTGTAATGCTTCATGTTGCCAAAAAAGCTGAAGTGCAAAATATGAAAACATGTGTCAGGAGTGGGATTTGAACCCACGCCTCCATCTGGAGACCAGAAGTCCCTTTTTGCTGAGGAAGGAGTCAACCCTTGAGTCTGGCGCCTTAGACCACTCGGCCATCCTGACCACAGTTGAAGATGTTCAATCTGGATTTAGTATGACAAAACATCGGGCATGGGCTTACTCTGTCATGTTTAGTTCATCTGCCTTTAAACCCACAGTGAGGACTTTGTCAACTCCACCATGGATGTGATGATTTCCCCTGTGTCCATGTTGTTCGGTCGGTTGGTTGGTTGGTTTGTTTGTCAGCAGGATTACACAAAAAGTACTTAACAGACTTCCACAAAACTTGTATTGAGGATGTGTCTTGGCCCGGAATCGACCCCGTTAACTTTTGGTATGGATAAAAGGGACGGGACCACGCATTTTTCTCCCTCCATAAGTTTGCAAGACAGGGTGTTTTTCGACATTTTTCGTTTATTTCTCTGGGAAAAATGGAAGGATTGTGATGGAAAAATCAGGTGTTTTGAGTGAGTGAGTACAATTTGATGCTGCTCAAAATAAAAATGTAGTTGATTTTGTTTGTTTTCTTTGAGTGTAAAGAATTAAGCTTGATTGAATTAAATTTGAGGTACTAATTGAAAGGCATTCTAGTTTTCTCACTGTGGGGACAGTCTATTAAGTTATGAATAAACAGCTTTCAAAGGAGGACCATTTTGTGGACTTGTCTTTATGAGGAGCACTTATAGGGCCTGTTTTGTAAGCTCGAAGTATGACTTACCCTCCCCCATACTGTCCAAAAGCTGCACCGCTGTTCCCAACTCTCTCCAAATGCTTCAGATGCCCGACATTTTGGCCAGTGTGTGCCGGTCTTAACACACCGGCAATCAGAATGGCCACTGAACAGCTAGCTAACAACCAATCAGAATATCTGACGGCATCCAATTGTCTGAGGGCCAACTCGCTCAGACGCCGTCCTCGTGTTTCCGACACAGCTGAACACACGGAACAGAGCTGTTCCCGAACTCGTCCGACTCTCTCCAAACGCTTCAGATGTTCGATGTTTTGGCCAGTATGTGCCAGCCTTTAGAAGCTCAATGACTTACCCTCCCCCATCTTGTCCAAAATCTGCATCGCCCAACGTGGGGCTCGAACCCACGACCCTGAGATTAAGAGTCTCATGCTCTACCGACTGAGCTAGCCGGGCTGTAGTGTCCAATTAAAATACCTCGAAAAACGAGGTTACGTGACAGATTTGTATTTCAAAATGGAAAAATCTAATGAGAAGATCGTCCACAATTATAACAAGAAAGGGATCTCAGAAGCTAGATTGCTGAAGGTCTTTTTTACACACCTCATTCTGAGGGAAAAAGTTCCTGTCAGGAGTGGGATTTGAACCTACGCCTCCATCTGGAGACCAGAAATCCCATTGTTAATTCCAATTCCCATGTGACTTCTTGCTGAAATGTATCGATGACACAATGACAGACAAACGGATGGACGGATAGAAAGACAGATAGGTGAAGGATGGATGGATGGATGGAGGATGGAGGATGGAGGAGGGGGTTTGACGTCTTTGATCCTCCCAGCAGAAATAATCAACAAAGCCCTGGAGCGGGCCAGCTACACCTAAATATGTGTGTGCGTCTGTTTGGTGTGTGTGTGTGTATGTGTGTGTGTGTGTGTGTGTGTGTGTGTGTGTGCGCCTTGGGGTTTTCTGGCTACATGCCAAGACCAGCTCCCACCAGGAAAGAGATCAAAGACTCTCTCCCGTCTTCTCTCTCTATCTCTATCGACCTCTCTCGCTCATATTTCTCACACTCCTTCCACTCCCCTTCCCTTGCTCTCTCTCTCTCTCTTTCTCTCTCCTGCTCGCTTGCTCACTCTCTTGAAAACACTCGTTATTGCTTTTCTTGATTTCTTCGACATTCTCTCACTTTTCTTTCACCTGAGGGGAAGAGAGATGAGAACAGTTTCCTATGCAAAACAGACAAGAAAAAGAGCAACGCAGCCAAAAGAGGAAGAGAGGAGCGAAATAAAATGGAAAAATGCTGGTTTGCGCTGATGTTTAGACACACACACACACACACACACACACACACACACGCGCGTGTGCACACACACACGAACGCACACACACACACACACAAAACTACTGACCTGTGCTTCAAAGCCCTGTTGGTTGCCAGGTTGTCATGGGAGCAATTGTTCTGGCAGGTGTGTGTGTGTGTGTGTGTGTTTGTGTGTGTGTGTGTGTGTGTGTGTGTGTGTATGTGCGTGCGTGTGTGTGCGTGTGTGTGAGAAAGAGTGTTTTGCACCATTCTTGCTTCCCTTTATAACCGACAAATCTCATGACAACACTTAGATTTCAGATTGAATTAGCCTGTTATAAAATTCACTCAACGTCTGCTATTTCAAATTAAAAGCTCCTCTGCGATTATCTCCGACGTTTCAAAATAAAGCGCCGCTGTCAAACCGGCAAATCAAATCTAAGGCGTCAATCTGATTTATCACTGGTTCAATGTCTGGTCAGACCTTAATGTGATTGAGACAACGCTCATTGGCTTGTGGCTCAGCGCTGTCTTCACAGTGGACCCTTTTATACAGTCACATGTTGGTTTTTTAAAGGTCAGTGAGTGACTACTGAAGTGTCTTTGAGCCAAACACTGAACAACTTTATACTTAGTATATATTTAAATCAAAACATGAAAGAAGCCCTTCTGCTTTATATGATGTTATATTTTATTTTGAAAAGTCACCTGGTGACTGAATTTTGTGTTTTCCTTTACATAAATAGACATTTCTATCATAAATTAATGTAGAAAATGCATGAAATTAAGCATTTCATCCATCCATCCGACCAATATCAGTATATCAGTTGGGGAAGTTTAATGCTGACATCTATTTATTAAAGTATCCTATTCACCCGTAGTTTCATATTATTGTCTGAAAATTAAAGTCCATTCTCAAAAATTAGTTTACTTTCTCAGACTCTGAACCAGCGATCTTCTCTTCAGCAGCGCTTACATGCACCAAACCTTCCAGTTTTATTGCTGTCTATATTTTGAAGGTTCTTGCAGAAGAGGCTCGTTCATATATCATTCATAGCCTGATTTATATCACATTTTATAGCGAAAACATGGTGAAAATTGATTTCTTTTCTTTTTATGGATGCTGACAGTGTTTTCTGACTCATGGAGAAATAAAAAGAGACCAAAGGTTAAAACCTGTTACACTAAAAATGGTTTCACCAAAACGAAACCAAACCAACCAGTGTTAGAACTACACGAGGCTGGATAACACAAGTTGGCGTATGGAGATCAAGAGGTATAAGGCCTCAAACTTACATGACATCTCCTGCAACAAAATGCAAAAGAGAATCATAGAAAAAAAGCCTGCCTTTACAGCGAGATTGCCTCTTCTCGCAGCACCTTTCTTCTCCGTGACGCTCGCAGTTATCGTCAGCGCTCTTCAGCGCTCTCCTGGATATTGTTCGCTCGGCGTTCTTACCGATGTGGGAATTGAAGCTCATTTGCACTCTGCGTATGTCTTGCGTTCTGCATAACAACATCAGCTAAATGTCTAAAAATGTAAATGTAATTGTGGAGATAATGTTATTTTCCTATTGAGACTCGCAGAACGCTTGCACGATGTGAGCCGGGCCCGACGCTGTTTGTCATTAAAGCAACTCACAGGGGCTCCCTACGCAAACAAGGACTAAAAGTTTCTATCTCTCTTCCCTCTATCCATCTTTTCACGCCAGCAGCAGCTTGAAGATTGTTCGTACTTTCTTTCTTTCTTTCTGTCATTCTTCAAATGCAAATAAGGCAACTTAATCCCACTCCCACAATCTCAATCAGTCCCTTCTCTCTTTCTGTCCTGCTTTTCCCGTCCCTGCTCTCCTCACCCGTCCCATATTGCCTCTTTAGCTCTGTCAGTCAGCTCTCTCTCTCTCTCTCTCTGCATCCCCTTTTCTCCCCATCTCTCCCTCTTTCTCTCCACCATCTTCCCCCTTTTTCTCTCCCTCTCTGCTGTGCTTTTCCTCCCTCACACTCTCTCTCTCTCTCTCTCTCTCTCTCTCTCTCTCTCTCTCTCTCGCAGTAGTCATTCTACTTATAGCCTCGCCATAAATCAACCTGTCATTCTCCGTCATGCTCGCTGGATCTCACTGGGGCTTGTGGCGCGCGCACGCACACACACACACACACACACACACTGAGCGAGGGATAGCGACGCGAGCCCACACATACACAAACACAGGCACAGACACACAAATGATGACAAATATAAAGACTCAGAAGCAGCTCAAACACACTCGCACACAAAAAATTACACACATATAATACAACCGTGTGGACGGATGATCCAGACACAC
The DNA here is from genome assembly GCA_039737535.1 of Lagodon rhomboides. Lineage (NCBI taxonomy): Eukaryota > Metazoa > Chordata > Actinopteri > Spariformes > Sparidae > Lagodon > Lagodon rhomboides. The sequence goes on along the minus strand of CM077805.1, from coordinate 11,327,075 downwards.
TCCAGATTGATTGAGAGGGAGGGAGGATGATTAAGGGAAACAGAGATGTAGGCAAGGAGAACAGGGAGATGCCCACCTGTCCCGATGCACACACACATGAACACACACGGCAGCTGAAATAATGTCCACTGCCCTCGGGGCCCCGGCTTTTTTACCGAAGCATCTCCTTAAATTCACCTCCTCCTCCTCCTCCTCCTGCTCTGTCTGTATTCATCACTGTGTTCTGTCTAAAGTGAGATATACTTTGGTTGATTACTTTATGTTACGTGACGAATTTATATATTTACATATATTCCTTTCTCTAAATGCACGGCATGTAATTTATGCTAATGGGTCTCTAAATCGAAACAGAGACAGTAAAACCAAATGTCGTAATGTTGTGTGGGATCGTGAGAGTTTGTTGTCTTCTTTGTTACAAAACGATCATCGCTGATGAAAATCTGACATGACTCAGGCAGTAAAGTTCACCTACGAGGTAATGTATTAAAGTTTTATTCATGTTACGTTAAGTCACGTTTGCTGACTTCGCTGATGTTTCCCTGGAAGTTATAGCGACAGGTGACCAAATGAAATGCACCGTTACCTTGAGTAAAATCACATATCTCTCTGGATTATTGGAAACCTCTGGGATTATGCAAATACACAACTCAACAAAAGACATGACAAAGCTAATTTTTTTTAGACAAATGTTACATATCCTTAAATGTAGATGGGAGCATCATAATACTGTGCACATTACCTGTGGGTTAGGTTAGCAGAGGGAGATGCCCGTAATTGAGTAGGACGGTAAAACGGCAGCATTATGTTGAATTGTTGAAGCAGCTAAAGTTATACTGATTATATTGAATATTCTGGCCAAGCAAAGAGAAATCAGAAACTGCTCTGCCAACGTCTTTACATAGACCTGTCTCCACCTCAGCATCCCAGAGCGCTCGACAGACGTACCCTGTTTCCAGCCAACAGAGCGCAGGACCACAACGGGAAGAGCAGAGGTGTTTACGTCATTGATGCATGGCGCTCACACACAGTCAAAGTGGATGGACCCTGTGAGGACCTGATGTCGATCTTTTATTGTGAAAATGCCGACCGCATTATCACCACCATCTTGTTTACATTCAACCCGAAGCAAATTTAAAAAATGTACTACAGAATTATTTCCTGTCTGTATGGCTGTTTCATGTCATCCATCCATCCCACACATTCATACTTTATTCTCTGTAGTGCTTCTGTTTTCTTCTTCCCACTACTTGTACTGTTAACAACATGCAGAACAGCTGACTAGCACACAGACTTTTCACAGTGTTGGACACCTACTTTCTTTTCACAACTTACCAATTACCATCCTTCAATCTTTATCATTCTTTACCTTAAAGGTAAAAAACGGGGATAAATTCCTTGTATGTGTAGACATACTTGGTCCAATGAAGCTGATATTCATTTTATAGGGTACGTTCAGGCAACACTTGGGGTAAGGTTAGGAAAAGATTGTGGTCTTAGTTCAGTATTAAAGAAGTCAGGTCAAGTCAGTTTTAGTCATATAGCCCTCCATCAGAAATGTACCTGAAGTGGTTTTTACAATCTGTGCAGCCTCTATACTTAAACTCAGATTAGGATAATGGGAAAAACTCCCCTGCAAACTCTTTAATGAGGAAAAAAAGGTGACCTCAGGAAGAGCGACAGAGAACAGACCACTCTCTCATTGAATCACAAAATAGGACACCTTGACATTTTCAATATTTAACCAAAGCAAACCAATTATTTTGTTAGCCTTAACCCAATGCGGACACTGTGGATCGCAGAGTCGTACTTCGTGCCATAGTCCCTGACCTCTTCCCCATTATTTTTTGCGTATAATAAGGATGTCACACTTCCTGGATCGGAGGGAGCGTTCCCCGGGAACTTGATTCAGGCAGCAATTTGACACAATTCCACCAATTCCAATTCGTCCACGTCATATTTGGAGACAGATTTTGAGAAGTTGTTCTTTCTACATTATTTTCATATTTCTCTCTGCTGTCCTTTTTTTTTCCTTCTTCTTCAGGCTCTCCTCTCTTCTGGTCTTTTCTCCGCCCAGATCAACATCACCTCTTGTCCTCCTCCTCCTCCTCCTTCGCTCTCTCCTTCCACCACTTCTTCCTCCTCCTCGTCTCCTCGCTCTCCATGACCAATGCGAGAGCCTCATAAAGACCCTTAGGAGTCAGAGGATTTCATGGGGCTTTGTGTTTGAGTGTGTGTGTGTGTGTGTGTGTGTGTGTGTGTGTGTGTGTGTGTGAGTGAGTGGAAGACAGCACATTTGGCATGCAAGGTCACGTAATCCCGTGGCCTCCAGATACTGTTATTGACACACACACACACACACACACACACAGCGCTCTATGACCTGCACTGACCTTGCACGCACAGATTGCGCATGAACACGCACACACACAGATGTCCTCGCGCAAACCCACAATGCCCTCAGTGTTATCAGGAATACAAACAGGGAAACAGATACTTTTGGAGTTACAACTTGACTCTAATGCTATAATTCTGTCCTTTCTGGGGGGATTGGGTGAATGATACTACTGTGTCAACACGTCGTATAAACAGACCCCAACCAAACCTCTTCCTCTGGCCCACAGAGATCCACTGTTGTCCGCAAAGTATGAAAAACACATCAGCGTTTGACGTATTTCTTCATTAGAATAAATATGTGTAGCTCCAGACCTCTGATTCGCTGCCCATCGACAGCTGTTTCAGCCAGTTACAGAAAGATTTGACCGATCAGAGTTCAGTCAGCTGGATTAATAATACGGACATCATCTTCCTAGCAAGCCAGCGACTGTTTAACAGACATATGTCTGCGATCAACATGGAAAATATCCAGTTCAGGACTAATTCTGGTAGAACATGACTCACCCGACTCTGCCGGCCCAGTCACCAGGACAAAATGTTGGGATAACATTTTTATGCAAACCACTGATACACACACCTTTGTATGTGTCATAGGCTACGTAAATTATTGATTATCATATCGGGAGGTGGTTATCTTGATATTTTTAAAGAGACCTTGGGATATCTCAAGTAGTGTTTGTGGTAAGTAAGTTAAAAACATGATGTTTTCCGAAAAATCAAGTGGTTGTTGTGCCTAAACCTAATCAGAGCATTGTCACAACATAAAAAAGAAAACTGAACCTTAAAGGTGCACTATGTAGTTTTAGGGAAGACATTTTAATCAGAAGAGAAAGATCTTCACTGACTGATTTTTTTTTAAAAATGCCTAAACGTATGGTTGTGGTGTTGCTGTTCTGTCGTGAGCTCAGAAAAACAGCCTGTTTCCAGTTTTGTGACAAGGCATTTTCCAGCTGATCCAAGAGGGTTTTTTAATTGTTTTTTTTAGCTTAAGAAGTATGAGAACTTCCCGAAAAATAACCACATTCTGAGACATGGTTCTGGGAAAACTTAACAGAACTGGGAACTACAGCTGTCGGAAAAAAATTGTGGATTAGAAGTGTAAACTTGCAAAAAATGGAATACCTTCAATTGGTATTCAAGTGCGGTAAATGTACTCATGTCTCAGTCCATCATGAACTGGTTACTTCTGGTAATATTTGCTAAAAACTACAATCCCCAGCTGTTTGGGGAAATACTGAGCTTACTGAACTGAACATTTGTAAAGCTGTATGTCTTCAGCGGGAACCGGCGGGCTTAAGGATGAGGGCCAGAGACAGAAAAAGTCCTGAGAGACGTCTTCTTATACTGTTGGTTTTGGGCTTTTCATGGGATTTGTTGACTGGGAGAAAAAAAATCCAGCTTCATCCTTCAAACGCAGGACACGCAGTGCAGGAGAAAAAGAAACGCGAGCACGTACGGACAAAAGGCACAAACACACAGATATAGATTTCCAAGGTCGCATTTCAGGCGTTCAGTATGTGTCTTATACAAGTCCTCCTCTCTGTCTCTGCGCTCCACTGCTCTCCTCCTCCTCCTCCTCCTCCTCCTCTGTATTCTTCTCTCCTCCTCCCTTTATCTCTCGCCGCTGTCTTTCACACAAACACACACACAAACACACACTCTCTCCTACACACACACACACAGTCTCTCCAGAGATGTGTCCACTGCTCTGACCTCTCTCTCTCTCATGGGAGAGCTGGCTGTCTGCCCAGCTCTCTCTTTCTCTCCCGCTGCCTCGCACTTTCTCCTTCTGCGTCTGTGTCTTCCCTCTCCTTCTTCTCTCTCTGTATCTCTCTATCTATCGATCTATCTTATTTTCCTAATCCCCTTTTGTCTCCCCCCTTTCTCTCTTATCCTCTCCTCTGTTGCATGTCTCCCCTGCTCTCGCATCCTCTTATCTCTTCATCCTCCCTCCACTCGATCCCTCGCTTCTCCTCGTTTCGCCTCTCCTCACCCCTCTTTCTTCTTTCTTTTTTTTTAACCCTCTCTTTTCCTCCCTCCTTGACTATTTCTTTCCAGGCTTCCAGAGTGTTGGCGGCGGCTCTGCCCGGGGCTCCTCGCCCAGCTCATGCTGCCTCTCTCTGGGCACGGCGCCCGCAGAGGGTGGGCAAAGCTGAAGGGAAAGCTGGAGGGGTCTGTGTGTGTGTGTGTGTGTGTGTGTGTGTGTGTGTGTTTGTCTGTATCCAGTGATGGGGAAAGGGGGTGGGGGGGTAAGAAAGTGAAGAGAGAAGAGAGAGGGGAGAGACTGGAAGAAAATGAGAAGGGGGCTGCTGACAGAGACAAAGAAAGAGAGAGACGGATAGAGAAAGAAGAAACAAGATTTCTGTTGAGTCACGCTTTGCTGGCGAGAGGTTGATCGTGGCTACAACAGCAGAGTGTGTGTGTGTGTGTGTTTGCGTGTTTGTGTGTGTGAGAGAGAGGAAAATTTTGCTGTTGTACAACCTGGTTCTTGTACTGGCAGCTTTAGCTGCCGTTCCTCTCATGATTATGAATGAAGAGCTCAAGTTGGACAGGTTTAAGTGCCTGGTTGTGTCCGACCAACAGTCCAAGATCTGATAATATTTGGTTAAATAGAACATAATATTAAGAAAATATTTACATTCGAGCAGGTAAATTTAAGGAGACCTATTTTGCTTTTTCAGTTTTTTCTTTCCTTGCCTTCAGTGTGTCTCATAGGTTCGCACCGACGGGAGCTCCTCTCTCCCACAGAAAACACTGCTCCTGGAACACATCGTTGGCTGACCTGACTTTGATTCCGGGACTTCTTGACATCACGCTGCATCACCATGTCACATGTTCGCATAATTTATGCCTAAATTGACAGTAGGAGTGAGGCTAACTGGAAGCTGAACACACCACAGAGCTAACCGGAGACACAGTGATTGGTGCTGGCTCAGCTGTGTGCGAGCTGACCAATCAGCGCAGACTGGGTATTCAGGAGGGAGGGCCTTAAAGAGACAGGAGCTTAAACAGAGCATTTCAGACAGAGAGGAGAGACAGAGAGGAGAGAGGAGACATGAGAAACTAATGTGTCTTCTGAAAATTAACATGCGTCCTATAAAAATGAATAATTAATTGACTTTCTGTTGACAAAGTAAGAAAATAATCAATGTATTGTTTCAGCTTCACTTATTATAACAGTGTAATCACTGAAGTTATTCCTCAGGTCTGGCAACACAGTGGTATCACGGCCACTGAGTCCAAAAATGGCAAGAAATGATAGATCAGATGATCAGCTTGTACAAACAAATGACAGAGTCCACATTATTTAAACCACTTCATTTAGAGGAAATGTAAACATCTGTAATAATCTGTAATCGCAGCCCGGTGATCATCTGACCGCTTGTCCTCCCAGATCCCAACAGTTACGTTTTTGTGATTCTTACTGATGGCTAAAACTGCAAATAACCCGATCCACGCTGAAGCAAAACTGAATTTATCCTTTAAAATTTCTCAATTATTGCGCCCGGGGTGAGCATGACAGCACACACACAGAGACAGAGTGACAGAGAGAGCATCAGCACACCTGAACCCAGCTGCATGCAGAGAGCAACAATTCCCCTGCTGGTCACTAATGGTGCAGCCCTGCTGGAGTGGAAGCAAATGGCCCGGACCCAACCATGCATGGTGGGAGCGGGGGGGGGAGGGAGAGAGGAGAGGAGAGGAGTGTGGCAGTGGTCAGATGAAGGGGGAGAGAGAAAATGAGATAATGAAAGGAGAGAAGAGGGATGGCGGTGGAGTTAATTTGGTGAAAGCAGCCGAAACAAAATGTCCTCACAAGAGAAACGGGAAGGAAGAGAAGAGTCGCCTCTCTTCGGTTATCTCCTCTCTCTGCCTTCCAAACTTTCTCTCCCTGTTCTCCGACCTCTCCCTCTCCCCTCTCAGCCTGTCATTCTGTCCTCTTATCTCTCCCCTTCTCCTGTCACAGTGTCAGTGGTGAGTGTCAGTGACGTAGCGCCCTCTGTCTGTGTCTGCTATTACTGCAGCGGCACATATTAAAACTTTATTTGGGTCTACAAGTTAACTTGGAGGAAGTCTGGGAGCTGATGGAAAAGCTTTTCATCACAACGGAAACCAGAGTTGGAGCAAAAAATGTTTATTTTTTTCATTTATATGAACAACTTGTTTGTTGAAGTACAAATAACGTTATATTTTATGACAGTGGTGTCTTACAAACCCGTGTGAAATGACAAAGAAATAACCAATAAAGCTCTTATCCTCATTCTGTATGACCATATTCTACAACTACTGGGTCATTAACAAAGAGTTTTCTCTCAATAACCTCCTGATTACTGCTTATTGATTGTAAGTAATGAAGTGCTTGTACATGAATTATGATCCTAATATGCCTTATAACGTGGTAGCAGCACATTAATAGTAATATTCCCTTCACTAATTAACCCAAACAGGGTCTACTACTGCATCAGTTATGTGCAAGACCTCACTTTAGAATCTGAAACATACTCTGCGTTAGAAAGACTTAATTTAGGGTAATTCGGACAATATCAACCCTTGTGGTTTTGTTACATAAGGACATAACATATCTGACAGTGTCAAACTACAATAAATTCATAAGTCTTGCTACAAAAAAACAAGCCACACGTATTATAAATAAAACTGATGTGGTTGTGATTGACATTTCATTATTTTCATAATGACACAAATCATCAAACATGGGAATCCAGAAACAGACAGGAGAGCAAATATGATCCGAGAGGTAAAAAAATAAATAAAGATGTGTTTCTACATTTGGGGTAAATTATGCAACTTCACAAATATATATTTAAAAATTAATTAGCAGGTTATTGGGTTAAAACTCCGAGGCCAGGCATGAGCATGTACAAAATGGTCATACAAAAGAGGTAAATGACAAATAGCAAGTTAAAGTTGCCTAAAATGTGGATTTACTTCCATGTACTGTTCACAAAAGGAACATTTTGACAACGTAACATGGCCTTGACAAAATATTTTGAACTCAAGGTCCACTAACTGTGCCACTGTTTTTCTATAATACTGTAAGAAACAACCTCAATTAATGACTTTAAATGAATGAATTAACACTAATGAACATAAAAAACCAACAACCCCACATTGGTCTGGCAGCATAGCAGTTAAAAGCTGTAATAATTTATGTTGAGAGTGGCAGACTAACGTCCACGCGGCCCTGCTGTCACCGCCTCATGTATGCCGAACGTCCTTGCACCAATGCCGACGAGACAGACCCCTGTACATTTATTGAATGTAATGAATAACACAATTCTGATCTCGATGCAAGCGGCGTGCCCCGTTTGACAGACGACGCGGGCAGCGGCAGGCGCTGATGTGAGATATATGCTGCCGCACGTGTTAAAATATGCAGGACGGAATTCTGGCGCTACAGAAGTGTTTTTAACCCTTTTCTGTCCAAAGATAAGCAGATCGGTGTGAATGCGTCGGAAGCAGCTGCCCAGCAGAGGCACAGTCTGATAGCAGTTAGTGATGGATTGGAGAGCGCTGTTGACTCAGCGTTCAGATTTTAAATCCCAGACTCAGACAGATTTTGTTTCTCCAGCACCATCTCTCATTGATTCAAACAAAAGCAGACACAGAGACTCAGCAGCTTTATGAAAAGGTTTGAGGCTCTGAGAGATGCTGAGACAAAAAAAACCTCTGATGTCATTAAAGACGAGGATGGGGAGAGCGTGAGAGGAGCCTCCTCAGGCAGAGGAGCTGTTACTCAGGCTCTAATCACTTCAGCGATGCTCTCAAAAACCTACAACAACCTGATGTCCAATCCTGCGATTTCGATGCCTTCAGCCATGCTGACAGGTTTAGGCTGTGCAAAATAAATCAGGGGAGCAATACAGGATCGTACATCGGTGAGCTGAACAGCTTTTACAAGCCATTCATGTGAGAATATTCCTGATTATCCCAATAATTAAAATTCACAACAATCAAATTATTGTGATATTTTTTTTATCGTCATCTGCAATAAAATCTTTTATCGTGCGATCCCTAATTCCCTCTTTTTGTCTGAGATTGGCTTAATGCTGTTGATGCGACACTGCTGAACAAAGGCTGATGGAATAACGATAGCTCGGAGCAGAACAAATCAATAGCCGATGAATCAGCCGATACCACTGTCACTGCCCCAAACAGAGAGAGCAAGCTTTCATCATAACGGTATTATAATTTATAAATAATGCCGTTTTATACAACGTTAACTCATTTAACTACATATTATCTCAGGTAGACAGTAACAATTACCCTGACTTTGTGTATGGAACCTATATCTACAACGATTGTGTACAAATGTCCTGTTGTCTGTGATCAATCGGTCCATCTCTACTTTTTAGCAAAAAATCGTCAAATTCTGAATTTAATATTTATCCCCAAGCCTTCTTAGCCTCCTGATGTTTAGCTGTAAGCATATGCATTAAATCCGCGTTGATCATTTTCATGATTTCATCATCTTAAAGGACATTTTCCATTCAATGACCAGGACAGGAAGGTTGATGACAGTGTAACTGGAGAATACACTGTCAATTCTTCTTTTGAGTACAAAGCTGAGTCAAATCTTTCATCAAACATCTCCATTTTGAAGCAGAATGACTGATTTTAGAAGACACTCAAAAGGTCCTCAGGACTTATTTTCTTTCCCTGATACAATAAAGACACTTTCATCATCTTAAGATAGCTGCAATATTTCCAATCGACAATTTATATGATTGACTGTGCGGATGGCAGCAGACAGTGTGAAATAGCTCAACGTCGTAAAAACCACAACCACACAGGACAGAGGTGACGCTGCAACAGTCTCACCGTTACCCAAAAAGCTCCTACGGCAAAAGAGCCCGTGTCCTCTTTAACGCAATGCAGTGCTCTGCTCCTGTCAGGCCGGCCTACACTCACTACACTTATTAATAAATAATTTTCAGCCAATCGGTGATGGATGTGTTTCGAAGAACAAAAAAAAAACAAAAAACGTGTGAATGTGTGTGAGAATCAATGGTGTCTGCCTCTACCTCCAGACAACTGACTAATGTTTTGTCAATTCATCTTCTGCACACACACACACACGCACACACACCTACGCAAGATGTGGGATGTATAGAGAGAGAGGGAGGATGGTCAGAGGCGAGAAATTGGAAAAAGAAAAGAGGGAGACAGAAAGGAGACAAATGGAGGATTGACAACAGAGTGATTGGAAAAAAAAAGAAGGAAAGCTGGAGAGGATCGGAGAGTGTGCAATCAGAAACAAGATGGTGGGAGTAGATTTAATTTGATGCTCCCTCTTTCGTGTGTGCGTGTGAGTGTGAGTGTGTGTGTGTGTGTGTGTGCGTGCTGACAGATTTGGTATTGCTTCAGTTGGGAGGCTGGCTACAGAAAAACACACTCAGTAATTATCTAGAAAGAGCACCTGGGCACTGGGAATCTCATTATATTATAATCAGCCCTCCAACACACACACACATGCGGTGGAGGAAGGGATAGAAAAAGGGAAAAGAGAGGAATCAGGAAAAAAAAAAAGGGAAGATGAGGTGTATAGAAGAGAAAGCTTTCCAGTTGCTAATGTGTTCGCTCAAGTGTTGTAAGGATTTGTGGCTCAGACGTGATATCTTACGTGGTATGACTCACAATCAAACAGGCTTTTTTTAAAGTATAAATTTGCTGTTGCTCCTTCCGACTTCCTTTTATTTCACACACTTTATTTCAAAGGTCTTTACTTATGAAACTCTTCACACCGTGTTGTGAGGCGGAGACGCAGCAGCGTCGACTGCAAACCACGAGGCACAGAAGACAGATCCCTGATATGAAGCGATACGTAAACTGAAAACCTGACTCTCCTCTTTCGATCTGTCCTTTGATCTGTTGTAGTAGCAGACAACGGCCAGTAAGAGGCGGCGTTTCCTCTCATCTGGCTGACCAAAAAAACATTCTCCGTTCCTTCACTCCGCTGGACTTCTTCTTTCCTCTCCCCTCTTTTTCATCCCTCACAAACCACACTCGCTGCTCACTATCACCTGTTTTTGCCAAACTGTGTTGCCTTCCGCAGGCGCGCGCTCACCCTGCGCAAACGTGTGAGTCAGCAGTCGTCTGTGTGTGTGTGTGTGTGTGTGCACGCGGAGGACCACCCTGCTGATTTGAACAGCTTCATTCATTGCTGTGTTTTGACTGGCCGACAGTGACGGGGCGAAGTGATTTACAATGGGTCAACACAGCGGGAGAGCACAGGACACACAGTCAACGCCCAAAACCCTGTCAGGCCATCTAAGGTAAAAGCGGCAGGAAGTAGGCAACTGTATAAACACATGATTTTCTGTCATCTTTTATGATGTATTGGAGATCTGAAGATCAAACCAAACCACATTTACTGACATGAAACAGAGGCCATATCAATATCTCATACTTGGGAAAGCAATTTTCGTTTGTTCAGTGGTTGAGACTCTCTGGGCAAACACTGTTCTGCAGCGTTTTTGCCCGATGGCAGAGCAGAACCAAGGAGAACACCACCAGAGATCAGGTCTCTTCCAAAGCGTGCTGTGATATCGTCAGTCACGCGGTGCTAGAGGAAGGTTTTTTACCTGAACTTTGGGTGCTGTTGTTTTTGGGAGAGCAAGCAACAACTTTAGCTGCCATGCCAAATTATCAAAACACAGATAAATCATAAAAATGTTGGATTATCTGACCCATTTCATCAGGAGAATCAGCCCGGCTAGCTCAGTCGGTAGAGCATGAGACTCTTAATCTCAGGGTCGTGGGTTCGAGCCCCACGTTGGGCGAAGGTGTTTTAGTCTGAGGACTAGTAAAGTGTTGTAGGCATGAAGCCATGTCTGGCAACAGTCCAGACATGTGGAGCACAGCTGAGAAAGGTTTGTGGTTTCAAACCTCATGTTGGACAATTAGGCCCAAATCCAGACGTCCACCCTGAGGCCTTTAGCTCTGAGCCCTCAAGGGGCCGAAGTGGTACAAGGTGTAATGATGGAATCTTGTACGTTTTAGCTGTGTTATTTTACATTTTAAAATACATAGCCTCCTCATAAAAACAAAAAACGGAAGTATACTTGAGCACAAATTCAAACATTCAGTCAGAGGTGTCGTTCCATATTGTTTCAAAAGGTAATCAGTGATTTAAGTAGAGAATCAGTTCTAGGAGAAAATGTTAGGAAGTGAATTTGATTTCTCAATTAGTTAAAACATTGCATATTGAATTAAGAAAGCATCTTTCCATATTATTTTAACCCAAGGTAACCCTGTGTTTAATGTTACACCCCTATGAACCTTCCCTTTGGCTAAAATCTGCAGAAATGCAGACTTATGGAAAAGTTGCCATAAAGGGCTCAAAATGTCCACGAGAGAGCCCTCGTGCACTTAATGATCTGAAAGTGCAACAGCCCCTAAAATGTTGCAGACTTACCAGGAACACGCCTCAAAGGCTGTGAGCCTGTGAGCGTGGACTCTGGGATCGGGGCTCAGTGATTTGTGGCCGGGGACAGCAGACATATGGTGCACGTATTCGACTGGCCACCACAACGTTCTGTCAGACGGGGTTCACAGTATCTACTGTCAGATGATCCCAGGACATGTTGCTGTTGTATTGTGCTTCAAGTCAGCTGTTAACGCGGTCACGAAACCTGACCCATAATTCTAGTAAGACAGGCCCGGCTAGCTCAGTCGGTAGAGCATGAGACTCTTAATCTCAGGGTCGTGGGTTCGAGCCCCACGTTGGGCGATGAAGTTTTCGGGAAGGCAAATTTCTTCAGAGTGATTGTCTCCTGCTAAACCTGATCCTTACTAGCAGTGTCCCTACTGGCACATTGTTATAGTTCATTCGCACTCCTATCAGTTTCCCATGCTTTCAGACCAATATCACAGCCCCACATACTTCTGCACGAGCATAAGAAAGACATAACATTCGGTGACTCGACTGCGAGCCGAGCACCAACTCATTCCACATATGACAGGAACAACACTGCGAGCGCGATGACATCTTGAAGGTCTCCTCCAGACTGCAGCACAGACCCATAAACCGAACCTCTGGCTGGATTATGTTGAAATATTTACAACTGAAGCTCACTCTGTTAAAGCAAGACCAGGAATGTTCGAGGGAAACATTGAAGACCAGCCGCAGTTTGCGGCGACACATCTTATAATCGACGGTTCAGATTTTATTAAGACATTAGATTTGTGCTAAGAACGCAAAGTGAACGTTTACAGCGAGGCAGAAAGTCAGAGAGAGAGTTAAGAACAAGAAGAGAATAGACTTACTGTTGTGAAATAAGATTCTTGCCTCCATCTGTTTGAGTTTGTGTTCATCTATGTGTGTGTGTGTGTGTGTGTGTGTGTTAGACAGCTCTCCGGCCCAGTGCAGGTGTGCTGTTGATAGTTTTATCAGCGGTGGATCGGGGCTACTGAGAGAATGGGGAGAGGAAGGGGGAGGAGGAGGAGAGTGAGAGAGAAAGGCTGCTTCTGTAATGATTCTGCTGTTTATACTGGCTTTTTTTTCCATTCATACCCCCGTATGGTACACAGCCGAGCCAGAATACTGAATACATACCTGCCACATTATGTCACAACGTCATAGTTTCCCCTCCAGTATTCGACATCCAGCGCTACATTTCTGACATGTTGCTGTGTTTGTGTGATGTTTGGGGGCAAACTGGAGCTTCAAGACCTCTACAGAGCTTCATGTGTGAGTAGATTTAGATTATAGATTGCAGTTGGATTTATAGTGTGTGATAATCCCCCAACAAATGACTGAAAAGGGTGGACTACAGTTCTAACTGGTTTGTATTCAAATTAAACAAAGGAGAACATTTGCAGAGTCTCATTCCCAACTAGTCAAAACTCAATCTTACAAATTGGACCTGTAACGTCAGAGCAAACAGAGACACTTGTCTTGAAACACAGGATTGTACCTTCATGCGCTCCTAAGAGTCGTACAGTACGTATATAAATATGGACCGTCACATGACACCAGTAGAGGACCAGTCTACTGTCACATAATCCCAGGACGCGCTGCTGCTGTATTGAACGACAAGGCAGCTGTGAATGCAGAAACGAAAAAAGAGACACATTTTTCCACACAAACAAGCCCGGCTAGCTCAGTCGGTAGAGCATGAGACTCTTAATCTCAGGGTCGTGGGTTCGAGCCCCACGTTGGGCGAGGGTGTTTTGGGGTAGGGTGTACACCCACTGAGGTGAAAGTCAGCCCTGGTTCTGACTGAAAGATTCATCCTGATTGATGATCCAACAGTTGGAATAATAATTCAAAGCTCTTCCACAAATAGGTGCTGCTCATACAAAACATATCACTGTTCTGTATATTTGTAATACATATATATATATATATTTACATATAAATGAGACCAAACTTGAGAACTGGAAACACTGTTCAGTCCTTGTCATAAGCACATGTTACAAGGTATCTAAGTCCTTAGATAAGATGCTTATTAACATTAATAATACACACTAACTGTTATATTATAAGACATTTATGAGCATTTATAAGAAATGTAAAGGTTTTAATGTGTAAGAATTTTAGTTTAAAGCATTTGAAAAACAACTTAAGCTATTAATAGAGTCGATGTAAACTGTATCAATGAGAGAAGAAACACATTATGTCATACTATGTATTGTGTTGCATAAACATCTCTTGAACCTAACGAGCTAACCCCCTGACGGTTTGAAGTGATAGCCTGACGGTAAACAACACCAGCACTCCCTCGTTGCGCTGAACAATTAATGCGTTTATGATGCTGCTTACATTACAAGGATTTATAAGCCTTATTCCCTTTTAACTGACGTGTGTCAAAAGGATCTTAATCTGAAGTGTTTACTGCGCTGTCTTTGACACAACTATGATCACCAGCGCAGCCTGAAAATAATACAGAAATACTGAAAATGAACAAACAAATACATATGACAAAGCGATACGAGTTTAAGAATGTGTGTAAAACGCTCTTAAAAGCTAAAGTTGGAAAACTCTACATGCCAAATACCTTTCTGTTTGTCTGTGAAGTCTATTTCCTGTTGTCATTATCGGCCTGGAACACTGGATTTTACGTAAAGGAGGTCAGCGGTCTTTCCTTTAGTCTCTGACACAGCAGTGCTCAGTAATTCAGGCTCCTCCGGCCTGACGCGGTGTGTCCTGTGGCCGCCTGGTCAGTGACTGTGCCCTTGTACCGGCCGGCCGGATTTATAAAACTTTCAGTCTCTATAAAGTGTCCAATAAACCACTTTTACTATTAGTGCAGGACACTGCTAGCACACAGCTGCTGACCGCTACCACTGACCATAGACACACACACACACACAACACAAGCATACACACAAGCTGACATGCTGACACACACATACAAAAGCAGGGACAGTCCCATACTTCCTGGTCAGACACATTTTGAGGGCTGCTGGAGTCAGGACCTCTGCCAAACTCCAACCCCATGTCACCCCACCCTGCCGCCCCGATGACATCACTGCATAGCCCTGAACCAATGGCCCAGAAAGGCCTAAAACACACACACTAACACACACACACACACACACACACGTGCAGGCGTTCAGAGTACATACTCAGACACCGTAACGAATACCACAGGGTCACATTTAGGGTGCACACATACTTTACATGCAGAAATGCCTAAAACACACACACACACACACACACACACACACACACACACACACACACACACACACACACACACAGCTCTTGACCATAATGACCACTGCATGGCCACACTGCTTTGTCAACACACACACAGACACACACACACACACACACACAAATGGAGCAGCCTCAGTTCAGGCTGCTGTCTCTGAGTCCAGTGGTCAACTTGTATTAGCGTGATTTCAAGTGACTGAAACATTTGATGGAAATCAAAAAAGTGAACACACAGACACACACACACACACACACACTGTTACACACATGTTACACACTCACACAACACATCCAGCGTTAAAGCCGCGCACACATACGCACAAAAACACAAACTCTTCATGCTGTCTCAGTGTCCCATTTGAACCTGTTCTCATGCTGATGTCTCCGCTCTGGGTGTGTGTGTGTACTTAACGGTCACTTTAGGAGTGTTGTAAATCAGAAAGCACTCCCTCATTTCCAGATGCATTGTGTCTGAACATGTGGGACGCACACTCAGACTTTTACAATACACTCTCGAGTGACCTTGAGGATCCATTGACGCTTGCAGACGGCCCATCTTCTCAAATGTCTGGCGTGGAGACGCGCACACACACACGCACTTACTCCCCTTCCCTAATTACCGAGTCCCAGGGGACGAGACACTCAAGCAGCACTTCAGTGTTTGCTTAAAGAAAAGGTCTTTCTCACCCGTTAGAGGGCAGACAGGCAGACAGGCAGACAGACAGACGGAGGAAAAGGAGAAAAATAACACTGAGAAAATGTTCAGACTACAGATTTGGTGACCCTGCTTCTTCTTCAATAGATACAAATCATTATTTTGGGGAAATGGCGCCTGTTTCTACATTTTTAACAACTTCTCAAACACCAGCAGAGACAGCCACGAGCCAGAGACATTCCTCGGTTTATCTAATGGGTTCTGAAAAAGCAAAACAAGCCTCAAAACCATCTAATCTTTCAGCTAAAGTGCAACCAAATGTTTCGTTTCTGCAAACTATGGTTATGTTGAACGTTACATTTCTTTATGTCACAGCTTTACATTTCTTTAGGTTCAATTTTGAACTGTATGTTGTGACAACGCTGTGCTTATGATCTGGTCAGGCGCAGGCACAGAAACCACTTGGTCAGGGTTAGGAACAGATCATGTTTTGGCTCACCAGGTTCTGTCACCGCAGACATGGCCGGAAACTGTCCAGACGTCTCGTCGAAAATATCTGATTTTGCTGCCACTAACACGGCTTGTAAAAGATTTCTTTTGAAAAAAATATTCTGTTTTGTAACCACTATCAAGGCTGGAAATTGTCCAGACTTCTCTAAAAAAAAATATCCAGTTTTGTTGCCACTAACATGGCCGGAAAATGACGCGACGTCTCGTCCAAAATATCTGGTTTGGTTGTTAGTAACATGGCCGGAAAAAAGTCTTGACTTCTAGTAAAAAACATCCTGTTTTAGAGCCACTAACACAGCTGGAAATTGTCCCATATCCATTTTTTTGACTTGCCCCTGACACAGCTCAAACTGTCCCGGTGTCTCATCGGAAACATATGCTGTTTTTGCAACTAACTCAGCTGGAAAATGTCCTGACTTCTCATTAAAATATCCAGTTTTGTGACCACTAACGCAGCTGGAAATTGTTAAACTAACACGGTGTGAAAATATCCAGAGGTCTCCTTAAAAACATCGGGTTTTGGAGCCATTAACACGGCTGGAAATTATCCCGACGTCTCGTCAAAAATAGACAGCTTTTTTTGCTAACTAACACGGCTGGATATATTCCTGACTTCTCATCACAAATACCTTGTTTTGTTGCCACTGACAGGAATGATTAATGTCCTGAAGATATCCTGTAATGACACCACCATCCCCTCCAACTCCCGACATGTAATGACTATGAACGTGATGTAACGCGTATTGTCGAAAGGTTGATATGAAATGAATGACACGTACAAATTTCAACAAATCCGCGGTTTGCAAATCAAATCGGACAGGCAGCAGCGGAGACAGGAAGTAAAGAAAGAACCAGAAGCGTGAACAAAAGACAGAACAGAGGAGAGGAAAGCTCACATGGCGCAGAGAGAAAACTAATGTCATGGCTGAAACAGCGAGAGGAGGGAAGAGAAAGAACAGAAGTTGTGTTGGGTAGACAGGGAGGGAGGAGGAAGAGAGATTATCTCTCTCTAATGGCTAACTTGTTGACAGCAACACTTTTCACCACCTCTATCTACACATCTAACATTACTATCTACCCTCCACACACACACACACACACACACTTCCTCTCCTCTTGCAGGGTTTATCAGGCCCGGCTGTCAGTCTGCTCCGCAGCTCAGGTGGGTTTCAGACTTTTTCTTTTTTTTTTTTTGTAAAGTGGGAAAGCGAACCGGAGACGTCACCGCCAGAGACGACCTCAGCTTTCTGCTCTCAGCTCGTCTGCAGACATCACATCACGTGTTCAGTCCCATTCTTTCACATGAAACTCACTTTTTGTCGCTGATAATAATTTATTAGATTTTATACCAAGTCTATGCTGACTTTTTAGTGTATTTTCCCGCTTTTTTATTAATGTTTTTGGCTCTTTTTGAGAAAGACATGCCGATCTCAGTGATGGCTCAATCACGTAAAGGAATCGATTTAAAAAAGAATCCACATTTTAATGATGACGCTGATCAGATTTCCTGTTTTTTCTTTTTTTTTTGCTTAAAGTATTTGGAAGTTCAAACAAAGACAATTAATCTCAGACACATTTCTAATTCTTCACAGCACTTCAATGGATCTTAAAGGAGTTTGTCAAATGACTGGGGTCAAAGGTCATTACGCTTATATCGCTGGTGTATTTCACATTGTAACAAACACGCGAGCGAAGTCTGACATGAAATCACTCACCGTTAATTACCACTTATAGCACATATGTACATGCGTGAGTAAGTAGAGTTTGTTTCGTTAACTGTGACTTAAAATGTATTTACATGATGGAACTTACAGAGAATTCGGACATTAAAATCCTTTTTATGCGTTGAACGAAAGAAGAAACAAAGGTCTATAATTTAAACACACAACGCTGAAGTTTCTGTTTCTTCTGGAGAACATTTTAAAGGAGCAATACGTAGTCTGCGGGATGAAATTTTAACCTGAGGAGAAAGATCTTCAATAACTAAACAAACAAACTCTCTTTGTTTTCACGACTGAATAAACTGAAGAAACAAACTGAGCTCAAAGTACGACACAGTTTCATACTCTTTGTATTCGTATACCAGTTATGGAAAAAGATAACTATTTCTCTGTTTGTGTTATTACCTCATTAATATTGTGAATATAAAAAATCTAGTTTGAATTTCTTCTTCAAAACCACACAGCGCCCCTTTAAGTTATTACATCTCATAATTCTTGTCTTGTCTGTACTAAATTCTTCACAACACACCACTCTATAGTAAAGAACATCCACGTGTGTTCCCTGCTCAGGACATCTTATAGTCTATTGTTCATTGCACAGCTGACCTCTGACCTTTTACTGTCTGTAACCCTCCTCCTCCTCCTCCTCCTCCACGGTCACCAATTTAAATTTCAGTTCATAAAACTCAAAGTGAACTTGTGTCCGCGGCTGCAGTCAGACTTTGGACGCCTTCAGTTTTTCTGCCCCAGATGAAGGCAGAGCGACTTCTCCATACTGAGAGAAACATTTGTGCAACATTTCGCCCAAAAATAGTCCTGGTCTCCACCGCAAAGCGCGAGGGCTGCCTTCATTTAGGGCCGATGGGGTTGGCAGATCACACACACACACACACACACACACACACACACACACACGCACTGCATTTCACCACTGTCATTTGGGAGCCAAAGTCATGAAATGAGCCCATTCTGTAAGTAGACTGTGACAACGGAAACATTGTGGGGACGAAACGTCGACACAAGTTCAACATGGAGCGAAGTCCAGAGAGCCAGTGGAGCAAGTTTAAAACCAAAGTCTGACTTCAGATGTGTGCGGTGTTCCCTCTCCGGGGCGCGCAAAGCACTGACTGTTCAAGTTCAAAATCTGTGTGTTCGAACCAAACAACTCCTGCAAACTCATTACAACTATCAGGACACATGATAAAGTAAAAACAAAAAAACAAACAAACAAACTGACAGACAATGTGACAAAAAATAAAATCACATCTCTTAAATCCCCATTACATGCTTTTTATATTCCTGTTTTAATAACCTTCTTGTGGAGTTGAAAACTTCTCTTCTCAGATCTAATCAAAGTGAGTGTCTCTTACCTGGTCTGCTGTGCTCGGATCCGGTTGTTGCTCCGCTCTCCAGGAAAAACTTTCTCCTCCCACCATCCGAAGCGCTCAAGTCCGAAAAGTGTGCCTCTCAGCCCGGCTGTGAGACTCCAGACAGACTCGGTGTTTTCTCTTTTAAATTGAAAGGGGAAACCCCCTCCTTCTTCAATGAGACCTCACCACAGCTGACAGCACAAACAAACTCTTCCGAGTGTCACTTTTTTGGACACTTCGCGGAGGAATCCCACACCAAAGTCCTTGCTTGAGTCGCAGACAAAAAAAAAAAAAAAAAAAGTCGATTTATGTGAGCTGTATAGAAGTGTAACGCAGCCTCCGGCGATCCGTGGACCTGTCAATGCGCAAGAAAAGTCCAAATTTGTCATGTGGGATTGCAGAAACAAGTCAGGAATGTGTGGCACACGCTCCCGGTTGTGCACAAGGGCTGTGTGCGCGGTGTCCTCAGCAACAGGTGTCAGAAAAGAAAGTGAGATTTCTTCACGGCCATCACAAGTTTCCAAACGCTCTCCAACTAATTACGCACGCAGGGGGAAGGCAGGAGAGGAGGGAGGAGGAGGAGGAAGAGGGAGGGAGGAGGGAGGGTGCACTCCAAACGTTTTTACGCGTCGAGGAACACCAGCGAGAAGTTTGAGACACACGGAGAGAGGGAGAGAGGGGGGGAAACAAAAGAGCCGCAGAAGTTCACTGCGTGTCCGTGTGACGACTCTCCTCCTCTGCTCTCATGTGGAAACTATACCAGCCTGCCCACCGGCGAGAGAGAGAGAGGAGGGAGAGAAAAGTTGTTTTACGCACGAACAGAGGGAAAGAAAGGTGTGCCTCCGGACAATTTACCAGACAGGAGGGATGAATTGTTAGGTTAAAGAGTGTGTCAGGAGTGGGATTTGAACCCACGCCTCCATCTGGAGACCAGAAGTCCCATACTGCTCAGGAAGGAGTTGAACCTTGAGTCTGGCGCCTTAGACCGCTCGGCCATCCTGACAACTGATGAACACACAGAAACTGCGAGAAACATGTTGACTTTTATGTCTGAATTGTGTTTTGTTTGCCGGGTTATTTAATGTAAGCAGATTTATGGTTTCTTTACGTCGCTGATGTTGTTAGGCAACAATGTGTGTGGACGTTACTGCGTCATGTTGCCTCTGATTAATGATAATTAGTTAACTGATCTCACCTGTGGCACTGACGCAGTGCTGTACAGTGACTTCAGTTTGCTGTTTTAGTTAATTACTCGTGATTTTTAAGAAGGGCGTCAGTTTTAAGCTGCTTTCCATCAAGTTTTCCACGATTTTCTTTCTTTCTTTCTTTTAATTTGGTTAATAGAGGAAACCAATCTGTGTCAGGAGTGGGGTTTGAACCCATCAAAAGATCAGAGAGAAACAAAAATAAGTGACCACATTTTCCCTTTTAAACCTACTTTTCCCTTTAGTACTAGAAATAAACTGAGATTTTTTTGAGGATCTGCTCACAGAAGCCGGGTCAGTATTCAAAAAGTTGCTTCGCCCAACGTGGGGCTCGAACCCACGACCCTGAGATTAAGAGTCTCATGCTCTACCGACTGAGCTAGCCGGGCTACGTCACTGCCGAATTTGCATCAATCTTCGTGGCGGCATATATATGAAAAGTGGGTTCAGTATCGGGGCTGTATTCACTCTACTGCACTGAGAATGAGAATAATGAGTCGTGTGTTGGATTTCTGGATGAACTCTTCTTAAAGCACACGTCATAAATTTACAGATAAAGAGGATTTCAGTGTTTTACAGCGGGGCGTCCTGACAACCAACAAACATAATGTGGTATGTTATCAGCCGAGGTATCTGAGTGTGTGTGTTATCGTTTCTTCTGGATTTCTAGGATTAAAGAGGACAAAAGCGCGTTTGTCATTCTCTGTGTGGAAGCTGCCCAAACCTGACAGTCTGTAAATCAGCAGTTTGTTAGCATAGCTCACCTGAACCACCGACTCACTGTTGTCCATCGTGTGTTTCCATCGTTGTGCTCATTCTGTGGGATGTTGGATGTACACGTCCATTTGATAAAAATTGTGTCAGGAGTGGGATTTGAACCCACGCCTCCATGTGGAGACCAGAAGTCCCTTATCGCTCAGGAAGGAGTTGAACCTTGAGTCTGGCGCCTTAGACCGCTCGGCCATCCTGACATGCAAGTGTCAGCAAAAAGGCTAACAGCAGTCAGTGATTTGTCCTCTCTTGTCTTTAAGGCACTACAGTAATAAAATAAAATCATTTTTATTTATTAGATTCAAAAAGGTGCTGATAGTGTTCCAACTTTGCTGCTCCACAGGGCCGTAATTCTGCTTTTTATTTGGGGGGACACATCCCCAAGAATTTAAATACCCCCCCGCCAAATATATTGATGTTTATTTTATTTATTAGAATTTTATTTAATAGGGACGATGCAGTTTAACAAAGTTCCAACACGAAGGCAGCTGATGTGCTGCAAGGACTTCTATTGCAATAAAAAATATAAACAAAAAACAGAAAACAACAGGAAACAATGCACCTTCGTCCAAAATAATAACTAGCACGTCATAACAATAAATACATTTAACAAAGAACCATTATTACTAACACCAGTTCTGGTGTTAGGGTGTGCTGCGTGTGGTTTGTCCAAGTGGTGTTGCCGTACGCCACCAAAAGCTGTTTCTGTGGGTCTTTGTTATCAACGTCAATCGCTATGTCACTACCAGCTGTGATAGTTTTTTGTTACGTGTTTTGTAAATTAAAAAAGTTATTAATTTCATTAATGGTTATCGTCTTGCGATATCATGCTAAACGTCTTTCAGAGCGTTAGCTAGCGAGCATACATTCCCTTCAATAGCTAAGAAAATAAATAAGAAGCTGATTACGTGTGTTGAGAGGTGCAGGGGATTGGTTTTCAAATAGTTGAAGCCTTGCTGCTTCAGATCGCTTCCAAAAGACTGAAAAAACACGTTTCTTTAACGCCAAACATCCGCTAACTGACAATCAGTTTGACACGTCTCACCTGTGGAGCTGGACTGCTACAGGTCATGATCCTGTTTTCATAATTTAGTTCAGTTTGTAGACGACTACACGTAGAGAATAAACTTGCCTAACACCAATTCAATCTGCAGGTAAAAGGTGTGTCAGGAGTGGGATTTGAACCCACGCCTCCATGTGGAGACCAGAAGTCCCTTGTTGCTCAGGAAGGAGTTGAACCTTGAGTCTGGCGCCTTAGACCGCTCGGCCATCCTGACAACTGGTAGCTCAATGAATTCAATTTGAGAACAGCCTTCGCCATATTGGTTGTTTTTTTTTCTGCTAACACTGGCTGCGTCGTAGAGAGAAGACGAGCACGGCTCTGAATCTTATCTGTCCCCGTCACATGGCGTGCCAGCCTGGGAGAATTTCTCTCTAAAAAGCAATAAAAGTGAGAGGAACGGACAGGCGGACGCTGGAGGAGAGGGAGATAAAGAAAACATCTTCGGCGTTGGTGAATGTTTGGACTGTCGGTGGCTAACAGCTTATTTTAGCAGCTCCGCTCCTCTCACATTGTTTTTATTTCCTCTCCAAAGTTTTTCCTACCGCTCGCTGCCTCCTTCTGTCGCTCCCATCTTGCCAGTTTTCTCCATCCACCCACCCTCCCCATCCCTCCATTCATCCCACCTACAGTTCAGTAATTCATTGACTTTACTGCCCATTTAAAGTCTGTGTGCAGAAAGTAAACATCCAAAACCAACAAGCAACAAGTCCATGCCTCCAGACCACAACTGAAATCATTAATTATTAAGCTTGAAAACATGTAATATGGGCCGTTTTAAGTCGAGCTGCTGTTTGCTTTGGTCTCGGCCCTTCTTCTCCTCTCCTCTCTCCTCTGTTTTCTCTCTCCCTCCATCATCCTCTCCTCCTGTTTTTTTTCTCTCTTCCCAGTCATGTGCGATGTGATGTGCGATGATTGAAACCACATCTACCCGAAGCCAAAGGCAAGCCCTCCCCGCTTCCTCCGCAGTCACTCACTTTTTAAAAAAAAAAAAATTTTATTTCTCCTCCCGGTCTCTCATGTGTCCCAGTCCTCCACGAGCGGAGTCTATGTGGAAAGACTGTAAGTGGATATGTTTTACTGCCGCACACATGTCCGAGCGTTATCTCCAGGGCATCTGTGATTTCTGTGTTGTGAAACGGCGGTATCAGCGGGATCTTATCGACGCTCAATCTCTGCAAAGAAAGGTGTGTGTGCGTGTGTTTGAGCGTGTGTGTGTGTTGAGAGAGAGACTTCAGTGAAAGTACCAATGCTGGAAAAATACTCCTGTAGTGGAAATATTACTTAAAATAAATACATATATAAGGAAATGGTGAATGTTAAACTTTGTATCATTAGAATATTATGTTTTCTTATTACTAACAGATTATGTCAGAGCAGGATTTTACTGTTGTTTTTGGTCGAGGTGAAGCCTGTTTTGAACAGATTTGTGTTTTGATTATTATTTTCATCATAGATTAATCGAAAAGGGTTGTCAGAATTACCCAGAACCCAGAGTGACGACTTCACGATGCTCGTTCAGTAAAATTTGAAGAAAAAAGTGTAAAATCTTCACTCGAATGAACTGTTTGGTAGTTATCACAAAAATAAAATGAATGAAAACTCTTCTTCTTGGAAAGTCAAATGTAGTGGAGTATAAAGTACAATATTTCCCTCTGAAATGTAGTGAAGAGGTGAAGAGTGGCACGAACAGAAAAGACTGAAGTAAAGTACAAGTACCACACAATTGTACTTTGAATGAAAACAGTCAACTTTTCCCTCCTGCTGCTAAAACAACTGGATCTCTCTCCAGTTTCCCTCCGAGCAGCAACTACCAACCACACAGGACAGAACGTTGGTTAATTCATCATTCAGTTATAATGGAGACGTGAAAGCAGACAGAAATGGTGCCAAGTCATCAGTCGGCCTCCATTTTCCAAAGAGACTTTGCACCTGGTGGACGACAAGACGGCCTCCTGACAGTGACGCTGATAGGGAACCAATCTGAACACAGAGAGCGTCGTTACATTTACTTATCGTGACGTGCTGAAGAAAAAAACTTGTGTATTGCCAGTTTAAGCGCAATACTTAAACACCCCGAGTCTACCACTGGATAATAACGGATCAAACTGACTCAACAGTTGTGGGTTTAAGTGAAGATTTAACTTACAGAAGAAATGTCAAAGTGTTGTGACTTTGAGCTGTGAAGTCTTTACAGTAGACAGTACTGAATAATACTTTTCATTGTATATAAGTTAGCCTCCTATACGACTAAATGTTTTAATATATATTCATGGTCATGGTTGTGAAACATGCCAATAATTGAAATGTTAATTTTGGAACGCATTGATACTTAACTGATATGTAAAAAAAATTTAAAATAATAAAGATAAATTAAACAGGAAATATTACTGATTTTGGGAAGCGAGTGTCAAGTAAAAGTAAAAATGTTTTGTTGCTTTGTTTTGTTTTCAAGGCTGTTTCATTCACATTTTGATTTACAGTAATGTTTTCCAGTGGCGTAACAGTAAACTCAAATCAAGGTGATTTAGTATGTGCACTGATCATTTTGAGTTTACCTGATTTTGTCACCTTCCCAGTAAGAACAGACTCACAGTCAGCGTAGCATCAGCAGCTGAACATGTCAGTAACATAAATGTCAGGTAGTTTCCAGCTGTGATCCAGAGGAAGCAGAAGATTCAGGTTTGATTTGACTTTTTAAGCCCCAACTTATTCTAGTTCCACTTTCTCCTTTTCTTCCAGGAGATTTTCAAGAGTTTTAAAGCAACAGTATGTAACATTCTGGAGAATGATAGTTGATTGTTGAGTCTCATCCGTCGGACCCGATCCACCAAAACATCAGTATTTCAACAACAAACTCTTTTTGCTCAAGAAAAGGTGAATGTTTAGATGACCCGTATGTCTTGAATATAATTACATATAAATATGTTCTTGTCTGACACATATTCTCACTGTCTGAGCTGTAAACTTCTCATACTTCTTGTTCTGAAGCAGCTGAAAGAACCCGAGCAGCAGCAGCAGCAGCAGAGCCCAGCAGATGAAATGATGTCTGCTGCTCAGCGGGTCGTGTCTCCGCTCCTCTCTCCCTGCCTCGCTCTCCTTCTCCATCACATAAATCAGGGAGTCATACATGCGTATCTCTTCCTCCTCCTCTTTTCTCGCTCCGTTCATCCCTTCTGTCTCCCTCCGCTGCCTTTTATTAGGACAGTAGATGGGGAAAGCAGAGCCGATCCGATCTACCCGAACCCAGGTACTGACACGCGCGCAAAGCGTTGCCATATGTGGAGGTAAACACACGTGTTCCGTTTACAGACTGGCGAGGAGTCGTTTTCCTCGCCGAGGCTGACGTGTTTTATTGCGCGAGGAAACAGGGCGACCCGAATAACCCGATGATGTTTTGAAAATTCTTCACAGGGGAGGTCAGAGGTCAGGGCGGGGTCGAGGCTCAAGGTCAGCGAGCCGGGCGGGTCTGTTAGAGCGGATTTTCTAGTTGGATGAGCGCTGAGCTGTTGCCATATGCAAGATGCAAACACTGATGAAGTGTGCGTGCGTGTGTGTGTAGGTGTGTGCGTGTCAGGCACTTTCTAAAATTTCACGTGTCCTTGTGTGTTAATCTGCAGCAGATGAGTGTAAATGTGGTTTCCAACACAGATATGTTCAGTTTCATATCTTCACATCTTTCATCGTCTTCACCGGTGACTTGTGAGCAGCAGTGAAAAGTAACTAAGTACTATAAGTGTTTCTGATTTATGCAACTTTATACTTTGGGAAATGTTATACTTCTTTTTTTAACTCCCTTAAAGCTTCAGTTACTCGTTACTGGGTTCCCACACCTCCTTCAACATCAAATTCAAGGTCTTTTCAAAGACATTCCAGGACAAAATTCTTTCAGATTCAAGGACCCACCAGAGTGTAGTTTGAAACCCGGTCAATGTGATTGACTGTTATAACAACAGTGAGTAATAGCAGATCCACAGATCCTCACAGACAATTAAAAAGAGGAAGAGGCTTCAAACTGTCAAAACAGTGATGGAATGTAACTAATTACATTTTCTCAAGTACTTTACTTGTATACAATTCTGAGGTACTTGTAGTTTATTTGAGTATTTCCACTTTCTGCTACTTTATACTTCCACTCCGCTACATTTTGGAGGGAAATATTGTTCTTTTTACCCCCTTTTATTTTATACCTTTAGATAAAAGTTGAACATTGGATCTGGTAGTTGGTCAACCCATAGTGTAAAGTACATACATTTAAATATATGCAGAATTTTCCTTTACTCGTACTTTTGATACTTATGTACATCAGATAATAAGTATTATTTTATTTCATTTACACTAAGTAAGTAATATTTTCACACAATATCTTTGCTCAAGTTTTACTTTTGGGCACTTTTTTTTCTATGATCTGTTTCTAATTTCAAGAACATTTCTTTTTTTTTTTTCCTTGTCAAAAATGTCTTGACTTTCCCTCAAATTCAACAACTTTATTATTACTTTTTAATAACGATTTTAAAGACCCGTGGGAACCCTGAGGTTAAAATTTTAAAAACCCATCCTGTGCTGAAAACCACTTACCTCCACACTTTTTATTTTTTATTTTTGTGCATTCCTTTATGGTTTGAGTAAATTCTTTTCACTTCTTAAGATAAATAAACTATTTAAAAAACCCTCCTGGATTAG
This sequence comes from Lagodon rhomboides, assembly GCA_039737535.1. Taxonomy (NCBI): domain Eukaryota; kingdom Metazoa; phylum Chordata; class Actinopteri; order Spariformes; family Sparidae; genus Lagodon; species Lagodon rhomboides. The sequence goes on along the minus strand of CM077805.1, from coordinate 11,300,024 downwards.
TTGGAAACTAAATCATCGCAAAACAGAAAACTGGCCGTCATTCTGAGTTCATGAAACTTTGAGAGATATGTGGTTCTGACAGGACAGAGATTTTACAGAATATAATGCATTGCTGTAGATTAAACCACTACAGCTGTTAAATACAACACACACATTAATGCAGCAGTAATATGAATCCAAAAAACATCACATATAGAAGTTAAACACTGACAGGGACAGTTTTGCTGCACAATGAGTACTTTTACTCTTGGTATTTTAAGTAATTTAAGCTTATCATACTTTTTTAAGGTTTTGAATAATTCTTCTGCTTCTGCTATTTAGTACCACAGATTGTTTAAAGTTACAAAACAGGCTGAGTTTAAAACTGTCAGCACTGTTAATCTGACCCTGATTCTTTGGAAACATCGCATTTGTGGACGAGTTGTCGGACATTAAGGACAATAGTAATGGTGTGGCTGGACCGTGTGTGTGTGTGTGGTAAGAAAGAGTGGAACAGGATGAGGCCTGCGGTATGGAATAATGTCATTTTTGTGGGCGGATAGGAAAATAAACCACCAGTGACAAGATAAGAGGCACGGTTTAGCCTCCATGTGAAAGAGGGAGTAAGGGAGAGCGAAGGAAAGGAGGGGGAGGAAAGGTCAGAGAAGTGAGGAAATGAAACAAAAGGAAAGAGATCTGTCTTTATCATTACTCCTCAGAATTATGTTTATTTATTTTTAATGACTTTTCCTAACTTTTTTTTTCTGGCTTCTTGTGAAACGCTGGAGATTTTCTCCACTTCTAACCTTTAAATATCCTTCAGAAGTAAGTACAAGTCAGAAAAATCACCGTTTGGTCCACACAGGTGCTGCGCTGAAATGAAATAACAGAATCCTTTCACAATAAAATAAAGACAAATCCATATTTTATTCCATTCTCTCATTCCCATTTTCAATCCACAGCAAAGTCTCGGTGAGTCCCAGTCGCCACCATTCCCAAATGACAAAACATTATCAGTATAAAACAGACGACGAAACACTGGATTTACAACACCGGCTCACATCTGACGGAGTCTCATTCCAGAACGGGAGCCATTTCTCAAACGTGGCACAAACTCTTTCGCGATCGTTAAAGCTTTTTTTTTTTTTTTTTTCCAAACTGAAAAACAGACCCGTTTTGGAATGAAACACCGCGTGATGGTGTGAAATCAGATGTGAGTGTTCAGTCTTAAATTCTGCATCTTTGGGCTTTGTGTCCACCGGGGAATTCTTCTCAGGGAGCGGCGCCAAACAAGTTGCACGTGGCCTCTCGTGTCGTCAGCGCTCACTACAGAACAAGACGAAATAATAATAATACAAATAAAAAAAAACATTAGAGGAGCTTTTGATTGAAATGGTTTGAACCTCTAGCGCCCTGTGCTGTTAGCGTTTTTAACATCGTGCTGTAGGGAAACATGCATCAGAGTGTCATTTCCACTGTAAACAACAAGAAACTGGTTCGGAGAAAAAATGTCCCCGGTGGACACAGAACCTCAGGTGGGTGCAGCATACGTTCCCGGTAACAGTCTCCTGCTTTATGGAACAAATCCGTGGGAACTTTCAAAAAAAGGAAAAAAAGAAGAGTTTGACACATTATGCAACAACCAATACATGACAATATTTCCAATGAAACAAGATTAGTGTTTTATATATATATATTACCAAAGGCAAAAAAAATATAGAGCAATCATTTCATGTTCCCCTTCCTCCCGAGAAAAAACACAGAAACGAAAGATGCCTCAATAAGGGAAACGATTGTCACGGAAGGATACGTGAGGAAACTCACCGTAACTGAAACACGAAACATCTACACCGCTGTGCTCTAATAAAGGGAGTATTGCGAGATTTTTATCGTAGTTCGTGCCTCTCATCAATCCGGAAAAAAAACTAAACTAGGTGAAAGTGTCGCGTTCCCCCGACCGAAGCTGTGTTTCTGTTAATTAAAACTCTCTCTATACAATTTTACACAACCATGAGGAGATTACTGCTGACAGAGACGGCGAGTTGGGACGTTTCATCAGGCATCAGGCAGAAAAAAATACAAGCAATGGGGAAAAAACAAAAAAATAGGAACTAGAAGTTAAAAAGATAGCAGCAAATGATGTAAAGAATAAAAGGCAGCTGAAATAAACACACTTTTGTATCTGAACCAATCAAACAATGTGGTAACAGCGTGTAAGTCTGGCATCAGAAACAACCTGGCAACCTCAACTCACTCTCGCCTTTTATAGACAGTTTTAAGAATCTTTTTCCCTCCGTAAAATACATCGAGTCACGACTGAGGATCCAACTGCTCATTGCCTGGAAGGACACAAGATGACCGCGGTGAAGCGGGAAGTCGCAGTTTGGGTTCCTTCTGTTTCGGAGTAGTTGGGATACATACGTGCTTAACGTCTCGACGAACATCCACTATTTCCAATTAACTCGCATGCCTACAAAGCACTTTGAAATGAAAAGTGAACAATATTTTCCCTCAGCTGGAACTGTTTGTTCAAAATGATAGCGACTAAAGACACAGTGGAAGATTATTTTCTGTACTTTTTTTTTTTTTGTAGCTCCCCTTTTTTGTGAAAATGAGACGAGTGAAGGTGGAAGAGAAAGTCGTCATCCTCATGTCCAGCGGTGTGTTTTTTTTTGTTTGCGGGGGCTTTTCTGGCTTCTGATGTTGACGTCTGACGGCGTGCTAATTCATGTATGTGCGCCAGCTAGTCGATGTGTGTGCAATTGGTTTGTCAGCTGCTGTCCTCCAGCGCGTTGACGACTTGTTCCAAAATGTCGGGGCATCGGTCGGCGATCTGCTGCAGGACCTGGTTGGCGTACTCCTGGAGCTCCGCCCCCTCCCTTTCGCACAGCGCTAACTCCGCCTCCAACTGAGAGAAAGAAAGACAGAAAGAGTGGAGAGATTTTTTTAGACTTTTCAGATTTTGTTCACCAACATCTTATGATACAGCCCACATTCACACAGCGGCCATTCTCCTCTGACGAGGGAAGCGTGCGTTATGCTGTTGCGCTCCAGGTGGTTGACATTTTGGGAAATACACTTATTTACTTTCTTGCTAAGAGTAAAGCTAGTTGAGACTGATGCCACTCTCATGATTGTATGGTAAGCTTAAGGCTGGAGCCAGATGCTAGTTAGCTTAGCTTTGCATCAAGACTGAAAAGAGAGAGAGAAACAGCTAGCCTGGCTTTCTCTTAAGGTGACAAAATTCTGTCAGGTCACATAATAATGCCTTGTATCTTGTTTGCTTATCTTATTTCTTTACACTTATACATCAAAAATCTGATTTTTGTTTTTATACTTTTGTATGATCTGTTTCCTCAGATCCAGGCTAGCTGTTTTCCAGGTTTCCCATTTATGCTAAGCTAACTGACAAGCATGAGTGGTAGCATCCTCCTCATCTGACTCATTGGCGCAATATGTCCACAAAAACTATTCCTTTGAGCTCCACGTCAAGAGAAAAAGAAGCCAGAAAAAGAAGAGACACGAAGTAAAGATAAAAGTGTTTTTTAAAATTGGATATCAGTCGAGTACACAAGCGCAGGCATAAAGAAAAACTATTCTCACAGCCCCATTGAGGATGAAGGAGCATGTTTAAAGTGACACACACACACACACACACACACACACACGCACACATATCAGACTGTAATCTGAAAACACCACAGTGTAGTCCTTTCTGCCCGTACAGAGTGGAACATTTCTGTGCGAGAGCGCTGATGTTATTTTCTTTGGCCGCCGTCGAGCTGAGACGTCAAACCTAACTGACTTAATGACCAATACATCTGTATCAATAAGAGCGCCGCTCAAACAGTCGTGTAACACAAGCCCGCATTTATGTCGCTGTGTGTATGTGTGTGTGTGTGTGTGAGGCCCTGGGTCAGATATTGGCAAAAATATTTCCTCGTTAAGTCCTAACCTCTTCCCTCGGCTTTCATCTCTTAGCCAGCAAGCCTCAGCGGCGTTTTATATTCCAGTGGCTTTATGCATGTGTAAAACGGCAGTAAGTAATAATCGTGTTAATGATTAATGAAATCTGCGCGATAAATCACACGCAAATACGGCCCCTCAATCATATATTATGTTGTTGTACTGTTTATTGGAGAGCATGCGATCATTTCTTTTACAGTGTTCTTAATACACAGTGACTGGTGCAGCTTTCGCACTTTTAGTATTTGAGGCAGGGGATTAGAGATTCGTAATAAAAAGGCCGGATTTGAAAGACGTGGACCTGGCAGGCAGGGTTCTAATGAGAAGCGTTATCAAGTTGCATTTTGGGGATTTGCGCGATATGTTTGGGAGCTGGGCCCATGCGCGGGAATAAAAGTCAGGATATCATGAATCTGCTCGTTCCTTTTTTTACAATCTGCCTCTTAAAAACGCCCCAAAGTGCAATGCTTTGGTTTGTTAATATCAATATGGTCATTTTATAGTGATAATTACACAAAGTTTTTAATAAAGTACTAATTACTGAATCATGAAGAGAAGACTGAAGGGAAAATACAGATGAGGGCGACGACTTAATGATGAGAGAAAATGGTTAAGATACGGGAGGCAATGAGGCTCTACCACTCCGTCCTCACCTGTGCAAGTGTGTGTGTGTGTGAGCTCCATCTATCATCACCGTCTACCCCCTCATTATTGATCATCTGCAATATTTATCATCTGTATCCATGAGGCCCAAACATTCTCTGGCCCAAATCCTCATTAGCGCGAAGCACGTGTCCTGCGGGTAACTTTATGTGTGTTTGCAGGCAATTCAACTTAACGTCTTTGCGTTTCAGCTGCAATCCCCCAGAAAAACACGGCAGTAAAGATAAGGCCGTAAGACGACCGAGGAGGAGATAAATGGTTTAGTATGCGTCTGCCGTCTTCACGCGGCCTTGACCTACACCAGAGACAGACACCTGCAAAGGTGTTTAAAAAAATCAAGATTAAATGGGTCAAACACAGCGGCAAAACCAACGTGAACGAATATACAAATGATGAGAAATTCTGTCGTGAAATGAAGATACTAAACTGTCTGCTTATAAAGTTTTAATAAGGGAATTAATAAGGGATAATGGCTTTTATCTGGATTCACCTCAATCAACGTATTTAATGAAAATCAATCAATCATCCCTTAATGGTTTCTGTTCTAAAAATACTACAGCGCTCTGATTTGGTTAATTACAAGGGTTGCTGCTTGTGTCCATGTAGTGCTACTGCGTCCAACTACAGAATAACATATGACATTTTGCCATTATTGTTGACAGCAGCGTTCAGTGGCTACAGGTTGTTTTAATGCAAAGGAGTTTAATAAAGGAAAATGTAGGTGTTGTACAACCTTGGCATTTTAAAAAATTTGGGACTGGAACTGCGTGTTCTGAAAGGATTCTACCAAATTCAGGGCTGAGATCTCTAAACTTAGCAACACGGTCGGAAACAGTTTCAGAATTTACATTCTCTGGGGCACAATATATATTGGACCGATTAATTACTCGCTGGATAACTGGAATTTTATACTGGCTATTTATCTGTGTCAGTGAAGTGCAGCTGATGGATAGAGCCAATTATACAAAGCCAAACGACATCAAACCGCTGCACCTAGCTAGAGCCACGCAGTGTATGCTAGAGAGCCAAACATGTCATCTCGTGTGGAGACGGACATCTTAGCCTTTCCCTAAAGGTTTGGAACTTCTTTTTAAAATACAAAAATGTGTTATTAACATTCTTTCGTATCCTATTGGTATTGGCCACGAGAAGTAGATAATTATTGGTTATTGGTATTCAGCATCGTGCATCCCCAGGTTTTAGACGTAATCCCATAATGGTTCCCAAAAGTATTTGGATTGGGATCTCTTAAAGTTGACCAGTGTTTTCTTGCATTTCAAGGTCATTTGTGCAAGCAGCTCATCACGAACCACATCTCAATTTATCTTTAGGCGGTCAACTCTAGTGGCCGTACTAACAATGACGGGAGCAGCGGAGGAAGTCAGATCACGGAGTATAAAAAAATCCACATGAGGAGGAGGTCGGGGTAGATGGACGGTGGAAACAAAGGATCTCTCTCCACGGAGACATCTGTTTGTGTCCCATGTGACACCACACGTTAGAGGTGTGTTATTTAAACCTACAGTTTAACCCAAACCATGACCCTGTAGGTGCCTGAACCTCACCTAAGTGCAACCATGTGTTGACCACATCTTTCTGGTACAACTGTCTCGCTGGTACACTCAAACAGTCATATTGGCAAACCGCTTGTATAATTTGGGTTCCCTTCTTACAGACTGAACACATATGAATCATCTGAATGTTTTTTACAACCTAAAAGGAGTAAAACTGATGAGGCATACGAAATGATTTCAAATAGACGCAGTACAACAGTTGTTTACATTTTTTCCCTGTTCCATTCTTCATCTTGCAACCAATTGAGAACCATCCATCTAAAACACTCCTTTGGCGGCAAAATCAAAGGTTAAACCTCGCGGTGCAGTCAGTGGGCTGGTTACACCGATGACATGTTTAAAACCTGGCCGACTGTTTACCCCTAACGCACTTTACTGCAGCGCTGCCACGTCCTTAAATCACGGCTAAAATTGCCGTAACACGGTGAGAAAACTGTTCTCATAACTGATATGAACGATGGCCAAAAGCAGAAAAAATAAACCCCATAATTTAATCCTCCCCATGTTGCCCGGCAATAAACCTCCTCTGTTGCTACGTTCGCTCTATGGCTCATTTATGGCCCGAAGAAATTAAATATAAACAAATACAGCTTCCAGCTATGAGGTATAAGTTTGGATGTTGTGGTTCTAAGCTCCCATGGATCACTTCTCATGCAATCACAGTGTGTGGTCAGAGAGACGCACGGACGAAATAATGTATGTGGACAGAGGCTCGGTGTTGCCAGATTCATAACTTCTGTAAGTGTGTTTGACTGTTAGTGTTTGTGTCAGGTTACATGTGCGAGTGTGTGTTTAGGTGATGCATTAGTGTAAGCGTGGTGATACAGTGGCCCGGTTGTTCGACATGACAGGTGTGTGCGAGCGCGCCGCGTGAGGCTCACGTGTGCGTTGCGAGCTCGCGTTATGATTTAGTGAGTGACAGAGAGGATTGTGGGAGGCAGAAAGATAGAGGTAAGGAGTGAGACGTGTGTGTGTGTGTGTGTGAAAGAGAGAGAGAGAGACAGAGAGAGGGTTTGTTGAAGATGATTTTTACTGCAGCCATTAAAGCTCCATTATCGTGATGGATCATTATCTGCCTTATCGGGGGCCTGGAGACACACACACACACACACACACACACACACACACACACACACACACACACACACACACACACACACACACACACAGAAACAAAGTCGAAGTTTCACACTGGCACAAACACGTACATACGTAGGTTATCAGCCTGAGAATGAGGATGAGGGTAGATGCGTGTGTGTGTGTGTGTGTGTGTGTGTGTGTGTGTGTGTGTGTGCGAGCGTACACTGACCCCTTGACACACATTGCAGGGCTTGAACCTCTTTGCGGAGGAATGCTAATGTTTTCTAAAGAAACCATAACTCAGCAGAGAGAGATAGAGACGGAGAGATTAACAGCGAGAGGGAAAAGAGCAGCGAACGACAAACGGGTGGAGAGATGGTGAATGAGAGAGAGAGAGAGTGCAAATATATGATCTAACTGGCGTGGAGTGCATTAGCCCGTCGTTGTGCAGGTCAACCGTCTGGTGCTGCAACACATCTCAGAAAGTTACATTTTTTTCCGTTATAGATGAACAAGAGGTCAGAGGTCTGTCTTTTATCAGTGAACTGTCTCCGTCCACTTCATGGCCGTGCACTTTAAACAGTTAACTTCACCTTGTTCTGACCGGTTTAGGGGAAATGATGTCCTATGAATCATGCGGTCCAGTCCCATGTCCCTATAGATCAGGGTTAGCTCACAGTGAGGCCCACTGACCCACTTCCACAAACTATCGTACAGCATATGTGATAGTAACGCCTTGTAGCTGTTAAGTTATTTAGCCATTTATCCAGGAATTTTGAGAGCCGAAAGTTGAATCATACATTTTGATGGTGAACTTGAATTTCATCAATGAATCAAAGAAGCCATTTTTATCTCAACCCCTTCACCATCACTTGAAACAAGGCAACTTTTGTAGGGTCTTATTCTGTTAAGTCATCTTCATTTTTCAGTTGTCAGGATGGCCGAGTGGTCTAAGGCGCCAGACTCAAGAGTTGACTCTTTCCTGAGTAAAGGGACTTCTGGTCTCCAAATGGAGGCGTGGGTTCAAATCCCACTCCTGACAGATAAATATTTTTGAAGCCAACATGAAACAAAGCACATCAAGTTCCACAAGATCCTCCATGAATTTTAATGCAATTTTGCAGAGAAATGACTGATCAGAAGGTGGCTCAGCTTTTATATATGATTGATCTTTTATCATGAACACAACCTGCTCCAGTGCAGCTTAAGTTAGGATGAGTATCATGGTACTGCTGTAAACTATAATCAACTTTACCTATTAAGGTGAATTGAGGAGAATCAACCCAGAAATCCAACCCTCCACCATTGTTGTTGCGCCCAGTCCATGAAAGTTGATGCAGCACTGTATTAGGACCACATTCCCACTGTGCACAGCCCGGCTAGCTCAGTCGGTAGAGCATGAGACTCTTAATCTCAGGGTCGTGGGTTCGAGCCCCACGTTGGGCGAGTGAGTTTTGGACTGCTCTGTTCTCTCATAAAACCACTTTCCCTTGGATGTGTTTGGCCTTGTGATGGATGAACAAAAGAAGCCTATCGTATGTTGACTCTGTCAATGTATCCTGAAGCCCGGACGTCTTTATAAATGTTGTTGGAGGGCGGTTCTTTCTTAACTGAACTCTGGCTCTCAGTCCGGCAATGCTAGACTCAAGGGCTCATTTCCCCCAGTCTGATATATTTGCAAAATAGAAAATAAGTTGTACAAATTTAATCAAATCTTAACCAACTGTGGTACATAAAATGTTTGGATGACAATGAAAAAAAATGTGTTCAATAGGCTTTAAATATTCCATACTGCTTCCAAACAGTTGCATGACCGCCTGAAAGGCCAAAGGAAAAAGTGACAAAGCAGCACTACTGGTTAGAAAATGTGGACGTTAAGACATTAGAAACTGAGGTTAAAGGGTTCACTGTTTCTGAGATTTTTTTTGTGATTTAAACAAAACCAGCAGAAAGACATGGGAGAAGGAGAGGCTGAGGGTCAGGACAAAGAAATCTGGAGGGCAAAGTTTGACTTTATATTCCAGAGCAATGGCGTACCAAGTTGCAGGAGTAAAGATACGATCAGGAGGTTTAAAAAGGCTCCAGACTCCTCAACAGCAGCCCTGAGCAGCAGTATAGAAACACCATTATGAGTAAGAGCAAGGGGATAAAGTATAATAGGCCTATATTGGCTATTATAATCCCTGTCTCTCTGTCTGTCTCTATTTAAACCATTAGGTTCTTACAGGCTTACACTGCATGTAGACTGCTTTATAAGTTGGCTGCCTGCACTGCGCCAAGCCCAAAAGCGCCTGAGCTGTGCGACCGAATGTGTGTGTGTGTGTGTGTGTCTGTCGTCGTCTGGTACAGTCCAGGCAGCTCGGCTAACGAGCTGCAGTGGGAATACAGCCTGATGGCTTGTACCTAAAACTGCTCCTGGAGGACTGGAAATACTGCACTCCTTTAGCACTAACAGCTGAGCAGAAATACAAGAGAGGTGTGTGTTGTGGGCACTCCAACATCACTTGGTAATTGTATTTTAACAGGTTCTTTAATCAGCCAAATTGAGTAAAGGAACATATTCATATTTACAGGCTCGGCCTCTGGGAGCACTTAGGTTGGTGGGGACAGAGGATTAAACACATTCGTATCTGGGAGCCGTGCCTTGCTCATGAGTCCGAGTGTACAACTCCCCACCCAGCGTTTTATTAAAGTCTATTAGCTCAATTGTCCAACTATCGCACCTACTAATGAAAGTTAAGCCACAGTTAGAGGTGGGCTTGTGAATGTGGTAACTGTAGTGGAATACCTTCACAGAGAACAGGGCTTATAAAGCAATAAAAAACTTAAACCTTAAACTGGCCCTCTAGGAGCAACTACACAGGGCTGGACCTGCAGCACTAATGGCTGCAGAAATAAACAGCAGAAACAGACTCCAGCATTGACTGTGTATAGGTGTAACATCCCAGTGGGACAATCTGAAAAGATGGAAGTTATTCAGTTCAAACCGATTCACAGGGTTATGGTTGCGTAAGACATTTTTAGGCTTGGGTTACTTGTTCCAATGGCACAGATGCTGTAAATGAAAAATCCAGAGGTGTGGGAGAAGGGTTCCTGTGGTGTATTCATTCATTTAGTCTATAATGAGACATTAAGGCAGATAGGCTGTGCCATTAATGTTAGCTACAACTAACTGCCTACCACTTGAGGGGGCGGACGATTCGAACGACAGCGGTGTTGTGACATTAACGCAATGATAAGTTAATTAAAAAAGTGGCGCGTGAGAGGAGTTTATCAAAACATGCTGCAAAGTCCGTGGGCAGTGATCAAATTTGGAGCACAAGTCATGAAAAAACAGGTAATTGAAGTGAACTTGAGTGCAGTTTATGCTAAATGTTCAACCTGTTCAAACCCAGACAGAGTTTCTGTTTTAATTCTGTTATATTTAAAACAGAAAACCTAAAAAACCCAGAGATTTGATATGCTAATCTGAATATTTGGCCCATATTTGTTCATGGTTACCCTTTAATTTGTCTGAAATGAATCGTTCCATTGAAGTTAGTTTGTCACAATGATTTTAAGGCTGTCCTGATATAAATTCCTCCTGCACGGCCATGTGGCACTAAAAGCAACTTGAACTTGTCATGAAAGCGTCTGCAGGAGAAACACATGAAACCGGACAATGGCAACGATTGTGAACTAAGAGTAACGGCTTCAGATAGAGACGAGAGAAGTGTGAGAGAGGAGAGAGCATGAGAGCATGTGTTTTCTCTCTGTGTTCATTTAAGTCCTTCATGTGCCCCCAATCACTAGCCCTTCTTCCAATTACAGACAACAGAGGACGGATGGACGGAAAGATGGAGGGTGAAAAAAGAAAGGCGGAGATTGAAGTGGGAGCTGAAAGAGTGCTGGAGAGGATGGGGGGGGGCAGATTGATCAAGAGTGACTGACAACAGCAAAGGAGAGATGGAGTGGGAGAGACGACTGGCTGAGACCGAAAGATTTAAAAGAATAGTCAAAAAGAAGAGAGGAGAAAAATCAAGAAGGGGGGGGGGGGAGTGATAACCAGACGGAGTGAAAGATCAAGGAACAAAAAGACAAATGCATGTAAAAAAGAGGTCGTCTGGTAGAGCCATTAAGCCTGGACTCAATAAATCTGCATAAAAACCCAGCAGTTAGTCTGCAATGACCAGCAAAGGTCTGAATGTGTCTGTCTGTAATGGCCACTGAGGGTGTACATGTGTGTTAGTCGTCTGACTGTCCCTCCTTTTGTCTGTGTGTGTGTGTGTGTGTGTGTGTGTGTGTGTGTGTGTGTGTGTGTGTGTCTAATGGTCGTTGAGGACCTCTGGGTCGTATTTAGAGAGAAAACAATCATCCTTGGAGCAGGAAGCAGAGCTGCCTAATGAAAGCCTAGAGAGACCCCAGACCACAATGCAGCACAAATGGATGGGTCTGAGGCTCAAGCCTCTTTACTCCACCTCCTCCGCCCTCTGTCTCTCCCTCCACTCCACTCCAGCCTTACAGTTTCTTCTGCAGACGGACAAAAACACTTTTTCTTTGCAAGATATCAAAGTAAAAAGAGCTTCTTCTTTTTTTTCAGGTACAGGTCTTCTCAAGCAAACTGCAAGCCAAATCCGACAATTAAAATGATTTGAAATGCCATTATCCTTGCAAAGTCCTTTCACTGCAGAGGCCTTATCATTAAAAATTGAAGCTGTGTGGCCAAGCACGACCTGCCCGGCTCTGTCTAACTATATTTTATTGTTAGTGGATTTTAACCAGGTCAAAACTTGAGGTGTGAATATTATTGTTTTGAAGTGAGTGGATCATGATCCGGTAATGTATTTATATGTGATTTTAAATGTGATATATGCGATCGGACCCGAGCAGAGGCATTAATAATAACTATTTGAAAATAGCAGTCTTTTCGCTGATGGTCTCGTTTGCTGTTACAGGTAATTTATAATCATCAGAGGAATCACGAGACCGTTTCATAAACACTTAAAAGTTCCTTGTAGTCACTTTAAAGCACATGTAAGCCAACTTATACTTGTTGATATTTCTGTTCTCTATCAGTTATGACTGACTGTCAAACTGAGCCATGTTAAAAAGTTATCCTTTAAGGCACCAATTCTCATGTAACTCAAGTCTCAAACCAGTTATGTCCAAGTCAAGTCATGACTCAAGTCAAAGTATTTGGGGCCCAATAGAAAGATGGCAAAAAACAAAATAAAAGAAGCCATATATTCACACTTAATCAATAATTTCTGCCTTCTGTGCTCACCTTTCTGTTCATTTATTTCCTGTCTTGGTTATTTACTCAATCCATGTATGTTTTCAGCCTCAATGTGAACTCCAAAGGCAAAAAGAAGCTGACACACTGCTGGTCAGTACAGTGACATCTCCAGGATTTTTATCGTCAGGAAACTTTCCATCGCGCACACCTACACAGGCAGACTATCAAAATAACAATAATTACAGTTACGGTCATTTAATCATCTGGGATGTTTAAGTTCCAATCGGTACAACCGTAAAACCGTAGTCAACCTCTACACTATCAGCTGTGATGTTTTAGTTCCAGCACTGCCCTTTCCTGTTTTTGTATCTCCCGTCAATCAAAATGCACCCAATCAGTGACCTTGAAGCGGTCGGGGTTGTCACACACAGTGACACATATCCTTTGTAGTCTGCCAGCCTGTGAGGAGGGCATCACTTCGCCACAGGGCATCAGGCTGCGGAGCTGAAACAACAATGATTATTTGCATTCGAACACTAAAAGGGTTCAGGGCAAAGTAACATTTTCATTGGTCACAGCGGTGCGCGTGAATTCAACAGCTTGTTTTTTAAACAGTTGAGTTTATCACAATTTCTTGCTGCATGTGCTGCGTGTGTGAGTTCAATAAAGAAAAACATGTATTTGTAACTGTGTCTTGGTTACGGTCATTTAAATGAAGTATTGATGTACATTTATAGCATTTATAGTTTTTTTGCAGGGGCATGTTATCATGTAAAAGATTTAGTTACATCTGGTATACTCCAACTTTGACCACATATAAGAATGACTATTGTTCTGTCAGTGTTACTGCTCGTATCTCCACGTAATGGCCTCTAATGGCTGTCTGCTCTGGTTTTCTCTTCCTCATAAAAATTAAATGATCGCTCTCCGCTCTTGTTTTTAGGCTGAATCGGTTTTATGGTGTTTTGATACCGGCGAGTGCGCTGCTGCAAGGCTTGGTGCGGCCAAATGTCGGTGTTGTTTTCTCATATTGGAAGTTTGTTATAAAGTCATTTGATTCACTTCAGTTGACTGAACAGCAGCCAGGGCCTGGAAACCTGCTGGATAACTCAACAACAAACCAGAGAGAAAGCATGTTTTTTCCCTCGCTGAGAAACCTTCCATTTGGAGATTACACTGCAACAACAATGACATTTGAAGCTTGTAATTGTGCGGTATTTTTCCTTCATTACAATGACTTGTAGAGTTGTAAATATGTGGATTCAGTTTTCACTGAGGTTTCTCCAGTTTGAGTTGGCAGAGACACGCTCGCAGTCACTCACTGGGAGCCGTTTTTAGTTTTAGCAGATAGAGGGTCGCGGGGCTGACAATTCATACTGGATTCATAAGAGCAGCGATATAATGTCCGACTGAGCCAATAACACTTCATACATTTTTTTTAAAAAAAATACCAAAAACACGCAAACGCACATGGACTCAAATAGACTCGCAGTCACTCACACTCCTGTACGTTCCTGCATACAAACACACAATGTGTGTAACTCTTGATAGCTTTTATGCATAGTGATACAGAGAGACAAACACACACATATGCTTATACACACAAACAACAAATCATTTTAGATTCACACTTCAGGCCAGAAAGAGAGAGAGAGACTGTGTGTGTGTGTGTGTGTGTGTGTGGAATACGATGCCAGTTCTCTTTAGTCCTCATTAGAGACGTCATTGAGCCATAAAGGTTATTATTATGACGATGGCGCAGAAAACAGCTCTTTTAGTAAAACCTCACTGTTGGAATCACTATTACTTTTTGTAGTTCAGCTGAGGTTAAAGAGAGACGTGGAAACAAATACACAGGAACGGACGACCGAGAAAAAAAAAAAAAAAAAAGAAAAAAGAAAACTTCAGCAAATCCACCATTTGAAAGCTTAGGTTACCTTCCGCTAACAGCTCCCTACTGTGCACGATGGAGCTTAAGTTTTGGTCAAAGAGCTGCCGCTTAAGACCGGCTGAATTTAACATTAGTCTAGTCGCTGAGGGTCAGTCGATGCAAATGGAACTAGGAAATATACACAAGAATGGAGTCAGGCACTCAAATGTCCTTTCAAATGATTTGGTTGCAGATAAACTAGCAAACTCTATCAGCAAAGTTCTGCTCACATATGACCATTAAGTGTCAAAACATGTAAATTGTAAAAAAAAATGTACCATGGAGCCCTTTTTATAGTGTGTCTTCTTACCTTTTCAACTGTACATTGTTTAAGCATTTACTTAGGTTTTGTCTTTACCAGAAGGACACTATTGTTGCTCATATAGCCTTGTCTTGAATTGAATATCCTTATCTCCGTGCTGTAATCACTGAGCAATGCTGGTTTCAGGAGGGTATAAGGATTTCCTAAATTGGCCAAACCCAACCCATTGAATTGACATGCAAATTTGTGCATTTTGGAGTGGTGATGTGATGTTTGAATAGCTCCAGAAATGTAAATGTGTGAGGCATTTGGTACGGTTAACAATGACTAAACTGGGAGATGACACGCAACAAACATCTGCATCTAAATCCAGATCATCACATCTAAATGCTGCAAACATTAGCACGTATTAAGGGGGGCTTTAACAATGTGTTTCATTGTTGTACGGCTCAATAATGGGCTTTTGATTCATTTCACATGACGGATTAAAACAATTCGACACGCATTGTGCTCAAAACCTGCTGCAGTTGTTGCGCTGTGATATCTGCTATTTTTGCCGCAACTCTGTGTTTTTGTTTGTTTTCTGTCTTGTATTTCATTGTGGGGCAGAGCTTTTGATCTTCTACATCTGCCGTTGAGGAACAGCCCAAAACATGTCGAGAAAAGCTCCAGTTTCATCTTGAAACCTCAGAAATCGAGGCGCTCCTTATTTTTTTTTTTTTTAAAGTGCAGCGTTGGTTGAAAAAAATGCTCTTTAATTTGGAGATTTTCAAATACTTGAGGTTTTTTTCTACTGTCAAACCTATCTACAGTCATGTAATCAGTTTATCTTATCTTTACAGAAAGCAGGGATTTTGCTCTCTAAGGCCTGAATTTACTTCTGAGGCTCATTGAGGGTTTCTTGATCTTGATGCACCCAGTTATCTGTGCTGGGAGTTTCCCAGCTGATAAACCCTCAGGACTGACTTGTTCTCACCACCACATCACCACCCTTTCCTCGAACAGTGTCAGTGAACTGGTTACAGAAGCAGACTGTCAGGTATTCGAGTCTCCAGTGTGTCTTTCATGATTATTGGGCCTTCATGTTACTGTGGGAGGGGGATATGCAGGTTTCCATGTGTGTGTTTGTGTGCTGACCATGTGTGTTTTACATGCTATTTTAGTATGATCCTAATAGCTTTACAGAGTGCCAGGCATTTTAACAGAGCCAAGGAGAGGCTTGTAAAACACACACACACTCACCACAAGACAGAGAAGCGAGGCTGGCACACTGGAACATGGTCGTCTTGAGGGAGTCTGTGCGAGCGTGTGTGTGTGCATTAAGAGGGTCAGCCAGGGTGATGGTGACACATGATGAAGGAAAACGAGAAACACGGGCCTGAATGAAAGACAGGCAGTGTGCGTCTGCGATTGTGTGTAGGCAGGGTCGGGGTCTAAGGCAGACGCATGGCGCCAAGTGGCACTGCCTGGGTATGGGTGGGTTTGGACGGAGAGGGAAGGAGAGGCAAAAAGAGGCATAAAGATTCAAAACTGTGGCGTTGTCAAGGGAAACATGTCCCTGAAAACAGAGGAAAAACATTTTAAAAACCTACAAGCTCTCACACCTACAGTGACACGGAGCAAGTGTGAGTAAAAGGTAATGATGATGGAGGCACTTAGGAGGAAAAATAAAGGCAAGAGGAATGGTTTTCCTTGGGGGGGAAAGAGAAAAGCAATTGCACGAAGAAAGAATTTGAAAGAGTGATGGCGGAAATGGAACGCGATGGAGATGATAAAAGAATGCAAGGAAAGAAGAAGTTCAGGGTTTTTCACCCAAAAACCAAAACCTCAGAATAAAAGGAGTGTCCTTGTTGCTATGCAAGTATTATAATTAACTGTTTTTTTCCCCACCCAACTTTGACCAAACAATTCAATGAGTGTTCTCTAAAATAACCCTTTTTCAGTGTCAGGATAATCTCACAAGTGCTGAAACCAGCATTTAAGCAATTCTTCAGTTTACGACTGAAATTAGATTTTATCTCTAATAAAGCCAACTGCATTCAAGGCAGAGTCATTGCTATGTTCCCAGGGTCTTATGTCCCCAAGAACCTACATTCCCAAGGTTTAAATGGCACAACACGAAGGGTCCTGTGTTTGCCAGTTTTAGGGTTAGGCCACAAAATAATAGGAGGGTTAATCTGTGTTAACAGGATATTGAATTCGGGAAAAGGAACCTGGGAACATAAGACCTTGAAAACCTAGGGACCTGAGAATTTAGGACCCTGGGAACATATGTGGGACCCTGGGAACAAAGACCATAGGTACTATGGATCTTGGGAACATAGAACCCTGGGGACATAGGACGCTGGTAACATAGGATCCTAGGAATGAAGGACTATTGGTAGTTTGGACCTTGGGAACTTAGAAACACTCCCTTGAAAGGGCATCCAGTGATTCTGTGCATCTTAAACCATTTGTTGCTGTTTGAAATTGTCAAGTCATTCAATAGTGGTTGGGATTGTTTAATAAAGTTTCCCACATTTCAGTCACTTCCAACAAGGAAAAAAACCCAATGTCAAAAAGTTATTTGACAGAATCAATCAAAGCAAACATGTTGTCATGCCATGCTATAATATACAATGCTATGCTATGCTGCGTTATGTTGCATTGTAATGCAGCGCATGTTTTTCAAAATTAATGGTATCAATACTGCAGTAGAAACAATTCTTGGTGCGGTCAGGTGACTTTGACACGAGACAGCAGAGTTCACATCCCGTCTCGTACCGAGAGTCAGCAGTGGTTTCTTCTAACCGTGACCGCAATGATTCCCTAACCTTAACTTAACCAGAGCAATCATACAAGTAATTTCAGCAGACACAATGTTTTGTGTGATGGACTACCTTTCCTGAGAGAGTGGAATGGAATACGCAGAGGGAAATGGGAGAATTCAAAACACCGTAGCATGTCTTGAAAATGTTCAGCAGATATTTAAAGTATACGTGATTTGTGGTAAATTGGTTAGAGTGCCCTTTAAGATCTTTTCCCCTAAGTTATAAATTTGGCTTGAATTCGGCCATGAGCACATTTTGGTTTACATGTTTTCAATATTTTTCAACGTTTTTATAAACATAAGGTAGGAATAAAATACTGCAGGGCACTATTCAAGCGAAGAGAAGTTTTCACAACAGCCCGCATAATCAGTTTTAATTCAGAGTACGTTTTTCTTCTTTTGTGTGACCCCGGCCACTGGACCACAGATTACTGTCTGCAATTTTTGTGTGAAGGCAGTCTGATGATTAAAAATATATTCAGTCATGGTCTGTCCATGAAAGCCACCGGGACCATTTCTCTGTGCCTTTAAGTCACACAGTGATTAAATGACAAGTTAATTCAGTACATTTAAGTTTATTTAAAGTGACACCACGCCACGCTGTGCCATATCTGAAGCACTCATGCTAAACAGAGACATTTCCCAGCATTAAGACATACAATAGGGCTTTCATGAAGACTGTAGGAAACTAGAACTGCTGTACCCTAACCACACACTCTGTCACACTGCTCTGTGAGTACGTGTGTGTGTGTCTAGGGTTACCGTCCTTCAATGTATACCACATGTAGTGACCGTGTATCGCCTGATATGTTTTCAATATGTTATGGAGAGAGGGTAGAGGCACAGACAGCCACAAATTTTTTAAATTTAATGATATGCTGTTTATATTCAATATCTGTAAACACTACTGGTTAACATGACAACGCAGCTACAGTGCAGGTTAGCCAGCTTTTCTTGAATTTTCCCCAAGCCTCACCTTTTCTTTCTTTATTCTCACGTCTCCTTCCCCTGCACTCCTTGCACTCTCACATGACAACTCTTTTGAGAGTTAAATAAATATACTCTTCATCTCCCCTTCTT
Source organism: Lagodon rhomboides (assembly GCA_039737535.1). Lineage (NCBI taxonomy): Eukaryota > Metazoa > Chordata > Actinopteri > Spariformes > Sparidae > Lagodon > Lagodon rhomboides. Next base: position 11,281,466 of record CM077805.1, on the reverse strand, counting down.
GCTCCATATATGAACCAACCCTCCTCCTCCTTCTTCCAACGCTGCCAAAAGCTCGAAGCGGAGTTTACTCCCTGTAAAATGAAACGTCTGAAAACGGTATTTGTTCCGCAGCCAGCAGCTTGTCGTCAGGTGACCCGCTGGAGTAAATCTTTTCAATAATGTCAAAGGCAGCGCCAAAAAGCTGCCAGGCCGACCAGTGCGTGCCCTCCTCCTACACACACATCCGCACAGTTAGAGAAACACACACACACACGCAGCGAGAACAATCACACAAACCCACAGACGTCATCATATATGTACAAGCGAGCACACAGAAACAAGCTCGGCTGCTGATTTTTTTAATTCAATAAATTGAGAGTGACAAAAATTTTCTCTCTCCATACTTTTCAATAAAGGGAGCACATTCACACTCCCTCACTGACAAATGTCGTCCCTTTGCATGACATTTCCTCGGCCTGGACACACACTAACGCACACCTACGGTCTCACCTGTTCCTGCGTCATGCTGTGCAGCTGCGTATTCCAGGAGGCGGAGTCGGAGCGGTGATAGGCGGGGGGCGGGGCGAAGTCCTGCAATATGATTGGGTCTCGCTCCTGACACAGTGAGGTCAGGTGACTGATGTACAGCTTCAGTTTGCTGCGATTCTGATTGAGATCCAGGAGAGGAGAGAGAATCTGAGGGAGGACAAAAAATGAGATGGATTCATTTTATTGCACACAAAATGTGACAGCAAAAAGCGGTCGTTCAGTAACGCTCGTGATGACTGTCTAAAAGATTTTGCAGGGATATTAAGTTAGCTGCATGCTGAGCTGTACTAGAATAACAACACAGAGTCTTGAAGAGAAAGAGAGAGAAGTGGTCTGAGAGCAGTGAATGCTGTTAGCTATGGTTTATATATTATTCTTTGATAATCATTCATCATAATGTATAGATTGGATGTGAAATATACATTTCTACAGTCATAAAGTGCATATAGTGTATACCTTTGACTAAATCAGCCCAATACAAAACACCTGTTTCTTTAGATCTACATGTGATTGCTGTGATTTGCTTGTTCATTCATTCTCTTCTTCTATTTATCTTGCTTCTCCATCTATTTTAGATTTTGGCAGGTTCAGTCCCCGATAAGACATTATGCTTTGTTGTTCAATAAATATTCGAACACTTAAAATGAAATGGCCGACAGTAAATCTAATTCAATAAATAGGAAATAGGCAGTGATCTGCTGTCCAGTGCAAGCATCACCAAACAAATTAATGGGTACTTAAATGAGAACTGGGCCTGTTCAAACAATGGGGTGAGGCAAGATGAAAACCGACACGGAGATGGAGAGATGACAAACGTTGGGATGAAACCGTGAGAAATTACTGCTTTAGTCTGAAAAATCCTTTCGTTAAATGTGTGTCAGTACTTAATGATTTCCTTACAAGCATGTTTCTTCTATGTTTTATCTGAAGAACCTGTTGATTGATGCGAAAGCTGCTGCTTTAAAATACATTTTTAAATAAACTTTTCAGACACATGGTTTATCGTTCTCTGTTCTCTTTTCTGTTTTTTTCAAGCGATTATTCATTAGTGATGTTTCTGCTTAAAGTTGGTATAATCTGTTTTATATTTTAAATAAACGCAGTCACTCTTTCGGGAAAGATGGAAGTCTTGTGCCTGGTTTTAATAGATTTTAATAAAACAACTCAAGTGAGAGACATAAATATGTCTGGAAGAGGCCAACGCTGGGATAATAGAAAATCACTCTTTCAGTGTATGTGTAATGAAATTTGATACTTTAGTCATAAGGCAGGTTTGGTCTAGGACTTAAAACATGACCACAAACACATGGCCGGACAACATGCCCATGAGGAAAACAGAATGGCCTTTTATACAACAGAGGCAGAGACCGAAAAAATGCTCATTGTTGTTGAAAAAAACATATCATAACCGAGACACAATTCATTTTCCCTTGTTTAACAGCAACATTTGTTTCGCAGTCGCCATGACTAATGTGTGTGTGTGAGCGTGGGAATGACGAGCTAAACAGACACACACACATTTTGGGGGTACAAGACAGGACGGGACCCCCCAAGAGATACATACACAGAGAGACGCAAACACACACACTTTTTCCCTCGGGGAATTGCGGGATTTAAGAGCATAGGAAGCATGTTAAGAGGACTGATAGAGTGTGTGTGTCTATGTGTGTGTTGGTAAAGTATATTCAGTCCCAGAGGTGTCTGTCCACACCCTGCGCTACATGCTCATCATCACTCAGCGCGACACGCACACACACACACACACACACACACACACACACACACACACACACACACACACAGGAGCTTACAGCAGGGTCCGCTCAGCGCAGGAACATAGTTTTCTCTCCCTATCTGTGCTTCATCTCAGCTCTTTCACCTGATACTCTCTGTACAGTTTAGATACAAGATTTTCAAATAGAAATGTGACGTCATCTCTGGTTTTGATTTCACGTTTAATCTTCAGGCATTTAATCAAATTTAGAATACGCCGTTTCTCTGTGTCGTCTGGAGATTTCCCGTCAGTGTGGATTATGTCAATTAGATGTAAAATACTTGTTTCTCATTGGTCTGCAGCTGCTTGTTCAAACTATGCACCAGCACACCTCAAGCAGAGTTTTTGGGCAGCAGTTAAATATTGCTCTAAATGATTGTGCGAGGAATATTAAAACACATGTAGCCATAGCAACCTATGCAACCTCTCAAAAATGCTCGAGTCACCAGGTATAGAATTACCAGGATCTCATTCAAGTTAGCCGGGGGTTAACTTGAATGAGTAAATGGTTTAATACTGCAGTTCTTCTATACTTTCCAAATGTAGACTGAATGGATCGCATTCTTGCAGTGAAACAAGTCCTTTTCGGGGTTGTGACACTGAAAAAAAAAAATGTATCCACTATTTAACAGCTGCATCTTTCACAATGTAAGCCTATGGGGAAAAGTCTTTTTGGGTCCCAGTGCATCATCTGATGTAATTTTACCATTTCACCCCTATGTAAAATTGGCTTCTTGCGCTCTTCCTGGGGCTTAGGCCAAAGGTATACTCGCTTTTAACAATGTGTTCGGGCACGCACGAGGGCTGGCTGGCTAGAGTAGAATATATAACACTATACGACATACACGAGTATGTAAAATAATGAACACTCTCACTTTCATCCCATCCATTGTTGTACACTGTTGCCTACATCCTGTATTTACCGCGTCAAACAAAATGACTTTGACATTGTCTCATTGCTCACACGCTGTATTCAAATGACTGATGTGATAACCAAACAAAAACAGGAAATGAACCTATCCCAGACACGCGACGCGAACATATTTTCTAAATCTAAGACCCAGCCTCGGCTGTCATAACAGTGCAAAAACAATCTGCAGACAGGCAGATTCTCACGCATAAAAAAAAAAAAAAAAAAAAACCTCTACATATACATCCAACATTCATTATTCAGTAACTTCATTTGTTTGAGCATCCTGGCAAACAAATGAAAGGACTAGATGTGGGTGGTTTTTGTGGAGGGGAGAAAAAAAAAGAAAAATCCTATTGCACGCTGTTCTCCAGCAGCAATGAAAGCTGACAGTAAATCAAAGTAACTGTCACTTCTGATTCTGAGTCCTTACCTTATTTACTGCAGCGCACACACACACACACACACACACACACACACACACACACACACACACACACACACACACACACACACACACACACACACACACACACACACACACACACGAGCTAGGAGTAATGTTTAGCTTTTTTCGAGAGTAGCTAAACAAGCTTCCTGGCTCACAGCTGCTTATTTTTGCACAGACACATACAGATCCTGCATACATACACTCTTATATATACCCTATGTGAGTGTGCAGAAACACAACACATCGCTTCACAGAAAAACACACACACACACACATTCATACGGGGTTGTTATCAAAGTTGTAAATAGCGCCAGTTACAGTATTCTCCCGTGTGGACCTGCCGGTAGGTTACAGTCCATTACGAAATACATTACTGAACATTTCCCTCCGGAGAAGAGAGGGAGAGCGAAGGAAGGGCAAAGAACATTCTGCATTTCTGAACACCCTCTGTTGTTGTATGTTGTGTTGAATACTGACAACGACTTTGCTTTCACTCCAGCGCTGTTGTGTAATCTGACAATACGTGAACAGATCTCTTAAAATCTGGATTTACTGCTTTAAAAAAACACACTCAACATATGTGCAACAGCTGTTCTCTCACACTTTCTAATCCGGACTCTTCTGTCAGAAAGCTTTACAAAAAAAAACGAACGTCCACATTTTCCAGACCTGCAGCGGCGCTCCGAGGATCAAATACAAGACAAATGAGAAACAGACAGAAAGAATGGAAGGAATGATGGCGATATAAGGAAGACATTTGGAGAGAAATAGCAACACCGGTGCTTTCTTTTCCTTTTGGAGGAATATTTAATGACTTACAGAAAGAAATGTCTAAAAATACGCCTGAATTAAGCCCAGTAATAACAATGTGAAATATGAACAAAACACTGGCCTCGGAAAGTCTCTGCAGCACTGAAAGTCTTTGAATTAACGGACTTTATTAAGGTGTGCAGTACGAGACATGTTTTTATTGTATAACACGACCTGCGATGCTCAACATATGCAGCGTGTGTGTTTAATGAGTCCACGGTGTTTTCCAATGTCTTACTGTACTATGGAACAATCCCAGAGGAGACATCATTTTATACGGCGCTGTGTGTGTGTCAGAGTGTGTGTGTTTGTGCCTCTTTATTGGCCTCCCCTGCCTGCCTACCAGACTCTTACTGTACTATGAAACAACTCCGAAGAGAGACATTCAGCTAGCCTCACTCGCTGGACGGAGAAACAAAACTTCTTTGGCCACATTATATGATGAAATCAGGATTTTTCTGTCACCACAGATCCCTCTGAGACACACACACACACGCACACAAGTGCAAATACATTCATTTGACCAGCAACAGCTACAGAGGAGGAAAGATTTTAATAATTTAAACATGCTGGAATCAAAATAATCTCAAATGAAACCCCTTTTGATAAAACACACACCTACAAAGATTGGCCCTCCAATATTATCACTACTGAAGAGCTCTTCAGCAAGATACTTAATTCCCAACTGCGAAGTGAAGAAAAGCAGAACTGTAGTTGCATTGGGAAAAATGGCTTTCAGTCAAGACAGCTAATCAAATCAGTCAATCAATACAGAATTAATCTGCAAATATTTTGCTAAATCCTTCAACTCTTCGAGCAACTTTTCAAGACAAACATTTGCTTGTCTAAGCTTCTTAAATGTGATTATTGACTGCTTTTCTGTGTTTATTCATTGAAAACTGAATATATTCGGCTTTGGGGGGAAAAAAAACCCAAGCAAACAAACAAAACCAAACAATTAATTCTGGAAAATTAATTCAAAAAGGAAATAATTATTATTTGTCAGTGAATATATTGACAGAACACGTTCTGTTCAAAACCACCACGGGTTAATTAAGAGAAACCAAGCGTACAGACAGAGTAGACTTCTCTGTCGATGTGGCATTGCACTTCTATAACACTGTCTGACCCCCAGAATTCACCGGGCCGTCTCCGCTGCGTTACGGCACATTTCAGCAGCGTCACAGAGGCGGCTCTCAGTTCTGCTCCTTGGAATATAAGTGCCAAGTCTTTTTTTTTTTTTACGTCAATCTGCTCAAAGCAGATCAAGCCAGACAGGAAGTCAGACGGCAGCATGGCATAGTGCATTCGGTCAATTTCTCTAAATAAAATACCCTTTACAGACTTGCTTGTCTAGAGCACAACAAAGAATGAAATTTTAACAATAAACACACCTAAAACAGACAAATAACTAAATGATTTAACCACATAGCCTACTCATCCACAGTGGAAGCACAAAAATCCAGATGAAATAATGAAATAAAGACAATCTGAACAAGTCGACAACCTCAGGCAGGCACAACACTTCCCACTTCTCAAACACTCCCAGTGGGATATGAACCCGCGTGGTATTGCATGCATTCAAAACCTGGCGCTTACATTACCCACAATGCAACCAAACCACAGACAGTTAAGCAAGAGATTCCGGTATTTCATGCTAGTACTTAACGGCTAATGGAACCTCAAACAAGGAAGAGCATCGGGCTACAGAGGTCTGGTAAGCTCATTACCTCCTAACTCAACACTCAAGCCAACAGACGACTCCTCGAGATATCACTTAAAGTAAATTAGCAGAGTTTAAAAGGTGCACTACGTAGATTTGGGGTGGAAATTTTAATCAGAAGAATAGCTTCCATTAAACTTTTCTCACTAATGCAATAGTACTCCTCAAGACCTGTCAAAAGAGTTTGATGTGCTAAATCAGTTCACCTTACAGGCTTTTCATTCACCTCACTGTTGTGGGGTGAGGGACTTGGCTGCAATTGATACAATATATCAAGTATTTATTATTTTAGTCAATGTGTATATGAACACTTGAGAACACATTGCACTCAATATTAACCACACAAGAGATAATGTTCTTCCAGTCTTCTAATTTTATTCTGTCAAGTAAGTCATGAATAACTAACTTCACTAATAATAAAAAAAAATCAATAATTTAACCACCATCAGCAGTATTATATGTCAACATTTGAGCTCCTGTTTTCTTTGATATAACAAATACATGAAGTCATTTTAAAATATTGAAAACCTCCAATCCAAAACACTGAACTCTTTTATAGAAATACACATTTTCACCTCTTCTCTGTCTTTTTCCACTGATGCATCTATACCACTGAAGACCATTAAAAGCGCTGAATTCCATAAAAATGTCCTCAACAATGCTCGGTGTGTTAGGAGTGCTCTCCTGTGCGTCTCTGCTCCGGTTGTTCCTGAAGCATTTCATTCTCCAAATGTCGGACAGAATTCCCTTACTGACAGAGACACAATCACTCACTGTTCTGATGTAATGCGCTATGGCGAATTACCCGCCTTGCACACCGAGGAGAAGTGTGTCTGTACAGTACACGTGTGTGTGCAACTGCTCATGAAGACGGAAACAAAAAGAGACTGAGAGTCAGCTGGCTGACCTGCCTCTCTCAGCAGGGAGGCGCTACCGCTAATTAATAACCAGGGTCAAACTTAGATCCGTTAGTGAACCTTTGGGCTTTTAGCATCCCAACGGGAAATCCCACTGGAGGAACTGAGCTGCGCTAAAAGCAGCATGTGCTACTCATATGTGGTGCGGCCTCCACCGTCCTGCCAGCAGACCAGACCAACACTTAGAATATTAAAGGTCCAGTGTGGAGGACTTGGGGGAATTCCTTGGCAGAAATGTAATATGATATTCATAATTACGGTGTATAATCACCTGTAACTAAGAATTGTTGTGTTTTTGTTACCTTAGTATAAGCCTTTCTACACCTTCTACATAATTTTTTCTATATTTTTTCTTTCTTTCTATATCTACAGCGGGAGCTATGTACCATGTAGAGGGAGGATGAGACGAGGGGTATTTTGTTGGTCGCCATCTGCAACCTCACCACTGGATACCACTAAGTTCTCCACACTGGACCTTTAAGAATGCGAGGACAAACTTAAAAGATGCTATAAGCATTGCATAGTTTTAAATCTAAGTGTTGTATGTTGTATTATTCAGGTAAATTTGCATTAGAAAAGGAAAAGTGAAATTCATTGTTTTGTGAACGACTCTATTCTACATTCAATTTGTTAAACTTGATTGTAGGAGTGATTCCTTTGTTCTTGCTTGACTTAAAGGTTGTCATGCATGTGCAATTAATGACCTCGGTGTCTACAAACACTGGAACTGTACCAGGGCAGGGTAAAGGGTCCTTTCATAATCCCTAAAAAACTCATCTTTTACTGTTCATTTTGGCAAAGCAGCAGCTTTCTTAAATCATACACTACATATCACACATACTGTAGAGCCAGTTCATCTGAGAGATTAACATGTCATGAAATAAGATAAAGCATGGAGACGGACATTTGAAGCATCCAGTAAGAAAGAGAAACTGATGCACAGTTACAAAGACGTACACGTAGAAGATGAATGAAAATATGTTAGAAATGAGAGAGAGGAAAGAAAAAAAATTGAAGGAAATGATCAAAGTTATTTATTAAGGCAGAAAGAAGTATTGGAAGGTGTATTAAAAATACACACACGCACAAAATAGGATGAAAATGAAGAAAATGAAAGTTGTGGAAAAAAATGATATGAAATGAAATCAGAAGAATGAGGTGAGATACTGAACAGATGAAAAACATAATTCAAGAGCTGATTCGAAAGTGTTCTTCTTGAAGTAATGAATGGACCTCACTGCAGACACTCACAAGAAAAACCAAAATTACTTTCAGAGGAAGACGAAGAAGAGTTTCAAGACTGAGTGTTAATGAACGGATGGAAGAAAGGAGCATGGCGAAGGGGAAATGAAAAAAGAAGTGAAATGACAAAATCACAACACCAGATCACAAAGTCACGGATGAAACCAAAAGCAAGAAGGACGGAGGGATGAATGACGAGCACATCCAAACGGGATCGGATCCAGATAAAGAAGACGCTCACCCTTCTGTACAAAATGGCGGACTGAGAGAGAAAGAAGGCATGTGATTCGCTAGGCCCAAATGCCCTCCTCATCGTCCTATTGGTTAGTTCGGTCCAGCCGCAGCGTGAGTTTGGAGAAAGCAGGGAGTTAGTTTGTCGAAGCAGAAAATTGTAGACAAATAGAAAACTTTTTTTTAAAGGATATTAGCTTCAAATACGCCCAAATATGGAGACTGACTGTAAAGTCTTCTACTTGAACATAGACTTGTTAATGATAATTATAGGAAGATTAGAAATGTTAAATAAGAGCATGCTGTCAAATAAAGAGCAATGATTAGTTTTATGCGGAGTGTATTGGAGACAATATCTGAACGTTTTTCCCAGGTGGAGGCTCAAAGTTAGAGCAGAGATCTTACCTGGTCTGGGGAGGGCTTGTGATTGTTGGGCTGCTCTGAGTTTGGAGAGGTGACCTTCAGGTGGTCGTCCTCGTAGTTGTCAGCCATCAGCTTCATCCGGTTTTGAGTCTACAGAGAGAGAAAGAGAGAGACTGAGTCACAAACAAAGCAGTGACAACATGCATTTTGGGAACCGAAAATGACATTCGTGTTCGAGAAAACACCAGAAAGCAGCGTGCGATAAGAGGCAAACCCGGAGCCTTGGATTCCTCCAGGAGTTAATTTGCAGAGAGGAAGAAGAGAGGAGAGTGTTGGACGACTGCCATGAGCTAAGCCTTCGCTAACGCACACTTTGTGTGTGTGTGTGTGTGTGTGTGTGTGTGTGTGTGTGTGTATGTGCGTGAAAGACCGAGAGAAAGTCATGGAGGCAGAGGGGGTCGGCAAGGAATCTTCAGGAAGGACGGAAAGAGATCATTTATAACTCTCCTTCTGTGTTTTAAACATTAGGTCAGGTAGGTTGTTTTAAAAGGGAACAATAAAGATATCATGTATTTTGCAAATTTGAACAGCACACACACACACACACACACACGCACAACCTTTGACATACCACCTGTTGTGAAGCTTGTTAACTGCTGCAGAAAAATAACAGACTTGCTAACTTGCCACTTGGGGAGACATCCATAAAGACTAAGACAAATATTAGTCTGTGCGACATACAAAGACCTGTAAATCACTACATGTGCTGAACACACAAAGCACACACACTTACAAGTGTACTTTGACGTACAAACACACATCAACATACAATGTGCAGGTTATCCTCATTTCATCTTTCCATTTTTCTCCCCTTTTTTCCTCCATCATTCTCGTCTCTTCTTGACTGTCCTTTAACGTCTCCCACTTTTCTTTCCTCTCAACTCGCTCCTCCTCTCCTCTGGCTCCATCTGTTTCACATGTTATAGTTACATTTGAAGCTTTACAGTAGGCCGGGAAGTGAGCGAGGGAGTCAGACAGAGAAAGTGAGGGAGGGAGTCAGTCTAAATCTGTCAGTCTTGTACAATCTAAATCCCCTTAGCCTCTCACTGAGCCCCACAAGGAATAGGGGCTTAAACAGGCCAGACTGAGGTTTTGTGTGTGTGTGTGTGTGTGTGTGTGTGTGTGTGTGTTTGAAAGAAACTTTCATATGGGTTTGACTGAAAGCTAAATGAAACATTTGAGTTGTGTGTGAGCAGGAGATAGCACCATACCAAGTGTGTATTCTGGCGATATAAGTGTGTGTGTGTGTTTGTGTGTGTATGTGTATGTACAAGTCAAGTTGATGAGAGCCTCCCCTGGCGTGCACACACACACATATTCATTTCCTCATTTCATAAAGAGAGCTTTAAAATAAACACACACGTATATTTAAAACAAACACGGAAAGTAAACAGTTCATCTTGAAACCACACGAGTACAGAACTTGGAGTACACACACACACACACACACACACACCGACAGTTGTGGAGTGATGTTTATTTGTCTCTGTTTGTGTGTTCCCCTTCTCTCGACTTTTTCTACTCCACAAATTATCTTTTCAACCCAAAACGGTGTTTCGTGCATGTTCCTTAAGTTTACATGCTTGTCAGCTGGAGAACCAAGGTCCACCTGGGGCAGAATTTGTAAATTCTTGAGCCTGGCGCCTTGCACCAGTTGCATATCCTGAAATCTGGAAGCCAAAGACCACTTAAGTGATCATTTCCTTACAGCAACCGAATTATTTGTTTGAGGATATCTGTCCTCAGTTCAGATATCATTGGCTATCAGCTCTGTCAGTGGATAGAGGAGTCCAAAAGTCTCTCGCCCAACGTGGGGCTCGAACCCACGACCCTGAAATTAAGAGTCTCATGCTCTACCGACTGAGCTAGCCGGGCTGTGATTTTGAGAATTACTCCCCTGAAAACGCACGTGATAAGATGATAAACAAAGGTGATAACTCTGGGTTGTCAAGATACAGGGATGAAACCTTTATGCAAATTCTGTGTCTGAATACACACCTCTCAGACCAGGGCTCCCAATGCTTGGAAAGGAGTATGTCCTTGAGTCTTCAGTTAAGCGGAAAGGACCCTAAAACTGGCTATAGCTGACATACTTTAGTTTGTCTGTGTCCATACATCACAAGTCCGAAACATTGAAGTGAATGTGATTTGATGAGCTAGAAAAGAGCGGTCCAAAACATCTGGCTGACCATAACAAAAATGATGTCTCTTTGGCAAGTGTACACAGGATTGAACCGTCAGCAGTACATCTTCCTTTCACAATTTTAACAATTTGGCGTGATAACTCAAGTTGTAGCTCTCTTTCTCTTCAAGGAGCCATATGAAGAATATATAAAGCTTTGAGATAATTTGTTTTTTGGAGGTCGAATCCAGGATACGTTTGGAAAATACATCCATTTCTCCGTCTGTCCTCCGCCTCTCTGAACTGTCATCACTACACTGCTAGCCCCCTCCTCGATACTGCTCTGCAAGTCTACTTCTGGTCTATGCATTTTATCTTCATCAGCAGGGTCTTTGGCTTTGATTTTGAGCGATGGACATCTGAACACACTAAATATGAATGAATTAAACTTAAATTAAGCAAAGATGCTTCTCCTTATTTGAGAGAAAGAAAGACATGGGGACAGTGAGAGAAACAAAGGACAACAAAGGAGGAGTGAGAGGTGGCAGGTTTAAGTTGAAGAGGATAAGCAGTGAAGAGAGGGCACCTGATCTTTGATTTCGCCAACATGGCTTTTCTACGTCCAAATCTCCCTACCCCTCCGCAAACACATCGTATCCGTCTTTGTCCCCCTCCTTCTTTCTCCTCATCTTAGAGCTCTCTGAATCTTAATAATCCCCGGAGTTCCTCCCTTTTCCCTCTTCCTGTCTTTATCTCTCAGCTCTCTTGGACACTGTTTTCTATGATTAAGTCTATCCGCCCTGTAACAAAATGTACCTAACACTGTGCTCCTTTGTCCCCCCTTCTCTCTTTCTATAATGATCTTAGTTTTTTTTTAGTTTAAGTCTCTTTCTCTCCTCCTTTTATTTTTCCTCTCCTCTCTCTCGCTTTCTCTCCCTCTTGACTTTTGAGCTCCTTAACATGCCCCCGTACCCGTGACTAATTCTCTCTCCCACTCTTTTCCTCCATCGTCTCGGCAACATTTCCTCATTTCCATATCTTTTTCCTTTCTTCTCCTCTTGTCATTGTTCTGACTCTAACTAGTTCCTTGTCTTTTTAGTTTTCATTTTATTGTTTGTCCCCTTTGTTCTTTTTCACCCCTTTCCGTTTTGTACTGATCTTCACGATGTTCTTGAAATCTATGCATTAATGCAACAAAGGTTTAGAGTCAACCCAGTGAAATAGATATAAAAATATCTGTCTGCATGTGGTCCATAGAAAATCATATTCTATTGATGAGCTAATGCAGCAAAAGCAATTAATTTCAATTTAATCGCTTCGATTGCTCAACTATATCTGTGCAAATCCTGTGTACTGACCAATACCAAGCCATCTTGAAGGTGCAACACAATATATTACCTGAGTAACAACTAGTTGCTGCTAACCATTGCTGTCATTACCTAGTTAGCTCATTTAGCAGTTTAGCTAGCGGTCCAGATTGTGAGCTTGGAGCACTACGGGAGTACTGGTGCTTACAGGGAGCCTTGGGACGGGCCTATTTAATCGCATTTTGTTGATAATATCAGTTCATTTTTGAATGTTTTCAACTAAAATTCTTCTAAATTGTGATCATTTACTTGTATTTAACCTCCTGTTTTGAGTAACCAGCAGAGAGTTGAGTGACAGTCGATGGTACATATGTGTCTTTTGGAATAAATTGTGTGAGCTGTTTTTCTTCTTTGGCGAACAAGCTAACATTCTGACTGACAGTTAAGAAGCTCTCAGCTAGTTCGTTGCCAGCTACAGTACTTCCCCTAGCTTTTTGAACAAAATATTCTGATGCACAGATTGACTTTCACTCTCTCCTTTTGTCTTCCTCTGTTCTCTCCTCTGTCCCCTGTCATATTCAATGCCCTTGAAACCCAAAACACCAGACCCCTAAAAGCATGAATTGGAGAAGACAAAACAGAGCAGATGGATGGAAATAATTACAGATCGAAAAAGGAAGAAGATGTGTGCAAGACGGAAAGGACATGAAGAGAAAGCAGGGTGAGTACAGGTGAGGGGAAAAAGAGAGGTTTGCGAGGAGAGGAGAGCAAACTGAAGGAAAGGAAGAAATTAACACCTCCCTCTCCTCATCCTCCTCTCTCATTTTCATCCTCCCTGGCCTTTCTTTACATCGTCCCCTTTTCTCTAATTGTCAGGAATGCTGACCTCAGCTCACTTGTTTCTGTGCCAACTCTCTTTCTCACTTAATCTAATCATCACACCATTATTTCACTCCTCCTCCTCCTCCTCCTCCTCCTCCTCCTCTTCCTCCCTCATTATTCCCTTCTTCTTATTCTTCTCCTCCCCTCCATCCATCCTTCCTGCGGCTCTCTGCTATAACCCGCTGACAGCGGACAGAATGAGAAACAAATGAACACGCAAAGTTAAGTGAGGGGGAAAAAGTGCTGAGTCATTCTTAGACAAAAATAATTTCAGCGTGATAAGGCCCTGGGGAATATTAGATTAGATTATTGTTTCGCCTTTCTCCCTCCAGTGGTGAAAGAAGACCCTTTGTTGATATCTTTGTAATTATCAATAAGGAAAAGTTGCTGAGTCATGGTTGGACAAGACCTATTTCATAGCGATAATGAATTGGATTACTTTTTTTTACCCGTTTCTCCGTCAAAAAGATAAAGTTGTTGATAACTGGAAAATTACAAATGAAAATGAAAAGTGTCTGAGTCGAGCACTGAGGGGAATTATTTCATACTAAAGTCTCTGGGGAGTCGTAAATTAGATTAGACCCACATTTTTTCACTTTTGACAATAAAAGCTGGGGAGGCCTGATAACTGTTAACAAATAGTGATGCACAGAGGGAGACAAATTAATAAAATCCAGCTGACTCTAGAGGAAATGAAATTACAAGAACTGTATTAAAGACGTTTTTCAGGATTTCATGCGCATGCATATAAACTGTTACTAAGTGGATCACTGAAGAACTGATATTTAATTGAGAATTCTGTCCTAAAATACCAGAAACATCCCTTTTTAACTGCAGCTACTTCTAAATTAAATCCTTCATACACTCATCGTTTACAGGTTTCAATGTTTCAGACGTTTGAATTGTCTGAAGTGTTTGAACCACAAAGTCTGGTTATGTTTGAGAGATTTAACACGTTTTTGAACGTTTTCTGGATCTGTGATTGATTAATGTTCCCTGTCTTTTCTGAGGTTTTCCTCTTTTTTTTTTGCGTTTCTGCAATATCATTTAAGATTGTTGTGGGTTAGGTAAAAAAAATAACACCTACGAACTTGGAAAATACCAAACCATCATCCTACAGGGCTATCCAAAGCCATTAACATGAAGAGCCAAAGTCTTAAAACGGCCATACTGGAGCCAAGCTTCAGCCACTCAGGTGCGGAACAATGTCCAAGGCCACGGCCACACATGGGCCACCTGTAAATGTTAACCACATGTGTCTCCTGCAAGGACAGATGGTGGTGCGCTCCTCACCTTCCACCTCGTCTTTCTCTTGTTCCGTTTCATAAAATATTACAATCACTCCCTCTTCTCTTTGCTCTCACACACTCTTCACCACAACTTCCCTCTCTCCTTCTCACATCGTTTAAGTCTCTGTCACGTCACCGCGCTGCTGAAGAAATCAAAAGTGAGAATGAAAGTGAGGAGGAAGGAGACTGTGAGAAAGATAGGAAGAGAGGGAGAGTGACGAAAGCTGAGGTCACTCTGATCTACAGCCTCCTGTCTACACTGCAGCTGGGGGTCAAAGGGCAAAACACAGGAGACACTTTCAGGGACACCATACATTCTTTAAACCCACGCAGGTGTGTTTTTTATGTTTCTTTTATGTAAATCTACTCTGACGCATGCACCAAACTGAGTTTTCTTGCATGCCTATGCACTGCATATTCGTATTCATTCTACTCATTCATTCAGTCACTCGCCTTTCTGCAACCTAAACTTGGATCTTCTATCAAGCCAACTGAAAAAGTAATAAATAGCTCTATGTATATAGCTGCTGAAAGTCATAACAATATCTCTGTTTGTAAATGAAATGATAATTTGACATGTCTGGGACCACATCAGCCTACAAACAGCCCTACAGCACTTGCGCTCCACTTGTATTTAAAACTTGTAATGAATGACATGTAATTAATATTTTTCCAAAATCGTTAAATTTTCGTCCCTGTAGGAATGCTGATTATATTTCCCAGAGAACGAGCTGAATTTTTGTCAGCTGGGCTGATTATACACCTTGATCCGATCCTCTTAACCATCACTGGTAACGGTGGTGCTTTGAACCTGAATTCAGACCAGATGTGAGTCGTCAGCGCGCAATTTGGACTGTCTATCAGACAGGTACCATAAACTTCACAAAACTTTACAACTACTGCTTTCCATTTACACTTCACACTTTACCTTTCGTGGCAAACATTTGTGTACAGCTCACCGACTTATTTTCGTCATCACTGACTTATTCTTCATTATAATTTCATACTCTGTCTCAGTCCATCTGTAAGGCAGGTTATCAGTGGCAAAGGGCTCGTGTATGTCACTCTAAAGGAGCGAGCTAAAAATACCACACCAGCCTCAACTGGCTGGATGGTTACACTGCAAACACACACATGCACGACACACACGCAGACGGGAATATTGAGGAAGTCTCGGCCGTGATCCATCATTGAGGGACTGAAACTTATGACACCACAGAGAGAAAGAGAGAGAAACCGAGAAAGACACCAAGAGGGGAGTAGACCGCTCACACCCTTGAACAAACTCACACACACACACACACACACGGCGGCAGACAGTAGAGTCTCTGTGTTGTCAGTAACCACCTTCGAGACCCTGAGGTGTCATAAATGACTTCAAATAGGATGGAGGGAGACGGAGGGATGAGGGAGGAAGAGAGAGGAGAGTGATGCATTCTGTAATGACTTCATTTGACACAGCCACTCTCTAACACCCCCTGCTTTTTATCCTCAACACCAATTCAAACACTCTTTGACACACACACGATCTTTCTTAAGCGTGCAGCATCCATCTTACAGAATCCTTTTGAGCTTATTCGATCCATTAAGTGGATTTTTGGCAATATACAATAACTGGAAAGAAGAATTGTTACATCTTATCTATCTGAGCAGTTGAGTTTGAGGATGACAACTTAATCATTATTATTTGAATGGCAGTTTTGGCTATTAAAACGTTTGCTCAATCCAAGCTGAATCCATGCGATAAACATGGTGTACATGTGACTTGTGTAGGACCCTTCTCTCCTCTCTACTAATACCAGCACATAACACATGCTTCAGTTTTTGATGTTTCCTGTTTTAATTTGTAGTTATATCCTCATGTGTCTTGTCGTGACTTTCACTTCCTGTCATTGTCTCTTTCCCGCCCCTTTTCTGTGTACACCTGTGTTTTATTTGTTAATCATTCATGTGTCTTTGCCAGTTTGTCTGTTTCCCCGCGTCAGTCCTGTGTCTATGTTCTCTGGTCTCGTTTTGTTCTTGGTGTCTCTGCGTTTGCTCCTCATGTTCTCTTCCCTCGTGTTTTTGCAGTCCTGCAAAGAGTTTCATCCTGGTTTGTACTTTATTTAATTCTTTTATTTCCCTGTTGTCTTTTAGATTTTCCCCAACCTGTTTTGTCACAAGTCATTACAGAAAAAGAACAACTGTAAAACAGTAAATACATGTTTCTGAACATCACAAATACAACAAATTGACTCTTTGTATTAGAAGAAATTTGATTAAGACCACTAAAATGTGAAAAAGTCTCAAATCATTTTCATGTCATTGATGTGAAACGGCTAGAAACACACCTCCACAGCTCTGACTTTTGACCTTCTTGTGAACAGAAGAGAAGAGAACCAGATAGGGACACAAAGTGAGAAGAAATAATACAGATGGAGAGAACTACAGCGAAGAAGAAATCCACCAAACTCCCAGTAGGCTCATTCACTAAGGGGTTGGTTAATTCACTGGACCCACGAGAACCTTTACTGTGTGTGAGTGTGTCCCTGAGTGTGTGAATAGACCTCTGTGTGGAACCACAGAGGCATTTGGTCATGTTTATATCCTTGTTTTTGGCCTGGCTGAGTGTGTACATAATGGTGCGTGCGTGCGCGCAAGTCTGTGAAGGTGTACCCATACCAGCAGAGTGACGTGTGAGGTTGTGTGTGTTGGTGTGTGTATCTGCGGACAGAAAATGTAAATAAATACAAATTCATATGAAAGTGTTGTCACCGGAGATTTGTAGAGCATTTGAACTCTGTGTGTGTTTGTGTGTGTGTGTGTGTATGTATGCGTGTGGTGAGTGTGGGAGGGGTAGGTTAATCCTAAATTTACCCTCGGTGGTCGGAGGACTGTGGTCACATCTGGACTCAGTTTCTCTCGGCCTCACTTGTTTTTCTTTGCTCCCCTCGTCATTGCCACCTCACCTGTGCTCCCGTTCTCTCTTTTCTTTTCTTTTTAAATTTTTTTTCCTCTCCATCACGTCTCTCTTTTAAATAACTGACCAAACAACTTTCGGGGTGTCCATTTGGATGTCAAAGTATGTGTGTTTACAGTGATCCTACCTGCTGTTTGAGCTGATGAACCAGACTATCCTTCTCCCTCTTCAGAGCTGCCACCTCTTCCTGGGTTTTCTTCTTCTTGGATGAGGAGAGCTCCAGCAGGGCGATGTTGGCGTCTTTCTCACTTATGGCTGCCAGCAGCGCCTCTTGCCTGCACAGAGAACAATCATACATTTTGTTAGCAATACTAGAAATGTACTTAATCAATTTGATTTCACTGAAGCCACACTTGAGCTGCTAACTGCTTGAGTAAGTTTCATCCTCATGTGTCATGTTCTGTTTTATACTTCCTGTCTTTGTTTGTTTCCCGACATTTTTTTGATTGCCTTTATCGTACACTCTTTGTCAGTTTGTCAGTTTTAGTCCTTGTGTTGCTTCTGTGTATTGTCGGGTGTTACCCAGTCCTGTTTTGCTCCTCGTGTCTTCCTGCGTCTGCTCATCATGTGTCTTCAGTGTTCCTGGTTTTGTTCCACATGCCTTTACAGTTTGTTCTGTGTTTGGTTTTTGTATGTCTCTCATTAGTTTTTTAGATTTGCCCCAGCCTGCTTTGTGTCTGTTTTGTTGCCTGCCTTTCATTTTTGGAGCTCGCCTTTTGTTTTTCAACCCGTCTGTCTTGCATTTGGGCCCTCTTTTGCCAAACCTAACAGCACTGCAAAATGACATTGAAACCACTCAACGGCAACAGCTTTTTCTTGAAATCGCCGGAAATTTCCTGCGGATTATCCAAGGTTACAATTTTCTGTAATGTGTTTTTACAACTTTATGAGCACCACACAAAATAATTCCAGTCACCTCCCTTGGTAATCTGGGTGGAGACAGAAAACCCAGAGATGAATATCTCAAAATCTGGACAAAGGAAACCAAAATGATCTGCATGGCTAGATGCTAATTTGTGTCAGCTTTAATGTCATGGTGAATCCATGGCTTGTCAACAAGTGGAGTCCTCTTAATTGGAGTTGATTTAGGATGATATAATTGGAGTATTTTTCCGAAAATTAGGGCCTTCCTAGTGGTCAAGTCTGACACATACCATGCAATAAAGATGCTTCCAGTTTGTTCATGGTGGCGACCTTTTACGCCATATGAGTCGCTTGTTTTACTATCAACTAAAGGCAAAAATGGCATAAAATATTTGTTTTTCACCCTCTCTCAGCTTTAATTTTGGTCCTTTCTGCCGCGGAACTACAAACATTTCTTTCTAATTGTGTAATAATGGGGAAACATTTGGACTCAGCAACAGAGTAGCGAGCTGGCAGGGGGAAGTGTCTTGCTTATGAAAACTTTAGCAGCACACGTATTGGAAAAACGGTGGCTTGGAACCTATAACTTAGGTTAAGTACTAATGGCGCATGGTATTTGGCTCAAAAGCTACAAAAATGAGCAATTAATCATTGTGTTTAACTACCTTTGACTTTATTTAACAACATGAAAACCTCCCACTCTCTGTTTCCTGAGGCGTATCATTCTCTAGGTCAGGTTTCCATCCAAAGGTACCACAAATTGTAAGCAAATTTTGAGGGAATCAGCAAAAGAAAATGCAAGAAGTTATGCAAACAGTAGGATTCATTCGTTGGTTTATCAGGACAAGCAGTTTGTTGTGCACATTCTGTGCTGAAGAATAGTGCCCATAAATGTATGTAATTTAATGTTGAAAAAACCTCAAGCCAGCATCTAAATGTTCTAGGAAATGCTGCCATATTCATGAACCGTTTCTAATGCGATACTTCATAATGCACATAAAATATGTTGAAGGAAACACGGCTTCTGTCTGAGCTTCCAGCCCTCTTGTCTCTCTCTATCTCTTCCCCCTGCCTGGATTGTCAGTCGGGCTGACAGATAGATAGCATTCCATGTGGTTAGGAAGCAACAAGCCGCATCCCATCTGTCCCATCAGCCGCAGATCTGGCCGGGCCTCGTCTGAGGACACCCAAGGCTCTGGATTCTCGGAATTCTGTCCATTTCCACAGAGAATCTAAATCATAAAGCTTTGTCCTCAATCCCACAGAGTTCAAACAGAGGAAAAGATGCAAACTTGGATATGAAAGAACAAATATGTTTCCTCTCTGTCCGTCTCTCTGAATTTTGCCTCTTAAACACGTTGTGTTTTCATGTAAGAAGAAGATCTAGTGGTGCAGTGAGGAATGCGGTGATGAGAGTGTCTAAATGAAGACAGATTACATGTTTGGACTGTGCGAAGACCCACAAATTCTTTGGTCAACCTCACTGACCAAACTGTTGGTGTACAAGTGTCCCATCATGCATCTGGATCGAGGGAGTTGAAACTGGGATTCTTAGATCGATTCTTTGGGCAAGTCTGGTCAGTGTCAGACTGCTCAGTTCTTATTAGTCAGATACTTTACAGATGTGTGAATGTGGACCGAACATTTTGAGAAAGAGGTGATATTGGTGAAGTTTGATACCTTATTTGCAACCTTGACTTATTCATTTATCCTTACAACCAACCTATACCGCACAACATCTAAATTCAAATTAAGCCTGTTTCAACATGCCCCTGATAATATCGGGGGAAACCAAAATACTCTGTCTCTTCATCAGTTTTCATTCAAGTACAAAATGTGACTTTAGACTCCTTTATTCTATAGAACATTTATTTTCTTCATATTGTAAGACTTTGGGACAGTGTGACAGTCTTTTCCTTCCACTGGTACACACACGTACTGAATCACACACACACACACACACATCCAGAGAAAGGCTAATGGAACATTAGTCTTGTTAAAGCTAACAGTGCGTCTAGTTTTATACCATATCTGAGAGTTACCTGCCAGCACATGGCACTTATAAACCCCGGTGATAAAATGATATTTATTCCAGATGCACTCGTCTCATTCTGGGCCGCTCAATGGCTCTCCCTTCATCTCCACACACACACTTAAAACACACTCGGCTTGGCCTTCTCAGCTTGCAGAGCTAAACATGTGCTTATAACAAGTGCTGGTTGTGGCTACTGCTGTTGCTATGTGATCATTAAAATCTGTTTCAAGTGCAGCTCTCTTTTGCCAAATCTTTAGATAATTCTGCTGTCAGAGGGCTCTTAAAACAGAGTATGCTCTCAGCTCGGCTGGCAATGTGTCCTCACCACTGAAAGTAACAAAGACACTGCAGCCAGCGCGGTGAGGAAGAAAGGTTCCCAGTGGATCTGCAGCCTTTAGATCTGTAACTTTCCTTTCAAGTCTTTCCTTTCTGGAGCAATATGGAGCGCACAGTGGGATAAAGGAAGGTCTACTAAGGGTGATCAAAAACGAAAAAAGAAAGCTCGCTAAAGTGGTCTCACACTCGTATTCTCCTTATTTTGGCAACATCTTTTGGCAATCCCACAGATTACTTATCTGTGTGTGTAGTAGTGTGATATATTTGCCTCGGGATTTCATTCAAGTGTAACTTTGTATTACAAAAATACCACTTAAACGCAGCCTCCTCATTTTCTGTCAACGAGACCAGACCACTGTGTTGGCACAGGTGGGTTCTCAACAAGGAAGTACCAGCAAAAAAATGCAGGATTGTTGAACCTGGCCCAACTTTTGTTGCAGACGACATCATCCAACGATGTCGTGGGAAGTGCGAAGGCCACAATCCTGGTAGATTATTTTGTAGTGTGAACAGGGTAAGTCACCTGTTACCTCACAATATCAAAACACATTTGTACTGTGGATGTAATTAATAAGTGGGTTAAGGCAAGTATCACAACACCTTCATAGAATGTTATCACTTGAAAACCAGGAACACTAATGCTATATTACGATATCCAAAATCTAAACGATATAAAGTCTCATGTCACGATAACGATATATTGCCCAGCCCCACATTGGATGTAAATTATGAGCTGAGGAAATCACCCAGTAGTCACTTGAGTGATTTACAAAAAACAATACAAAGGCATAAACAGTAAAAAACATGGTGCAACTCTCTCACCAATTCACTCTCACTATCTCTCGCCCGCCCTGAATTTCTCATCCCTTCCTCTTCACCTCCATCCCTCATCGCACGTTCTATCTCCCCGACTCTTCTCTCCCTCCGTCTGTAAAGAGGACAGGAGGCATTCTTTCCGTTGTTCGGCGGTCGTGTGCCATGATGTCATCGGCTGTGCGACAAGGCAGATAATAAGCAGACACACACAAACGCACCAGGCACCTGACCCCAACCCACACACACACACACACACACACACACACACAAAAACACGCTGGGGCTCTCTCCTTCCTTTAACCACTTAAGGCCCCTCACTTTATCAGAAACACTAATGCCTGGTCTTAGATCACTCACATATTTCTACACACACACCAAAGCAGCTTCCCGTGTGTGCTGCATTATCTCTTTCATGCTGTCACCCTCTACTGCAATCTACACTGTGTGTGTGTGTGTGTGTGTGTGTGTGTGTGTTCAAGTGACAGTTGTATGTCTGTGTTTATGACAGCATGTCTTCCTGTAGGTGCGTGTGGGCTCATAAGGATGTACTTCATGCGTATTTCAGTGTGTGTGCATGTTCACAAGTTGTCTGTGCGTATTCAGGGCTTTATCCCGTGCATACATGTGTGTAAGAGTTGAGTGTGTGTGTGTCGTGTGTGTGTGTGTGTAAAGTAGATTCAGCTCAGTGTGACATTGGCCAGTGTCTGTCTAAGACAAACACAGAGCTATTTTAGAAATAATCCCCTCTCTCTCTGCTCTCTCTTTCCGACTGGACGAAGCAGCCCTCCATTGTTTTCCCTGACACTGTCTGCTCTGGTTACACAGGAGGCTGCTTGGAGGACGCCAGAGTTTACTCTTTAACCCCTGCAGGACGTGGTGCGTGTCAAGCGCGACCTCATTTCTGCGAAGGGAGGTTTGCCTCCACGAAACCTTATTCTAGACTAACGCTAGCTCGACGCTGTGGAAGGATTTCTACCCTCGTTGGCCAAAGTGAGGAAACTGAGCGAGCTTTGAGGCGAGAGGCTGGCGACGGGGATTTAGAAAAATGTGATTATCGTATTTACTGTGATCACGAATGCTGTGTGCTTTGGTTTGCTTTAAAACAAATAAGACTGAATGAGCCTTGGTTGCCGTCATTTCAATCAGATATATTCAGCCTATGTCAGCTGAAATAAGCCTTAATTATGTGGAATGAAGCAGCAGTGACTGGACAGGGCAGGTCTGAGATGCGTGATTGGAAGATCAAAGAACCTGCAAATCAGCACCAAAATTACAGCACTAATGGGGTGCTGCGATTTTACTGACGGTGTAATTTTATTTTGTGGATTTCAGCAGCTGAAATACAGTGTAAAAGAATCAATGCATTGAGTTTTTTTTGTTTTGATTGCAATATTAAGTGTATTTTAGCTACAGCTATGGGGAATAAGGGATGTGGCCACCTGAGGTCAGTTTAGCCTCAGCTGAGTTGCCTGGGGGAAGATAGAGGACGTTTAAAACAAGCTAAAAACCGTATGAGCACGAGAGAACAATATCAAGGATGTGTCAACGAGAACCACGTACACATACACTGTAAGCACAGTGTTTCAGCTTGATATGAGCTTGTTTTTGCGGATGTTACATTTGTAGATTTTGGTCCAGAGTCAGAAATGACCAGTTTTGAATAAAAAAAAACAGAATTTCAATTGAATATTGTCTCTGACATGTGGCGGTTTCTATTCTAACCATGATTATAATGAATTAATAATGCCTGCTGTAGCTTTAATGGTGAAACAGACAACTTTTCCAATTTTACCGCTTAGCATTCCCAAGTGGTATTACTGTTGGCACAGCAGTTGCAAAGACAACCGGCTCCCTTTCTGTTTTCCTCAGAGCCGAGCAATTACCAACAACATGGGTAACATGGCATTTGTTTCCAAATTTCTGTGGACAAATTATCAATGTCGCTTTGAAAACAAAGACAGAGGAAAGTTCACTGAAGAGGTAAAGAGAAATTGTCATAATATTTTACTTCACAGAAAAAGTAGCTACAGTGCGGGTTGGCATCAGGTTAGAAGAAAAACATTAGAAGAATAAACATTAATTTAGTCTATAAAGGAGACATGAAAGCAAACAGGGTTGTACCCTCCATCGAGTCGTCATTTTCCTGTGAGATTTCGTACCAGGCCGCGGACAAAATTGCCTAGTGAAAGTAAAGCTCATAGGGAACCGATCTAAGTGTAGATGGTGTCATTATTCTACAGTCCTTACATTGTGTAATCAACATTTATTTCAGACGTAATAGCAAAAGAACTTGACTAATGCTTGTTTAAAAAGTTGAATTGAAACTCTACAATGTTGCTCTACAAATGTATGCGTGCACACAATACAACCACAATCTTGAATCCGGTCCAAAAGGAGAAGGAGAGAAAGGTTGTCTGGAATATTCTGAATAACTGAATTATATCAAAAGCTGTGGTTTCACAGAGAGAGGAGTGGAGGAACAGGAGGGCACAGCTGGCTCTCAGTGGTAGCTAATGCTGCCTGCAGGCAGGCACACACACACACACATACATACACACACACACACACACACACACACACACACACACACACACAGGCGTTTTTCTCCTTCATTCCTTTCTTTTATCTTTGTTTTCGCTCCTTAAACATTCTCTATCTTTTCTTTTCTGTCAGTGTTTTGCTTGATAATCAGACGGCTTTTTCACTGAGAGACCTCACACACACATCGACACACACAGACACACACACACCCTGATGACAAGCTTTGGTGCTCCTGACTGTGCATAATCTACTTGTACGCATGGATGTAAAATTAAATCCATTGCTAATTCCTTCTTCTGTCTTGACTCTTTTCAAGTCTCTCTGTCTCCCTCTCCCTCTCTTTCTTCTCTTTCTCTCTCTCTCTCTCTCTCTCTCTCTCTCTCACACACACACACACACGCACACACACAGATAGCTCTCCTAGTTTACTCTCCGAGTCTCCAGAGTGAGCCCTGCAGAGTAGTATTTCTCTCCCAGTTGACAGCTTCTGTCTTGGGGCAGATAACCAGCGAGTACTTGGCCCTCTGTTCTCATCTGCTCTGTGCTGACTCGCTCTTTCACACACACACACACACACACACACACACACACACACACACACACACACACACACACACACACACACAGAGGTGTGGACTGCTGCTATGCCTCACAGCTCAAAATACTGAGGATCGAAAAATGTAAATTCAGAAGAAGAAATGTTGAGTTTTTTTGAAGTTTTACATACCATTTAACACACACACCCAGCTGTGCATTGAATATATTGAACATGCAGCATATTCATCTGGCACGGAGTCAAGTGCATCTTGAAAGAAAGTGTTCTGAGAGTCTAACGCCCCTAGCTGCATCACACACAAACACACTCACATGGGTTTATAGCCCTACAAGAGAGAACACAGGGCCGTGATCGCACACATCAGAGCGGGTTTTATGAAACATTTGTTAGTGCTGCTCTGCCATGTGTGCGCCATCAAAGCATAGACAGCCAATAAAGCTTTAGTTTATAGTAAACCATTTTACTGCTGCTCCCTCCCGCCAACGCAAAGCTTCACTTTCACTAGATTATAACAGGAGTTATTAGAGAAAATGATCGACACCTACCGCGGTCGTTAACTGCATTCAAAACTTTGAAATTGTTCTCGAGGGCTACTTCAAGCCAAGCACATCAAAGCGATAATGGGACGGAGAAAGTGCAGAATAATGATAAAAATGATCATCGGGAATTACAGTTAAGGATTCCCTTTAGGCTTTTATTCGATGCCAAAAAACAAAATGTGTTTACTGATCTGGAAAGTTTACTTGTTTAGTGAGAAAGTGAGAAAAGTGGAAAATGTGCCAGAGCAGCAGAAAGGTCCTGATTTAGAGGAAACTTTGCTTTATCTTTGACTGACACTGCATAGATTAAAGTAGCCCACTGTATAATGTACAATAACACAAGGAGAACAGCAGGATTTTTGGTGAGACCTTTTTTGAAAGCTGAGTGTGTGTGAGTGTGTGTGTGTGTCTTAAACTATAGTGGAAGTGGGTCAGAGACACTGGATATGAATGATTTAGTACAGAGAGAAGACGGGACGAGAGACCCTCGGAGAGAACTGGAAAAAGTGAGAGGGAGCGAGGAAGGGAGCGTTAGGAAAATAGGTTAAAGCTGGTGCATAGGATAAGAGAGAAAGTGTGTGTGTGTGTGTGTGTGTGTGTGTGTGTGTGTGTGAGAGGGAGAGAAAAGCTTCCCTCAAGGAGCTGTTGTACATCAGAGAGGCTTAAAGAAAGACAGCGAGAAGGCTTACACACACTCACACACACACACACGCATAGAAAGAAACAGCATTGACAGGGAAGGGAATAAAATAACTGGAGGATTTGGAGGGAAAACAAATCAAAGAGACGTGAGGGGGGGAGAGAGGGAGTGGAATGGGAGGCAGAGAGACAAAGGCGGTGAGAGGGGGAGAGGGAGAGAGACAGAGGAGGGCAGGTGGGACTACTGCATGACAGAATGAGGATCTGTTCTTGACACATTTCCCCTTTTTTCTCTTGAAAAAAACACCCTCTCCTCTTCTCTCGCTCCCTCACCCTTTCTCTGTCTCTGTTTCGCTCTCACACACACATTTAAACACACACACACACACACACACACTGTGACTAATAAGAAAGGTGTAAAAATGCATTATCCATGGTCTGCGGGAGTTTGCTCTTTCCACGGGACCACACACACACACAGACTTTGAGAAGTGTGACTAAAGATGCTGCTTTGTCTTCACTCTGCTTCTTTACAGTAAATCCATTTCTACGCTGTGCCACAGAGACCAAACATCTGCTTACAATCTGTCAGCACAAACCAGTCACAGTAATGGACACCTGCGACTCCCGAACGCGTACGAAAGAGGATCTTTAAAAAATATCTCCGCTTGATTTGACAACGTGAGAGCGACAAATGTGTTCCTGTCGATCTGCTGTATCTATACACGCTCCCCGCGGTGCGGCTCCGCTCTCCCGCCCGCTGGTCAGAATCGCAACTTCACACCTTTTTTCAGACACAGTAACCTTAAGTAAAGGTGTCACTGTGCTCGAAAAGAAGCGCTTGTTGCATCATCGATCGCCATCCAGAGTCAACACCATGAACGCGATCTTTTTAAAGATTAAGAAGCAGATCGATCCATACGATTAATAACATTCTAGTTCCTTTCCGTAGACAGGTTTCCCTGACAAATAACACGCGTTTCCATCCACTAATGTTACCAAAGTTGGGTACATCAAGACAAACAGCGGCTGTCAAACCTCAAACTGGAAAACAATTATGGAATTATGATTGTTTCAAGTAATTTTCTCACTGTCTCTTTGTGTTAATCAGATGTTTTCTTCTGCTGCAATTGTCTGTCTCTTCAGTAGACTATTTAAGTCACATGCTTCATGTACATCATGATTTATCCGACAAGTCTGTTTTTACTGCACTTCATTGTTCGCATATTGTTTTTATCTGACTTTTCTTCCCCAGCAAAACTTTAAAACAGTTTGTCGATGTCTTGTTTTTATTAGTATGAATTTTCAGAATTTTGACTCATGCATTTTTTCATGCACGATAGAAATTGAGCATCAAAATCAGGTGGGTGGAAGTGTGCCGTGTGACTCTAAGTCCTTCAGTCACTTGCTGTGATGTCTTAAGCCCCTCAGCTTCGGCCAACATGGACAGCTGTTGTGGTTTCCTTGAGCTCCTCTTCGTGATAAAGGTTTCAAACCATCAACTGCAAAATGTCTGAGTTAATGGAAACACTGGATAACATGACCCTTTGCTGCTTCAGTAAAAACACCAGAAAATGGAGCACCTCGGTAGCCAAACGGTTACAGCGCATACCCCACTGCCACAAAGTCGTGCAGCCATCGGCAGTTTGTTTCATGTCACACCCCTCTTCCCCATTTCTGCCTCCTCATTGTGTCTATCCAGTAAAAAGCTAATTAAATGACCAGAAATAATAACAATAATACAAAAAAAATGTTAATTACTTAATGAAATACCGAATGGCAAGTCTTAATATTGGTCAAATAAGGACGAAACAGCCCATAACGATATAAAGCACCATACTAGTGATTTCTTCCCTTTTGCCAATTTACGACAAATCACATTTACTTCACTTAACAGTAGAACAATTTTCAAACCATAATGTTTCACAAATATATGTCAAACTATCCGCCCTTATATCTGCATTAACATAGAATTGTAACTAAATGCAGCCACAAATCATTACGTTTATATTGTACACAGATATGGTGGATTCAACTGTATCTATCTGCTTCTTATAGATCTTATTTCAAATAAAGTACTTCACAGTGGGAAAATAAGCAAATAATCTAGTTTTTACGCACTGCAATGCTTCAGTAATGAGTTTCACATTCAGTTTTTACACTGGTGTGACACAGCACTGGTGACAGCCACGGTTAGTTGCAACAAAAGCCTATAAAATGACAATTATTTTCATTATCTTTAACAGCTAACATTGCTATTTTCAGAGCAAAATAAAAGCCAGATGATTGACTTCATTTCGTTTGCCTGAGAAATAATCCATTGTGTCGTTTCATTTATCTCGTACGTTTATGTGATCAGTTTCTTTCTTCACTGTGCCTATCCACTGACTTGAATGCCTCCCTGTGAGCCAACTTTCCCATTACGGAGGATAAAGGCTTAAAATGGAAACAGCTTCTTCACATTGTAGTTGTGCCGTAATTTATAACCGTGATTACACCGCTGACATGAGAGCCGTCAGGTTATAAGTCTACCTTTCTCTCGCTCCATCTCACGTCTTTCTTACTCAGCATCTTTCTTTCTTTTTCAGAGTATCAATCTGTCTTTAGTCTGACCTGTTCTCCTCTGCCCGTCCGTCTACCAAGTTTTATTATTTCCAGAATAGAAATGTAATCGTTTGGCACTCGTAACGTACAATCAGAGGCTTCGAATAAAAAAAAAAGAATGTTTTGTTTTCTACTTTTTGATATGTTTTCCCTTTTATTGCTCCCTCTCCCTCTTTAATTGCTGTTTAATGATCTGGTTGATGGCCTGGCACGCACAACCTGTAATCAGCCGAGGAAAACAGGCGAGTTTAGAGTTTTGCCGCATCCTTTTTTCCTTTATCTGTTCTTTCTCCCCACTTGTTTCTTTTTGTTCTGATGTGTTTGGTTCTCATCCATCTTTCTGAGCTTTTTCGCTCTTGTTCTCTGCTCCCCGTGCCTGTTTCAAATCCTCCTCTTATTCAGCTCAATCCAGCGCGCTTAATTGGTGCCAGATTACACACAAAATTACAATAAAGAAGAGTCAGCACTATAAAAGGAGGCTTTTTCTTTTTTTCTCTGCTGTGTATTCAGACGAAGATCACTGGTTTGCATGGTTTCAGGGACTTTCAGAAACCCTGTTATTTGAATACAACTTCTAACTGCGGCACGTCTTTTTTATTGCTTCTATTTTCCCGATTCAATCTCTCACAGGGGAGAAGAAAAAAATCAAAAAGGAAAGACAAAGAAGAAGACAGGCAGAGCCAGAGAGAAGAGGGCAAGAAAGGCAAGCGCAGAGGGCGGGAGAAAAATGGAGAGAAAAGAGGGAGACGGAGAGTGGGGCGCCCTGATTTGAGCTTGTAAGACTAAGTGTCAAAACGGCGTGCCCCTTTTTGTCATACTAAGCTCTCAACATGTCTGTCATACGCACACAACAAACACACACACACACACACACACACTTGCTTTGGCACACTGTGGATTAATCTCATTGCTGTCTGAAGGGATCAAAGCGCTTGTCTCTGGCTTATGGCAGCACACACCATAAGTATGTGTACATGCGTTTGTGTGGGAGGATGTATTTTTACGCATGTGTGTGTGTGTGTGTGTGTCTGTGTGTGTGTGTGTGTGTGTGTGGGTATACATCTCCAAGCATTCCTCTGGGAGCGAAAGCTTCTAAGCAGTCATGCTGTCTCATCTGGTTTTGTAAGTGACTGTGTGTGTACGAGTGTGTGCCTATTTTCTGAAGGCGACATGTACTTCTAACGTTACTGATGGGATAGCTGCGTGTGTGTGTGTGTGTGCGTGCGTTTGTGTGTGTCTGCGTGTGCGCGCGCAGTCATATTGTTAGTGATGGATTTCCAGCTGTGACGAGCAGAGCTGCTGTTCCATTGAAAATAGCATCTTTGACTGCGTGCACGCAAGCAGAGGGATGCAAACACACACACACACACACACGCAATTGATTAGTTGCAGTATGTAGACAACATGAGACAACAGTGAAGACACAGGTAGAGAAATACAGCCTGACAGACAGAAATCAGGCGATAATGATGTTACCAGACAGACTCGGGCTCAGATCGGAGGGATGGATCGAAAGGGGCGGGGGAGGAGAGGAAAGCAGGACGGATGTAAAGGATCAAGATTGATAAAGGAATGGAGGGAAGGAGGGACGGAAGGAATGAAGGGAGGGATACGGGGAGAGGTTTGAGGGTTAGAGGGAGTCCGACTGGGAGATAAAACAAAGAGCAGAGCAGCAAAGGGGAGATAAATTGAATTTATAGTGTTCACCTTGAGGCATCATCCAAGCTCTCACTGCAGGAGGCTGAAGACAGCGCAGCAGCCTGGTGTTTCTCCACATACTTTCTTTATAGTCTAATTGTGCATATGGGTGCAAAACACAGCGTTTGTGGTTAAACCGACTCAAACTGTCCACTTAAAGCTTTCCTTCTGATATGTATTTTGGGGGAATAGGTCGATCACTGTGACGTCTAGCTAACGACAGTCGCCTTCAGGTAGACAACTGGAGTCATGTGACAAACTTGGTTATATCTGTTGTCATTTTCAGACTTAACCGTAATGTTTAAAGATGTACAGTTAAACATGGTGGTCCGACAGATCCAACCTCACTGCTGTGCTTTGCTATCGTCGTTGCGAAACCAAATCTACCCAACAGCAACATCTCACTGCCAGTTGGACCAACTACTATTGGCAGCGTTAGGTAAAGCCAAGCTGTAATTTTACTTCGGTCTGTGGCCCAACAGGGAAATTACTTCTCCTCGCAATCGTTAAGTGTTGTTATTACATTACAGGATCAAATATGAATTTTTGACAGCCCATCCTCATCGCAAAAATGATCAAACAGGACCACCGTTAAAGCAGTTTATCATGAGCCACAGGTATTGTTAGGCGGCGACTTCTAGTGGCTGTAGTGATTATAACCGCAGCAAAAGAGGAAATCTAGTGGATCGTTTAAAAAGCGACCACGTAAATTGGCATTTTGTGCAACTGGGCGTCCCCTACAGTTTTATTGGTGCAACACCACTGTCGTAAATATGAATCCCAGGTCTGTAAGGATTTTGTCAGAAGTAAGGTAGGTGCTAACTACAAACAAAACCCTGTACGTCATAACAATGTTATGTGTTGAATAGGTGTATGTTGAAGTAGACATGTATGTAACACAGTGATCCTAACCTCTCACTGAAGTTACACAGTGTAGGAACAAGTGTATCGTATGACCAAAGTCTGGTACTCCTGCCGCTGGTACGCTGCAACAGTCACGTTTTTTTTTTTTAAGGGCGATATATGTCGTTTTGGTCACTGGGAATCTAAACATTCACATTTGTGGAGGCTGTTTTGGTTTTAGATGAATGGGATGTAATCACCTTGAAATAACATGAAAATTGCAATTAAGCTGTATTTAAGCTACGTGACAGAGAGATTTTCGACCTGGAAGTTATTGTAAACAAAATGGTGATTGGCTGTATGAAAGATCCCGTTCCAGTGAGTAGATTTCGTCACTCCTGGCAGTTTTACATCGAACATTTCAATGAATCACAACACAATTACACTATCGGATTTCTCACAGCCCGAGGCAGCCTCCTTCACACAGAGAAAACAACTTAAATATCATGTCTTATTTCCTGACTAAAGCGATCACAAGTAATGTGAGTAAGTAATGTGTAATGTGACTCATTTGGTTCCCCGTAGCTTGAAGCATTGGCCATTTGCAATGGCAAACAAAAAAACATTGCCAACATGCGTCAGGAACCTTTTTTTTTCTCCGCTGGTTCTTTTCATTGTGACACATGTGTGTTTTCTTTTGTAATAAACGGCTTTATTGAGCATCATTAATGTTATCTCCATAACTACCTTGCAAATAAACAGAAATCAGTGTCTTGCTGTTTTATGTTTGAGAACATTTGCTGCAACAGATGAATTATTTTTGCTCATAAAAATGCTGCCTGCTAAAAATAATGACCAATAAATTAGCCGAGATTTTTGTGTAAACGATGAGAAGGGATACTGCGCGAATGCAAGGGAGGAGGACATAACGTAAGTGGTTATACATTCAGTATATTCTGTAGTCTGAAAGAGTGATGGATTAACGGAAGGAGCGAGGGAGACCGAGACGGAGGAAATATAATTTCTTCGGATATCACGCAGTTTTGTTGGCTCGACTTAGTTGTTGTTGGACAGCTGTCTTTCTCCTCTTTGCTTTCTCTCCTTTTCTCCCCGTCATAAAAACATTTCTTCTTCTGTTCTTTCATTTTATTATCCTCCTACTGCCCCCCCACACCAAAAACAGATTTATAACTCTCGCCCTGACCTCTTTCCTCGCTTTCCCTCTCCTTATTTTGTGTCATCTCCTCTCCTGTCCATCTTCTTCTCTCTGACCTCATCTCTTGTCCAGACGTTCTCATATCACATCCAAACCGTCAGCGATATTCACACTAATTCAATTGACCTCTTTGAAATCGAGAATTATTTGCTGTACCTCCTTTTAAATTAGTTTTTCCTCATGGTTTTGGATGGCGGTGTCCTAACGAGTAAAACACATGAAGAATGCTTTCGAACTCAAGCACAGAGATTATATTATTTTTGCTCCACATGAAACATCTTATAGTGGTTCTTTGATTAATTTGTAATTTGTGATTGAAATAATCAACATTTACTAGATCAATAAATTCACAAAAATCATGTAAGAAAGTATCCAAACCACAGCCATTGCTGTAAAGTGTGTTTATTTCTCATCAAACCAATTTCTCTGTTTAAAATATGCAACGGTACATGGGGGACCTTTGCCCTGAACTCCATCTCTCAGGCAACACTGCATGACAAGTTGGCAAACGGCTGTTTGAGAAAAGTTACTCCATATTCAATCACTGCTGGTTACAATATTCACAATAAATCATGTGATGCGATATGTTTTCTATAAAGTTCAGAGAGGGAAAGTAAGGAATTTGTTGAATCTGTTTGACACGTTCTTACCTTGAACTGAGTCTCTCAGGCAAAGCAAACGACATGGTTGAAAACCGCTGTTTGAAAAAAAGTTTCTACAAATCCAATCACTACTGGTTGCAGCATTCACAACAAACCATGTGATTTCCATTAAGTTCAGAGAGGAAAGGGAAGATATTTGTTGAATTTTTTAGGCATGTTTATGCCCTGAGCTGAGCTTCTCAGGCAAAGGCAATGACATGGTTGAAAACTACTTTTTGAGGAAAGCTGCTACAAATTCACCAGAGGGGAAAGGGTTTGCAAATATTTACGAGAAATCATCTTAGATTACAACGTGATTGCGGTGCGGGTTACAGGATGTGTTTGGATCCCATGCAGAGACATTTTCAAAGCATTCGTCATCATGGTGAAAACACAAAATTAGCAAAAAGAGCTGAGATGATCCTTTTATTACAGCCTCTCGTTAAAGGGTTATTTAGGGTGAAGTTTTTCTTCTT
The DNA here is from genome assembly GCA_039737535.1 of Lagodon rhomboides. Taxonomy (NCBI): domain Eukaryota; kingdom Metazoa; phylum Chordata; class Actinopteri; order Spariformes; family Sparidae; genus Lagodon; species Lagodon rhomboides. Next base: position 11,248,094 of record CM077805.1, on the reverse strand, counting down.
TCGAATCAAGGGTCTAAGGATTGATGCTGTTGTATTCTGCAGAGGTTTTAAAAAACTTTTGAAGCAAAAAACAAGTAGTTTCAAAAACGTATTCTCCCGATCTCTACCTCTAAAAAATGAAGTTCCATCTCAAACTGATCCGAACACATACCTGTACCGGAGAGACACGAATGTGTGTGTGAAACAGCGGAAGGCTGAAGTACAGATGTGTGTTAACTGTCAGTGTAGCAGAACAGCGGAGAGTAAAATAGGCTTTAATTCATCCAGATTGGGATTTCAGACCTGACGCCCTGCTGTTACACACACACTGTCAGCACATTCCTCCAGCTGGCTGCGACACACACACACGCGCGCGCACTCGCATACTCCGAACTGTACAAACACATGACAACACACATGCCCACAAGCACACACGAAGCTGGGAAGAAAACGAGCGTGTGCATATTTAATGTACGTATATCACAAAGAAAATATGTCTGTGTGTGTGTGTGTGTGTGTGTTTTACGAGGGGTGTGTGTGTGTGTGTGTGTGTGTATGAAGGTCGCTGCAGATGATTTATCAGTGGGAAAGACTGGGAAAGGCAGATGTGTGTATCTATGTGTAGTTCCGTTCGTGTATTTTCAGACTGCGGATGAGTGTGGTGTATTTACATGTTTTTGATTGGTTGTACTGTACGTGTGAAGATGGTATATATGTGTTTATTGGACACACACACACACACAGAAACGCACACACATTAAGAAGATACATCAGGGACTGAAGGTTAGCAAAGTGTTGGAATAAAGAAGACATATATAACCAGATGGTGAAAACTGTGGCACAAAGATAGATAGACACTCACACAAGTATTTTACAGTGTGCGTGTGTGTGTGTGTGTTCAAAGCAATAAGAGAAGAAAAAGGGAGGAAGGCGAGAAAGCGAGACAGAGTGTCATATTCCAGCTGTAGTCGGTGTATATTTCTGCACGGGAGCTGAGTGAGTGTGTGTGCTTGTGTGTGTTAATATATTCAGTCCCAGAAACCTCTGCTACATGCCGTATCGTATATCATGTCTTACAGTAACATTAAACCTTACACCGATGTAAAACTGGGCAACAAATCAGACATCAAACCCCGAAGAGTTACAGCAGCCCGCGTGCGCAGAGACAGTTTCATGTGCATTACACTAAGATATATGGACGCACAGGACGCAGCCACCTTAAACATCTCGTGTTTTACATGTGGGAGAAAGCCAGAGACAAATGACGTATTTGCTGACCAAACCCTAATGTCTTGTGAAAAATACGAGCAATGGCGTAATGTGCATAACTCACCGCCAGACAGCCAGCAGCTACCTGAAACATCTAACCTTTCCACTGAAGGGGGAACAGACACAAAAACAGGCAATATCCCAAATCTGTGGGAAGAATATCCTACTGCCACCTGAAAAAAATGTATTATGCCAAGCAGAGCCTTAAAGTGTTGTATTTCTTCCAGTTAGTTGTCAAATAATCACATATGAATGCAAAAAAGGAGCTGGAGGCGAGTCATGGGAGCCTTTAAAAGAGGGATTTCCAGTGTGTTGTGGGTGAGACGCTAGAGCTACTTTTGATTAGAAAACTGCAAGCATACAGGTGAAAAACTGTAGAAAAAGTAAGTGTTGGTAACAGACAAAAAAAAACACTGGCCAATGAGGTCCACTGTGCCGACAATAAATACATAACATCTTAAAAACAATCAATATTGGTGAGGTAGAAATACTGTTTCACACAAAGAGGGAAAAAGGATAGACACACCTTTGTAACGTCTGCTGCCATAGGTTTTATGATTTAAACTAAAGACCTGTTAATGTGGCAATATGTGATGCAGATTGTATTATTTTATAGGTCAGTAAAAGCTGCCCCAAAAGGCAACAAAGTACTCCGTTAGAATGACATCAGGTGTGCAAATAGTGCCTTCTAAAGTGACATTTGTAAAACAAAGTAATAAAACTTAAAATTCATACTTATATTTAGGGCGTCTGTAAAAACACATTATTTTTCTCACACCGTCCATTGCTGCAGCCCCTCTATTCACCCTCTGTCTGAACCCAATCCAAAAAGCCCAGTCTGCTCTGATTGGTCAGCTCACACAGGCCTGAGCAGACATCATGTTTCCACATCAGCTCTGCCAGTGTTTTTGCGACCACACTCGTCATGGTAGATAGTCAGACATGGTCAACAAACTGTCTACAATATAGGACTTTTAAAGTCAAATGAAAAATGTAAAATAAATCACATACTGAATGTGCAAGTTATATATTCTTGCCTCATGATGGAACATATAAGGTGCAGTCATCTATCTATTACAGAGACACCAGAGGCAATCAGCTTTGATTGCTGTATGGAAACACACATTCACACCACAGCTGAGTGTTGGGACAAAGTGGTGGCTTGACCTTTGTAGTGATGTTAACCACAGTGGATTTATATACATATATGCACATGTATGCATAAATAGCAAAGTTAAAGGAGGGCAAAGAGGTTGAAACTACTCACCGGAGACGCTTAAATCTAATCATGCATGTGTATAGGGTGGTCCGTTTCTATTTGTAACTTGTTGTTGTGGATCTGCGTGGTCTATTTCTGTATGTGCGGGTACATGAAGTAAGAATGGATGTGTCTGTCCACTCGTGAATGTTCCTGTTGCACAAATATTCAACACGGCGGCTGTATTTTGCTTAAAAGCAACGTTGGGCACATCGGTAGCCAATAAATCAATCGCACACGCGCACGCTCGCACATGCAAATTCACGTACAAAAACACGGCCACGCATTCTGAGGCGCTGATGCCTGTAATAATGGCACGGGTCGTTACCGCGGCGATAAAACGGCCAATAACTTGCTCACCTGGCCTGTGAATGGACAGGCTTGCTGGACACACACACACACACACACACACAGACACACAGAGACACACAACACACAGACACTCTGTCTTGCTCTCAAACACAAAAGAATTCAAACTTGGTCGAAAAACTCAGAGGACAGAGTGAAGGAAAATTAAATCACAGCACATGCACTTATTTTTCCCATGATGCCACAGTAAAAGATAGTCCCACAGCGTGTTTAAACACGCAGGACATGCTAACACGGACATTATCCTTGGCTTCTATTTCAGCCCAAAGCGTCGTTCCACTAAATTAGGCCTCATTGCAGGGTCTCAGTGAGGATGTAAAACAGCAGAAAATACACGGAATCGTCGGACTGCTGGACTCCTCTTAGCTGCACTTAAAATCCAAACCCATCTATTAAAATTACATTAAAATTTACGCTGAGTTACGGCGTGCGCATGAGTGTGTGCGGGTGTCTGTGGATGTGATCAATCACATGAAGAGCGAGACAGCGGTACATGGTTATTGCATTAACACACTACTTGCTTCGATGGCCTTAAAGTGCGGAGGGAAAGAGAGGGGAGATAAAAGAGGAGAGGTAAAGACAGGAAGTAAGAGGAGAGAGAGCGCTGATGAGGTGTCGGGTGAAGATCAAGTCAATGTGAGGGGCGACCACCTTCCTGGAACACTGGAGCGACATGGGAAACTACTGTAGATATCATAAGAGCTGCTAATTTCAGGGAAAGTGTTAAAGGTCGCGTCTTTTAGAAATAAGAGCAGCTGACACCTGGTTGGAAAGGTTACACTGTAAACACAGTAGGCGAAGGAGAAACTATACAGGAAAGTGAATACCAGGTAGAATTTGTTGTAAGTTACAGTGACTGTCCACAGCCAGGCGTTACGTAGAAAGACAACCCGAGACTGTTTTGATGAGTTTTATTTAGCTTGTGTCCAGTTTGAATTGTTTTTGTTTTATGATGAGTTAATGAGAAAATTGGCCTCGTCTTAGTTCGGTAAGAGAGAGAACCTTGAATTTAGGAGGTGGAGGGTTGTATTTTTCCATTTAGTCAGGAAAATAGAAGTAAGAGTGTGTCATTTCTTGACAATTTGTGTGTTTATTTTGTTCATTTCTTGCGCTAATGAAAGGTGGCTCTCGGACTATGGCCAGAACAAAGTGGTATTACAGACAGGACAGGCTGGGGCTAGATGTTTAGCATGCTAACTTCAGTTGTTTCATCACACTCTTTTGATAATGATAGTTTATGATTTAATCAGGGGTTACTACTAGAATATTTTCACATGCTTTAGTGCTCAAAAAACAAAACCGTTATCTCATACTGTCCAGTGATGCAGCACTGTATTCCCCCTCTGTCTGAGAGAGGAACTCTTGTTGGTTCCAGACCTTTTACATGCTCAAGAACATATAATACACTATAGTAAAGGGAAAAAATGAAAAAGCATAATCTCCTTTAATATAATGGATTTTGTTAAATAGTGACAGACGTAAAATTTGAGTCCCTAGTGGGATACCTATAAACATGAGAAAATAGTCTTTGCTGTTAATTGGGTCAACTGACTCTTTAAAAGACATTATGAGTGTGTGCACATCCACATGAAAGACAGAGGAATGAGTGGTGAGCAGAAGAATAACAAACACCAGAAGACGGATAGAAAGAAAATTTTTCCACTGTGCGTTTGTCAGTGGTGCGTCTTTGGAAACATGACGAATGCTCGACTGAGCTTGCACCCGTCGAAGCTGACATAAATAAAAGTAATAAAACGTGTGTGCTTTGCTGTTCTTACTTCATCTCCAGGACCTCCTCCAGGTGCTTCCGCCTCTCGGCTCGCAGGGCGGTCAGGTGACCTTCCTTCTCTGACAGCGAGAGTTGAGTTGATGACAGCTTGGCTTTCATCACCTCCAGTTCCTGCTTCACCTTATCCATGGCGAGCAGCAGGTCCTCCACCTGACGCACACACACACACACACACCGGAGGACATTTCAAACATCTTGTTTTCAAACTTCTTTCACTCAGTGTGGTATTTAGGTTAAATTTTTTTTTCATTGCTATATCAGCGTTGGAGTTCGAGAGGAGTTCTGTGCATCTACCAGCTACTCTGCTTTTGAAATGTTATACAATAATGTCTCTGTTTTTACATGAGCTGCTCGATTCCAGAACATCAAACGAGCATTTTTTTTCTTCCCTGTGTTTTCTTTTCTCTCTTCACCTTGTTTCTCTTTCACTCCTCCGATACATATTTTATCTAAGTCTCTCTCTGGTTGTATATCAGTTCGTCAGTTTAACGTCTGTGAGGTCCAAATGCCCGAGGTCACTGTGCTTCTCACAGCGTGACGACGAGCTGGCCTGCAACCACACACACGGGAACACACACTGAACGGATGATCTACCCACGCAAAAACGTCAGCGCACACGCACACACATCTTCTCTTTGGATACTTTTCTCGTTTTTCCTATTATATACAGCCTGTTTCTCTGATGTGTTGAAGAGCAAGAACGTTGGACAAAAGATGGGAGAAAAACTGTCACAAGGATCCCAAAAAATAGATCATCAGTAGAAATCAGAGTAAAAAAAAAAACAACCTTGATGATGAGCTGAATTTTAAAAGCAGCTGCTGCTCAGATAGAAGTAGGGACCGAGAAAAAAATACGAGTCTTCTCATTTAGGCCGATGAAAAATGGAAAAGGGGCTGAAAATGAGAATGGGTAACATTTTCTCCATCCAGTCTATCTGGCGCAAAGTGACTTCTGGGAGAAGACTCTTCTGTCGGCTGCGTACAGGAGGTTCGCTATAATGTCAGCACGAATGTCAGCACGAATGAACAAATGAGCACGAACCAAGGTCTGATCCAGAGGAAGAAGCCTTTTACAAACATATCCCATGATAGCTGCACCAGTTTACAGTAAGTGCATTAACTGCAGTAATGTGCCCTTTTGAGCTACTCTCTCTTTCCACTCCACTAAATGCATCCGATTGCTCGAATTTCTTAACATACTGCGTAGTGCAAAGTCCTAAAAGTCAGATTTTTAAACCTCTTGTCTGGATTGATCCTGTATTCTGTCTTCTTTTAAGATTCGTACAGTTTCCTGTGATAACGAGTTCATTTTTTTGATCACTTGAGATCATGAGTTATTTATGTCATTATCACGGAATAACATATGTTGTTTTCCCGAGATAACGACACAATCTATCATGAGAAAATGACTTCATAAGAAGACAAGAAGAAGAACGGTCGACATAATCCATCTACATCTACGTCTTTTTTTCATTTATTTTGTGAAAAAGTCTTTAAGGACTCAATTTACTGAAGATTATTTGCATTGAAAAACTAAATATTTTAAGGGGTCGTTCTGCAGAATTAGTACTTTTTTACTTTTGATATCTTAACAACATTTTGCTGAAAATACTGACTGTAAATAGAACTTTAAATGCAGGATTTTTACTTTTAATGAAGTATCTTCACACTTAATTAACTACTTATGAAACAGAGACAGAATAAGACATGAATAAATGATGAAATGAACAGTAAAAAGCTGGAGGGTGAGGTTTGTGATGACTGTTTGTTACCTTTGACCACCTAAAGCCGGCTTTGGTGAACTCATGCATTGGAATGTCAGAGAGCTGCGTACAAAAAGAGCAAAGAGAGAAAGAGAAAGAAAGGAAGACGGACAGGAGAGAGAAAACAGCGGAAGGGAAGCAGAAGTGAAGGAAGAGAAAAAAACGATACAAAATTGGGGCAAAAGAGTTTGAGAAATAAAAGGAAGGGAAAGAAAGGAGAAGGAGCAGAGACGGACAGAAGGAGGGAAATGTGGATACGAACAGAGGGAAGGAGAGAGGAATCAAAGGTGATTAAGAGTAGAAATAAGAGGGGGAGATGTAATAAAAACAACAAACATGCAGGGTGTAAAAGCAGAGAAAGGGAGATGGAAAAGAGAAAGTTGTAAGAATGCTCCAGTGAAAAGATAAACTGTTCAGCAAAAGGCGAGAGAAAGCGAGAGAAACAAATGCTAATCATAAGAAAGACAGAGACAGAAGCAGTCAGCAGGCAGCGTTAAAAAAGCAGTTCAGACAAGACAGGAGGAGAGGAGAGGAGAGGAGAGGAGAGGAGAGGAGAGGAGAGGAGAGGAGAGGAGAGGAGAGGAGAGGAGAGGAGTAGGGGACAGAGGAGGGTAAAATAAGGACAGAGGAGTGAAGGATGCGAGGACAGGAAAGGAAAGGAAGGGGAACGGAAGGAGAAGAGAAGAAGGAGACGACTGAAGTACAAGAGGGCACACGTGAGGAAAGGAAAGGAAAGGATGAGAGAAGGAGTGGAGAGGAGCGAAGCGGGGACATGTGACTGTAAAATAAGGACAGCGCACTGAAGACACTGGAGGGGAACGGAGGAAAGAAAGACCTTTGGCTGACATCAGAGATGTGGAGATTGAAGGATGGAGGATGGACGGATGCAGGGAGGGGTGAGGAGTGACGAGGGCCGGCTGGAAAAGACGGCGCTGGAGGAGAAGGAGGACAGCAACCCCTTCAGTGTGTGTGTGTGTGTGTGTGTGCGCGCGTATGTGTGTTTAAGAGCTTTATTTAAAGAGGAAGAAGAAGGTGCACTGAGTTCAAGAATCAAAATTGTCTGGTTAATAAAAGACGGAAAGCTGGAGACGAAAACGTCTGTCTTTGGTTTTTGAAGAGACAGAGTGTGTCATGCTGTTGACTCATTTCTCACACACACACACACACGCACGCACGCACACACACACACCTTTCCTTCTTTCGATCACACAAACTGTAGTGACTCACGTCTCGCAGAAAAGGTTTAGTATATTTTTATGTGGTTTTGGTCAACTATCCATGGGACAGTCCCTCTCACACACACACAACACACACACACACACACGCGCGTTGTCAATATACGGCTCCGTACTAAAGGTGTGTGTACCAATATGCAGTCAGCGTGTGTGTATGTGCGCGTAAATGTGCCTGCCTTGGCCGCATTTGCATGTGTGAGTGTGCCAACGCTATAATAAGCAATGCATGTGCCTTTGAACAGGCCGTCCTCATTAAGGGAGGAAATTGTCTCTCCCTCTGTCATCATTTTATAAATCATTATGTGAAAGCTTAATTGCAGTGACGCAGTTGTAAAACGGGAACACAAAAATATTTATTTACAATTTATATATGGACACGTTTCCAGTTAGAAAACCAACGTCGCGTCCATCTGGCTCCTGCTGAATGCGACGCTGTGCTGCGCCGCTGCACTGTTTAAACAGCAGTTAGCACTTCTTTCCGCCATGTTTGTGTGCATGTGTGTGTGTGTGTTGGGGGGGGGGGGTGTATGTGTGTGTGTATGTTGTGTATTCCCATGCTGTCCGTGTGTCTGCGCTGAAAGCCTGAGTTAGTGTTGTTGATGTTGGGTGAGGACCGCGCTGAGTGTTTGGCTGCCATCTCCACTCGTTCACCGCACGCTGACGTTTCTACTCCTTCCTCCTTTCACCGAAGCATTTTAACACGAGGACGCTCTCCAGCACCCCGTCCTGCTCTAAATGGCCCCGGCTCTGTCTAATTAAAGCTGCCACTTGTAGCGTTTTTGAAGCATTTCAATGTATCGCCGGCAAATTAAGTGTGAAAGCTTGGAACGATCGCGGTAAACAAATTAAGACACAGTCAACTTCGGGAGGATAAACATGTTGGATGTGATTTATTCCACCTTTCCTTTACTTGTTCCAATCTCTCTGTTGTGAAACCAATGCCTTAGGCCTGCTTGCTCTGATAGAGGACCGAGGTCTTTGTTTTTTTGATTTGAGCAAACAGGTAAACAGGGTCATTGGTAATGTATCCTCCTTCAAGCTTTTTTGGCCGGATTGTCTCAGAAACGATAAAACCACAGGACTTAACTCAGGAACTAAACGAGACGCTAAAAGTCCCTTTGAAGCACTCTTGCTTGCATTCCCATCAGATCTGAAGAACCATGACGATTAAGCAAGCTTATCTAATAATGGATTAAAAAGTGATGGCAGCGTTTGTGATGCAATGTTTACACAGAGCGTTGTTCTCTGTAGTTACTGTGGATGCAATGAAATGACTGCAGAAGTAAAAAAAAAGAGACTATAAAGTCCCAGAACGCATGTCTCCAATTGAATCTTCTGAGAGTTTCATGGTTATTTATTCCTGCTGTTTTAGGTTACATGAAACAAATGGAAACTTAAGTTAAGTTTCTCTTGCTTCACCACTCCCTCTGCCCCTCTCCCGTCCACTCGGCTCATTCACACACACTCCCCCTCTTTATCTTGCTTTTTTGAGCACTCTGGAAGCCGAACTACATACCCTTAATGCCAGTGGCGACCGGTGCTTGTTACCTGTGTGAATAAAGCTGCAAAGTGGGAGCAGCCATGTGGTTTGTGTTTGACAGATCAGCTCTGCAAAGTCTGGCCTGAGAGAGTTCCTCTGCCGTCAGAACGTACTACCCCCCTGAGCGTGGACTTTTTTTGGCCAAGGAGCCAGAAAGTATAAATGCAGTTTATGTTCCTGAGTTTTTTAAATGGTTCCCGGTCACACAGAAAAGTCCCTAAGATAGAAACTGGCTATACGACACTGTAGTCCCAAGATTTCAGACTTGAGCAGCTATGACTTTTGTCCATCAGTGGAAAGGGAGGAGGCCGGCGTGGATGGATGCGTCAGGAAAGCCTCTGACTTAAACACGAGACCATGTTTGTTCCTATTCATTCAAGAGTCTACACGGTTTTTGTTAGCCTTAGCCATGTGGTTATTATCGTAAATATGAAGAAGAAAGTTCCCAACCCGAACCATGATCTTTCTCTCAACCTAGGGTTAGAGGTTAGCGTCTCTAAACCTGTTATCGCTTCATAAAACAGATTTATTATTCGACAGTGATAAACGGTATAAATGGCATATCTTGACATGTAATGTAGAGACCTTAAAGTGCTATATATGTGCAAAAAAACCTCACAACTAGATGTTTACTGAAATGTTACATATTCTGTATCAGCTTGTTCAAATCATTAAAGCGGCATCAGAATCCCAGACTCAAATATCCGCGTCGAAAGTGCTATTTCTTTGTGGTTGCATCATTACATCAAAAGGAAAACCCAAGCTGTCGAGAGCATCATTTTAAACGTGTTTTCCCGTAGTTTTTGACTTCAGGATTAAAATTTAAATATAGTTCAGTGAGTTCCAAAAGAAGATAAACCCATTTTCTCAGCCTTGTGATACCTTTATTCTTCAAAGCAAAGAGGAGCAATTTGCCTCCGTCTGTCCATAACTTTCTTCCATCCATCAGCTTGTTTTTTAGCCCACGTTCCGTCTGAGGGTGTCAGCCGTAAAACGTGTGTTTGCATGCCTGTCTTTATGCGTCTGTCCAGAAGTAGCCTGGTAAGTAAAGGCCAGACAGGACGGCCAACATTTAGAGGCAGCAATAACAATGGAGTCCAGCCGTTCTGCCAACAGCTACAGCGGGCCGTGTTTTCACAGGGCAGTTTTCATCCGTACAGCCCACGCTGTTTTTTCCCACTTGTCAAAACCCATCCAGGCTCTGAGGAACATTTCCCATCTCTACGGCCTCGTTAAGTCGCGGATCCCCGGGGAAACGACACACTCCCACTGGTCTGAGGTCGAATCCACTAAGCCCTTCCCCTCTGAGCCTCCCTTAACAGCGCTATGAGCTTTCCTACTGTCTCAATATAGATAAAAGCGATTACAAATTGGAGTGGTCGGCTCGCGCTCCATTTGCGAGGGAGCTGTTTGTGTGTTGCCGGCTGAAGCGGACAAAACACAAGCTGTTCTTTAAATAGGGATGTATTTACCTCTCCCCTAAATGAGGAGTGACTGGGCAAACACACACACGCGGAGCCACACCTGAATGAGCTCAGTTGGCAAGTGTGTTGCCGCTGCCATTAGCCACTATTGGCACAGCGATGTTTAGCTATGTCAGAAAGAGGTTTTATGTTGACCTGGAGATGTTTGTCTGTGTGTGTGTTTCCTTGTGTGTCCCACAAAGGCAGACAGAAACGAAGGAAATCCTCCGAAACTGGAGACATTTGTGTGAATAAACAACTGATAGGGGTTGAGTTTAAGGGAGGGTTTGGGTGACACATTCACTGGTTTGAGGTCAGGATTCTCCTTCAACATGCAGAGCTGTGACACGTTTTTTGCTTTTGAGAGACGGTACCTGTTTCTCTGAGTGTGTGCGCGCGTGCTCCTCCTGGGCGAGGACCACCTCCCTCTCCGCTGTGATCTGAACGCTCTCCCTCAGCGCCTCCTCCAGCTCCTCAATGCGCTCCTCCTTCTGACGGAGGGTGTCCTACGGAGAGAAAGGATGCGATGTGAAGAGAGCACAAACTGTTACAGCGCTGTGGCGAACAGCTGATTCATCCAGTACTGATTAAGGAACAAAGGTCTACGGCAGAGTTCTGAAAGAGTGGCCGGTGGGCCAATAGTGGAAACATCTTGTCCGGCCCCCAGACATGACACTTGAATAATTCCATTTCAATTCTTTCACTTTTTATAGCCTAAATTCTATACATTACTCTAAACTAAAAAGATTCTTCAGTATTTTGCTATATTTTCAATATTGTTATGGCAGAAATCCTCTGAAATATTGTAATACTACTGCCCACCCCTAAACCAAAGTATTGGAAATAATTTAAATTTGTCCTGAAGATGACTTTAGATGAAAACATTGAGTTAAACATCGAGTTATTAATCTTCAGGGGAACATGAATGTCCAAGTTTTCTGTCTATCCATCCAAAAGTTGAGTAGACTAATTTACTTAAAACCTCATAGTGTGCACCAAAGCTGGTAAAGCTTCATCATTCATCCGTGACTATGAATGTCTGTACTAAATAAGTTGTGAGTAGCAGTTCAGATATTTCATTTTGGTCAAAAGTGATGGACATCCATCCCAAAAACCACAAACATTCATTGGTTCCAGCTTCTTGAATGTCAGTATTTTCTTGCTTTTTTACCTTTGGGCTGCTATTTAGGTCCGGGAGATTGTGATGACCATTTTCCGACATTTTACAGACCAAAGATAATCCTTAAATGCAGCCCTTGATACTTATTATATACACTATTATGATTTATGGTTAGAGTTTTCTCATCCTGGGTCTTAAAATAAAATCTTAGGGAGGACTTTAATTTACGCCTACACTAGCTGTAAAACCAATTGGCTTAGTCATATACGTTTAAAAACGCTCCTTGATATAACATCCTTCATATCTGTCAGACTGTGTATCACATCAGTTTCCCTGTCACATGCTGCTCGACATGTCCCCAGAGTGAAAACCTGGGACACACTCATTCCAGTTTGCCGCTCCCAGTGACTGGAAGGAGCTGCGAAAGACTCACCAATTAGACAATCTGATCCCCATCTGGCTCGGAGGACTGTCAGGAATTCCCAATCACACATGAAGCTGTTTCTAACTAAAATAACTACAGGAACTCCCCGCAAGAATGCCGCATAAAGAGCTTTTTGTCCTCGCGCCAGGCAACTGACTTTCCTGGTTAAGGGAATAAGTGATGGAGACAGAACAGGAGGGAGAGGATGAGGCATTACGGTGGCCATGAACAAACCTCCAGGACATCTCCAACACATGTGCAGCGAATCTGGATCCAGCATTACTGGGTGTCTAACTATGCAGACTGGGATGAATTATAATTGGATTAAATCTTCTTATTGTATTGAATTAAATTTACGGTCAGAGTTATACTCACATTCCATTCGCAGCCTTCAGCGCTGCTCGAACTATGCATAATGGCTTACAACTGACACACACGCTAGTTATGGTTGTGACCACTGCGGTCTCCTCAGTCTGAGTGACTCACATAGCCATCAGCTCATCTCCTAACCGCACTCATACACATAAATGACAACTTCCAAACTCCTTAAACCAAAGATCAATCTTAGCTAGAGGCAGCTTATACACACACGCATGCACACACACACACACACACACAGAAAAAGTGTTTTCATCTGCCTCTAATCATGGAGACCACTGAGGTTAACGATTACTGGAAGAGGAGCGGGAGGAGGGTGAAGAAGAAGAAGAAGAAGAAGAAGAAGAAGAAGTCAATGAAAGTTGAAGGCAAAGGTAGAAAATCCTGAAAGCTATAGAAAACCACATTCACAAAACGTCACCCCACGCGTGGCTCTTCTTCATCTTGTGGTCACCTGACACCCCGGCAGACAATTAGGAGATGCTCCCATACCACAGGAAGCGTTTTAAAACCCGCAGCATTCACTTCATAGTTTAGTTTGTGGCTCCCTTGAGTCTCCTCTAATCACCTCTCCTCCTCACCTCTTTCCTCCTCCGACCATTTTCCTCCTCACCATCTACCATCTTCCATCTGCTCTCCCTGTCAATCATCCTCTTTAGTTACCCCCTCTCTCACATAATCCCTGAGCGAGAGCTGCATCGCCTGTGTGTGTGTGTGTGCGTGTGCGTGACAGCGAGTGTGTTTGACATTGCCTCGGGCTGCTCCCTGTCACAATTGTCACGTTATGATGAAGCCTTGTTGTGATAGCAGACAATATTCAGGGTAGGACATGGAGTGGAGGAGGAGAGAAACTTTTTCTGTCTCACCCTCTCACATCGCCCCCCTCCCCCCTCCCCATAACCCTGCTTTAACTTCCCCCCTCCGTACCTTTATCTGCTGCGAGCTCTCGTTCAGATTGTCCTCTCTCTTCTTGGCGTCCTCCACCAGCTGGGCGTTCCTGCTCTTCTCCAGCTGCTCCTTGTGTTTCAGGTTGGCCACCTTCTTCGACTGGTCCTTCATCTGCCTGCGCACACACACACAAAATACATCGTCCGTGTCAATGCGTCAGCTGCAAACAGCATCTCCAAACACTCCCCGGAGACATGAGTCATGCTACATTGTGCAAAGTGTTGAGAATCTCAACTCCCAGTTCAGTAATTATGTTTTTCAATACAAAGCTTACTAAAGCTCTGAACTAATGACATTAACATGGTGTCAAGAGAACTAATATAGTACTGAAAGACATCTCTTATCATTTAAAGAGGAATATTTCCCCATTTTGTGACAAATTACGAGTCCTGTATGTCTGAATGGTTGGTTGTTCCCACTCCTCCTTTTGTTCACCTCTGTCACGTTCAAAAAGTTAAGAATTGCGATATTAAAGTACATCTTATGAGTATTAGGTACATGGTAAATGCACACCAAAACATGGCAAAATTCATGCTTACATAGAGTGCATTTTAGGGCTCTACAATTAATCAAAATATTATCGAAACTGCAATATAGCGAAGTGCAAAATCCAAATTACAGAAGGTGATAAGAGAAGCATTGTGGCGCCACAGAGACGCCTCTGCCTAAAATCACATTCTCCAGACAAAAGACAACATATATCATCTGCTATCTGTGTTTCGTTGTTTCTGAAACAAATGACAATAAACATATATTCTATCTATTCTATTCTATCGTACCATCTGTATTTATTTTAGTGAAAATGAAATGCAAAAGTTAGCAATCCCACTAAAATAATCGAAATTGCAATTACTGTTAATATGTTTTTTTCTTTTTCTGTCAGCCCAAATACATTTTTAAACCAAGAACTCCACAGTGTCAAGCTAATTTATACCGCTATTTGGTGGTTTGTCTTATTACCTCATGTCTTGTCTGAAGTGAAAGAAAATGAATCACTCTGTTTGTGGATCAGGGAAAAAGTTCTTCAGGGCCTAGGGATCACTGCTTGCGTATTTTCAAAGGCCTGACGTTATGATAGAGCCATTACTGTGTGCTGTTCCTTCACTTGACTTCCAGAACTGAGCACAACTCACCACGCAGCCAGGCTTCTACTTATTGTCCCAAAATAATAACACTGCTTATATATTATATCAATACTTTCTCTCTCTCCCTGTTTATCTATTAATTTAATAATTTCTTTATCTTTTATCCATTTTCTTTTTTTTGTCTCTCATTGTCACACATTGCCAGTCTGCTTGTGGGTTAGCGAGGAAGGTCAAGCAACTGTTATGAAACCATCCTATTCTGTCTAAGAATTTGTACAGTACTTACTTACTAAAACCAATAAAAGGAATCTGACAAGAAAGAAAAAACTGTAATCTAAAAGTAGGAGTTTTGAGAAAATGGACAATTGGGCCTGTATTCATTTAGTCACTTAGATTATGTCCCAGAAATGCTGAAATGACTCAATCAAACAGTGGTGGCCTGTCTGAGATTCTGACCATGTGAGCTCAACATCCTGTAGTTGCATGGCATTCCTCCTCTCTTTCCCGTTATTCTTCTCAAAAAAAGAAAAAAATACAAACTTTTGAAAGCTGTCTCAGTAGTCTGAACTGAAGAAGGCACTATTATATCCAACATACTAAACAGCATCAAGTTCTTTCAGATTTGATATCACATCGAGAAGCTGTTTGCAACAAATCGGAGAAGCCGTAAAAAAGTACCGGATTTATGCTTTAACAGTATTAAACACCATCATCGACCCCGCGTGTATGCGACGACTCCCAAACGACGCCTCTATTCACAGTTCCTGGCAGGTCACACACGTGCAGATGATATTTAATCTACAGAGTCGAATCGTCTCCCACCTAGCGCATTCAGACCGTCTGTTATTGCCATTAAGATGATACTGCGAGACAATCTGATTAACTATTCTGTGCTGTACAATGAAATCCCTCCGGGCCAATATAATGTAAAGATCAGTCAAGGAATTCAATAAAAAAGCTATGTATTAACAACGACTAGATGATATTTGAGATTTCTCCATAGTGGGAAGCTCCGTTCACGGAGGGATTACTGGATGTCGGGAAGCGGAGACTAAATCATCATCTTGGGAACGGAGGAAAGAGAGAGAGGGGACGAGCAGAATGGGGGAAAGAGAGAGAGAGAGATTCCTCATGGGAGCAGCGGGATTGGTTTAGGGTTTAATCCTTGTTTAAGCTGTCTGGAAGCCATTGTGGCTCTGTCACAGACCTATCAGCTATCACACCAGCTTGACTTGATCAGGACCTTTCCTACCTCTCGTACACACACACACACATCGCGCACACATGTGGACTGACCCACGCTAATGCCAGCGGGGTTTAACAACGTCTACTGAATCATGACACAGATGAAAGATAAGTCAAACACGGAGGATGAATGTGGAGGCGCTCATCCAACAAAGACGAAACTAAACTGCTGACTAACGCTTCAGAAATTGATCAAACTCAATAAAAGTCGTTCTCGATCTGTGTGAGCCTTTTTGTGCCTTTGCGTTTTTTTTTTATATGTGCACAGCATGTCTGCCTGCGCTGTGCAAATGTTTGTGCGTGTGCGTGCTTTGCCGTTCGCGTAACTTTTTACAGGCTCGTAGATAAATCTATTTTCTTCCATTGCCGCAGCTGCCAGTAAAAGAGCTGACCTCCAGTGATGGGAAATCTGCACTGAACTCAGTCTCAAAGCAAAGCATGGCTCTCCTGGGAAATCACTTTTACAAGTCGTACACTGCGTATTTTGTTTCCAAAAGGTGTAAACAGGTTCCAATCATCACATGACCTTTGTCTGGGCGCCACAAAATCTTGTTTTATTTTCACTGCTTCACTCCTTTGAGTGCAATTCCTGTCTGAATTCATAAGAGCCTGATTTATTTGTTTACCTCCTGAGTGATTTACATATTCTAGTGTCTAAATATTTTATGACACCTTCTTTCTTTCATCTATCCTGTCCATGCGAGTCATAAACTACCTGCTAAACTAACCTAAAGTAATGTGAGCGATCCATCAAATGGCTTTAACATCAGCATCGCGGCCAGAAAAGTTGAGAAATGATATTGGCAGAAGATGGTAACATAAAATCCTCTATGTGTTTGCTAAAAGGTCCAGGGGGCCCAATTCCAAACCATCCGGAGAAATTTGGGAAGCTGGAAGAAAACTTGAAATGCGACGGCTGGGCCAAAACTTCTCTGCTGCGGCACCTGGTCGTTCAAAGCTCGCAGAATAATAATCAGTGGCTTGAGCTGCGTGCGCACGTACGTGTGGTTTTTCTCCGCATTGCAAAAGCCTACATATTGTGTCATTATCACATCCAAATTGGGATCAAATGTTAAACAGGAAAGCAGATGAAGTAAGTGTGGACTCGTTTTTTTTTTTTGTTTCCTTTGTTCGGACGTGATTTCAGTTTACACCCTAAATGTGGGATAATTTGAATATTTGGGATCAATTCTGCGCCCCACGCCCAGTGTGAGTGTGTCACAGGTCATAAACAGGCAGGAATGTTCCTATTGGAGGATATCCAGGAAGCTCCAACCATCTGGTTAGCTCTCTGAGGTTTCCCCCCTTCATGCTACATTGACTGTACGTATGTGAGTGTATGTGGAATAGACTTTTTAGTTTTCAGTGTTTCCTATTGACTCAACACTCAGTTCCCCACTCACACTCCCTCTCTTCCCTTGTTTGCTGATGTTAAACGCTTGCTCTGCTCAGACCTTGTTTGCATGTGTCACTTTTCAGCACGTACATCCTTTGCACGGGTAACTACAGCGTGTTCCTCCTTCATCTCCTCCTCCTGTCGCATCTCATTAGAATTTTCTTGCTCAACAAAACCAACACTCTCTCTCTCTCCTTTCGCTCTACCTCCACCAATTTGTCCCCTTTGTTTTGTGCATGTTGCATTACGCTTACACTGCATCAGACCAGTGCACAAGGGCAAATGCGCTGCTCCTTTCTGTCCTCGCCGTACTCACTTCCTCTCCAAATGCAGCATTACTCTTTCCTTCGGATGAGATGTTCTCATCGGACCATGGACCATTTCTTCTCTCCTTTCCTCCCTCGATTCCCTCCACTCCCTCTTTTGTCACTTCCATCTCCTGTGCTTTACTCTCCCTCTGACTCCTCCAAACAATCACAAACCTTTTTTTTTTTTTCACAAAATGTGGTGTTTTCCATCTTCTCAATTATGATTTATCATCTCCATAAAATTAAAATGCATCATTTAATCATGCATCATTTTATTAGCTGCTGATGTAACAGCTGTCTGTTAATATAAGCAACGTCTGCACACAGAAATTCACTGATGTACCTACAGTGTGTACTTCTAATCCCTTTATATGGGTTTAAAATATAAAGGAACTTCACATATTCATAAAACTGAATGTTTCCCTCTTCGATAAGTGTTAATCTAAAACATTTTTATTATGCATTACGACAAATGATTATTACCATTTTGTTCTGTAAGTTGCATTAAACTGGCAATAGACAAGTTTTCTGCTTTAATATATTATGAGGTAAATGATGATAGCACAATGTAATGGATAAGGAATAATAAAACCATCTGCCTCACTATAAAACCTCACTATCACTATGCAATTCTGTCTGCCACTAGGCACGCAGTCACCCGGGTACAGGAAGCTTAACTGGTGATCCATTAACCAAATGACTGAATGAACTCACATTTTGTCCTCTGGTGTTGTTATTTGTTACACTGAGGAAGACATAAACAAGCCAGTTGTCTTTGTAACAGGGGCACCAACAAAATTGCCACTTGGAAATGCGAGAGGGAAAAGTTCTCTGTTGCCACTTTAAATTTTACGGAAAACTACATTTCTGTATAAGTATGACATACTAGATCTGTCTTGTGTGCGCTTGTTCCAGTTCCTTACCAAAGCTACATGGCATTTATATTAAAATACATTTTTGCGACATTGTCACGGATATACTCTACATGTCATATGCATATTCCCCCATCCTGAGCTATTTATACTCAATATCTTTAAAAACTTTGGGATGTTTTATTTACCAGGGAGAAAAACAACCGCCAATCAACTTGTTGTCTGCCTTTGGATAAAATAAAATAACCTAAAAATGCTGTACTTTGGCTCTAATGCAGCATTCTTTCTCTGTCTTTAGTCACTACTCAATAGCTTGCCCACAACAATGTGATTGGTTGGCTAAAGTTCAATATCTAGTAGTAATCTTGTTGAGTAAAAAGTACAATATTTGGAAGTATAATGTAGGAGAAAATGGAAATACTCTGATACAGTACCTCAAAACTGCACTTAAGTACAGTACATTCCATCACTGGTTGTTCTAAACTTTGACATAAAGATTTGTTTTACAGTTCCAAATGTATAGCACACATCATGAGTCAACAACTTCCTCTCTATCCAGACTAACAAACCCTTCATGTGTCATGAATACACTTTTTAAAAAGTTGCAGTTGCGATTCTGCACATATTTAATTAAACACTTTCATTACACTCGTGGCTTCAAGGAGCCGAAGTTGCTCGGTGAACTCGATGGCTCTGCTCGGCGGAGGCACGGTGCCATTTGAAGCTGTTTTAATATGTAAAATACTTCCTTCACTCTCCCTCTGAAATCGCTTTCAACAACTGCTGCGAAACCACAGGAAGAGGCGTAATCGCAGGAGACTTCTCCTCACCCACAGCGCTGTAAACACCACATACAAATGTGCAGTGAAACCACGTCCGCGCACACACAATCACACACTCATCGACACGTGGTGCGAGTCCACATGAAGGCGCAAATTTACCAAAAACGGTGCCGATAGCAGGGCGACAGACATTTATAGCCGGTGCTGTCAACTGCTCCAAACACAACCAGCTTTGTATTAGAGTCTCTCGATCGGACCACACACACATTCACACACAAACACTTATGCATGCGACTGCACGTAACATAACAACATGTGTCCGTCGCTTGCACAGAAATACACACATGCAAACGCGGTGGCACATACAGTAAACATATGCGAACGTAAACACGCGCTTACACACTTGCTGACATCACTTTGAACCTTCTAAACCTCGCAAAACCTCAAAAATACCCTCATGCATGGACCATAAACACACTCATATATGCTATAAATAAACACACATACATACACACAAATGTACAAACATAGATTAGCCTGAATACTGCTGGCAACTAGCTGTAAAAAAAATTAAAACACACACACATATATAAACACACAGTCTCGTAAACTTCAGTAAAGTCTCCAAACTAAAGATTTTTACCCTCCCTCATTAACATGCTGCTGATATTCAGGGAGCCACATTAAGGTAATATTAATATTACATTTGGAGTCCTGTATAAATATTTGATTAGAAATGCTCGGGGGCCTCATGTATGTTTACTGCACATAGTTCACCCAACATTAACATCAAGGATTTCCTTTTAACCGTTCGGAATTCAGTATTTCCTTTGAAAATACAGGAAGTATTGGTTTGGTTTACCAAGCCCAGATCAACTGTAAAACAAGAAATAAAAAATATGATCAAAAGCATAATAGCGGAAGAAAAACTTGCAGTACAAGTAGAACATTTAGGGGGGAAGAAAGAAAGAAATAGTCAAGTTGTTGTTTGTGGAATGACTGAAGAAAATCCCCTCAGCGGAGAAGCTAATTTGTAAGGTACATAAAGAGGAAAGGCAGCTAAGACGCACGTGTGTGTGTGTGTGTGTGTTCAAACGTCCGCGGAGTGGGTTACTGGAAACTAGCGGTAAAAAAAATACTATGATACAACAGCAGGCAGAGTGAAATGTCTTTTTTAATAGCCTCTGTGCTTGTGAAAATAAATCACATTCACAGCATAGATCCATAATTCAGAACTAACCATACAATTCAAGGCAAAGTGTTTGGATAATCGTAACAGTGTAAGCATGTGACAGAGAGCTGGAGTTGATCTTGGCACTGTCTTTGTTTAACATGGAGAACAACACTGTCTCTGAATGAAACACTGACACTCTGTTCTTTAGCCTCATAATATTCATCTATTGATCTGAACTGTAGATTAGACTGTTGATAAGTCAACAGCACAAGAAGTTAATTATGTCTGAATACTTACGAAATGCATGAAATACAGACGGACAGTCGCATTGAGTTAACATTAATCTTCTGTTTGGGGTTTAGGATCTCTTCGTCGTATATACTGTCCGATCAGCTCCAATAGGAAAGTTTTGTTTTTGGCCATTATGATGCAGGAAAAAATGTGTGATGATTATTAAATTCCCAGTGCTGATTTCTCTTTCAGACAATTACGTTTTATTGTCAAACTTCCTCTGTTTGCTATCCTGTTATTGTTATCCTGCCTCTGTTAGATACCTTTGTGACAATTGTGTTGAGGTATTCAATTGGTTGTCAACGAGACGAATAAGAAGTCAAAATTCTCTGATTCCAGTTTCTTAAATGTGAGTATTTTCAGGTTTCTTTATTCCTCTATGAAAGCAAACTTTGGGTTGTCGTCTTGAGTTTTGTGAAACACTGATCAACAAATTTCACCATTTTCTGACATTTTATAAACCAAACAACTTACTGATTAATAATTAAAATAATTGACAGATTAATCAAGAAGGAAAACAGTCATTAGTTGCAGCCCTATTGGAGAATATTTGTGTATTTGTGTATTATTATACTTCCTACTTATTTGTTTTTTTAACAACACTTTTTGGTTATTTAGGTATTTAATCGCCTTCATCAAATGTGGCAAGCTCAGTTCGCAGCGCAGTAAAGGGTTACTGATTTAATACCTGTCAACATGTTGGGTTTTAATGAGGTTAGAAGAAAAGAAAAAAAATATGTAAAGGAGAGAGAAATCTTTGATTTGGAATTCTGTGTCTGTGAAGAAACGAAGCGACAAATCACAAGTGTTAGTGTGACTCTACAAAGCTTAATATGATAGGATAAGAACGCCTAATTTACAGTGAGCAGCCACTGTAAG
Organism: Lagodon rhomboides; assembly: GCA_039737535.1. Classification (NCBI taxonomy): domain Eukaryota; kingdom Metazoa; phylum Chordata; class Actinopteri; order Spariformes; family Sparidae; genus Lagodon; species Lagodon rhomboides. The sequence goes on along the minus strand of CM077805.1, from coordinate 11,226,527 downwards.
CTGTACTGTAGATGTGCCTGTTTTCTGAAATCGTAAACAAAAACGCGTTTTCATTTTCCCTCAGAACTGCAAATGCTGCCTGTGTGTGTGTATGCAGGTATTTTAATTAGATAACTCTCAGCAGTCATCCTCGCTGTAGTGTTGTCACCCATTAGCTGGCAAAGTCCTTCTTGCGTGTGTGTGTTTGTGTGTGGAAGACGGAAAAAAAAAACAATGCGCCAGGTCTGTGCTATCGTGTGTGTGTGTGTGTGTGCGTTCGCGTGTGTGTGCCTGTTGTCACCCATTAGCTGACAAATCCCTGCACCACCTCAATGCTCAGAGTCATACGGGACCTCAAAGGGATCACACACATACACACACAAAGAAACAATGCAATTCCTTTTAAAGCTACAGAAACCCTTGCTGTCAAACATTTGGCAGTGGATGAGGAGTTCCTTAGCCCAAGATCAAAACAGCCAGAAAAAAAAAGACGCGAAAGGAAAAAAAAACACAAGAAAGGACAGAAGAAGAAAAAGAAGACTTCTGTCGCCTACAAGACGGCGAGGCAATGCTAACTTTTTCTTTCTTTCTTTTTTTTTCTCCCTCTAGAGTTGAATCACACAACGCCAGAACAACAGCGATGAGAGCGCTGACGAGACGGCAGGGGGAACAGTGGCTCTGGAAGTTGAAACGGAGCGAAAGAGCAAAGAAGGAGCTGGCACCGCGGAGGCCTTTACAGCAGAGCAGAGCGCACAAAACACTCAGACCACCAGATTTATGCAGGAAACAGACGGGAGAAGTGGTTATTATGTGGTCGATGGCAATGTTTAGGTCAGAGAAGTTTCAATATGACTTTGATATGTCTGTTTGAGATGACCAAAATCAGACTTTAGGTTTTGCATGCTGAAATCTCATTACAGAGCCACCTCCTGAGCGTAGATAGGAACATTTCAAGTCCGAAAAGAAGACAAAAAATATGTTCTTTAATCTTCGAACATGGACGATTCTTTATGCTGCCATACTCTACACAGAAAAAAGTTTTGATGATATCTGTCCGCTATATAAGAAGGTACAGACAGCAGTCAGTTTGCTTTTCATTAGGACTGGAAATAGGGGAGGCACAGCTTGCCCTGTCCCAAAAATATACTGTATAGCAGTGGATGGAGCCACTGTGATGTCACCCATAGTTTTGTGAGATTTTGAGGCCTCAAATTTGTGTTCATGTTTGGACAAAAAGGTTGTTTTAGGGAGGATATTGATTGGATCTGACTGAGAACCCGAGTCAGATCCAATCAGCATGTTAGCGACGTGACAATCACAAGATATTCACTCCCTAAAGCATACGCTGCTTTATTGTCTGTTCTACACTACTATGAATTAGTTCATGATTTACAAAATGAACATCATGCTGTATTGAAGAAGAACTTGCAATTGAGACCATAGACTCTTTAGGAAAGCTCCCTAATTAACACTTCATATCTTGCTTTTTAAATCTGTATAAAAACTGAAGAGTAAAAACCATAAATTGCGCTTTTACGGGCAGTTTTTTTGCTAAACTATTTCTTTGCAAGGAGTAACAACTTCCTGGAGTCTCCACTGATTGCCTAACTCAAGGTGGCGACAACGGGTCAGAGCGTGTTTCTTTGGACCGAGCCAGGCTGGCTGTTCCCGCTGTTTACAGTCTTTATGCTAAGCTAAGCTTGCCATCTTCTGGCTCAAGCAAAGTAGCAGTTTAACATTTGCAGTGTTCATGGCAAATTATGGGTTGCGAAATCTTGTTTCAACATTCAAAACAGCGTTTGAACTGTAGCAGTGACAGGAAACAAATGTGGAGCGATTTCTCTGCGAGAGCCACAGGGCCACACAGGAACCCACCAGAAGTCTGAGCAAAAGTTCACAGCTGTCCGAGTTAATGATGGTGACACGCGGCTTTAACAATTCGTCTTGTGCGCTGCGGTAGCCTTAAATCTGAACTTAGCGCTAGTATCGTGACAAGATTAGCCGAGCGCCGCAATGGAGGGCGCAGGAAATAAACAATAACGCTTCCTCTTCAAAGAGGCAGTGATGTGGCGGAGGAAGAGAGCAGAGGGAAAGTCAAGGTGTCTCCTTCAAAGACCCACAGACAGACATGATGAGAATGATTAAAAACAGAGCTTATGACAGAGTGAGGGAGATGAGAGAGTGTCTTGATGCAAGGACAAGAAGTATGACAATGAAGGAGAGCGCGATGAGAGAGAGAGAGAGAGAGAGAGAGACAGTGACGGAAGAAGAAAAATAGGCGTGCGGTACTAACCTTGAGGCAAAACTGGGTAGAGCAGGAGACAGCGTTGCATTGTAAAGATAAAAGGAAGGGGAAAAGAGACAGAGAAGGAGAGGGAAAGGTGAGAGGGAAGACAGGAGTTGAGTGCTAGGTTAGCTTGATCACTATTCAAAGAGGTAGGAGATGAGAGACAGAGGAACTGACAAAGAGACAGCTAGAGAGATTATTAACCATAGAGATACAGCGGGCGGCAAACAGAGACAGGCATGACCAAGCAAACAGCTGGGCAGACAGACAGACAGACAGACAGACAGTCACATCGACAGGTTAAATGCAGTATTAAGGCTAATGAGAGGCCCGCTCACCTCACACGACCTCTGCAAACATTTAAGAGCGCACACAGACACAGACGGACGAAAACTGCAATCACAAACCGTGGAAAGCGAGCAATTAGCCAATCAAAGTGCGAGCTGGGAGCGTGCTCACTGTGAATTATTTCTTCTCCAGCGGTTTTGATACTGCGGACGACTTGTTTCGCTTCCCGCTGGGCCCACTTGAGAGGTCCGCGGCCCGTGGATTTGTGAGGGCGTCTCAGCCAAAATGCATATGGCATGTAATTATTGAGATATGAAATTTGAAGAAAATCCGCTTCCTAAATTGGTTGACCCCAAATGGATTCCACACAATCGCTCCTCGTATGTTCGGCTGAACTGGCAGCGCCCGAAACTCGAGGGTGAGCTTATGCCTGGGAACGCACGCTAACGACGGCGTGCCAGAGACAAATTGTCCATTACAGAACAATATAACACGCAATAAACTTCTCTAATTTCCCATTACTCAGTTTTATACTCTACATCTCTCTAAACCTCCTTCATTTTTCTTTCTGTTTCTTCCTTTTCCAGTCTTTTTATTATTATTTTAATGCTTCCCACTCCCCACCATGTTGTCTGTTCTTCTTTTCTTTCTCTCTCTCTCTCGGCCTCCACCAGTTATTTCATTTCTGTCTCTGTCTCCTGTTTTTCTCCCTCCACCACCACACCTTCCTTTCCCTTTTCCTCTTTCCTTCCCTCTCTCTCTCTCTCTCTCTCTCTCTCTCTCTGTTTTCCACTCTTCTGTCCAAATCCTTTATTTTGGCCATCAGGGCAGATTTTCAGCTCCATTTCCCCTCAGTGTGAAGTCACTCAGTCTGCTCCAATTACCATCCTAGTTACTGAAATAAATAACCTGGTGCCATTACAGCTGGATTTAAACAAGAGAGGAAAGAGGGAGGGTTGATTTTTACCCTTGTTTAACCCACATCTGATCTTTTCATTAGTAGTGTCCCCGCTGCTCACTCGTAGCCCAGGGTTAGCAGCGGCTCCAAGCTAAGAGTTGGCCACGGGCGCATGTATCCTCCTCTGACGTACCTGTTAGCTCGAGGCTTATACGTCTTATAATTCACAGCTGGGTTAGGTAGCCGTGGGATAGAGTAAGCATTAGTGCACTTTACGTTACAGGGTGAGTGCTTGCCGACTCAAAAAAGGCTGGTTGCTGACATTACAGGGAACATTTATCATAGCCTGGCTTTTCCAAAGCAACATGATTAATATTTTTACAGCTGCAAACATCTGTGAGGAGCCAATAAAAGAGCAGCTGGGTTAAAAAAACACCTATTTAGTGACTTTGAGGGACGAGTACCAACCAAGACCAAAAACACAAGAGCCAAAGTGCATGAAATGTACTGTAGGGCCAATTAACAGTGTGTTTGCCTGTTACAGCATAAACTGCAACACAACACAAGCTGAAGGAATTTTCACGCTTGGTTCTACAACATAAGATACGCCAGTAAAAACCTCACATTGGAATTATAAAGCCTTTCCGTCTCAGGTAAAAGGCAGTTGCTACCAAGTGGCTAAATGAGACTACAGAAGTTGTCGGGGACATGAAACGTCATAATGCCGAACTTGGAGACTCATCTACTCACATCCTATAAATCCTATTCAGAAATCTCTCTTGCAGGGAGAACCAAGGTGATGCTAACGTCCAGGTTGGCCTACGAAACTACAGTACATCATCCCTGCAGCACCCTATTGTTTCAGAAATGACTAAAACCTTTAAGTGGTAAATCTGCCACAGTTGTCATTGTAAGCTGCCTTATGTTTGAGCTTGAAAAGGCTTAGCAACAGTAACTTAGGAGGGTGTGGCTTAGCTAGCAGCCCTTTAGTCAGTTCGGCCCTTTTTATGACTGTTTCACCATGTCAACTCTTAACCACAGCCTTTAGTTAGCCAGGGATGGATTCCCTCATCATACATCTAACGGCTAAATGAAACCACTAAATGTGGGGATGTAAAAAGTATAATACGTCCTCTACAAACCACTTACTTCACGGTAATGACTGTGCGTGTGCCAGTGTGTAAAAAGAGGAAGTTACATTACCTCATAAAAATCTACTTAATCTTAATTTAACTATAACAAGATACTGTTCTCGCAGATACGGTATAAGCCTGGATTTAATGGCTTTCCAGTTTCTTAAAGGCAGCCCGCAAAGTTAAGATATTAAATATCAGTTAAAGAGCAGCCATTATTTTATTGTAATCCACAGGGAGAATGAAACATATCTCGATTGTAAGAGCTTAAGAGCCCAACCATCTTACATTACATGTTATCCACGGAGCTAGTCCTGCTGTAAATCTGCATCTGTGGCTACTGGCAGACTAAATAACACACACATGTACATTTAAAAACCCACCAGTTTGAAGTCAGCAGGTGCTGAATTATTAATAGGCTAGTATTTCTACCGGCCAGACGGAGACGCAGTGAGGAAACACTGAATCTCCCTAAAATCATTAACAACCATTAGTCTTACAGTCAAACTACTGAACGCACAGACGGAGAGAGAGAGAGTGGAGTGACGAGTCGGAGTGGGCAGAGAGCATGTCCAAGGAAGAAACTGGAGGAAAAGATTAAAGAGCGAGGGAGCAGGGAGGGAGCAGACAGAAAGCATACGATAGTTCAGAAATCAAAGGCGTCGAGAGGCGCAGAGACAGACAGACACACCAGTTTTCACAACCACAGACGGCTCTGATCTGTCTAACCCCGAAGACAAACTTTACTCTACACTACTCTTACTTACTAAAATATATTTCAGATCCAGCTCAGAAAATCAGTGATTTAACCTTATTACTTAACTGACTTCATACAGAAATACACATTGACCGACACACAGGGAAAAAAAACACCAGACAACCAGAATGAAACATGTATTCAGGGAGACAGGTAAACACAGGAGCAGGCAGGCAGGCATGCAGGCTGAGAGATAATTGGATACAGACATAAGAAAACACAGATTAAGATTACGACTAGTTTATGAGGTAGATATAGTGTACACAGGCAGACATTAGTGAGAGACAGAGAGGTTAGATACAGGTAGAAAAGTGGTTAGAAAACAGACAAACCATTCCTATTAGCATAAAAGAATCAGAAAAAAACAAAAAACAAAAAAACAGACTGAACTGTCCAGACTCCTAATGAAAAAAAAAAAAGTGTGTGTTAAAGTCTGCAAGTCAGGCATCCTCGGCTGAAAGTAAAACAAAAGTGAAGCGTGAAAACAGAGCCACTAAATGAAAGAGTTGCATCATTGACAGGAACAGAGGCTCAAAGAGTTTCAGGCTACACAGCCCAGACTCTGGTGCCAAGCTGTGCCCTCATTTTACAAACTTTTGGGAGCAGTTTGTGCTTGTTGTCATACTGCAGTTTAACAGATGACAAAAGCGTCTGCTGATGCGCAGATGTGCGAGAGTACAGCTGGTCCGAATAAGCAGCACTATGAGACGTTTGGTGAACATTCCAGAAATGCTGCAACTCTTTTGTGTTGATTATTAGTGAACATACTCAGCTCTGTCCCATGTGGAGAAGGCCTGCAGACCATGAGAAATCCATTGACGATTATTTCTGCTGTCTTTTAATGTGATAGACTATGATTTCTAAATAATCTATCGATCTAACTTTGCAAAGCTTAACGTCACAATTGCTTGTTTTATCTGAATTCAAAGATACTCATCTTAATAGTTCAAGAAAAGGATTAAACAGCAAAATGTTTGTATTTTTGCTAATATATCCAGTTGTAGCTTATGGATCTGCTACATGTATTTCATCTCAGATCTGAACTTGTGGTCCTGTGGTGGTAACTGGATCAATTTCAAATAAGAAACAAATGAGACATTTTGGGTGAAATTGTCTCTCAAATTCATTTTTTAAGCATGTAGGAAACATTTAATCCCACATCTTTTCCACATGGGGCAGGTTGCTTTCATAGTGCTTTCACATCCCGTCCTCCGACAAGCAAAGTGAGTTTTGTCGTGCATCGGACTGACAGGGCCACCAGCCACTCACGTGCCCAGGTAGTCCCACACCATCCCCCCCACTGGCTGCTGAGCAGCAGCTGAGGGAGGGGCCTGTTTTCGCGACTGCTGAGAATGCCAAAGATGAGAGGCAGAGGGGTTTCTGGGGTGTGATGGGCGCGCGCGCACAAACGAATGAAAAAGCACTCACACAGATGCCGAATCACACGAACGCATACATATTGAAGCATACACACATGTGAATTAGGTAAAGATGATGGAAGAGTTTAAGCCAAAATGGAAGGAGAAAGGGGGAAGAGAGAAGGGAGAGGAAGGGGTGAGAAAAAGGGGAAACTAATGGATTAGTAAAGCAGGGAAGATAACGATAGACTCCAACAGTATGTAGCTTGAAACTGAATAGAAGGTCCGATCTAAAATTAAATGACCTATTTAACAGGTTTTTGAAAGTCTTGGTTGTTTTCTACTGATTCAGATCAATGGAGAAAAGTGAAAAATGCACTGATGATTACTCGTCTCTCACCTCTCCAGTTCGTGGATCTTTTTCTCCTTGTCGTTCTTCTCATTCTCCATCTCCCTCAGGATCTCCAGGAGCCGTTCCACCTCAGACTGGGCCTTTCCAGCCTCCTCTTTGTGCTGGGCCACTTCCTGCTCCAGGCAGGAGATGCGCTCGGAGAGTTCAGTGCTGGCCTGGGAATCTGCGGCTGCACTCTGAGCCTGGAAGAGGAATTATTATTATTATAAATAAACCGAGGAAAATTCGGTGACCACCATTTGATGGAAGTGATGAGGTCAAATTAAAAACTATATGCCAATAACAACAAGTGTGTCAAGGATGGGTTGGATGGATTTAATAAAAGTGCAACTGTTTTGGAGTATAAGTGGTCTATAATTGGTCTTTGGTTGATAAAATTACATTCACAGAACAGTCTTTTAGGGATCAGATGCAAGATTTGAATTCTTTTATGTACCAGAGCGGATTCAGCACACCAGGTAGATTTTATAATATCATTGCCTGATCATAATGAGGCCTCATTAGTTGAGATAAAACACAATGTAATTAAGTGGAGCGACACCAAGCCTGGCTAATACAAACAAAAAGTCTTTGAAACATGCCATAAAAGCAGTGCTACTGTGTTTCTGTTAAGAGCTACAAGTATTTATCTGTTTCAAAAATAAGACAGGGCTTGTTTTGACATGTTAGTCTTTTGCATTACAGGATAAATACTGAGCTCATTAGAATTTTCTCTACTTTTTCAAAAAACATTTTTACAAAGGGACATGGTTTTGTAAACTGTGGTGTCTTTTCACAGCAGGAAAACACGACTTCCTCTTGTTCTGGCTTAAAAATGATAAAATTAATTCTGAACTGAACATCATGGCGCTTTAAGCTAAATGCTACCTTCAGCATGCTAACATGCTCACCATGACACTTCTAACAGCCTGTCGTTTAGTGGGTATAATGTCTTCAATGTTTACCAGCTTAGATTTTACCTTGCAAGGCAGCTGGATTTATGAACCATCTTGCCAGGCTTCTACCTATATATGCGCTTATGGCTGAGCACACACACTTTAAATCAAACAGCGTCCTGTGAAGAACTACTTTATTTCATTGAAAGAAGACCAAAGAAAGCTTTTCTCAATGGAAAACATGTTCTTCTTTCAACTGGCTTCGGCAAGAGTTCGATATACCAAACTGTCTCCACTGGTGGTTCTTTTCTAATGTTGATCTGAGGCTAGCCTGCCACTTTGCGAACAGTTTCTAGCAGCTAATGTGTAAAAGAAACTCATCAGGTTTGCTTAGATTAGCACTTTAGCACGCTCACATTTGATTTTAAGCACTAAACGCAAAGTATAGCTGACAGGCTGAGAGGAATGTTATTAGTTCTGCAGGTATTTGATTATGGACAAAGTATTGGACAATGGCGCCATCTTAATTTTCTGTCCAATCCAATGTTCTGTAAATCTAAGTGTTTCTGTGATACAGATTTGTGCGTTATTCAGCGACAGTATGTTTGTAATAAGTGTGAGCATTGAAGTGTGGCTCACTGATGGTGCCTTGGGTTTGAGCTGGTTTTCCACACACACACACACACACACACACACACACACACACACACAACAGCACATTAATGCTGATTTATGTAAGGATTAGCATGAGCATGAAAAGGTGAGTTAATTAAAAAGCAAATTAAACGAAGTTGCAGTTTCCTTCTTCTTTTCTGCTGCTCTGCTCCGTTACGCGGCCGATGCCGAAAAATGAGAAAGAAACAAACGAAGTAAAACGGACAAAGGAAGAAAAAAAAAGAAGTTATAACCAGCTTAGAGGTTAGAACAGCTGTGTGTGTTTCCCAGAAGCAAATGTTGCTCTTGGGACAGATTGACTCTGTGCGTGTCTGTGCACACGCCTTGGTCACACAATACATAAACCCTATTAGTTTTGGACGAGCACAACAGTTTTTACAGTTCTTTATGTGGAGAGGAAATGTTTGGGTGTCTGATGGTATTATAAGAAGATCTGGTTGGAGGGAAAAGAGAGAAAGAGAGAGAGAGAGAGAGAGAGAGAGAGAGAGAGAGAGAAGAAAAGAAAAATAAGAAAGGAAAACATCACAGTCAGTGTCACATGAACAATGTCAATCAGTTCACAACACGCAGACGAGTTTTCAGTCTTTTTTTCCATCCATGGTAACAAAAAGAGACTAAAGAATAAACTCTGATGAGAGAAACACCAGAGATCCACTGACACCTTCACACACACACATACAGTACACACACAGGCGCGTGCGTGCACACAAACACACACGCACACACCACATACATACTCAGGGTGTGGTGGAGGTGCTGTCTTCTCTACTCTGTGAAAATGACTGTAAGGCTGTCAGCAAGCCGTCACACACACACAATTTTATGGGCTGCCGTATGGAAGAGAATATGTGATATGCAAACACACACACATACACACACACACACACACACACACACAGTTAAACAGCCAGCCATCTCTGTTGGAAACCAGTTAAGGGAAAATGAGGGTGGGGAGAAAGAGGCGAGGGGCTCTTTAGTCTACGTCTGAACTGTTTGTGTTTTTTCACCACTGAGATTCATATAACTGATGTTTTTAATTAGCTGTCCATCCATCATGACAATGAAATTTAAAATAGACCTATTCTTTGTGGTCCACCTGTTTTGGTCCAAATGTAGTATGTGTATTTGGACAATTTACGTGACCTACATCATGTCATTTTCAAGCTTTCCCGTTTTCACACTCTTTGAGCCAAAACTAAAAGTAAACTAGAGGATTCATTTCAAATAAGGGTAATTGATTCTAACCTTCTTGAGTTGGTTATCTAGTTTGACACACTCCTCTTTCTTCTGCTCCAGATTGATCTCCAGACTCTTCAGCCTGTTGTCCTTCTTCAGAGCGGAGGAAGCCAGAGAGGAAGCCTTTTCCTTCAGATCCAACACTGACGTCTGAAACGGAGACAAAGATCAAGAGAGACAAGTGATAAGGAAGGAAGTCAACACTACAGCTTCTTAGAGCGAGATACTGAGCAGCGCTATTGAAGCAAGTGCCTTGTGTGTCTACTGGGGTGGGAATCTCTAGAGAGACCTCATGATTCAATCTGATTCTGATTCAGAGGGCTGCGAAGCATCTTGATAAATCAGCATTTTTTTATTTCTATACATGATTTACTTTGATGATAATCAAAATAAACAGATTCATTTACTCTATTATTTTTGTTCAGCTGTCGTCACCAAAACTCAAGAAGTACCCAGACAAACTCTCCTGTTTAAAAATATGTTTACACCCATTATGTTTTCCATCCAGCTGGTCGAATTGAGCTACAAAATTGCTCTTAGATTGCCATCTAAGAATCGATTCCCCCTCCCCACTCCTATCAGTTTATTACATCTCGGGACTTATATTTGTAATTTTCTACCAGCAATGACAGCTTTTTTTTTTGGTTATGTCGCTTAATTCCTAGATCAGTTAACTTGGTGCGCACAATGTTATTATTACCGATAAAAATAATGGCTAATATTACAAAAAATAATACCAACTTAATATGTGAGACAGACTCTCTCCCTTGTTCTTCAAAACCATTTCCCGTGACCTGTCTCTTTCCCCACTCTTCCAGCTCAATCTCACCATCCGTGAAGTCTCTCTCCCTTTCTTTTCTGGTCTTTTCCTCTTTTGGTAAGGCCGGTGAAACACAAACCAACGGGACCAGAAGGAGAGACACTCAGACGTGTAATTTTACCCTTGACTGACAATACCAACCCCAGACGAGGGATCATCATGTTTGACTGGGCTTTGGTCAGAGAAACCTTGCTGCTTTCTCTGATTATATTTAGTTACGTATATATATTGCTGTTGTCGGACAAACCCCACATCTGTGTTTAGCCGTGTAGAAAGGAATGCTTGTTTTCTCTGTGAGTGTTCCCATGTATTTCTCAAATTATATAATGGGACTGTAACAGGTTTTATGACCCCGCAATCACTAAGATTAGCTGAACAGTCCAAGTTAAAAAAAGGCATGTACAACTACATCAACACATGTGCCTTTGATTTTAGGGTGAATTTTTTCCCCTTTGAAGGAATATTTTGACTTTATTTGTGGGAAATATGTATATTCTCTTTCTCTTCCCGATAGTCAAATGAGGAAATCAATACCACTCTGATGTCTGTGCACTATATATGAAGCTGTCGCCAGGCAGGCGGTTAGCTTAGCCTAGCTAAGCTTTGCATAAAGACTAAAAGTTGTAATATTGAAGCCTTGCAGTGTGTTTATTGGTTTATTTCACGTTTTCCTCACTTGAGACTCTTGGATCTGCGCGCATACTTCTATATGTGCCTATGTTGACTCCATCATTGTGAAAAAGGATGATTTCCAAGCACCTGCTTACACCTTTAAAGGATAATGCTTTAAAACTGTTTTGCTGAATTTTGTTTTTCCCAGTGTGGTTGATTGTAACTTTCCTATTTTGCTGTCCAACCACTGCGGGATGAATAAAGCAAAGACAGTGCTTAAAAATGCTTTGTCATCCTCTCCCTCTCCCTCATCCTGTCTCCGCTGTGGTTGTTCGTATGAATCACAAAGCGAAAAGAATTTCATCTCAAAATACTGTTTTTGTTGGTAGTGAAGAATATTGTTGTCAAGGAAATGTGCCTGTTTATCATTGTTGACCTTCAGCGTGAGGACACGAGGTTCCGCAGTGATAGATCAATCACGTCTCCTTGACAGGGACACAGAGAGAGTGTGTTTTTCCGACTTATAGCGCATAAACGGATGAGTGTGTCTTCATGTGTGTGTCTTCTACCTCGCGGTCAGCCAGGTCAGCCTGCAGCTGGGAGACTTTCTCCCTCAACTCCTTCAGCTCCTTCTTGCTGGAGTCAATTTCCTCCCCCTTTTCTCTGTCCTCCCTCTCTCGCTGCTCCTTCAACCGCTCGATGATTCGCTCCTGAGCATCAGAAAGGAGGAGGAGGAGGAGGAGGAGAGGATCAAGGGATGAAAGTAAGAATAGAGACAAAAGGAGTCCAACAGTTATTCACAGTCACTCAATATCAAGTTTCTATACTAATAACAGTCGCATTAAACTTTATGTACATGGCAGCTTTGACAGGATCTAACAGCCAGCAGTGATTTTAGACACGTAATGCGTTCTGGCACGAGATGTAATATTCACAACCACTAAAACAGTAAAGACGCTATCCAGCTATATAACAACACCGCCGCCAGTTCAAGCAAAAGTAGAAAAGTTCACACACACACACACACACACACACACAAAAGCAGCGCAAGGTGCGTGTGTGTGCTGGCTGTGCTGCGGGTGTGTGTGTGTTCTTGTAGAGTGGTTCTATCTTTGTGAGGACTGAAGTTTTCAGCCTCGGGAGCGACAACGTTTTTAACAAAAGCCAGAATGTTTTTTTTTCCCCAGTCCTCGTTTCTTTAAAAGCTGTTTCAGGATTAAGATTTAGTTGAACTAATGATTATTCTAATTATAGATTATTAAATGATTTACCTTTTGGTTTATAAAACCTTGAGGAAAATGTCTGTTATAATGTCTGTCAGAGTCCGAGTTGACTACTTCAAAGTGCTCGTTAAATCCAAACATCTGTCCACAACCCGCAGATATTTGATTAATAATGATATAGGAGAAAGAGGGGCCTTATTTTTGAGAAGCTGGGACCAGTGAATTAGTAATTGACCGATTATTGGCCCAGCGATTATTGACCCCAATATCCGTCATTTTGCCAGCTATCAATAGACGGGTTTTATTTTTCAGATAATTCATTTAAAAGTGCGCTACATTGGCTCTGCTGCAGCTCCTCTCTGTCTCTTTTCACCAGTCTGTGGCCTTGTTATTCCAAATTCAAAATATTTTTACTGTAAATGTACTGTCAGGCTTATGAGATAAAATTACAAATTACAAATTTGAACTCACTTGATTGGTTGATGGGCTAGGTGATTGTATGCAAAGACAAAACTACATGAAATACAAAGATGTTGTGCAAAAAACTGAAGCATGACACAGTGTGAAAACACAACGCAACTTATTTCTGCTCTGCTTTGAAATGAAAAGGTGTGAAACAATTTGTGTGTGACAAGAGAAAAGGAGTCATATAAGAAAGGCATCAGGGGTGGAAAAACAGGCACCACAACAATGAAAATGAAGGAAAAAAATACTTGAAAGTCATCTGAGTGAACTGAGTTGCCGGCCACCTCCACCTGCCAACACTCACACATCTAGCTGACACCCTCAATATTAGTCGCTAGGCAATTAATAGCCGTGTTTCCTCTGTCTGTGAGTGTGTGTGCGTGTGAAACAGATCAGGTCGGTAACACAATCGCGCTTAACAGAACAAAAATATATACCCCGTCAAACACTTTGAAGTCGCCCGCTGGTGTGAGTGTCACTGGTTCGTTTCCCAGACTCAAGGTCGAGTCCTCATTGTGGAATAACACATCGTCAAACAGGCGGTTGAGGGTTCAATTCTCAGGATCGGGGCTGTTTTATGGCTCTGGTACCGGGTTGTTTAGGCCCAGATGGTGACTGTGGTTGTTGGTTCTGTTCCTGTCGCTCTGAGCCATGCGGCTGCAAGTTGGATGTACCCTAACCTTTTATGAACACCGGCTGCGAATGATTTAATAATGAAACAGCCAATGTGATTATTGGTTCATTTCCATTTATCCAGAGTCATTTGGTCATCACGTGGGTGGTCGGCGGTTTTACTCATAGTGGTTTTATTAATGTAACCTTGCTCGGGGGATTGACCTGAGGTTGACCGGTATCAAGTGTGTGCATACGTGTGCATGCGTGCGTGTGTGTGTGTGCGTACCTTCTCAGCCAGAGCCTCCTCCAGTGTTCCCAGTGCTGTGTCTGTGTTGGAGGTGTCCGTCTGTAAAGACTTGACTCTGTCTTTCAGGCCGCCCAGCTGTTTCTCTTTATCCCTCAGCTGATCCTGCAGGTTCTCTATCTACAGAGAGAGAAAAGGAGAGAGAAACTCATAAACAGTGTTGTTTATGATGCATAATTCACTTACCGGTATTTACCCCCCAAAATTATACTGTATTGGCGTGTGTATCGGCTCTCGCACACTGGGGGAAACTGCTTGTAACTGGACCCGGGACGATACTAAATTCCTGCAGATGAACAGCAAATAGACTTAACTGAGCTGAAAATTAAATTAGTTTTAATAACATCAAAAAGAGCAAGAAATATGACAAAGTAAGAGTCAAGTATACAAAACTGCAACTTATAAAATTAAAACAAACAAAAACATTTCTACATTTATAAACCACATATTACATTATGTGGTGCGTGAAATTCTTTGAATTCTTGTGGATTTTCTCTGCAAACTTTCTCTGTCATAGATACACGGGACCATTTCTATTAGATCTATCTGGGAATGTTCAACCTGTCAAATAGCGCTGCAACTAATGATTATTTCATAAACAATTAACCTGCCCGTTATTTTTGCAATTAAAAGAGCAATGGCTTAGTCAATAAAATGTCTAAAGAAATTGTGACAAATGCATCTTCACAAATTCCCGAAGAGCCCCAAGTGACATCTTCAAGTTGCTACTTTGGTCCAAGCTTCAGCCTAAAACTCTTCATCTACTGCCATACGTGACAAAAAAGAGCCGTAAACTCTGACATTAAAGAACCTGGAACCAGCAAATGAAATGATTAAATGATAATCCAAATAGTTGGTGATTAGTTTTGTTGTTATCGACTAATCGTTGCAGCATGAAAAAGGCTTAGAGGCCTCAAGTCAAATTTAAACTTTCTCCATAAACTTTGCTACCTCTGACCTTTTCTCACACACACACACACACACACACACACACACACACACAGACACTCTATTATCTCCACCTCTTTGTCCCCTTCTCCCTGCCTCCTCCCGTTTCCTCTCACAGTGATTTGGTAGCAGATTAATTTTCTGTTAAAACACGGAATCAGCAGAAATAACCGAAGGACTCGGCTCCTTCCCCGAGCCCGCAATGAGTGTGTGTCCCCGTGTGTGCGCTTGCATGTATGTGTGAGCGCGAGAAAGCGAGATCATAGACAAAGATAAGGAGCTGTGTCAACTTTGTGGTATTCATTAAAAAATGGATGGAACAAAAGGTTGAACAGAAATAAGGAACGGAGGGGAAACGGGAGCGAGATAAAAAGCTTATGTAATGTGGTGCGAACTTGTAAAATTACTATATTTCCATCTCATTCTCTTTTTGTCTCCCCTTTCCTTTGCTTTGGCAGAGAGAAAAGAAATCAAGCGATTGACAACCCGTCACAAAAAAAAGAACGTCAGATTGGTATGTAACCTCTGACTCCACTGCAGGTGAGACGCACACATTTACAGTACCGCCGAGATTGTGAGCATGTGTGTGTGTTCATGAAGTAAAACATTTCCAGCGCCTCATTAATCAACCGCTCACCTGACAGCTTGACTGACACCTCCTCCACACACACACACACACACACACACACACACACACACACACTCAGGAACGCACACACTTGACATTGAGAGGCAGGGAGACTCTTTGATGCCGTCTGCACTTCCTGAGACTGACAACTGCTGGATGCCTGGCACACACACACACACACACACACACACACACATTACATGCCTGCCTATGTTAATCCCGAAATCGTGTGTGATAATGAACAGAAATATGTTAACAAAACAATAACCGGCCGACGCTTCTCTTCATCCGTGTCATGCTGCTCCTCACATATAAAATTACGTTTAAACACAAAGAGACGAGAATGATGGGAGATCAGACGGATACGTATAAAATTAATTCCACGCGCTCATGGTAATTTCCTTCACCACTAACATAAAATGGCAGGTAAACACACGAGGAGGGGAAGACGGAGGAGAGGGAGGAAGAAGGTATTTTTAGTTTTTTCGACACGCAAAAAGAAAAGAGGAAATCGTGAGCGCAGATTAGATAAACGAGGAGTCAGCAGCGTCTCCCTCTCAGACACTGGTCTGTATTCTATTTGAAGACGGCAGAGGTCATCATTTATTGAACAGGAGGAACTCATTAGTATGCATCTGATTTCAAACACACTCTGTCTCTCTCCTCCCCCTCCCTGTCCTGCTTTATGTCTGTCTGCTTGATTGTCTCTATCAATTATCTGCTCACACTCTCCGTTTTTTTTTTTTTCCTCGTTTTTTTTTTTTTTTCTACAAGTGACAACCGGAGGGACGGGGAGAGAGGAAGGGGAGGAGGTTGAATTTTTATGGCAGGACACACAGACGCAGAGGGCTGGTAATGGGAGAGTTTAACTGGATACTGGACTCTTAATTTGTTAGACCCCTTACTCTTCATCCACCCATTCATCTAAAACCAGCGTGTCTATGAGTGTGTGGGGTCACTTCTGTCCAGACATCTAACCGACAGCATTAACATAGAGATACACACTGAGAAACACATTGGAAAGTGTCCCAAACTATGTAGAAAACACCTGTAACTCTGCTGATCAATAACTCGATATACCTGTCTGTATGTGCCTCCTCCTGTCTGCCTGCTTACCTCTATATCTGTCTGCTTGTGCATCTTTCTGCATCAGCTGCCAAACTACAAACTGTCTTACAGCTCCATCTAGTGGCTGTAGTATGACACTACAACATAACATTTGTGCTACATGTAGAGTTTTGCTTGTGTCATCCACAACCAGTTCGTGTCAATCGGGTTTCAGGGAAATATGTAAGATATCTAATTATTAATTATTTTTCATGGTGGCCACGGGAAGTCAGACTATTAAAGGAGCTTGGGGAACATTTTGCATCTTAAAAATACAGTACAGTACAATAGGTTTCAGTTTTGGCCCTCCAAGGGAAAACGTTTGGGCGCCCCTGGTCTTTGGGATTGTATAACATAATCATGATCCCATAGGCATCTAGGAATTGAGCGAAATTAAACAGGTAAACTGAGGCGGGGTGAGGGGGTATTTCAGTCCCAGCTTTGCTTGAGGGCAGTCACACAACTCAGTCTCATTAAAGTCTTTCCAGGAGAAATTAGAGTACTGACGAGGCAGTGACACTGGTGAGTTTAGAATAGACGAAACAAACTAGTAGGTGGTACGAGCAGCGATAGTCACTGTGCCAAAGAGATAAGAAACAGGAAGTCCATTTAGAGACTGACTCCTGATTGAGGAGTGGAAGCAGCTTGGGGCATTTCCCTCCCAGCCAATCACGGTGTGATGACACCCTTTTTGTAAAGGCTTAAGAGAGGTGGGAAATGGCACACAGGTGGCTCTCACCCTCATTCTGAACCTGTCTGTGACCCATTGAGAACCTCAGTCCCCATTGCCAATGTTGTAAACGTTTTACTACCAGTACCGCCACAACAGTACTTGGTGTTTTTCCTACCTTCTTCTGCAGAACATTCACTTTGCGTTCCTTGACGTCCAGCATGTCTTTGAGGTCGCTGATCTCTCCTTGCTGAGTACTCTTCTCCTCTGTCAGCTCTGATATCTGCTGACTCTTTTTAGAGAGGAGAGATTCCTTTTCCTCCAGACGCAGGCGGAGAGCATCCACCTGTGCATTCAAACAATTTAAAGTCAGTGACGACTGGTCAAAAGTATTTCTAAAACAAATATAAATTTTCTTGTGATAATTACCATCACATAGAACGAGTACGAGTAAACAGTAGCTGTACCTCTGTCTGTAGGATTGCGGCTCTCTGTTCCTTGGCAGTGAGTGACTCTTTGAGTACGTCCACGTGTTGTTTGCTGTCAGAAAACTGATTGTTCAGAGTTTCCAGTTTGGTCCTGAAAGCCAACAGCTCGCTGTCCTTACGACTCAGGTCCTGCTTGGCCTGTTCCATCTGAGTAACACATACACGACATGAGGAGAGAGGGGGTGGCAAAAGGAAGAAAGACTCAGTTAGATTGTGTGATTGCAATGTAATATATCCACTACAAGCTTTATTAGTGAGCCACTATTTGGAGTGATACTCAAAGTATACACAGTTTGTAAAAATGACAGGCCTCCTAAAGGGATTAGCCTAGGTTCTAACCTCTCTCCTGGAAAGCAAACAATGATTAGACACACATCTCAAGAAAGTAAGTGCAGTGTAAGTGCAGTATAACTACTTTTGTGTACAAGAGGGCCAGGGTCGATTCTTTCAGTTATCCCAAAATGATTCAAAGAAAAAAAGTACATGAAAACAGTTTTAATCTCTAAGTGACAAAGTTTAAGTTCCATCGGCACATGAGCGGATCCAGGTGCGGGGCCACAGGGGCATTGGCCCAAGCTAAAATCTGATGGGCCGGTAAGTGCCACTACTCACTTCAGAGCACTCTATTGGCTGGCTTTTAAAAGATGTACATGGTTTGGTTGATTTCACCCAAGAAATCCACTTCAAACTAATTTTCTACATTGAAACTACTGCACCTGCACCAAGAGACCCTTGAGGGACCAAAGTACCTGCAGGATCTCTGAACTGCCTAACGCTAACATGTTTAATGACACCATGCGAGCTTCAGCAGTTAAGATGCAAAAACTATTTAGTTAACATTAGCTAGCCAACTTTAGTTGGTAAATTTAAATCATTGTTGGAAGCTAGCATTATCTAGCATACATGTACATCTACATGCATACATAGTGTTTAGTTTAGCTTTAATCAGGTCAACAAATATTTCAGTATGTGTAAAATATAGCTTAGGATCTTAGGGACTGGGATGGACTCCCCAGTAAATGTTGTCTGGCTCCTGAGATTTGTGTTCACCTTTTAAAAGACAATTCTGCTGATAGTTGATATGCTGTAAAGCAGGTTTTTGTTGATTTACATGCATAAAAACTCACCAGAATGCAGGAAAAGTATATAACAATCGAATGTTCATGGAGGGGAGACTTTGTGGCCCCAGATTTAGAAAAATCCTAGATTCTCCCCTTTTTTTGGCATCTCCATGAGGAGACTGGGACTACATTTTGGTAGTGAATTCAACATGGAACATAAAAAGAATGGACCCAAACCACACAGGAAAATCAGTTTTATTGTAAAATAAAAACTTCAGCATACTTATCAAAGCCACTAGTGAAAGAAACCTCATGCAAGAAGAAAGACAAGCAGGTTAGAGTTTCACATTCAGTCGCACAGCCGAGCTGGATTCTCAGCTTGAATTGTTCAGACGGCGAGAAACAACTATCACTGTCAACAGCCACTGATCATAGAACAGTATTTGTACCAGCTGCTTCAAGTGAACAGCACTTGAGAGTTATAGTTGCTCACTGCTGTCTGAACACACAGTCAAACTACTGGGATTCTACTGGAGGTCAACTCAAGCAGCAGCCATTAGCCATGAGCCGACCTGGGAGGCAGAGAGAAACTAGGAAAGGAAGTCAGGAAGAGCACACAGGTGTCTCTCTTACTGCAGACACCTCCCGCTGAAGCTCATTGGCTCGTTGCCTTAGCTCCTCCTTCTCTGATTGGCTTTGCGTTAGCTCTTCCTTCAGCTGCTCAACCTGGCAGGAGAGGAGGGCGTCACCGTGACCACAACATTTCAGCCACCACAGTCGCTGAACACATGCAGCTGCAGCATCATCTAAACTCCTTGCATGCTGAAATAATACATGAAGACCACCTACTGCACATCGGACCCTACCGGTGAGTCAACTGACATATGAAGACATGACATTGTCAATGCTCTCATACATCATACAAGTACTTAATATGTGATTGATTGATATGATTAACTGATCTGTAAAAGAAGGAATACATCATACTGTCCATGATGTCTAAGGAATCTAAAGTAAAATCATCTAAGAATGTATGCTAACAATGATTATATCAAAGAATGAAAAGGTGCTTTTAAAAAAAAACAGGTTTCACATGTGAGATACACAAATAAATACTTCTCAACTCAAGCAAACAAGCAACGGAGCAAACAGAGAAAAACAAATCCGCTGAATTCTATTACTGTCTCGTCTCTCCACATGACAGCAGTACGGGTGTGTTCTAATGAGTGTGTCTAACACAGTAACTCTTTTTGTTCTTGACACTAAAGTTGTATCCGTGCAAAGAAGTCGAGTTATTTCCCCCGTAAAATCCTGCCATCTTTCAAAACATGGGAGGGAACACGGTTAGACAAGTAGATGAGGTGTGTGTGCTTGTGTGCGAATCCGTCACCTTGTTCTTCATGAACTTGGAGTGGGATCTGTAGACCTCCATCTGTTTGATCTCCTCCTCCCTCTCCTCGCTGCTCAGAGCCCCGTTGGACTTGAGCATGTTCACCTCCTCCTCCAGCTCTCTCAAGCCGCGCTCCAGCGAGCTGATCTTCGCATCCTGGTGGGACATCAACACGCTCGTGGTTAAGAGGAAAGCCCAGGTGTGATTTACTGTACCTGGGCCATATTATCAAAAATCAAATGCAGTCCTTTGGTGTTTTCGACCAAAGAGCAGTGTTGAAAATTCAAAGGAAACTCCATATGAAAGGGAACACATTGGCTCGATTGTACGTGTTGTAGACAGGCAGGGCTGTAATACTGAGTGAGTGACTCATGATAACAGCCTTGATCTTCAGGATGAGCATTATAGCTGGTTTGGAGTATTGCACCGTTAATAAGGCAGGTTTGAAAAAACTCAGACAAACTGCAGAAGTATCTCCATCTGAGGGAGCACTTTGAGTTATTTTGTGAGCTTTGGTATCTTTAGGAATTTCCTAATCTCTTCTTTAGAGTCTAGCATGTTATGAGATGACACATATGAAAGTGTGGGATATAGAAAATATTGTTTGATGGAGCTGCACTAAAAAGACACAGTTGTGGGTTTGTGTTTAAATTGTGGAAGATATTGTGGACAAGTTTCGACTTGAAGCTGTTTGTTCGTCTGTCATGAGGTTCAGTTTGGCTCTCCAGGTTCAGTTAACCCAAGACCTAAGAGTTGCTACAGCCTGAGGGACTCACAGTCACTGGAAGAGCCCAAAACATGAAGGATCTGTTTGATATGAACTGACTGCATTAAATTATATGAAACGGTAATATACTTAATCATATTGTACGTAGAATATAGAATTGGTGTATGTGACACTTGTATATTCAATATGTCATGATGTGTGATATTATTGATTTAAAAAAATTCTGTATTTCTGAGACAAGCTTTATACATTTATCATATTATGAAATAAAGTGATTTTAATATAAAGCACAGACACACATTTACATGAAACAATCAACGAGACATGTTTACCTTCATTTCAATGACCGTCTGCAGAGCCTTGGTCTTCGTTGACTCTGGAGCTGCTTCGTATCTCCTGTGCAGCTCCTGAGGGACACAGACACCGTGACGGTCAGCAGATGACAGAGAGGGGGACACATGGGGATGGAGCAAGGGATGAGGAGGAGAAGGTCGCGGGCCAGGAAGGGATGAAGGGAATGGCGGAAAGGGATGGAGAGAGGGCTGGATGGTGGGTGTAGGTCTCGGAGCGGGAACAGGGAAGGACGGAGAGCGCTGGAGGGAAGGATGGACCGAGGAGGCGACGACGAAGGAGGGATGGTGGGGAGGACAAGAGGAGGGGAGGACGACGGGATGGACTGGGTGGCGGCGGGAAGGAGGGGAAGGCACGGGGAACGAGGGAGAGGAACACAGTTGGTAATGGCGCGAGGGGGAGAAATGAGGAGAGGGTTGGAAGGGGGGAGAAACGTGGAAAGGAGGTGGGATAGGGATGGAGGGGGAGACAGGAAACGAGGGAGAGATGGGGATGGAGGGGGAGGGGAGAAGGAGCTGTTTCCCTCTCGAGGAGGTGCTGGCTTTTAGCCTCCTTGGGTCGATCCGTCCATCCCACATCGTTCCAGCTGAGAGGGACACCACTGACTGAGCTGACACTATTACAGTCTCAAATATGAAAGAATAATCAAATCTGACAGCCTGATATGAGGCTAATTCTATTAATGAGCTCCCAGCATCGAAGCCTTTAAGTTCTAATGAACTCTAAAGAGGTGTAGAATATAAAAGAGTCCAACTCTGTTCAAATAAAGAAATTCAGTCTTGTGGCTTGAAAATCTAACTTCCGAGAGCCAGTTTTAATCTACATAACTAATAAAAAAAACCCTGCAAGAAATTGGTAGATCCACACTAAACTCAAAATTTAAACAAATATCCTGAGCGACAAGCAACAAAATCCCTTCTGCCTGGCTGCTGTAACAACATCACAAGTCACTAGTCAAATGAAGTCAGAGCGAAAGGGGGAGAGAAAGAAAGGGGAGTGTGGTTGTAAGGGCACAATAAGAGACAGAAAGGACAGGGAGAAAGAGTACGAGAGAGGGAGGGAATGAAAGCAGAGGGGAGGACGCAGCAGTGTACGCATCACTGCTCTTCTTTGGAGGAAACACACTTTGAGGCTCACAATGGCGGCTAATGCAAGAGCCAGGAAGCACAGAGACACACATACGTGGAAAAAAGGGTAGCAGGGTGCCGTGGCTCAAGGGGCTGGTATGAATGCTGTGAATGCTCACGACCATGCATACACACACACAGGCACACACATATAGTCATACACACACTCAGATACTTCTTGTAAAACACTGTTGTTTGGTAATGACTTCCTGGGATGTTACAGGTAAAACTGGAGCTGATGTAGCCATCGCAAAGGGATTTGTAAATGTAATAATGTAATAAGATAAGATAAAATAAGGTTGGACAGAAATAAGTGCAAACAAATGCACCACGACATTACAGCTAGCATGCTACTGTGGCTGTCTGGAGCTAGTGTGTTGCTAAGACAACATTCTACGTAGCTGTTTAATTACAGTTGGGATATCTGTTACTTTTTTTACTCCTTGTACTTTTACACCTGTGTATGTTGACTAATTATCCACTGTGTTGTTCTTCCTATGAGGAATACTCTCATAGGAAGAATACTCTCATCTGCTCCAGCCACACTCAGGACATTTTTGAAGAATTCTGACACTATTTCTCTCTTTCTCTTTTAGCTGCAGGAGTTGCAAGGACTGGTCTGATGATTAGTGAAAAGAACAATGTCCAAAAAACAAGTGTCAGCAGTGCAGCAGGAAATGTGCAATAGACACTTCCACATTATTTACTGCTGTAATTTCTTATTTTAACACAGGCTGAAACTATCTTCCAGATATTGCGTAATCATTTTCCATCTTCCCTGAGGCCTCTTCTGCTTTGTAATTAACAATGTCTGTTGTCAAATACCGTCAGAAAACAGAAACTCTGTACAGCACACTGATGCAATGTGTAGCAACATGGGCCATTAAATCCTTTCTGGGCAAAAAAAGTCATTTTGCTGCCTATGATGCATTTAATGATGCACTACTTGCTCTTGTGTGTGTGTGTTTGTGTGTATTTCTCCCTCAAAGCTGTGGCTCATGGTGCATTTGGAGCTGGTAATAGAGGGCTGATCTGAAATCAGTTTTTCAGTGTAAGTGAAACTGGTGGCTTTAACACACATATCATAATCAGATATATAATGTAACACTGTATTTCTCCTTCAAATCAAAAGGTTAAAACAACATCTGTCAGTCTGCACACTGACAAACACATTAGTCTTTTTATGTCAGCTGTATTTATTCATATCTTTTATGTATTTGTATGTTTAATGTTAGACGTGATGCAGAATGTTAAAACTAAATTTGGGACAATGAATTAACATTTCATACATTCCTCGTCCGTTACACTCTCTTTTTTCTTCTCAATGCAGTATCTTCTTCTTATTTACTTGATCTTTTAGTTGGTAACACTTTATAATAACCATCATTATCAAATGCTAAATTTATATTTAATGAAACTGTAAGTCAGGGTTTATTATTCATAATTTAACTACACAGTATTTATTAAGCATTTATTAAGTATCATAAACATCCCCTGTAACGTTACAATAACAATTGCTAAATAAAGTGAAATACCTATTAATTTAAGTTAAATTAAACATACATTTTCTATTTACTAATGATGGTTATAATATAGTTGTATCTTTTAGTCAATTTTAAGGGCTGTTGGGAAAATTAACTTTATTTTGTTAGGTTTTAATGAAAAGTCTAATGTCCATCTTTGATAATTTGTCGTTCATTAACAAGGTCGTACCACTAGAGGGAGCTGTTGTATGCAACAACAAACACCTTGATAAATGGAAAGCTGAAACGGCTGACTGAGAGCTTAGAAAAGAGCAGAAGAGAGCAGACAAAATGGGATAAAATGTTCCTTCCTGCATTCCTGTGTGTTTGTCTTCGCATTTTGATGATGTTTCTGTGTTGTATTAAAACTAAATTATGAGCCAAGAGTGGAAGCAGCCAAGAGCCGTGCCTGGATACGACATGGTTCGATTTGCACATCTCCACATCTGGCTGTACACGAAGACACACACACACCCACACACACGGGAATGCTTGAATGCGCTGTGTTTCCTACCTCTCTAAGTTGTAGCATCTCCTTGTCTTTTTGCTCCAGAAAACCCTCCAGTTGGTGGATGGTCATCTCGGCGTCGGCCAGTCGCCTTGTCCGTTCATGGTCCTCCTCGGTTGCCCGTGACGACAGGCCTTTACTCTGCAACATTTCCAGTAACTTCTTTATGGATTCATCCCTGTTAGAGAAAAATGGATTTAACAGCCTAAAACTGCAGCAAGAGTTCCCTGAAATCATGACACGTTACATCGCTGATTATCTTTACCTGGCAGTTAGCGTGTGTTTCTGTGTATCTATCCTTAGCTCCATTTCTTCCACAGTCTTCCTCAGGAGGAAGAGTTCTTTGACCTGTCGCTCGAACTCGCTGTGGAGACGCAGGAAGTTCTCCTCTGTCATTTCCTGAGGTGAGATGGACTGGCCTCCAAGGAGACCGGACTCTGAGTAATCGGACTGGAAGAGCTGGTTGAGATCTCGCTGGATTCTGAGCTCATCTTGAAGAGCCTGGATGGTGCACTGAAAATGCTGGTGAGAGAGGAAGAAGTTCAGCTTAGAGAGTTATAGGTGTAAGAGATTAACAGGAGTTGGATGCTGTGGTGAAGCTGCTGAGGAGATTAATACAGCACAAAAGATGTTTTTTACTGTTCCACTGCACAACTGGAACTGGAAATAAAACGTTAATCAGTACTATCGACTAAACCTTTATTGTAACAGAAGCTGAGATTTTGAGACTTTTTCAAACTTATAGTCGTCTTATAGCTTCAGGCTTCATCATGGACCAGGCGATGCCCATCAACCCAGGCGCCTGCTTCAGGCACAGTTCAATGAGTGACAGCTGGTTTACGGTAATTTCATGGTAAAGACAATGTCACTTGGGGACATTTGCTTCAGTATTGCTGTTTTTTTTTATAAATAGCATGGATACCGTTTTCCATCTTATTTTTTAGATGTTTTGGTCGCGTCCAACTAGGAAAACAACCCGGGGTGGTCCCAGAGCACGCTGGAGGGATTAAATGTCCCAGGTGACCTGAGAGCACTCGGGCAAAAAGGCATTTGGCCTGTTGTGCTCACTGCAAACCTGATAAGGATTAGTGACTTGAGAAGTAATGGATGGATGGATGGACAAATGAACTGTATATTTTTGGAGAGTCTTCTTTGATATCTTGGTCTGGTTCTGGACCAGAGCTGCAACAATTAGTCGATTAATTGATTAGTCAAGCGAAAGAAACTTTTTGGATTATATTTGAATCATTTTGGTCGTTTTTCAAACGGAAAACTTTTACTGCTTAAACGTAAGGATTGCTGTTTTTATTTGTCATTTATGATAATACGTGAAACATCTTTGGGTTTTGGAGAAGAAGCTGAAAAGCTGAAGAGTGAAGAGCATTTTTTTCACACTTGACGAGCAATCGATTTATCTTGCAAACGAGAGGCAGATTAAATGATGTTTCGTAGGGATGCACAGATCCAAAAACACTGTATCATCCACATTCAGTTTTTAGTGTCACAGTAAACCTTGACCTCATGTTGCCTTACTTACAAACATTTTTAATTTGGGAAATAATGAGCGCTAGTATAAGATCAATCTTGGATATTGGAGAAAATGTTGTCGCATCCTTTGAGGAGACAGATATGAACCTGTAAAACCCAAAGAGGCAATGTATGATAATCAGTTATACAAATCTGTTCAAAAACACCAAGTCTGATTATTTGTGCTTGGATCAATACACAAGATAGATCAAGACTTATATTAAGCAATGTGTGTGTGCGTGTGTGTGTGTGACTGACAGGTCGAGGCAACATGTGGATGTCGTCTTGAGCGACTGAATGTGTTATAAAAGTGTGCTGGCAGGTTAGTATCACTACCATCAAGGCTGAGGACAACGTGACATGACTACCCCTGAGTCAGACAAAAGAGTTTGAACCATCTGCGTGTGTTGTCACCAAGATGTCCCAAGGCTTCTTTAAAATGCGTCACACACAACCTGAACAGCCCGGTCCAAGCCACATGAGTCACAGGGTATTTCAAGAGATGATAGGAAAAATAACACAGGTAGCGTCAAAGAGAGCAGAGGTAACCGGGAGATTAAAAAATGAAAAGAGAAAAGACAAAGAAGGCGAGGAGGTTAAAAAAACGGCAGAGATGTTATCTCTCCCTCGCAGCTATCGTTTATCAGCGCTGATGAGGGAAAGAACAAGATTAAAGGAAAGAGGAAAGAGACGGATGAGCTGGGAGGCAAAGAAAAACACATATTAGATATTCAGAAAGAGAGTAAGAAAAATCTGCACAAAAGGGAAAACAAATGTATGCTTGTGCAGACACTCTAAAATAAGATGACAGGTAATTAGGTAAAATCAAAGCAGCTTTCTTTTATAACAGCTCTGCTTTATGTTGCACGCAACCAGGATAGTGTTTTCTATTGGGAAAAATGTACAGAATACGGTTCACAAACATTTGTATATTTTATCTATTCCTCTCCTTGTTGTGCGTTTGTGTAGGTTCATCTGCTGACTCATACAACATCTCCTCAAACACATGTGTTAACTGCGGACTGACATTTATAGGACTTCGCTAAAGAAGGAGCCTCCTTTACTCTCTTGAATATTCCCTCTCTGGTTGTATCCCTCTGTCTTCGTGCCAACTATGATTCCTCTCTCAGACATGCAAACACTGACCCACCCAAACAACAGAAATGTGCAAGAGTTTGCAAAAAATCCTGATTGTTGTGAAAAGTCCATAAACATAGAGCAGATAACTTAGTTGAAAACATAAGTTCTTTATCTAATTCTTCATTATTTGTTTTAAGCACTTTATCAAAACAATAATACAAACTTCTGTCCCTAATTAGAGAATCTGCAGCTTGTCTTTATCGCATCTCATTTCACATCTAATCCCTTTGGGTTTTTTAGTTTTTAAATCTTTAGTTTTATGTTATACATCAGGATTGCCTTAATTTAAGTGTTCACACTCTCTTGTATTCAATTTTCTAAACTTTGTTTTCAGTTTTCCTTTGCCTTTTGCCTTTAAGTAATTAACTGATTACCCCTAAAAAATAAACACCGGATTAATCAATAATGGAATAAGAAAAACCACCACAACTGTGCATGTTTCTTGTGAAGTGGCGACCTCAAGTGGCTGCAGTAATTATGACGGCAGCAAAGGAGGAAGTCAGGGGAAACAGAAAAACAGTAAGAAAGTCTGAGTGGGTAATTCAAGCACAGGACTTGTTAGGTTTAACCCAAACCTAACCAAGTTGTTTAAGTGCCGAAACCTAACCAATTAGTTTCCTTGCCCAAACCTCAGCAAACTGCAAGTGTACGAAGAAGGTACGGTACACCTGTCGCTGGTACACAGCTGGGACTCACTGGCCTATTCAGTCATTTTAGTATGAGCATGTGTTGGGAATTAATCATTGGTTGCAGCCATAGTAATGAATATAAATTGTATGTACACAGAAAAACCGAACTGTATGTGTGCCACAGGGATAAAAAGAGTGAAATACACACAGTCACCCATGCTCAGTTAGATGAATAGAATAGAATATATTTCGTTTGCTTTTCAAGCATTAAAGAAATGCAAACGCATGCCTCCAGCCATCATTCTATGCAGTAATCAGTCAGGAAAACACACACACACACACACTCACATCAAGCATCCAAAAGTATGTCAGAGATGCACACACACACACACACACACACACAGAGAAAGCCTCAATAGTCACAGAAATGCATATCACGGTCTATCTGCATGAAGTCAAGCAAATACAGTATGAACACACACGCACACCCACCCACACAGCTTCAAAAGGTTACATACAAAGAATTCAAGAATCACACACACACACACACACAGGGGCTCTTGGAAGTAACTCCCTCCTCGCACACACACACAGCTGGAATGTAGAGCAGAGAAATGCCAGACCATGAGAGACAGGGAAGGAAAACAGGGAGTGAAATATAAACGGAAGCAAGCGGAAAGAAACAAAAACAGAGAGGGAGATAAGGAGAAGGCGTCGAGAGAAGTTAGAGAAAACAGAGAGTTAATCGTGTCCAGCGGAACTTGAAGGAGGGATGAAAACAGGAGGAGAGAGAGGGTCGGAATACAAGTTTTGTTTTTCTTCTCAGTTTCTGCTGAGTCGCCTTTGCCTCCCTCACCTTTGACCCTGTCAAACACTTCCTGTCACAGGGGACCCAGAAGGTCGGCCACCACGCAAAACACAGACAGAAATGCAAACGCACGTGCATCCAGAAACATGCACACGTTCAGATGTCCAAAACACACTGTGAGCCAACAACTCATACAACAAAACATGTAGTGAAACAACTCGTCATTATGTTGACACTGCAGTTTTCATTTTAATTTCACACTTAAGTGATAAACTGGCAAGCCAGAGAGACAAATCTAAACAAATGTGACACACACACAAACAAGAAGTCAAATCAAGATGACAAATCTTTGCCTCAGATGTCTCAGGCAGGGACGGATAGATTCATCAAGCTGATGTAAACAAGTGCAAGATGGGAAACCATCTCGTTCCCGGTTGGTTCAGCTAATCAGAACGTGTGAGTTTGACTGAGCAGTTCTCGTATTTACATAGTAGGAACATTTGGAAATCCTCCAGTATATCAGCTACGTACATGATGCCAACATGAGTGCATTTAGGTGTACACACTGGAGCACAGCAGACTGACAAAACCTTTAGTCACGTTCAGCGACTTCCTTCTTCACTCTCTGATGTATCATGTGATGTTTCCCTGACAAGTGACGAAATGAAACGCACCTTTACCTCAAACTCTGGGCTTCGACACTGTTGGAAAACTCAACAAAATATGTAACAGAGGTCTTGTCTTTTTTCTACTTTTTAATGTTGAAATGTTACATATTATATCTTTAAACAAACTTGCAGGTGCATCAATTTTATGGCTCAGCACTCCGATGTTAGTGAAGAAATTAAATATTTGTTGAACAGACTGCAAAACGTTTTGTTCTCTTTAGAAATCTATCACATGCAAATTACAACATTAACAGCCACCGCAGTCGTGAAATCAATAAATGCAAATACACAATGTGACGAGTTCCTACGACAAGCTGCCTTCGTCCATCTGTGTTTTACTTCAGTGTTTTCAGTTGAGACAATATCAGAAACAAAGGTACCCCGAGGCATCAAATCCATACGATCGCAATAAAACGCCACCGTCGGCTGAGCTGCTTTGTCTTTTTCCACCACTTTAACTTTTAAACCTCACACTTCAGGGAGCATAAAGGCCACAGAGCTGGTGGAGGAACTTTAAATGAATTTAGAAACAAACAGGCCTGAACTACCATGACCTGCCACAACTGTCTATTACTGAAATGGTTCCCGATCGTTTTTTCTATTGAGCCGTTACAGACTAGAACAGAGCTGTAAAGATACATCGATTCATCAGTTAGCTGTTACTATTCAATGTTTCACCATTTGTTTCTGCTGAATGACAAGTGGATTTCTATTTTCTGGTTTCTTAACTCCTCTGTGACAGTAAACAGATTTGTTTGGGCTGTAGACAAAACAAAACATTTAAGGAGGACACCTTGAGCTTTGGCAAAAAACGTATTGACCATTTTTGACATTTCTATAGACCGAAAACCTGATTGATTCATTGAGAAAGTGTAAACAAGTTGCAGCCGTGGTTCAAAATTGCTGCATGGTTTAATTTAGGGCCAGTTTCAGAAGCATGGCAGTCGCAGACTGAGCGTGACCTGATGTTTCTGTGAGTCGAGACACAAATTTGCCTGATAGAAGAATTAAAATGTGCTTCTCACAAAGAAAATAAAATAAAAAAGGAGAAGAGAAGAGAAGAGAAGAGAAGAGAAGAGAGAGAAGAGAAGAGAAGAGAAGAGAAGAGAAGAGAAGAGAAGAGAAGAGAAGAGAAGAGAAGAGAATCCGTTTGTGAATATGGTGACAATATTTCCATCCGCTTGTCATCCAACCCCTCAGGCCACTGCTCATCTGTCGTTCAATATTAACTATCTCCCTGTTTATTACTCCTCCGTCTCATCCCTCGCTTATTCTACTCTCTCGCTGTGTGAGTCACGCTCACTCCCCCCCCTCGCTCGCAAACAGGCACACACTGTGACAAAAACACGCAAACACACACACACGTCGAGCGCACGATAATGCCCGCACGCAGACATAATGTTCGAGGCAGTGGTCGTGCTGTGTGTGCGTGTGTAATGACCGTGAGCAGTTTGAAAGCATCGCCCACTCAGGCATCAGACAACACTCAGATTAACACACTCTCTCCCTCCTTTCTCTGAGGATGAAGGTGGAGGATGAAGAACAGAAATGACGAGGAGGAGGCGAGCGGAGGACACAGAAGAAAATCCCTCATTTTCCTAAGTAAGGAGAGCGAGCCGATGGAAGGAAAATAACATCAGATTGTGCACATATTGAAAGGGAAAAAAACAGAAGAGGAAAATGCAGGGGATGAAATTAGAGGATAAGGAATAGCCAAAAGGGGAGAGAGAAAGTGAGGGAAATGCTGACCCGAATAAGTCACTTTGTGACGCAACATCAGGGTCAGTAGTGGGGTTTAAAGAGCGAGGGGAGAGAGGAAACGCTGCAGCTGTCACATTCATTTAGCATAAACACATCACACATAGAGAGACGGACAGATAGAGTGGTATAAAGATAGATTTTTAGATGCGGAGTTGGGCAAAAAAAAAGCAGCAGAAGAAAAAGGGGAGTGACTGCACTGTAATTCTGTTCATTCCTCACCCACTCTTCCCAAAGACACTCCTTATAAGGAAAGACATGGCTGCCACAGGCCTCCGCGCACACACACACACACATTCACACACACGTGCGAGGGGAGAAAGTGAGGGAGAAAACTTGCAAAATCACAGCCCCGAAAGAGAGGACACTGACGCTCTCTTTCCTTTCACTTTCAAATTGGTTTCCACTGTAAAATTAAAAGAAAGTGCTGCTTCTCCTCCCCTCTCTGCATTTAAGTTAAACTTTTATAAGACTCCTGAGCATCGAGGACTCCTCCTCTTTTCTCTCCCTCATCCTCCTCTCTTTCTCTGCTAAACTCTCTCCACGAATCCTACTTTCTCTCTCTAATCGCCGCCTCCTTCCTCCCTTCCTCTGCCCATCTGCCTGCCTCTCCCCTGCCATCATTCCCTGTATTTACCTTGCTCCCTTTTACCTCTCCCTCCTCCTCTCCATCCCTTTTCTCTCTCTCTCTCTTGTTTTCTCTTCTCACCTATCTCCTCATCCGGACTGAATAAACACACAGGTTTGAGGACCATCTGTTACCGATGAGCGTTCATGCGTGACGACACACAGACACAAAACACACCCAACGTAAGCGCACACACACACATATAAATGCATGGATAATAATTGCGATCATTTTTCGGACGGGTTTTGTCTTTAAATCTGGAAATTTGACCCGCTGAAAGGTGAGCGTCAAAAACGTGTACATGACACAAACGCACATACAGTATGCTGACATGAGCGCACACACTCAGGCACACAAAAGAGGAATAATGAGTCATGGGCTGATGAGCAGAGGATGGAAAGAGGTGCAGACTGCAGGCAACAGAAGGAGGAAGGCAGGGCGGGCAGACTGAGCCAGAGAGACCATCGTCAGTGTATTTTAAAGAGCGTTGTATCATGTCTCAAAGGCAGGAAGGCTGGGAAAAAAATTATTATTTTATATTTTTGCTGAGCCTGCACGCCGTCTTCTCCAGGACCGTCCTGCACCATATTCACACAGTCAAACACATTCACTATCAGAGCTGCTTCGGTCCAGAGTTCAGAGCAGGCAGCTTTTAAAGAAAAACTCACACAGGAGGTGTCAGGCTCTGCTGTCTCTGCATCTGCTATTTGATTAAATCAACACAGTCTGAACAAACAGTATCTTAGGTACCTTAACCTTAATTACCTGAACCAAAACCATTTTAACTTTGATTATATGTTTTGATCATGATTATTTAATGTTTTCTAACTTTGACACTCATGACAACAGATTTTTGATGAATGAATGAGTGCGTTGATGAAACACCAGATTATTATTAACTTTTCAGGGGCTATATTCAAATTCTAGCATGTTCCTATCCTTGAAAATATAACTGTTAAATTAAACATTTTACAAAACTTAAACTTTTAGAACCCAAAATGATTGCTGTGTCTCTGTCTGGTGGATGAAGTACATCCTTGCTTTAGATTCTTGTGGAAGGTCAACAAGTGGCTACATTCTTTCAAAAACCTGGAGATTTCCCAATTTAGAAAAGCTGAAGAATTAGTTTGTTATAACTTATCTTATCTTATCTCATCTTTGCTTATCTTATCTTAGCATAGCTTAGCATAGCTTTTTGCACTTGTCAGAACTGGAAGCACAGCATTGCAAAAAGAAATCAGAATGAAGAAAAACTTAACTAAGCTGGGAGAAGTCGCAAAAAAAACAAAGACAAAGAAACAAAGAGGATTTCGGGAACAATCCCCACCTTCTCGTCAGATGTTGGGCGAGACACACAAACTTATTTGTTTAATGGTCAGCTGAGTGACTTCATCACAGAACAGCGGAGAGAGAGCAGAAATTGCAGAGTTGGAGATCTGCAGCTGAGAAGCGTGACTCCTCAGGAATCCACAAAATGTTTGCAGAATCCTTGCGAGAGTGTGTGTGTGTGTGTGTGTGAGTGCTGAGCTTTTTTCTCTTTGACTCACTTTCCATAAATCCTTCCCCTCCCCTTCCCCTGCCTCATCTGTAACTCCGTTTCAAGAGATTTACATCCAAATTTCGCTTTTTAATAATAAAACCCTGCAGTCATCTCGCCAGAAAAACTACAATTCAGTCCCGATTAAATGTTAATCTCTGAATTCCATCAAATCCTCTGTGATTCTGTGCTAGCTGATCTCCTGCTATAGTCAGGGTAAATTCCCCATTGAATTGGAAATTAGCACAAAATTCCCTGTTTCTCCACTCTCCTGTCTTCATCCCTATCTCCTCTCTTCCAAGTCAGTCCATCACGCTCATCTTTCCATTTTCTTAACCCATTTCTCTCCCGCCACATCCATCAGTCTTTCCATTTCTCCACACTGCATCTGCTGTTTTCAGCTCAATTCGTCCGTGCCGTCCATTCATCTCTACTCCTTTCCTCCCTCCTCCTGGCACTTGTCCCCAGCTCTCCGGTCTGATCTATCCGTCTTATCCACTTTCCTAATTTCCTCCTTCTTCCTCCCTGCGTTTTACACATCTTAACATCTCGATCCATCTTGCTGATCCATTCGTCTCCGCTCCCTTTCTTTCACTCAGGTTCGCGCTGGTGCACGGTTTGCCAGGCAAAGCATTTTCTCGCGGCCAGCTGGCTCAGAAACTCCTACTGGCAACATTTTTTTTCTGTACAGTAAATGGAAATCTCACACAGGAAACACTTGGCACCGTCCATTTCTATCGGATTTGAACTAATATGAACCCATGAGGACGAGCTCAGTGCCAGCTTGGAGTAATGTAATTGGAAACGCAAGATGCTCACTTCAACTCCAGGTGTAATTAGATTAAGTGCTGAGGAGTGATTATGATTCTTTACTCAGTCAGCACAGACTGATCCAAGACGCATCTATAGGATATTTACAGTGAAATATAATTGTGTCTTTACTTTAGTATTGTGGTTTATTCTTCTTTTAATGCACTCTTGAAAAAAAGTGAATACATGTCTGTGACTGTGACTATTTAACTTGTTTCAGATGGTTTAAGCCTTTCCGTGAAAAGCTCAGAGTTCTGGTGGCACCATCCATTAACACATTAACCTGAAGGCCTGATTCACTGCCATGTTCATAGAGCGGAAAATACACTCAAGTGCCAGTTTCTGTCTCCTTCCCTCTGATCTCTCTAACTTCGTCGCTCTCAGCAAAAGGAAGAAATAGGCAGAGGGATGACAGGAGAAGAAAGGAGAGACAACCTCTCCTCAGTCTCATCTCGATCTCTGTCGCGCCCGCCCTCGACCTGAAGGCAAAGTGCCGCCCAGGTGTAACAGGCACTATGTTCACCTGCCTGTCTGGATTAACCTCGTCACACACGCTAACAACAGCCCCACAGACCTTTCGCCCACTGGCCTCGGTGGCTTAGTTTGCCACTTTATTTGTACCAAAAACAAATGATGAGTGTTGTGAAGCGCTTTGAGCTGTCAGTAGGCAGGAAAAGCAATATAGAAATGCAAGTCCATGTACAACTTATTCTATTTGGTTTCTGACAAACTTGACACATTACACCATCCAATCGTAGCGGCTACAGCATTTCTTATTTATGGTTTTGTTTAGCCACTGACAGCACTTGGTTAAGGTTAGGGAAAGATCTTGGTCTGATTTAATACAGAAATAGTCAGCAGTGACTTGAGACATGAGATCTTTTACTGTTAACAGTCGGTGCCTAAACCTAATCACAGACAGGAGTCTGGATGCAAACCATGTGGCTGCAGTGTCCAAATATCGTTTTCAGATATTACGGACCATATTGGTGTATCACAGTTATGTTGGCATCTGCATATATGTTGTCCAATATGCACCAATATATATTTTGAGTGTTATAATGCAGAAAAAGATGCTGATAAGATATTTGTTAAATTCTCTGAGAAGTTTCTGTGCACTGACATCATTTTAGACAGTAAAGTTTATTGTTTAACTGTAACATGTCCTGCCTCTGTTACTTATCCTTGTCCCAAGTATTTGATAACCACATTTAGGGATCATGCACACGATATGTGCATATCTGCTGATATACTGATGTCGAGATTTGGCCCAAAAAGAGTATTGGTCGGGCTCAAGTCAAAGAAATGTCTATGAACATAATCAGAGTAGATTACGTTTTACCACAGAGGCAACAGGATTGGTCTCCTGCAAACAAAGTGGACACAATCTCATTGAGATTCATGTATTATCATAGAGGAGAAATGTTTCTCTGTCTCTGTCTCTCTCTCTCTCTCTCTGTCTCTGTCTCTCTCTCTCTCGCTCTAGCCGACACACACACAAACACACACCTCTATTCCCAGCACCTTGAGTATTAGGTTAAATAATTGAGGAGAACGAAAACAGTGCAGCAGTAAAAGTACAACAGCCACTGACTGCTGCACTTTCTCCAACACACACATATCCGACTTCTGACATCAGAGCCCTGCCAAAACCTTCCATATCCACAAAACACACGCACAGTGTTGCAAGGAAACAAAAACATATGTGCTGCCTGATAAAAATAGAAACGGTACATGCAGTACCCACGCACAGACCCAAACATGCATGTCTCCAAATGCACATGCTGGGTATGCACTGACGCAACACGCGCATAATGCAAACACACAATTATTAACATGCAGGCAACCGTGTGATTTGCACCCACCCAAACATACACAAGCACACACAGACAGACACACACAATCACACACACTTACATATACAAAAAGCCCAATTGTCCTGACACATAAGCCAGCCAACAAACACGCAAGGACACAGATTCCCTCCTGGTACAGAACTCTCTGTGTGGCTTTTTCTTCCCCGTCGCGCACAAACACAGCTGGCAACTGATTCCCCTAAAAAATGCATATGCGCAAATTAAATAAACAATCAGTCACGCACATGCACAAATACAGTGTAGGCTTGTGCGCGCACACACAAACACACAGTCTCAAACACACCTGAAACTTTTATGAGACAAAACCTAGCCACCCTACAACCCCCTGTTTCAACATATACACTGTCTCCCTCTGTCTCACACATGCACACTCACACACGGCGGCGTTGACGTCACGCGGCTCGCCTGGAGTACAGTAGATGATAGATTGGATCTAGCAGGCCCAGAAACGGACAGACAGAGTGGTTATTGTTCAACTGGTATGATTCAGCTCTGGGACAAAAACCACGTAGCTCAAGAATCCCACACGGTTCAAAAACACTCCAAGTAAGCATTAATTAAGGTGTCGAGCTTCATATAACACCTTATTGTG
Organism: Lagodon rhomboides; assembly: GCA_039737535.1. Lineage (NCBI taxonomy): Eukaryota > Metazoa > Chordata > Actinopteri > Spariformes > Sparidae > Lagodon > Lagodon rhomboides. The sequence continues at coordinate 11,190,088 of CM077805.1, read as the reverse complement.
TGCATTTTGTTTCGATCATTTTGTGTCATTTTAGCACTGAACTCTTCTTCGATACATGGATGTATTTTCCGGACAGGAGGGTGACAGAGTGGAAACAGTGATGCCGAGTTGAACCCTGGATGTCATGGCTACAATCATCAAGCCAACTGCTGCTTGCCGTCTGCTGCCGCCTGCATATTTATCAAATGCAAGCCGACCACTGTTAGGAGCACAGAGGGGAGAAGAGGGAAGAAAAGAGACAAAAGGTGTGGGCTTTTTTGTGTCAAAAAGAAAGAAAGTAATTAAGAAGAAATGACGGATAGAAAGAGAAAGTAAAGCTTTCCTTGAGCATTCCAAACATTCCTTCATCTTTTTCCTTTTTTCTGCACTTCTCTTTCGTTCCCCGAGAAACATTGTGCATACCTGCTGTGATCAAAGAGGTGGAACAAATTGGGCGAACACACTCTCTCTCACACACACACACACACACACAACAGAAACCACAGCGAGGTAGCGCACTACGAATGACAAAGGAGAGAAACAACACTGTCTACAATATTAGACTAAATACAGCAACATGCATCCAGATCAAAAGATTCATAAGACCAAGCAGGGTGTGTCTGCGTTATTGACTTCAGCTCTGTGGCAAAACGGCTCCACAGGCCCAGATGGAGAGCGAGGACAGAGAAGAAGAGAAGGACTGGGGCCGGTGACAGAGAAGGGTGTCCGAAAGTGGGAGTGAAGTGGTGAGACGGAGCAGCCCAGTGAGGAGGAGATGGACAGTGTGGTGACAATGAGTAGAAGTTGTGATAAGAGCAAAATACAGCATGTGGGAAGCGAAACAAGAGAAAGCAACTGTTGGTAAAGAGAAAGAAAATAATAACTTAGAGCTCTGTGGGGAAACAAGAAAGAGCGTCCGACTGAAAAATGAAAAATGTTTTTAATTCACTTCCGTGCAGACAGAAAGTAATAATGTAAAACAAAATAGAGCTTTTCCCAAACAACTGTGAGCTAACACTCCATCCTGAGAAAAGTCGGCGCCTCTTCCCTCTTGCCACTTCGGTATTTTTAGAAAAAAAGCATCACACACAATCACAAGCTTGGCTAACATGAAGGTGCAGAATTTGCTTTCCCCCTAACTGCCTTTGTGAGCATCTAATATCCAAAATTGCTCAGTTCAACCTTAAAGAGAAAATATGTGAGACTTTTAGGTGAAAACTTTTTTTTAACTAACTATCTATTAAACTTGATATCATGATGCCGACTGAAGTTAGCGTGCTAACCAGCTACACATGTCCCATCCTCGTCCAAAGCTCCTGTGCTGGCAGTGTAAACAACAGCACTCCTTTGGTGCTCCGAGCTCCCAGTCTGGACAACTAGATGCATGGCTGAACAAGCTAAATAGCTAATGGTACCTACAGTTAGCACCAGTTAGCTATTACTTTGGTAATATGCTGCCCCCTATCTGTTTTTAAAAATTGTAACGAACAGGTGGGCAGCAATTACATATTGCACCTTTAAAGCTGCCCTAAATCAGTCGAATTTTTATATGTGAAAGGTGAATAGTGACGAAGCAGAAGAGAATGATCACCAGCTCAATGGAGCCTTTTTTAGCATCTTTCAGCTCAGTGTTTTGGTTTTTCTTGTCCACAACTTCAGCGTTTTCTTTTACTCTCACTGCTCTGTTTGCATCATTTTCAACCAAAAAGCTTTGATAAATTCACTGTTGCAACCTGCAAGTTAGCGTATTTATCAGCTGTAGAGCCTGATATTTACTTAGAGGTTGGTGGAGACCAAAATAGTGCTAAAAAGTAGTCAGTATTGGATTTACATCTGTCAGGTGTCCAATATAGGCAACTGTTTGCTTACATAGTCGCTCTATAAACTTTATAAGGTGATTATATGTCAATGTTGTGTTTATGGGCTTTTCTGCTGCCAGCTAGTGGCCAGGAAGGCAACGAAAGCAGCTTTAATAACAGTTTTAAAATTAAGTAAGAAATATCAACAATAAAAATGTTTCAAGGTAATGAAATGTATCTGTTCCACTTACAAATCATATTCCAAGCCTGATTTTGTCAAAGTTTGTTTAATAAATCAATGAAATAAGTAAAAGATCCATTGTTATTGAATGATTTTCAAACTGTGGAATAATTATAGCATAAAAATATCTATATTTATCAGAATAAATAACCGACTACAGGAGATGTAGTATGTATGTAAGTATGACAATGTAATTGAGGAGAACTGCATTCAATTTCCCTATGGGGACAAATAAAAGCTACTGTACTGTATGTCGTAGATTATCATACTCTCATTTATTAGATTTTGTTGACAAAAGTCTGTGCCCAACAAGCACAAACATGACATCAGGAATGTCCGTTATTCTGGTTTTGAGTCGGCGGTGACACATGGTAATAATGTGAGAGGAAAGGACTCCGCAGAGTGAGTGCAGACAGGATGAGAGGAAGAGATAAAGACAGAGGCGGGTAGAAGAGAGGTGAAGATAGTGGGCCGAGCATGAAGGAGGAGGTGAGTAAGTGAGGAAGCGTGGAGGAAAGAAGAAGGGAGGGTGGAGGGCGGAGGGTGGAGGGTGGAGATGAGATGTGCATTCCTCAGCAGGGGCGTGACACAGCGTGCATGTGTGCGCTGGGAGGTAACTTAATTCAATTTCGAACATGAAGATGATGGCAAAGACAGAGAGAGAGAGGAGGGAAGGTAGGAGGGAGGGAGGGAGGAAAGCGAGAGCTGACTCACCATGTGCTGACAGAAATAGAAGAAATGAAGGAGAATGAGTAAGAAGAGGGTGAAAAAAGCAGCGAGGGCACGGAGGAGAAATGAAGAGAAGTAAAGTGAAGGGATAATGAGAGGAGGCAATGAAAAGGATGCCTTCGGTTAAAAGGGTGTGATTTGTCTGGAGGAAAGAAAGGGAATGGAAGTAACAGAGTGTAAGAAGGAGAGAGAGTGTGTGTCACATATTTTTCTCAGCATTAGAAATCAGTAAATATTCTTGCATGTCTCTACAAGTGCATTCACAGACACACATACACCCAAAGAGAAGTGTGTGTGTGTAAGTGCAAAGGCAACTGAGGATTTTCTAGCAGTGGCAGGAGGTCAAATACATGATAGATATATTGTCTGTTCCTTTGTACTCTCACACACTTCAACACTTTTAGTGAGTGTACACACATAAAAACACACATGTAGACCCAGATGTTCACACACGCACACACACACACACACGCACACACACAACCAGCTGTAAATGTTCTGAGACAGAGATTTAATACCTGTAATTTCACAATCTCAAGAACTCAACACACATGAGAGCAACATAATGATAATAATGTCGATTATTTCCCTGAATTGAAAGTAAATGCGGCGAGGACCGAGCACTTTCCGCACCCGTTTCAAGATGACAGCGTGTGAAATGAGTCACTGTGAGGCAGCGAGTGACTGCCAGCGTACATGTGTGCAAGTCATCTCTTGTATAATACTCCGGCCTCCTGCCAGACTAGCTGTGTCTCCATCTCATCCAGATGGCTTCCGTACCAAAAGACAGCTGGGAGTCCCCCAATCAAGCAGCACGCTTCATCTCTCTACCCGTCATCAAGGCTGTTTTTACAGGAGCGAGAAAAATCAACCAGAACAGTCCCATAAATTTATCAGGGTAAGCTCCCCTTGGCGCTGAAATGAACTCGACCCCGGTCATTTTGTTGAACATATTCATCCATGGACGAAAGCCACAAGTAAAGACAGTACAGAGATAGAAACACACCATACAGATGCCTTTTCCCTACCTGTGTTTCCTCCTGTACCATTCGGTACTGTTCCTTCCACACAGCCATCTTCGTGGCTTCATCTTTCCTCAGCGCCCTCTCTTTCTTCAGCTCTGGACTCCAAAACGTCTTAATGGAGTTCATGGAGGAGCTCAGCTTGGACTCTTTAGCCTCCAGCTAAAACAAATACAATGTTGGGACTTTGCTTTAATTCATACAAATTAACTGAGTTGGAAACCCATGATCATTGATGATTTGCCTCCCAAAATTACATATTCAATTTACTTGCTTTAAATTGTCCTGATAGCGATGAACTTTCCATTGAATCTAAGCTGGCAGGATTACCAGAGAAACACGCAAGTACAACAAGAGCGCAACAGGACACCATCAACTGCAAAAGAAATGGATTACTTACGTCTCTGCGTAGCAGTTCGTTCTCTCTCAGCACTTCTCTTAATTGTGTCTGTAGATCTGACATTGCACCTTCTCTCACCTGTAAACACAAACGAACACACACAGTACGGACTTTAAATTGTTTGACACCAGCAATGTCATCGTTTTTGTTCACATTTAAGATTCAAAACAATTTCTTTAGTTGCAGCTGTCACTACGAAAGGCAAGCGACTCATTCTTCTGTTAATGCACTGGAAAGATTGGACTAATTTTCCAGCTCATGCAGCCCGGCGAGCTCAGTCGGTAGAGCATGAGACTCTTAATCTCAGGGTCGTGGGTTTGAGCCCCATGTTGGGCGATGATGGTGTTTTTGACTGCTCTGTACACTTGGCAAAGTGTTGGATGGACACACACAGACTAAAATATACACTCTCTGTCAATGCCACTTGAACCCAGGACCCTGGGGATGGTAAAGAGCGACTTGTCTTAACGGAGCTCTAGCTTGCAGTTGTGAGCATGGTTGCCAATCTCAAGGATTGTCTCCTTGCTGAGTAAAGAGACTTCTGGCCTCCAAAAGTCCAAGTCTAACCCCACATTGGTTGAAGATATTTTGGATTGCCCTGTCAACTCATCAAATCACTTTGCCATGGATGTGTTGGGATCTTGATGGATAGACAAAAACTAAAATATGTTGATTCAGTAAATGTCAACCTTCCTGAGAATAAAGACTTCTGGCTTCCAAATGAATTTAAAACCCACTCCTGTCAATGCCTTTACCTACAGGTTTCATCCCTGTAGCTTGTTGACCTACTCTAAGCAACTCTAATCATCTTAATATATATATGCGTATGATCTTGGGTTTGAGCAGAGTTGACCCAGAAATCCAACACCGTGAGGCTGTTCTGTCCCTAAGAGTTAATGCAGCCCAAAATTGTACCCATATTTCAACTTCACTCAGCCCAGCAGGCTCAGCCAGTAGAGGACAAGTCTCTTAATCTCAGGGTTGTGGGTTCAAGCCCCATGTTGGGCTGTGGTGTTTTGGACTGCAAAGTCTACTCATCAAATCATATCCCCTTGCATGTTATGGATGGACACAGTCAGGCTAAGTATAAAAAAATACCTTATATCAAACAACAAACAGACTGCTTGGGTTGAAAAACTTAAGTTTGTAGCTCACAATGAAGGTAACATAGTACATGAATGTAAAGTACAAGAGAGGAAAGCTATTGAGCATTAAGGAGAAATGAAGAAAGTATTTTCTGTTTAAGAATTGATTAGAAACCAGTGGAGGAGGAAGGTATGGGAGAGAAAGGAGAGACGCATCTTGTACAGATGAGCTTTTGGGTTACGACTAACCGTGCAGAGGGAGTGGAAGGGCTGACCTTATTCTATTTAAACGTATTGTATTAATACCCATACGGCTCTTATTTCATTTAGTTGAAGTGTTACTTTAGAAGAAAATATTAACCTTTTCAAACAGTTACATGAATTTAGCTTAAATACCTAAAACCAGCCTCCATCTCACCCTCTTTTTCATTGATAAGGAGGATAATTCATGCACGGCATTTGTTTTCTTAGTACGTCTCATCTTTTATCTTTAAATTCTGGTAAAAATAAGCTTATTTGCTTTCTTCAAAAGAAGTAGTTGGGTGTATTTGTTGTTGTGTTCACACAATAGAAAAGCTTTAAAAATGTTCTTGTAACATTAGTTTCTCTCAATTCTGTCACATTTTAACTGTACGTGAAACATATAGGGCATAAAGGTTTAGATAAACTCCCTCACTAATACAAAGAGGAACAAAATTACTACATTTCCAATTTTCTTAATTCATTCAGCGTTCAATTCACAAATTGCTGTAAATAAGAAAGAAAACGCTGTGACTCCTCACCTGTCTCATGGAGTGGGGCACAGTTGACGCCTGTGAAGGTTGATTTTGCATGTCCCCTCCAAATGCTATTGCATCACTGGGCATGACCGCTCCACCTCCTCCAGTGTTTATATTAGGACTGCTCCCCATGATGGCCGCTCTGACCCCGTAGGGCATTCTGGCCCCAGCCCTGCCCAGGGTCATGGTGTTTTTGGGCAGCGAGGGATTCAGCCCACTGCCCAAGCTCCCAATGCCGACAGGGTCTTCAGCTGTGTCAGTGAAGTACATTGGACCGCCCGTTGCGTAGGCGGCATTTAGAGACTGAATATTCTCCATGGACAGTGTTTTACCGGAGCCAGTGAGCCCGCCAGCAGAGCTGCTGCTGCTGTTTCTTCGGTGTCCAAGGCGTGGGGAGCGAGGAAGCCGTGGGGAGCGACCGGGACTTCCAGAAACTGACCCATTACCATTGGATCCAACAACATCCAGCTTTGAGACGGAACGGGAGCTACCGTACATGGTGAATTATGCTGTGTATACTGTAGAGACGAAAGCGTGTCTGGTTCAAATGAATAAATCAAGTGAATCAAAAATACATGCTGAAAATTACACAAAAACTCAGATCAGTGAAAGCAAAAAATTAAGGATGGATGCCCTCAAAAAAAATCTGGAACTCTAAATGGAACAGCTGAAAAAACACAAACTCCTGTCAGTCCTCTATTGCAGGCTTTCGTGACTTGAAATATCCTGATGCAGCGTTGACATAGCTGTGATCACGGCCTTTCCAACACCCTCACTGTAATCAATGGGCTTTGTTAGAAAGCAGTAATCAATGGGGTATCCCTTTAGATGAAGGCAGCCAGCTAATCCACAAGGCCAGGGATGATGGGATCACCTAAAAAGAAAGGAAAAATAGACAAGGACTTAGTGATCAGTGGAAAAAGGATTCAGTGTACTTAAGGTACAAAGAAATACAGTGGATTGTTACTAGGTTATGGTTTTGATTAACCTTTTTTTGAGCAATAGAAGAAAAACTTTAAAAAGTACCCAAATAATCCAGTGTAAGTGCTCAACAGCTTGTCAAATTTAAAGATTGGATTACATTTTAATCCACTGGGTTATGACTGTTTGGTATTTTGACAGACAGCAGCTTACTGGCCAAATTGCCAGTATGTGCCATGTTACTGATGCAGGAACGGGATGTTTACAGGGTACAAAATGGAAAAGAACAAGGTTCTACAGCAATGTTATTGGCTCTAAGAGGCTGTTGCTCACTGTAAAGAAAGCCAAACTGTTCGATAAGATAGATAGATAAACCAAAGTGTTTAGATGTAAATACCAGTGGTCATAGAAACCATGAATATCTCCACCAAATTGCTGGATCATGACAGCTGTAAAGCTAGAGGAAAAGTCCAGGAATCACCTCAGTAATTTGGTTTCATCCTCTTGGGAACATGAATATTTGTACCAAACTTGATAAGATAACTCATTTTTGGTGCTAAATTAAAAGTCAGAGGATCACCAAAGTCAAAAGAAATTAGCCTCTGGACACCTCAAAATTTCATGGTGATCCATCCAGTGATTGTTGAGATATTTCTGTCTGGAACAAAGTGGTGGATCGACCGAGAGACTGACACCGACCAACAGCCACATCATCATCGGAGGACTATCTATAACTCCAAACCAGACATTTTCTAGATCATGAGTGTCATGCCGTACGTGCCCTTTATGCCGATAATCACCAATCAAAGATGCTCAAAAATACATGCACATAAATGCACAGTAAGTAATATATTAGGCATTATATATATTAGGTAACATATTCAGTCCACAGTGCTGCCACTTGTTGTAGTTGGATCCATCTACAACAAGCATACAACATGTCGATTCAAATGATCACATTGGCTGCTTTGTCTCAGCCAACCAGTACAACTTGTTCTTCTTACGATGACACTAACCCCTCTGGTCATTGGATCAAAGTCCTTCAGCCATTTTAAACTGGGTGACATCAGATAACATTCAAGCAGCTAATTTAACGCTCTCACAAGCAAATAATTTGTTTTCCTGCTGGATGAGTTACAAGTCTTAAAATAGAATAATCCCCCCTTTTTTTAAGTCAGTCAATTAAATCTCGTTATTAATCCATTTTATTCTGCTATAATAATGCAGAAGGAAAACATAAAAGTAAAAAAAGATAAATAAATGCTCATCTGTCCTATTCCAATTAATTGTATATAGAGTCACACTGGAGTGACATTTAATGGGTTACATTAATAATTGGATGTATATGCCAAACATGTAAGCTGCTACATTTCAAATAAAGCAGAATCACCATGAAATTGTATTCTTGTCATGCTTTTACAGCCTAGTAATAGTCTGTCAGTGTGTGTGTGTGTGTGTGCTGGATTAAATAAATAATTTACATTTTTCAAACACATTAAGTCAATCAGGTCAAAGAAACATGGTAATTAACTGTGCAAAAATAATGAAAAATGTCATTCTTTTCATGCTCTTCTCTGAACTCAATTTAAAGGTGTAACGAGTAACATTTTTACCGTTTTTTAGAAAACACAATCATAATTTATGTGCACAACTAGCTCACAAATGTTGCTGATAAATGCCTCAGAGGCTGCTCTACTTCCCAATGCCCCCTGACCGCTCCACCACGGGAAACTGTGGGTTACCTCCAACTGTAGGTGTTACCTCTGCAGTCAGTTCCTCTACCTCATATAGAGATACAGTAACATTTACAGCTACTTCAAATCGATGGCCAGCTGCTCAACAGTCATCATTCGGCCATTTGGGTATCCTTGGAGACAGTGATGTCATCCTCAGGTCAGTGGACACATGACCCATTGGACACACACACACACACTGGCCATCTGATCCACACTCTCCCCTTACTGGAATGGCCTCAAGTGATCTAAACTGCTTCATAAATAGTCAGCAGCACTCACAAGAATGAAAACTTCTATTTTTTTAACTTGTTTCTCCTCTATAACAGATGATAATTCTTAGGGTGCAGGAATATTTACCCTCTAGTATTTAAATACTGTGACTTTGACCTTATAACTGCTAACTGCTGCCTGTAATGTTAGTCATCGAGGAATGTGAGCTGTTGCAGTTGAACAAATAGTTATGGCTGATTTCCAGTATCGCTCAATATGAAGTAAGTATTCCAGTATTGTGAGAGAGAGAGAGGGAGAGAGAGAGAGACATTATGAACAAACGTTGAGTGCAGACATAAACATTGACTGATTGAGTTTCATTTAGATATAAAGAGAAGGTTTAAACCTACTACCTTGCTTCTATAATATGGTGCAGATTCTGTACGTCTCTTTTTGACTTTTTTAAAACATTTTAAAACAAGTCCCCATCTACTTCCGCTATTTAGGGAGAATGCTGCAACGCTGTTTTGATGTGAAGCTCCAGAAATGTTTTGTGGAGTAGATAATGACTGAATTAAAACATTTTTGGCGAACTTATCCTTTTACAGCCCTGCAGTAGGGTGCATGTCTGACCATGGAGACGTTAGCGACAACCAGTCATTTACAGCCACACACACTCAAATGCAAACATCTGCTTCGTCTACCTTAAGGCCAAAAACACACACCTGGACAGAAACAGGCCAAGACCCTGCCTCTGGCACAGGCGCACGCCCACACACATGTATGTACAGTACATACAGTATGTGTTCTTCTTACAAAAACACATGCACACAGACCAAAACTGTGAACATGTGCAGATGGACGCCACAGTTACAACAACTCAAATACAACCATTTAGACACAGATGAGCACACATGCACATCAGCTCAGTGGCCGTGAGTGATAATGTCACTGACAACACACACATCTAATGCTCCAGAGAGAGAGAGAGTATTTTTTTGCTGTTGTTGCTGTTTGAGGATTAAGACTTGGTTTCATGGTTAAGGTTATAATAAGGATTAGGTTAGGGTAAGGATAAGGATAAGGATTGGGGTTAGGCATCTAGTTCTGATTGTTAAGTTTAGGGCGAGGGGCTAGGGCAGTGTTTCTCAAACCATGAACCACTTCAGATACAATAGCATAGGCCTACTCTATGTGTGTGTGTGTGTGTGTGTGTGTGTGTGTGTGTGTTCAGGGCTTTCCTCCTCCTCCCCGCTGGACCTGCTGACCTGTAGATAATATATATGCTCATGTCCCAATTCTCCCGATGATGCACTACATTGTTCAGTAGGCCTAGTGTCTTTTTGAGCCTTTATTTAAGCATTTATTGAACACACAGTCATGACCTGTCTCTGCTCGTATATGTTGAGTGTTTGGGGGGTTAAAAGCCTTGCTCAAAGGCATCTCTGCCTAGTTTTGGAAATAAAAAATCAGTTCCCCTGCTCATATTTTCAAGCTGTTCTCTGTGTCACTGTAGGGCGGCGACAATCACAGTATCAAAATGTAGCGATAACATTATTTGTCTTGGGTCATTACGTTGGTCTGAAAGAGGGACAGGAGAATAAATACACATATCCTTCTCCTTCTGAACTGCTTATCTTGTTTAGTGTTGCAGGGAGCTAGAGCCTCTCCCAGCATGCATTGAGCAAGAGGCGGGGCACTGCATACCCTGGACAGGTCACCAGTCTATCACACGGCTAAACACACACACATTTCTTTTTATTTTTATTGGCTTGAGAACTTCATGGAAACCACAACACACACCGTGTTGTGTTTTCTGCAGTTCAAGTCGAAGGGTCACATGAATAAACCACCAGTGTGTCCCACAATTTGGGGATTTATTTGTGGTGGTTTTGGACTCAGGGAGAGCTGAGGGTGAGGAACAGCAAACAAACCAAGAGTCAGATATAAATAATAAACACCTCAAGCTTTTGATTTCACATAAACCTACCACAAACTTTTTCATAAATCCGCACTTTCAGCTCAATTTCCAGGAAGAAACGATAAATACAGAAATAGCAGCACAAAACACACCTATGACGCAGTTGGCATCATGGGGTCGGGAAAACACTAGCATATGACTGTTCAAGACCCATCTGTCTACAGGCTCACCATCCCTCATGCCCTTTCACACCAATGTGAGAAAGCAATGTGGCTCTGCCTTAAGTAACATCTGTTAAGCACAGCTAGGCCACGAGTTCACAAAAGTTCATTCTTGACCTTGGAAACAGTTGTATTTATCAACAGATGGGGTTTGCTGGAGTTGAAAACCGTGAAAAGTAAGTAAGTGGATGATGCAGTAAGATGTTTTCTCACGCTTGCAACTCAATGTTATCGGATGAGCCAATGTGCAAAGGTGTGTTAGGACCATATCTACGGCTGCAAATAGTGTTTTTTTTTCATTAAAGATTTTTTAATTCATCTTTTGTTTGTACAAATGAAGGAACACAAAGTGACCTCAAATATGTTGTTTTGTCTGACAAACAGTTTGGCAAACAAGTTTATATAATAAAAGATTAAGAAAACCAGAAAATATTCCTACTTGAGGAGCTGGGCCCTGTGCATTTTTGCCATTTTTGCTTTGAAAACAGGTAAAATTGCTACAGAATATTTTTTGCCGTCAACGGTTATCAACTTAAATGAATCGCTAACTATCCAACTTGTAAGAAAGTTGATTTTTGAGTCTCATTCCCAAATCGTCAAATACTTTGGGATTATAGGTCCGGTCGGCCATTATCTTAAGTTGGGAATCAGACTCAGCAATCATTTTCTTACATATTGGACCTTTAAGTCAAAAGTCTCTAATTCCAGCATCTTAAATGTGGATATTTCCTGGTTTCTTAACTCTGCTATGACAGTAGTCTGAACACCTTCGGGCTGTGGACAAAACAAGACATTTGAGGAATGAGGATGCCATCTTAGTCTTTGGGAAACACTGACCAACATTTTTCACCATTTTCTGACATTAGCTAATCAACTATTTAAGAAAATAACCAACAGATTACAACCAACCAACCAACTACAATGAAAATAATCATTAGTTGCAGCACTACTGTGCTATATATAATATCTAGCCACAAAATACCTGATTAAAACCACAGAACATTCTGGAAAAGATCCTACAACAAGTTCAGGAGGGAACCTGAGAACCAAAATAACCTCATCCCCTTTATGTCCACAAAACGCTCTACAGGAAACTCCAGGACACACAACGCCCTGAGTTTCATCCTCTGCCTCCTCGTACTGTGACTAACAGCCATTCTGCATGTCTCATCTTTCCTCCACACTGTGTTGTCTTAGGCCTGATAAAATCCCAGAATATCACACTAGGCTACCAAGAAAGTCTTTGTGGTGGAATGCCAAGTACTGTACTTGTGGCACAGCAGAGAACAGACTTCATATTTTGTTGTCAGTTTCCCAACACAGCTCTAACTCAAAACTCAGAACATACTAGGCCCCCTTAAGTAGGGCTGCATAATATGTGGAAAAATTATATTGTGATTGACATTTGTTGGGGTCTTTACTAGACAAACATGTTTTCTTACATCTAAAGAACAAGATGTGTAGGTCAGGGCATCTCAACAGCACTACAGTGCTTCATTTTAAAGTGGAAATATGTAAAAATTCTAGTTGAAATCATTCATAAATTAACTTAAATTATCCTCAGAATGTGAAGAAATAACAGTGTTGACATTATTATGTTGAAGAGATGCCTACTGAAGCGAACATGCTAACCAGCTAGCCTCATATCATCCCAGTCCAAAGCTCCCATGCCAGCGATGTAAACACCATCGCTCCCCTGGTGCACAGTCTGTCCGCTAGCTGCTTGGCTAACTGAGCTAAATAGCTTCCACAACTACAGTTGGCAGCAATTAGTGGTGACTCTGGTGATATGCTGCCTCCTATTTGGTTTGAGTATGAATTAAACAGGTGGTCAGTTCTTCCATATTGCTGCTTTAATGCTGTTTTGTCACACATTTTACCTTTATCAAAAAATTGCCAATTTGATGATTTTATTATTGCACTGGCCATATTGCTGATCAATATATACTGATTTAACATTTTAATTGTTTTTCCCTACTTTTAGATTAATAAGGGAAACCTGTTAGTAAAACAATTGGCTATTTACACATCCAACAGATACTAAGCATCATTAGTATTAGTTCGGAGTTGTGTTTGTGTCCATCTGCTAAATTAGGTCCAATATTCACTCTCTTTTCGTTCTGTTTTTGGTCCCTACCAACTCCTGAGGGAAATGTCTGGCTCGGTAGCAAAATGACCACTTTGTTCACCACCACGTGCTATTGTCTTTGTGCTTTTTGGTTATGGGCAGGTAGTCTCCAGAGGGGATTTGAGAGCTATTTTACTGAAACAATGCTGCAAGTGAAATAAAACATTTAAGCTGTGGGCTGGGAAACCAAAACAATGAGCCAAAAAACACTACAAATGAACTGCAAAGTCAGGTGATGCTTATCTATGACTTCATCACGACAAGCTAAGCAAACCCATTTCACATACAAGCAGTCATGTGATCCAAATGCTCACCTTTAATGATACAAATGACACTTAAAAGCTTATGACAGAACCTAGCAGACATGATGTGGAGGTTTTCAGTTATCTAACATGAAATCGGGGCTGCAGCTGTCGATTAATTTGTCGATTATCAGGGAACCTGGCTGGTATATAAAATATAAAAATGATAAAAATAGATTTATCATTGCAGCTGTGTACTGTATGAGAGAGGATGTTTGATTATAATACTTCCACCTGTTTATTTCTCATTCTCCCATCCCTCTGTCTCCTACCTCTAATCCCTCCTTTCCCTCTCCGACTCTAACTTGTCTCCGCGATGCTTTCATTTCCTCTCGCTGCCTCTCTCTTTCTCCATCAGCATTCCTGAAGGTGTTCAGCATGTTCTATTTATGTGACAACCCCGCATCCATCTGTCACACTGCACAATGCAACACACGCACACAAACACACACCACTCAACCTATACTTAGCCGGCTGTGGTGTTTGAGCGTGGGTGCTGAATTTGACAAAGTTTGTCTCTCGCCTTGGGACCGGGGCTCATAAAAACACATTATACTCATCCTGAATATTATTATTCACCATTACTCTCTGTTCCTGTCAGGCTCCTTGTGATATGATGTGGCTGGAAAGGATTCACTGGTGCTGTCTGGGGTTTCACATCTCACTGAAAGTCAACTAGACAGCCCTGCTGAAGGGGAGAGCCGTCCTCGCTATGCACCTGATCCGTCTGAAGATTTAAGTGGATGACCTGACATTCACCGGATTTAGCTTTTTTTTTTTTTACCCTCACAGCTACTTTTACATGATGATCATGACATCACCTCTCTGAAAACCAGAAAACCAGCTATTTGTCTAAAGAGTGCAGAGGAGATGGGTAGTATTAACTCTTAGTATATAAAGCTTCTAAGAAGAAAGAGCCAACGACCAACAAGCGAAGTGCAAGAGCAACTTTTAAGAACAACTCTTAATTCATCATAATGATTAATAACGTGTGTACTGAGCAGGAATAGCCAATCAATGCAAGGATTTACCCTCCATTTCCCATATTGTTCCTTTAAAAAAGATTTTTATTTAAATGTAAGATGTTTGCCTGCAAAACCATTATTTCATTTTAATCTTCAAATACGTTTGATTGTGTAAGATTGATAGAAAAATAATCAGATCGATGATTTAGATAATCAATTAATGGTTTTTCTGAGCAAAAATGTCACAACATTTGATGCTTCTAGCTCCTTATATGTCAGGATCTGCCAAAACACAGAATTGTAATTTGCAATACATGTGCTAAAACAAAAGCTTTTATTCTTTAGTTTGCAAGTATAAGTGATTTTTACTTATATCCATCTCGTCCAAAGTCCCAAACTTCATGTCTAAGAGTTTGATATACAGGGCCCCAGGTCGCTCCATGTGCAGTTTCCCACTATTTCATGATGTATTGGGCTTTCTCAGACTCATTTAGCACTGCTGCACATTGCATAGCTCATGCAGTGCCGCCGTTTGGTTTTGAGTAACGGATCATTAGTGGTTTGGCTAAGATTCCCACACAGACATAGGATATTGTCTCCGTGTCAGGGCGTGATATTGATGACAAATCACAATGTTAGTTTTGTGCTGATTTTTGCTTCTTTTAACTGAACTGCAACACAACTAAAACAAATTCTACGGGATTTATGTGAGGAATAGAAGAGCACAAAAAAAGTTTTTTTTGTGTGTGTAGTTTCCCACAAGGAGAAAAATCAATTAAAACTGGAAAGGTGTTTTTTCTTTTTCAATTAACTGAGCAGCCCAATTACACTTGGGAGAAAATACAAGGCAGAAGATGTCTGAGAAAGATACAGATTTTGGCTCACCACAGAGACGACTTGTAACTTTACTCCGTGCCACCGGTTCTATCAGCGATAAGACATATAATATGGTTCAGACACTGGAAAGCACAACACTGATAAGGGACAGATAGCATCAGCTCCAGTCTATTGTGTGCCACAGGAAATTAATCCGAGATGCAGGCTGGGCAAACAAAACGTGCATACAATCAGACGTTCGCACACACCGTGACTCACACACATCCATAAATACACTGATGCAGGAAAAGCACATCGATGCCATGCGCATACAAACACACACACACAGAGCACACTTATCTAATCTTGGATGCTGCCTACATAACAAATATGGAAAATGTGCCGTTGAGACTTGACGATTAACACAAAGGCAGGGAAGCACGAAACTAATTCGGGAGTGTGTAGTAGTTAATGGAAGAGAGAGTGAGAGAGGAACTCCCCCAGGCTCGTCCCGTAAAGAGGAATGTGCTCGTACAGTCAATTTGCCAAGTTGAATAAAGATGAAGGGAGTTGAGAAGGTGACCCAAACAGCCCCCGGAATTTTGTCTGTCTGTCTGTCTGTCTGTCTGTCTGTCTGTCTGTCTGTCATGGGCTTGCGATAAAAATGACTGGGTTCTGATTTGAAAGACTTTCTGTCCTTGTTCCTCATGACACTGCAAAGTGTTGAGCCTTCGGGCCAAACATCTCTACCTTTGATGTTGAGCCTGGACGCAGAGGAGTCAGAAGGCTCTCAGACTGTGCACAAGTTACGACAGACCAATTATTGACCCGGCAGATTATCGCGTCAATATTCAGCATTTTTCAATCATCAGTATCAGTGTTATTTGTGTGAGATTGTTGATAAATTCTTCAAAAAAAATGCACTGCTTTGGCCGTGATGCAGCATCCGTTCTGCCTAAAGTCACCACTCTGGTGTCTCATTCGACGTCTCACCCACAACACTATCTGATTGGTTACACGTCACAAGTAATAGCCCATTTACACTGAATAATCTGACTATGCAAAGTAACAAAAAGATATCAAATAAATGTAGTCAAGTGGAATTATAAAGTAGCAGAAAATAGAAATACTCAAGTAAAGAGCATCAAAGTTGTACTTGAGCACAGTTAGTGCTGTAGTACCCGAGGTTGTTTTTGGTCTCGTCTCAGAATCGACTGCATTTTTCCTTGCTCTTGTCTCGGTTTCAGACAAAGAGGACATTGGAATTTATTTCAAGACCAGCCAAGACCACAACTGCAGGGCGATCACTGACTTGTTTGATACGTTCTGTACTTAATGATGGTTTTTACAGAAAGACAAGAGTAAAAGAAAACCTGATGCTTGCACAAAAAAATTGTGTTGTGCTGGGTCGATGGTAAAACATGGAAAGGGAGTGCTGAATAAAGATGACTGAGTTGATTTCAGCTCCTTCACGTTTGTATTTGTTTTCACACACATTAAATTCCTTTCTGTAAGAGTTCTGACTATTTCTCACAGTACACTTATACTAACACACAAAACACATGGCGATGGAAGTGAAATGTGCATCGTTTTAGATTAATCTCGTGAGTGCAAATGGTTAAACATTAGATCCAGCAGCAACCTTGGACAATTCAGTCACAAAGACAGGCGCCAACATAAAGAGATGCTATGCGAGCCCTGTCGTGGAACGGTTGCCACACAAAGAGGCAACACCACCCACTTGTACCAGCACTTAAAAAAAAACCACAGGCACCTATATGACCAGTGAACGGCAAAAAAGTCAGCTGAAAAGAGTGACACACAGGGAATATTGAACTGAAGCTTGACTTGATCGCAATATTGGTCAGAAAAATCTCATTCGGTTTTTTTCCCAAAATCAATCAGCCCTAATCACTGGTCTCCTTGATTACTAATAATCAGTATCGGCCCTGAAAAATATATCGGTCAGCCCCTTTTTATCAGGAACCAAAAGTTTAGACTGATATAACCGCAGGGACCAGGACCAGGTCGTGCAAAGTTTTGAAAAACATGATCAAAACTGATTCAAAAGCTAAATCAAACAGCTTTAGAGCAGTGTTTTGCCAAACTGCCTTGAGGTGCGCAGGGCCTGGGCCATTTAAAAATGTCCAAGTGTTTACAATAATCAGTGGAAGGAAGCGGCTCAGTTGTTCCCTGACTGGATGGGCGGTGCGGTGAAACGGAGCTGTGGGCGGAACAGGGAGGAAATCACGGCGGCGTCCCCTCTTCTCCCCACCCCTCGCTTCCCACTCTCTGCCCCTGCGGGGTGTTGCAAAACGCACGCAGCACATTTCACCTCCCCACCTTTTGTCGATCACGATCATATCGTTGTCTGACTCGCATCGATTAGCTTTGTTAAGACGTCGTTCCAAGTTTGCTCGATCTCGTCTCGACTGAGCGCATGCGATCCGTCAGCTGGCTGTCTGCTGACAGTCCTGTGCGTTAAAAAAAAAAACAAAAAAACAATAATAACATCATTTTAGAGAACTTGAAAGAGTTCAAACAACCTGCCTGAGGAAATTGAAGGAGACAGTTGGGAATATCACAAACACAACTAAAAGTCCCCGTGGGAATATTACAACAAAGAGGTTAAACTTCACATCGACTACCCCTGGCACGGTGTTAGCCCCTCAGGGAGATGAACACACAATAAAGTACAATAAGGTCACTGTGAGGGAATATAAAAGGGAGCTACAGGGCTGTCAGCCGCCTGCAACACAGTGAACAGATTGATAATCGCATTTAGAGACAGAGACGGGACACACTGTGGCGTTATTAGCCTGTTTCATCGAGGGAAAGCCTCTGACTGTACAGCTACAATTGGTTTATTGTACAAAACGCCTCGCCGTAAAGGGGGCTCCCATTGTCCCGTAAAAAAAATTAAATAATACAAAATGTACCCTGATGACAGCGGACGGGACACGTACCGTGGGTCTCACAGCTGACCTGAAGCTGCGGCCATCAAATTTTAATTATGTTATTTGCTGGTGTTCCCTTTTATCCCGACTCACACAGACATGTGAGGCTGGCCGGTGAGAGGCTAACATGTCTGTCACACACACACACACACACACACACACACACACACACACACACACACACACACAACACACACGTAGGTAGGTAGGCCTGCGTAATAAAACATGCATGTGCACACGCACACACTCAAAGACTGCCAGCTAAGTTCCAGTACTCACTGCGGCTGTGTTTACGTTGCTGCCCCCCCGGGTTGTGAAATAAGCTAAGAAAAAAGGCCAGTCACATATCCTCTTCAGTTATTCCGCCGCTGTCAGAGCCTCAAAGTGACGTTTCGTAACGTAACAGACGGTCAGCCGAGGTGAAACGCTCTGTTTCGGGGCTGCCTCCCCCGTCTTGTAGCTGTCTCCCTGCCTGCCTCCTGTCTCTCTCCTCTGTCTGTCTTTCCCTCCTTCCCGTCTCTGCCAGCTCCGCCACTGGTGGCTTCCCCCAACTGCCGCTCGGGCGCTCCCGTGACGTCACCACGTCGGAGCGGTGGAGCGCGCGCCCCCGAGACGTACCACCTTTCCCCCTCCTCCTCCTCCCCCCTCCGTTGAGTCGCGTGCATGATAAACCACAATTATCAAAATCGTAATTAAAGGAGCACTATGGAGTTTTGAAGAATAAATCCAAATCCAGAGTTTTAACAGTTAAAACATTAATGAGGTAATAATACAAACTTACATTTATTTTATTTCATTATTGAATAAACGAGCAGCTAGAAAGGTGGCGGAGTCCGCCAAATATAAACAAAGTAAAACAGAGGGTCAGTTTGTTTATTCCGTTTAGTCAGTCACAAACACTAAGAGTTTGTTTATTTCGTTTGTTTAGGCATGAAAATCAGTCAACGAAGATTTTTCTCTACTGATTAAAATATCTCCCCCAAAACTACATAGTGCACCTTTAAATAAAGGAAGTACTTTTCACTTCATTAAATCAAATTCAGCTTATTATTATTTAGTCACATTTTATATTTAGAAATACGTTATTTTCACATGCCGTAAACCAAATATGTTGGCATCTCATGTGGATAACTGGATGACGAAAGAATTCAGCAGCTCAGATTCAATTATTCATTAGCTTTCAGTGACACATGAAGTATTCAGATCCTTTAAAAGCAGATATACAGTACCAAATGGTAAAAATACTCCATTACAAGTAAAAGTCCTGTATTAAAAATGTAACTCAAGTCAAAGTGCATGTTATCAGCACAATGTTATGAAGTATGAATGAAGGCCTATATGACTGTCATACAATAATAAACTACTTGAATAAACTACATGAAAATGACTTAGGGATATTGGGATATAGGTGTGTATATATGTATGTGCATGGATATGCAATAAAAGTCGATTGAAATGTGTCACATTATTTTTGGGAATCAAAAATATTCACAAAACACAAAATAAAAAGTGACACACTAAAACATCCCAATATTCCTAACTAGTGTAGTGTATATTATAGGCTATTATCACATTAAAATGGAATTACTTACCTCAAAATTGTCCTCAAAGATGTGAATAAAAAATTGCTCAAAATTACAAAAAGAATGTGAATGGATAGCAGTTTTGATGTTACGTCTGTGTATTGTGCTAACCGTCCCAGCCCAAATTCTCTGTGCTAGCTGTGTAAACACAAATAGTCCCCCTGTCCTCCGAGCTCCCAGTCCCAACTGCTAGCTGCACGGCTAACTAAGCTAAATATCTTACAGAAGCTAACGCAGTCACAGTTTTTTAATTTTCTTTTTTCCTTTTTATTTCTTATTTTGGCCATTCATGGCCTGATTTGACTGTACTTCCTTTGTTGTGTATACAAGCTCAATTCTTTCTCAGCAGGTTAGACAGATTGCGTAAAAGCATTATTAGACAGGTACTACTGCCCTGTCTTTTCTCTTTATAAAGACTGGATTCTGCAGGTAAGACTACTGTCTCCTGAGTGGGGTAAGAGGGAACTGACTTGGGACTTGACTTGCCCTGACACAACCTGCGACTTGATTGCCTAAGACAAAAATGACTCGAAACTTGGACTGAAAGACTTGAGTCACATGTCTCTAGATTAATGACAGTGAGCTGCCGGAGTCATAGCTGCATGAATTGAAATGGTTCAATAAAATATATCCCTAACACACCTTTAATTCCACAATTTATTTAATCTGCTCACTTTTACAGAAGAGGCCCCTCATCTTATTAGTGTGACGCATATATGTTCTCTCTGCATCTATGCATTGGACCTATGGCATGTTGACACTTCAGACTCAGTCTGTTTGACGAGTGAATGACCTACATACAGTATCTGACTACGACGTGGCATATTTCATAGCTGGTCACTCTGGCCTCGGGTCTCGTCCTCTGTCTCACACACAATTACACACAATCCTAAAGTAATCTTTCCAACTAGACAATGATCAAAGACACACACAGTTACACACGCACAGACTCGCACACAGTGTCCCAGTTCCCAGGGCGCCAGTCAGTCAGACAGCTGAGGTATAAATAGTCGGCTGGCTAAAGTTTCCCCAGAGAGAAACGGTCCAGGCGTGGTGGACCAGCGCTCCCTCCTGAAATGTCAGAACCTTTTACAGATGAACTTTCATTTATTTTATCATTGTGAAGAAAAACTACATGGAATTACTCTTATAACCATAACAAAATACACCGCCCGCACTTGACACCCCAACATCCATCAATGTCATCTGAGGAAACAGAAAAAAAACTAAAATCTGAGAAGCTAGTTTTTAAGAAATGCACTTTTATTAAGCAGTATAATACATATGAGTACCATATAATACACAATACATAACAGTCACTTGCTTGTGAAGATCATTTATCAGACATTGTTTGGCCGTGCATGCCAAACAGATGTTATTGCCGTTCAAAAAAAGCTTGCATTAAAACAATGACCGGTATGTGGATCCTAGAGTCAGAGTGTTCAAAAGATAATATGACGTATATTGTATGCTCCTAATCATTAATACCAAAGCTAAAAGTCACTGATAAACAAGGTTATTGATTCTAATCATAAAAAAGCGGGCAACAGATCATTTTCACTGCTGATTATTTTCTCTACTATGCAATTAGACAAAATCTTGAAAAAGTTACTTACAAACAACACTTACAAACTAAAGGTATCTGGTTTCTATCACATAAGCCTGAGAAAACAAACAAATATTCACACTTGTGAAGCAAACATTATTTTTTATTTTTGCATTAAAAAAAAAATACTTGGACTGTTCCTCCTTTGGTAAAAATTGTTATAATTCATTTTTGGTAGCTTGACAAATTGATTAGTTGACAAACTGTCCCACCTCTAAAACCTGTCTATCTAAATGTACATTTGAAAGATCCCAAAAAAATTAAAATGGGATTAGAAACAGACCGGAACACTGGTTAAACAGTAGTGCCATCTCCTGGTTAGATACAGGCATCGCCTCATACAAACTCATCCGTCTACCTTTTTTCCTGACATAAAATGAACCTCACCAACGGTCATGTAAATGATCTATCCTGCTTTGTTGATTTCAAGTCTCGGACTTTCTTTCTCTCTTTTTTTTTTGCAATACTGCACGAAAAGCAGACAACTATATACTGTGTGAATGCAATGTAAGAATATATTGTATGGACAGTATATATCAGTGTTTTATTGTTCATTTTCCTTGTTTCCTGCAAATGATAAACTACACTAAATATTCCACAACGTGCACGCCCAAGTGCCAACGTATGGAATGAGAAATCTGGCATGAGATGTTACACACTAATGTTTACTGTGATATATGTGGCAACTTAAGTGGCACGGGCCACAGGAGTGATTGCAAGAAATTCATTGAGACAATCCCTGTTCAGCCCCATCTCGTACATACCGAAAACAGGGTAGAGCTTTGGTTTGCCGCTCAAAGGAGCACCGGCCATAGAATAGAGAAAGGCTTTTAGCGCTGGTGTGGTCTCAGTGAAAGTACAACCTGTGTAGGAGTAGATCAGACTCCTGGCGCCCACATCATAGAAGGAGACTTCTCCTTTCTCGTAATCGACAAACACGCCGACCGTCTCGGGCCTTTGCCTCAGGTTCAGGGGAGACTCAACAAAATGACCTCTATATTCCTCTTGGTACCTGTTGAACAGTTTACTAAATACCCAGCCTCCGTTTTCTGGTGTGGGAAAGCCGAATGTCTCCCTGTCAAACGTCTCTTTGACAACTCCCAAGACAAAGGATTTACTCCCGCTGACTTGAACCTCGTAGTAGAACCTGCCTGAGGAAAAGCCCTCGTTCCCAAGGACAAAAGGAAGAACTGTAAATCTTCTCCCAAATAAAGCATGAAAAGACAGTCGGCCGTCGTGAAACCTCAGTTGTTTCCCATCCTCGGTCACCTGGAGGTTGGAATTGGCCGTATAGGCGTCCATGGTCACATCCACCGCATGGCACTGCTGGATCATCATCAGCTTGTCCTGAGGCGGATTCCACCCTTCTTTAACGAACTCATCCGTCGTCAGTCTTTCGGCGGCATCAGGTTGTGCAGCGGCCTCACAGCCATCAGACAACCTGACCTCGTGGAGAAGCATCTCCATCTCATTACTGAGTGTCTTTCCCATCTGAGCCACCGCTTTTTTCACCATCCGCACGTAACCGTGTTGGCCAATGCCGGAGAGGTCTGGTGTGAGTGGCGGGCTGGAGTGGGACAAAGGGTTGAATGTGTGCGCAGGAGAGTGGAGAGACGGACAGCTCCGCAGGAGGCGCAGGTGGTCCTCCGTCTGTAAAAGGAGCTTCATTTCGGATCGCCTCCTCCTCAACTCGGCGACGTCCCGCTCGAGTTGTGTCACGTGGTCCTCGGCCTGCCTCTCTGCTGCTTTGTGCTTCTCCTTGATCACCTCGATCAGCTCAGCCTGGCTCCTTTGCAGAGAGGCCACCAGAGCGGTGAAAACCGCAGCTATGTCTGCTATCTCTTTCTCTGACTCTTTCTTGCTCTGTTCAGCTGCGTGTTTGATTTCCCTAACGCACCTGGATTTCTCGTTTTCGATCATTTCGATCTCTGACATCACGTCGACCATCCGGGCCTTCCTCTCTCTGAACGCGTGCTCTAACGGGACGGCGTTGTGCGTCGCGTGGTTGTCTCTCAAGCACATGAAACAAACACACGTCTGGTCTACGTGGCAGAAGAGCTCGAACATCTTGTTGTGCTTCGCGCACACTCTGTCCTCCAGGTTTGACACAGGGTCGATCAGCTGGTGCTTCCTCGTGAGACTCTGGTGCTGCTCCAGGTGAGGCCGGCAGTACGAGACCAAACACACCATGCACGTCTTCTGGGCCTTGCCTTTCGGCCCAGGGCAGACGTCACAGGGCACCTCCCCTGGTTTGGCAGGGATGCCATCTTCACCCCTCATCCTCATGCTGTTGAAGCGCTCCACCATGTCTCTGAACTCTGTGTTGACCTGAAGCTGTGGTCTGTTGTGGAACTTCTTCTGACAGAGGGGACACCGTGCCGTGCCGCTGCTGGCCCAGTACCCCGTGATGCAGGTCTTGCAGTAGTTGTGTCCACATGGAGTAGACACGGGCTCCGAGAACACATTCAGACAGATCGAACACTGGAGCTTCTCTTCCGGGCTGTTGGCTGCGGCCATGTCTGGACGAGAGAAAAAAGGATTTAATCGTAACGATTTTGAAAAGCGAGCAGGTTCCTCACAATCTTTGTCCTTTTGTGGCTAATAGCAACCCAACAAGAAAATGTAGGTCACAGCATGAAGGAAACACGAGGTTGTGACACTTTGGAAAATATTGGTTATGGTTGGATTCGATTCGATTTCACACCCCTGTTCTTGAATTTTAACAAACCAGTCATCTGACGCATTGACTCAAATCAAGTCTTCCTATACAGGTAAAATGAGACACACTGTTTTTATTGGACTTTAGTGGAATTTAAATTTTTCATGAAAATCTTAAAAAAAAAAATCACCATTTTTCATGAATCCATCTGCTGTTTTTTTCAATAGCTTCCAGGTCTTTTGACCCATTGACTCAAAATCAACGCCAAAATGTCTTCTGATACTGGTTGAATGAGACACACCTATTTTTTATTGGATTTTACTGGAATTTCTATTTTTCCATGAATATTTAAAAGTCAGTTTACTGCCTCTAACCCCAACTCTCGACCCAACTATGAAACAAACAGGGCAATTTATCGATGGTCCCTAAGTCAGTCTGTTCAGTATCCAACTTACAAACTTCACCAAGTGACATGGCTGCAATCTATTACACCAACTGGCACATTTCAACGTACAGTTACTCGAGTACTGCGTATACTTCTACTACATATCAGAGGCAAATGTTGTCCACTGCACTCTTCTGACAGCTTCACTTATCGCACAACGAGCAAAGTTCACTCTTTAAAAATAGACACACGGTGTTTGCCACACGTCATCTCAGTTTGATTCTCGAAATGAAAGTTTTGGGAATAGTCAGGTCAAATAATAATAATAATAGTCACCGTTAAGAAAAACACTTGAGCTCAACATTGAATACGTCAAGCAATTTTGCCTTCTCGTTATTGTGACGTCACGTTTGAATCTGGACACATCTGTCTGATCCTGTGAAGTCATATTTAAGATCAGAATATCTGCGAACACAATCACATGAGCAAAACAGGAAATATTAGAGCGCTTTAAACTTTACCTGACGAGCTGTCTGTCCGAAGGGGAGAAGTTTCCTTTCAGCCGCGTAGTTTCATTTCTCGGGAAGGACACACGACCCCTCCCTGCCTCCCTTCCTCCCTGCCTCCCTTCCTTCCTCTCTCCCTCCTTTTGCAGGAAAAAGTGAGTCAGTCTGAATCTGGCAGCGCTTTTCTCTCACACTTTCAAGAGAGTCATCCTCGATCAGACAAACACACTGTGCATCGTTTCAGAGAGGCTTCGCTTTGACGGGAGGGCTCCAGGTGGACCCAACTTATCTCTGCACGGCGCCCCACGTTTTGTGATCAGCAGATGTACTTTGCCCATCTGCGCGCCCATGGGTGTAACTCGGCAAACACATGTTGTCCATGCTCGATCCATCGCCCGTTATACATCTAACACGACCATTGTCATGGTTTACTGGTGAGCTGGACGGTAACAAGATAAACCAGCAGACGATGTTTTCACCGTAAAACAAGTTGACTGTTTTAATGTGAAATGTGCAAAAGTGAAGAACAGTCACCTACAAATTAAATGTATCTCACATCATAAAAATAAAACATGTTAAGTATGTAAAATGGCCTAATTGCCCCAAACAGACGAAAACAAGCATGTCCTTATACTTTAGCTACCCATTACGAACTCACCACAGTGTTCACGTTTTATCCTAATTTCATGAAGTGTGTTTAGAGATGATCTCAGAACGGAATCTTGCTGCCTTCTGCTATTCATCTGGACCTTCCTGACAGGTGCGTAATAACCAATGTTAGGGATGCTTTCACCGAGACTGTGGAGTTAAAGGAAAAGGCCGCTTTTTTCAGTGCCATGCAACTTCAAGAGCTCCATCGGGTCTTGTCTTTGTCCTTCGTGAATCCGTGAATTATTAAACATGGGAAAGCAAAGGAGCAGAGGAAAAAGTACAGATCAACAGTACTATAGGCTATATAAAAGAAAACTGAAAGGATTTACAGAAATAAGTCACTCTCCCCTCTTTACCTTTTTATTTGCCAAGTCAGCCAACATAAAGTTATCAGCACATTTAAATGCAACACAGTTAGGTAGACGAGCAGGTTGCTCTACAGCTTGGCCTATGACCTCATTGTAATGGGGAAAGCTGAAGTGCCAAGCTTTCAGAATCATATTAATAATTCACACTTCTTTCTAAATCTTGTTTTATTTGTTTCTGTTTTGTTTGTTGATGAAGGGAGCAACTATCAGATGAGGCTGATGAGAGACAAGGAGCGCTTCGTCTCGGACACTAGATGTCACCATTACCTCATGAAAGTACGGCAAAGGACTGCGGGAAAGTGAGCCGCTGTTTGCGAGAGTGTGGTAAATTGAGCCACTGTCTGATTTCCGTTGCGCCTGAACTAGAGTAAATAGGGTAAGCCTGGTCCTGGAGCAAAGTGAAGGTCCTAAAAGATACATATAGCCTTCGTGCTTTTGCAGATATGTGTCCTTTATGAAGATCGAACATTTTCCTCACGTTTAGGTGTAAGTTTTATTTTACCAAGCGTTTATCAGACGAATCCAAGTGATTGTTTACTCTGATGTTCTCCTTAATGGTATTAAAAACAATTATTCCCACTGTACCTGTTGGTTGAAATTTGACAATAAAACACGTTTGTTTGTCATGTTTTTTTTTTTTTAGAGGGCTTTATAGGGGTGGGCTTTTATTCTATTGAACTTTTTTGTTGGTTGTGAATAGATGTTGTGGTTAGTAACTCCAAATATCATCTTCATGAATGAAATCCGGAAATGTTGAATATTGAATTTTGACTTTATGGTCAAAACCAAGTCAAAAGATCTATATGTTATTCTGACTTTGACCCTTCACCAAACTAATTCTTTCATAGGTTAGTTCTTCATCATCATTCCATATTTTGGCACAAATCTAATTCCATACATAAAGAAAACATATCAGCAAAAGCACGTAGGCTATATGTATCTTTTAGGACCTCCCCTTTGCTCTCGGACCATGCTTACCCTATTTACTGTAGTTCGGGCGCAACGAAAATCAGACAGCCGCTCACTTCACCGCAGTGATATAGGGGGTGACTCACTGGGTATAGTGAGTGTTCACTTTTAAATACATATGTGTTGACTAAACTGAGAGAAAGGCTGTTTTTAAGCTATGAAGTTATGTTATCAGAAAATAAGCTTTTATTAACACATGTGACGGCAGCTCTGTTAAAAGCAGACGGTCTGTGTAGCTAAGAGGAAGAGGAGACACCAAATGTTGTCCGGAGCTTGCTAAAGTGTGTCTTTGCGCGTCAGTGAATGCGCATCATAAGCCAGGGGAAGTGTCCGGTGCGCTGCATGCCGAAGGTGCTGATGAAGAGGTTGAGTCCCGTGGTGATAAAGACAATAATGGTTGTGACGTTGTTCAGGTAGTCCAGACGTTTCTGCAGGGCGCTGTTGTTCAGGTCCCGACGGCCTGTGACACACACACAAACACACGGTAGAGAAAGAGAGGGTTCAAACTATGCTCGGTTGGAGACTTCCTGTTCGGACCGGATGCACTACATTTTGATTCCCGCTCAAAATTGAATGGACAACAGATGTCTTCAAATGCATGGACACACTTCCACAGCACGCTGTAGTCTGCCCTGTCACTTTGCATTCACTCCACAGCAACAAAAACACACAATAAGCGTAGCATAGGCTTCTGTTAAATCACTACATTTATTCAGCTTTCTGGAGGAGAATGTGTACGTACATATCAGATGGATGTCTCATATTGATATTACCCTGTTTTGGTTTTTTTTCTCTGGTATCGAACCTCAAAATCAATTTGAATGCCAAAGAAGTTTTTCAAGTATGCGATATAAAAATACAGGAAAACACATCTTGCGTGTAAAACAGTTTGAAATACAGATCATGAAACACGTTTTTTTTTTTTAACAAACACGTTATTGCAGCAGGGAAACCCAATCGCCGGAGTAAAACGTTGGCGAAGTATGTTTCTGGAAAACCAAAGATAAGTTAAAACTGTTTCTTGGGGGGGGGGGGTCAATTTTCAATTGGTCACAATGCTCTGCTTATGCTCTGGTTAGGCTTAGGCA
Source organism: Lagodon rhomboides (assembly GCA_039737535.1). NCBI lineage: Eukaryota > Metazoa > Chordata > Actinopteri > Spariformes > Sparidae > Lagodon > Lagodon rhomboides. The sequence continues at coordinate 11,162,062 of CM077805.1, read as the reverse complement.
CAAATATCACTTGGTTAAGGTTAGGAAAACATCATGTTTTGGCTTAAAATATTGGCTTTGGTTGTCTCAAACACAAGTGGAAGATGTCCCGAGGTCTCGAGGACAACACCCGGTTTCTGTTGCCATTAACGTGGCTGCAGATGGCCCGACTTCCTGTCTAAAATATCATTTTTTTTGGTGCCACAAGCAAGGCTGGGAATTGTCTCCAGAAACTTGGGGAAACATTTTATCCTGGTGACCGGGCTGCAAATAAAACAATGCATGTTTACATAGTTATTAATTTGGTTAAAGTGAAAGTATTTTTAGTTTGGATTACAGCGAGAGACACTTTTCAAAGCTTAAAAAATAAATAAGATGTGATGTTTGAACATATGTGAATTGTTTGTTTCAACTTTGTACAAACTTAAACTAGTCCCAACTTTAAGTCGTGTGTGCAGATGAAATAATGGTGTGTGTGTGTGTGTGTGTGTGTGTCAGAAGTGGAGTCGAGCCAGCAGCCAGCGGAAGAAGCCGGTCCTCTTGGATCCGAAGAAGCTGACGAAGAAGTTGATCACGGTGGTGGCGAAGATGACGCCCGTGGCGAGGTTGTTCAGGTAGTCGAGTCGTTTCTGATTGGACACCACGTTCAGGTCCCTGCGGGCTACACCACACACACACACACACACACGGACAGACACACAAACACACAATTTCAAACACTTCAAACGCATCCACCCACATGCTCACGTACAGTTGATGCATACAACCATCATCATACAAGCAATCACACAGTAATGCACACACACACACACACACACAGCGATACAGGTCAGTCACCCACCCTCCGGCCTCTTGTCTAGTTTATGTGACATTTTGACCAGACTGATGGAAACAAAATTATTGTTTCATTTGTCACAGAGAGACGTAATCTCCTCGATCAACAAATGCAATTTAATGCTTCCCTCCAGCGAAGATCCCCAGCTGTTCCAGTAAGAGTGAACAGTTCAGCAGCAAGACCCTGAGAACATCTTGTGGACGCCAAGAAAATACAGACACGGCGTCTTTTCTGGACTTCTCTGAGGTGACTCTTTGAAAGATTTTGTTCGGTTTTACTGCTCACTTCCGTTGGAAAAAAAAACCTCGAGCCTTTGGAACTGCGGAGGTCGACCGGGTCACCAACCACAACAAACACAGTTTCCTTACAGGGGATTTTGGTTTTGGATGTGGCACATCACATCAAAGGAAAGACTGAGGTTGAGGTTGAAGTATCAACATGAGCAAAAAACTTAGTTGGAAGGAGTCGGTTTCAGAAGTCACGTATGGCCAAATTAGCTACTTGTTGCAGTAAAAGGTGTCCCTTCAATACAACTGGATTTTTTATTTAGGGCTGATGTCAAATGAATAAATTAAATTAGCGAGCATTACAGGTGCTGGTAGATGGATCTTGGGCTATCTGCTTTCCCCTGCTTCCAGTGTTTTGTGTTCAACTAAGCTAGCCGGCTGCTAATGTTAGCTAAGCGCCCTCATGGATGCCCCTGTGGTAGATGAAACGTGATTAAGTGCCCTCTCACCACTGTGACATGGCGCCCCAACACATACTGTACAGCTGGTGTCCTGAGTCCGCCACTGCGCACAGACATAAAACCTGAAGTTTGCTTCTACATTTAGCCTTGATGCTGAATACTGGTGTAAAAGTATGTTTGTAAGTGTAAAGTTGTGCCATGCTACTGTCATAAACAGCATTTTGTTAAGCGGCTGTGTCCAAATCGATAAAGATAATAGGGCCAGGTTTAGAGGTGTACTCTGCTATCGTAGGATACAGTGAGACGAGGGTAATTTAAAGCTGCTACTTTGTGCGTATGTAGGAATTGAAACATCCGTGCTTTGGCGCCATCTTGTGGTCATATCAAGAACAACAGTGTGGCAGACAGATTCTACACAGAGCAGCTTTAAACGTGCACGTTCGTCCAGGTTTTGCCTATGACTGCACGTACAGTGCTTGAGTGAGCCCTCTGCGGCTGTTTCACAGAATGAAGCGCTGCAGCAGCCACCGCAGGAAGCAGCTGCGTTGCGTGCCGAAGGCGGCTTTGATGAAGTTGACGATGAGGGTGAGGAAGATGAGGCCCGTGGTCAGATTGTTGAGGAAGTTTAACAACCGCTGGTAGGAGGGGAGGAGGGTGAGCTCAACGCGAGCTGCACACACACACACAGGTACATACATTACACACACACGCAACAAGAACACAAGCGCGCGCACACACACACACACACACACACACATCTAGTTGATTCTTTGGCCCGGTCCATTCAAACAGAATAAGGTCAAATAAAGGCATCAGAATGCAGTAAAACTGGAGTTGATTAGTACTTTAAGTAGAACAATAAGTCAGAATAAGTTCTGTGTGTGCACAGACTCGGCTCCTGTGCTCAGCGTGTCAAAATCTTTCCCTACTTTGCAAAAACATCCCCACATTCGAGTCATTCCCCGCGTCACAAGGTCAGAAATGCATCCTGGCAAAGAGGCCGGTGCGCTCCATCCCGAAGACGGAGATGAAGATGTTGGTGACGAAGATGAGGAAGATGAAGATGGTCACCGTGTTGTTCAGGCCGTCCAGGCGCTTCTGGTTGGTCTCTTCGTTGACGTCTCGCCGAGCTGCAACGAGCACACACATGTACACACACACACACACAAACTACACAATGGCTTTGGTTTCCCATGCTGCACATAGAAAATATTTGTATTTTCTGCCAAAACTCTTTAAATGGACTTTAACCTGCACTGCCTGCATAACAAATCAACGTGTCAGTGTATTAGTGTGTTAATATGATTGGTTAAAACATGAAGGATGGATTTCTAACGATGTGATGTGATTGGCTCACCAATGATGATGATCAGGACTCCAGCCACTATCTGCAGAGCCAGGGAGAAGGAGATGAGCGTCAGGACAGCGATGTAGTACCTGAGGAGGAGAGAGGAATAGTTAACTAACACTTATTTGTCAGTAGTCACTAAATGCAACAGATCTGTCTTTGTGCCTCACACACACACACACACACACACACACACACACGCACACTGTACCTGTATCCAGCTCCCTGTTCGATGACAGTCTTCATGTGTGTGATGTTAGCCAGGAACAGAGCGATGTCCAACATGCCCTCAGACACCGTCTTCTTCGTGGCATACAGGTTCATGTTCAGATTAGAGGCTGAACCCCCCTGGAAAAGAAAGGACAGACGTCACCCCCTCTAGTCAAATATATCTTTTTTTTTCTCATTCCTCAAATATGCATAAGTGTTTGGTTTCCAGAGCAAGTAGGTCTCCTAGTTAACTATTCTTGAATCTTTAATGATGAGTAGGGGGTATTTTAAGGACTTTAATGTGGTGCGATATGGAAGAACTGGCCACCTGTCAACTTCATACTCAACACAGATATGGGGCAACATATCACCAGAGTAACCGCTAACTGTTGCTAACAGTAGCTGCCCCTAGCCAGTTAGCTCAGTTAGCCATGCAGCTTGTAGTCTTGGAACTCGGGGACCAGTGGCGTGTTTACATCGCTAGCTTTGGACCAGGACAGGATATCGCTGCAGCACCATACATAGACATTATAATGTCAAAACTGCTATTTATTCACATTCTGTTGATGATTTTATTTAATTTTTGAGTGTTTTCAACTAAAATTCTTACATACAGTAGAGCCCCTTTAATACACGTGTGGAGAGATTATTTAGGCTTTGACCCTCGTTGCTAAAGACAAGTGGGACACTTGAAAAAATGTGTTATTATAGTGAATGTATAGCTTATTTATGCCTAACTTGAATAAATGCCCATAACGATTTATATATTGGCCCAAAAGTCGCACAGCGTTGCTTCCTTTTCACTTTTCCCTTTTTCTTTTGGATGCCCCTTGTAGTTTGTTAAATCAGGAGAGAATGAGATATGAAGATGATTCATTCATGATCTGATTCTGGAGATAACAGATAGATAAAAAAAAAAAAAAAATAACCAACATTCTTGCCTTCCGTATACAAGCTCTGCATATAAGAAAGCCCTGTCATAGCGACTCTACGACATCCAATGGACCGACACATGACGGTCCCTACAGCTGCACAATGAGACTGTACTGCGCTTTAAAAGAGCAAAGACAGAGGGCGTTAGAGAAAGAACAACAGGGGAAGGGAAATGAAGAGAAAGTAAAGTGCAGGCAAAGTGAGACAGAAAACAAAACAAAAAAAAATGAAACATCCAGAAAAATTAGACAAGACAATGTTTCAAGGAAAAAGGTTTTAAGGTTTCAAATACACGTCTCTGTTTTCTGTTGAGGTCACGTGAAACTGACCAGGAGAGGGCAGCAATGACCAAGAATACAACCAGAGGACGCTGGCAGGCACAAACATGGGATAACAGACGGAATAAAATGAGCATTTATTTTATTTTTGGCTTTTTCAACAGAACATTTTCAATTTCTTTGGTGCTTTTATCACGAGAGCTCTAACTGCAGCTCATTTTTTACAACAGTTGTAGCTTTTATAATGATAGAGAACTACACTTTGTTGCACTTGAGAGATTTTAGACATCAACTGTGTGTTTGTGTGTTAATATTCCAGACAAAACTATTTCATAGAAGGAAGAAAAGAAAAAAATAAACAGATTGTCTGCTGGCAGAAGAAATGCTTTAACACAATTATATAAGGTCATAATGTATGACTCACAGCACATGTTATGGACTACCATTTCTGTCTAGATCTAATTATTTCCTCCTATAGTGCACGGACTGCAGACGCACATATTGGATTAGTTAACACGGCGCTATAGATTAAAGTATCCTGTCCACAAATGGATCGTTTTACCCGAGGCTGTGTCAGCAGCGTCTGTTTTTCCTCAGGCCGCACAGAAACGGAGATGTGTTTAAGGAAGACATGGATCGCATGTATGAAGTCTATCATGTGCACACACACACACACACACACTCACACACACTGGGGTTACGTTGTTGCTTCATGACCTCACTCTGCTGTGATGTGCCGCGGCGCTCCAAAATAAACAGAACGTCGACAATGTACAATGTACAGTAATTGTTAAAGACCGCGGCCCCTCTGTGTGTGCAGGCCTTTGTTTTTATATGATACTGTGTTAAGTCACACACGCTGGTGTTTGCTGCAGGGTCGCTTCATGTCGCCCCATGCTCGATAAAAGGATTTTTCTAGACTGCGTTTTTAAAATGACAACCAATTGACCTGAAACTGTAGAAAAAGTCTAAAAAAATAGTCACAAAAGCAAAGATTTCTTAGAGATGAAATGCTTAGGTAGTCCTTCGTAACACCTTTAAAGCCACTTTGCATTGGATTTCAAACGTTGTGGCTTTAGTGCTCTCTAGTCGCTTTTCATTGGCCTCATGCAATGTACAAAAGCTTCAGTAAAGTAACATAAAATTCTGCAGATTGTGACTTTAAAGTGCTTCAGATTATATGTACATATTGTAATTCCCTGGTACATTACAGCGAAAACGGTACAAATGTTGGTAAGGCTTTATATGAAAGCATTAATTAGTAGGTAATAAGGCCTTTATAAGTCCTTATAAGCTGCTTATTAACGTTGATTAGAGTGTGTAAGTGTAAATAATAGCCAAATAAACATGTTTTTGTTTGATTATAAGACATTTATAAGCACGTATAAGAAACCTGTCAATAGTTTATGGACTGCTGAAGAGCGTTAAAGCAACAGTATAACATATATCTGGTATCAATCATGTGGGACTGCGCATCCAACCATTTTTGTAACTGTCCTAAACTAACCTCCAGACAGCCACAGCTGCTTCGCTTCAGGTGTGAGGAGGTCATAAAATATCCAGGATCTGTCTTTGTTCTTCTCGATACAACTTTTATCAGAGTTCACGTGTACGTCCGTGTTCGAAGGATAATCAAACTCCCCCATGGCAATGGTACATTCCGGGGGATGGGCCACTGCAGTGCACCTAATCAAGCCACCTGTTATCCCCTATATAGCTGATCTTCTGCCACACAGCCAGTGTTTTGTCCCTCAGCATGGTGTGGGTACATGCTTACGTGAGTAATGTCATGACTTGGTGATCGTTGATGTGATGTTTACTGTAGGTTTGTGCACATTAAGGGAGCTGCTGATGGGTTGTTGATCACATATGTTGGGATGTTGGTCCACTGGGTGCTCTATTTAATGAAAATTATGGTTGACTGTCACTTACGATGCACTTATGGTGGTGCTAAAGAGCACTTTGGTTAAATTTGGAAATTCTGAAATCCTGAACTTTGATTCTGATGGATCACCTACGGTGGGTTAGTTTCCCCGCACCGGCAACAGTTTATCAGGATAGCCAAAGTCAGCCAATCCGTCTTTACAATCCGAGTGAAACGATACGAATGAAAAGAGGACAGACCGTCTGAAAATGGGAGCGGCTGTCCTTTTCTGAGAATCCGTTCTTTGGAAGCATGCTGAACCCTTCACAGTCTAACCTCCACTATGTTTTCAGATGCCACAGCTGGCCATCATGTCCCCGTGTTTCCTCCTTATACCCTGACAATGCCAGCTCTTGCAGTCTTCCGTGTAGCTAACCGGCGTCCGCAACCAGCAGCGCCACAAAACTACAGTGCAGCTCGGCCAGTGTGTTTACATCCACTTCCCTCTTGCCCCGTGATTACTGGCAGACTCCCTCCTGCGGGGAGACGGCCATTTGGCAGGTGCACTCTGCTAACAAATAGTTTTCACATGAGGTCTCTGCCTTATCATAACTGTGCCACGATTTCCTGAACGAGACTTGGATGTTGACATTTTTTGGATGTAGCTCTTAGCCTCTGCCCAGTGCCACAAACCGAAAACCAAAACAAACTGGCGCTTGGCATGCGAAGGGCGAGCATGTTGTTTTGGCATTTTCGGATAACCTGCGCCTCGCAGTTTATCCAAATGTTTGCTAATCCCAGGGTTTCACTCTAAATCCAATTAATCATCTCTTCTGTGGATGGCAATTTACCTGTCCTAGAGCTGTAATCCCCATGAAACGAGCACACGTGATGTGTTTTCGTCCGGGAATTCTTGATTTCGCCCCCCCTGATACAGCCTGTGTTACGGTACAGTTTGATCCAGACTGCGTTGATCTCCAAGAAAGTATGAAGCAATTCCTAGAACTGTACTGTCAAAACACTATGAACACATGTACTATGGCCCGTCTGAGTGTGTGTGTGTGTGTGAGAGGCAGAGAGAGAGAGAGAGAGAGAGCTGTGTAGGAAAAAAGAGAGAAAGAGGGAGGAAGACGGAGAGGGAGGTAAGGAAGTGAAATAAGAAAAAACAGGCAGATATAGAGAGACGGGGGGAGAGTGAGGGAAAACATATGTACTGTATATACACTGGCCCGTTTCCATCTTTTCTCAACTGGGGACTCGTGTGGTCACACTTTATCAACATCAGCCTCGGGCGCGCCGCCAAAACACACACACTCACACACTCGCACACACTACACACAAACTGCACACACACCAAAATCAAAACATCAGAATGACCTATATACAGCTTTACGGCCCACCTGCGTTCACTTAGTGTGATGTCTCTCTAAATGTACAGACTGGGCTTTTATCACACGTTATCTGCACTTATCTTGATTTATTAAAATGTTTTGCATGAATTATGTTTGGACCCCTTGTGTTTCTCAGGACGGGGAGGGGGGGAGGGATAGATCCTTATTTACCGCAGCAGTCTGCGAGAAGTGGTTGCAGGAGGTCGGCAGGGTTACACACATTCACCCTCAGAAGCTGTGAATTACAACCAGTTGGCCTCCGAGCTGCTCCTTCACGAATGTCCAGGGTCAACTGCCAGGCTCATTCCCCCAGAAAACTTTTTTTTCTGCGCTCGTCTGTGAGGAGCCGTCAATTACACATTTTCCCTGATCATTCAGCAGCTACCTTTCGAGATTGAGGGTTAAACGGCTGCGGCATACGATACGTTGCTCTGGGCTCCGGCAGGTTTCAAGGTTTTCTCTCTGAGGATTGATCCTCAGTAGCAGTTTTTTAAAACCACTATAAAACTTTACGTCCATTGCTTACTTCCGAATACAACAGAATGGACACGTACAATAAAACATTCACCGGGAACAAGAAACCGCAAAAACCCCAGGATTTGCAAAGAATTTATGAACGTGTGTATGCATCGCGAAGGAGGTGCGAATGATATCCGTTATTCCCGCTGTCTTTGAATTGGACTCAGCCTCGTGGTTGGAATCTGAGACGGATAAGGATAACCATCAGGCAACATCAACGCTGAATCTGACTCGAACGAACAATGCACATCAAGAATTTCCAGAGATATTAGTCTGCAAGTGAACCCAGCGAGCTATGACTAGAAATGATACGGCTAACCGTTACCCTTAAGGGTTTGCTATATGCTAAAAGGTAAATGTCTGCCTTCCATTGAATATAAGTCAGGTCAGGGGGTCGCCAAAGTCCTTTGGGAACCATGAATGCCAGTATAAAATTTAGTGACGTTCCACCCAGAAGTGTTTTAGACTCTTCAGCCTGGACCAAAGTAGTGAACTGACTGACAGACTGATGTTGCTTAACTTGGCTGAAAAACACGGCAACAATATCCTGTTACTGCAACAGTGGCAAATACGACCACCAACAATAATACTGTATATAACGTAACCCCCGACACAGAGCTGAGCTGAGTAAGTCAAATGTATTCCTGTCCGCAGATGTTCTCTTTTGTCCTCCTGGTTTTTATGGATGTATGGTATTTATAAACCGTTCCTAGAAGTCCAGAGTCCTCGTAAAACCCCCATTCCTTAAATCCGCTGATCCACAGCCCTGGGCACGGGGCCATATCACACAATGTACACATACCAGATCACACACACACACAACACACACACACACAACGCACATATCTGATGTATGTCTTTATGAGGCACATAGAAGAATATGTGCTTCCACATGCACAGGTATGCACGTGTGCCACCAATGTACACAAAAACACGCTTGCAAAAATGTCAACTGCAAATAAACACGCAGCACATGGGAGGCCCCCCCTCGACCTCACAGGAAGTGCTCCTCCCCTGGACTCCAATTGGTCGCCATAATAGCCAATAGGAGGGGAAGCCCAACTAGGAGTGGAGCTCTGTTTTTTTTCCTTTTAGTGTCTTATTTTTACTGTCCGTCCGTCTGTCTCTCCATCGCTCTGCCTGTCTGTCTAAGTGCTTGACCGTTTTTTGTTTTTTCTCTCTACTGCATTTTTCCAAGGCTCTCTCTCTCTCTCTCTCTCTCTCTCTCTCTCTCTCTCTCTCTCCCTCTCTGCCCGAAGGCATCATCTTTCTGTTTGGTTTTTATGTAACTGCCATTTAAGGGTGAGGGAGTGGGACGAGAGCACAAAAACAGATGAAGAGAAACAGATAGCGACAAAAAGAAGAAGAGTCAGCGTGTCGGGAGGAAGAGAGCCAGTGACAAAGAGATGAGTTTTGCTTCTCTGTTGCCGGCTCGACGGCCCCAGAACTGTGTCTGAGTTACTACTTACCCCGGTGGCTTTGGCCGATGCCACAGGTTTTGTCTGAGTGAAGTACTTTCACACAAAGTTTCTCATTTCCAGTAACCGATCCATGGTAGAGTGTCCATTTTTAAAGGATTTAAAGGACAAATCACAGGTCAGTTGGTCGATCTCCCTGAGCAGACTTGATGCCAATTGTTTAAATTTATAATCCTTAATATTCCGTCATATCAAAGCCCATTTTTATATATTCTCGCATTCTTTAACTGCTATACAGTAGTTGCTTTTGTTAACGGTGAGGTACACGTTTCACAATATGTCCAGTGTTGGTCGACATTCAGTCTCCTTCTTCTATCAAAAAAAAAGATGTGATCAATCTGTTCCGCCCACAGCTGGAGAAAGCTCTGGCTGCACCCATTATCAATCTGCTATGCTATAAAAGAAAAGGTAACAGCTGCTAGCTTGTCTAGTTTGTACCGTCAGCGGCCAGGTTAGGATCTCCATTTTCACCGTGTGAGTTACTAAGCTCGGAAGTTGTTGTTGTTGTTTGCTGCCCACAGTGTTCACGTGTTCAGTACACATCATTTTGAATGGAACCTTGGGCCTTTATTATTAAAACACCTGCAGTTACCAACAGCAACCACAGGTGTCGCCAAACAACCCAGGAAGGAAATCTCAAGATTGTAACTTTAAAGTTCCTCTCAGCCTTGCGATGTGTTTTTAGCATCTTTTAGCTCATTGTTTTGGTTTAACCCCAGTGTCGTTTCCAGTCGCAGTAGGCACCTGATTCAACTAAACTTTTCAAAAACTCTCTCTATGCCATCCTCCCAGCACCAAGCAGCAGTCAGAGGTAAACATAGTGAAGCATTTAGCCAGATATTTCCCTCAGGAGATGGTGGAGACCAAAGCAGAGCTAAAAACAAGAGTGAATCTTGGGCTTTCATTCATCAGATGGTCAGAAAAACGTCCAAATGACCACTAATGTTGCTATGTGTGTGCTGGATTTGCAAATCAGGGACCGTCTGCTAACAACTATATCCCATATTAACTTTACAAGATCATATGCATCATGTCATGTTTTTCCAGAGCAAAGCAATTCCAAAAATGTAAATCTAACAGCGAAAGGTGTTTGTGATCTGTTGCGTGTGTTATGAAACCATCCGACACCTTAAAAAACACTCTGTCACTATAAATTTCCTTGTGAACGAGGCCTCAGTAGGCCAACCAAACATCACCTCTTGACGTTTTCACTGTTTGCTTGTTTTGGGGGACGCGGGTCAGCAGGTGAAATGCCGCTTTTCAGGCTATTTGTTTGTCCGTGTGTGTGTGTGTGCTGATGATAGGTGGGGTGGTGGGCATGTGGGTGAATGGACTCATTATGTTTAGAGACAAACAAACCCAACACACGCACACAAACTGAGTCGGAGGCAAGACACTTATTTTGGTGAACTTTGACGTGGAGAGAAACAGGGAGGAGGCTGTTATCAATACACACACACACACACACACACACACACACCTTTTCTGTCCCCTTCTCACACATGCAGCAGAAGGTTCACACGGACCCTTGAACTCTGCCCCATGGCCAACTATCGTACTGCTGACTGACCTGTAATTAGCAAAGCTGGCATGAAAAAACAACCTTAAAACGGTGTGATGGTGTGTGTGTGTGTTGGTGCGTCCATGTCTTTATACCAACTGGGGTCTATGCTGCAGGATGATGCAGGTCTTTAAGTTATGGTTTTGGTTGTGGGGCCGATGAGTGAACACGCAAAAATCCGGAGGTTACAAACATGTCCCCTGCTGTGTTGTTTGTGTCACAAATGAGTGAACCCACATGTCATTTTAACACACCTCTTCGTCCTTTTTGATCCTTCCCCTCACGCTGCTTTTCCTCTTTTCCTCTCTTCCTCTCTTGTTTACTGTCACATAAACCATCGCTCTCCTCTTTAACTCCACTAACTGCACTCTGCTTTGATAACAGTCCTGTCTCCAGAAGAAAATGTCAGAATATCATGTTGGCTGAGACTGAGCTCAGACTATGTTGGCTGACTTTCCTATCGGTAGCACGACTGCTAGATATATAGTTAGATGGTTGCTAAGTGAGAGACCACTGTTTGCATACCATTACAAAAAAGCGTCCGGCCGTGTGGCGACCAAACCAGGTATTTTAAGGCAAAACGTGATCTTCTTCTAACACTTACCAAGTGGGTTTTGCGCCGAAACCTATTCAGACCGTGAGCACAGTTTTGTCAAAAACAAACTGAAATGTAAATAAATGTAAAGTTGAAACGTAAAGAAACATACAGATGTGAAACGTAAAGATGGAACGTTAAGAAACGCTCAAGTGATTGTCTTTAATCTTTAACCACCTTTGTTTAACTATGTTCTCTCTGCTGACTTCCTCTCGTGCTCTCCTGCCTCTCTGTGGTGATCAAAGTGTCATCCTCTGGTTATCCTTCGGAGGGCGAGCTGTTACACAGCAGGACGGAAGCCTCGGTAATTGCAGGATGTAGACAGAAATCCATTAGTGTGTGTGTGTGTGTGTGTGTGTGTGTGTGTGTGTGTGCTTTATGAGACTCAATTTACGTTTTAGACCTCAAGAGTGAAGACATCTTTGAACAGTGTCTGCTCCTTGTTTCTTCAATCGAGAGACTTGTGGGGTTTTTCTGGGTAATGTAGGATTTGTCAGAGGGTCAGAAAGTAAGTTTTTTGTGTCTCTATTACATGTCACTGTAACAAAAGATTATTTTGAAGGAGTTATTTAAGGTAAAATGGTTACATAATGTTGCTTTAACTCTTTATAACACAGTGTGTGTGCATGTTTGTAAGAGATAGAACTACTGAGAACCTACTGACCCAACCTCTTTGACCTTCGACCTTTGACCCTCACCCCACTGTGGGTGGGACACTTGCCCACACACAGACCCACACGGATACACACACAAACCGACACACACGCCCAGGATGACAGAAAAATACTAAGATTTGACATTAAACACACACGGTAACAGAGGACCCGCTGCATTTGACCACATGTGTGCGTTGGGGTGTTTGTGTTTGTGAATTTGGACTTCCATCTGCCATCTGGGAGTCAGAGAGAGCGAGTGGCAGAGATCTGATATCACATGACTCTCTGGGTTCCTGACTGTAACCGCATGGTGGAACAGGGTCGCCCATATCAATGACTCCAGCTGGCCCCTCCAGCCCTGCAGGGACTTCCTGATGAAACCTTACAAAGTGCTCACACTTACAACTGACAGATTTTCCTGAATATGATATCATAACGTGTTTGTTGCTACTTTGCCGGCCACAGTGCCGGTCACTCATATAGTTTTCACTACTTGGCAGACTTGGTTTCTGTTTTCAGGCAATTAAAGGATAATACTGTTTTTTATTACAACCTGGGGCACATGTTTTTCTTTGTTTTGGCCATCTTTGAAGTAATTATAGGACTCAGACAATTATATATGTTTTAAACAAATCCTAAAATTCACAGAACTTGCAGCATTTGGAGGAGAAACTAAAGGTCAAGTCTCCTCACTTTTTTTTTTTACCTCCGATATATTGTTTTGGATATTACATGATGCACACTGGCCCAAAGAGACTTTTGTCCCATTAGCTTGTAAAGTCAAGTCAAGAAAGTCAGTATTTCAAACCAATCACCATTAAACTGTTTTATTGACATTCAAGTTAGCGAAGGGCTAAACCGGAAGTTAGCCACTCTGGCAAAGGAAGTCTCTAGTGTGCACTCTAAAAGCAGAAGATCTGGGTAATTTTACACCCAGGAGGACAAAGTGTTTGGGCGTCTTGAGCCTCTGAGCAGCTCTGCCTCTGATGCTGTATCCAGATTTTAGCTATATTAGATCCATGGTGAAGATACAACCCAAAAAAACAAAAGCTCAAGGCAGCACGCAGCAGGTATCCAGTAAAAACATTTCTTATATCAGTTCTGCAAATGATCCATACAAGTTCAACGTAGCCAGAGCTTTAAGCTGTTGGTGTGTCATTATATGCAATGATGTCATAGAGAAGAAATGTCAGGTGACGAAGTATAAAGGGCCAAGACAATCAGAGTAGGGAGGTGACTGTAATACAGGATTGTTAGCCAGGAAACTGGTGTTCATGTCCCATTCAAAAGTTAAGTTCTTTAGATTTACATTAATAAATGTCTTTTCCTGATCCAAAGTAGTTCTGGTGCCTAAATCTAAAAAAACTGCCACAGTTTCACCACTTTAATTTTGTTGACATGATGGTGAAGATCATCTACTTTGTACTTTTCTGCTCTCATAGAAATGCAGACGACGTTAACTGACACGTGAAAAAGCTTAAAATATGTGACGAAGCGTGTGAAATGTCCTTAAAAGTGGCGTGCTATTTATACCCGTGAGATCCCGTGAGATCAGGTCGCCCTGTCTGGCTTTGATATTACACGTAATAACCAACAGAAATGATGTTCAGAGCTGTGAAAATGAAATCCAAACTGTAACAAGCTGTGTGACGTGTGTTTTGGAAAAAGCTGTCCAGACCATTGGGGCAGACTGTGACAATGCTACAGGTGCAGGTCAGTAATTGTGTACGTGTGTGTGTGTGTGTGTGCGTGTGTGTGTGTGTGTGTGTGTGTGTGTGTGTGTGAAGAAGAGCCCATAAACACCTGGTTTTCGTCTGACATCAGCCATGCTGGAGGAGACTCTTGCATAAGATGATGACGTATGTTGCGTACTGTTATAGCATCAATCCGAATGCCAAATGCTCTGTGTTCGCCAGATGTGTGTGTGTGTGTGTGTGTGTGTGTGTGTGTGTGTGTGTGTGTGTGTGTGTGTGCGTGCGCGTCCCGATCTGTCTGTCAGAAGTGTGTGTGCCAGGTGGGTATGGGCGTGTATCATGTGCCAGTAGCGTGTGCACCATCTCCTTGTGTTCTTAAACACACTACACGCTGTCATGGCAATATCGCAAACAGGCATATAAACAGAAATGTTCGCGCTGCTTAAAGGCTGATTTCTCTGAAGTGGTGACTTCACTCGAGTTCAGTGTTGACAGGCGGGAATGACGAGAATGTGCAATGCCTAAAGTTACCTCGCTGCTTCATGGCTAATTTAAATCTCTTGAATGACGAGCTCAGTCACACCAGTGTCAAGGAGACTTCCTGTGGGTCTAATTATAATGTCAGAAGATTTACACTAATAGCTTCAATGAAGGGCTCCGTGCTCATGTAACACTCTTACAGCAAAAACATAAGCGCGCAGTGGTGCTGCAGGTCGGTCCGCCTCACACGCAACAAGTAATTTGTGCTGTGGCAACTGCTTTAGCCGCGCATTAAAGGTCACGTATGACCATGTATCTAGTTCAATTACATCTATATGTTTCTAGTCTGATTAAATTGTGCTTGAAAGAAGTTCATGAAAGATACGAGCACACTCTGACACATTTACAGTAGAATCAAACATATGTCTGCAGCTAATCTAATTTTCACAGTCATAAAAAAAAAGAGAGAGCCTGTCCTCATCAGAAAAATCACCATATAGGTTGACCCATATTTACATTTATGTCAGTGGAAGACCTCTTTTGCCTGTAGAAGTTATTATGGCAGCAAAGGAGGAAGTCAGGTGACAAAATCCACATATGGAGTAAGACGGGCTGGAAGGATGGGTCCAACAAACACAGGACCTTCACCCAGACTGTTGTTCACGCCCCATGTGAAAGCAACTTAGTAACATGATTGATTTATGTCACATACAAAGAGAAACTTAAAGGAACAGTTTACCAAAAAATGAAAACTCACTTGTCGTCTAATCACCCCCATGTTGATGGAAAGTCGCTATAATTGTCTCAGTCCTGAAAACATTTTTGAACCTTCACAGGAAAACAGCGTTGCAGCATTCTCCGAAACCAGCTGAAGTAGATGGGGACTTCTTTTAAAACATAAAAATACAGCTGAAAACATAAACATAAAATGTCTTAATACAACTTGTCCAGTGTAATCCAAATCTTTCGAAGCCCAGAGATCCCAAATGGATGTTATTTACGATCTTAAAATGGTAATTTTCACTGTATTTAGTAAGTTAAAAGAGTTAGCGCGCACCCGTCTACTGACGTGAGTTCTACTGCACGTCTTTTCTTTACTGTCTTTTCAAATTAATCTAAGGATCTTGGGGATTACATGGATTACATCAGACGAGTTGCATGGAGCCATTTTAGTTATTTTTATACGTTTTAAAACAAGTCCCCATCTACTTCAGCTGTTTAGGAGAATGCTGCAGTGCTGTTTTGATGTGAAGCTCCAAAAACATTTGGTAGACTACGAAAATTCCTCCAACTTTTTGTCGGCATTGGGTTGAGTAGATAGTGACTGAAATGTAATTTCGGGCAAAGTGTTCCTTTAAGTCGTATCATGCATGTGATGTAAAGTTAACTATGTTGATTTGTTACTACTTTACTGTTGACTTTGATTGGTTGCAACTACTGGAGGAAATACAGGCTCTTTTTACACAATGGCGTGTAAAAAAGGACCTCGGTCCCGCCTGGGATGATTTGTGGCGTTGTAAAATCTTATTACTCATTGTTAAGTGTTTGCTTGAGGTTTTTATTACAGGGAAGGCATGTTTGGAAAGTGGATGGACTGATGTCAAAGAGTCTTTGTTAAGACGAAGATGGCAGCCATAGCTGGAATTCCACGTGTTTTCTTTCCGGTGTTTGACTTGTCATAAAAAGATGCATGTAGGTATGCACTCTGAGAGCATCACAAATACTGGCAATAAACTATCGCTGAAAAAGACTGTCAGTCAGACCTCATAATAATGTAACAATATTGTCATCAGTGTGTTAATTGGCTTGTCTGCCATCCATCATCTTTCAGGCAAACACAAGTCAACAATGACTCGCTCAAGGACCCTTCAGAGGTGTGTATGTTTGCTCCTGTGGGAGCTGGTTGCGGACCTGCCCTTTAAAGGAACTCTAATCGCCTTTCCACCTCGCTGCTGCATCACACTGGTCATTTTGACGTGAAATTATACATGAAGCAATGTTTACACACGCGAGATAATTAAAAGGTTCACAGAGCAAAAAAAAAAAATGCTGGGAATATTCTTAAACCAGCTTTCAGTTATTGCGAAAAGTTTATGAGTGGTTTTCACAGCAATGCTGCAGTTATGCCTTCAACCATGATGACAAAAGAAGGGATGCTGACCTGCAAATGTACTACGGAAAGGTTAAAAGTGCAGCAGAATCTGTTTGTGTCGTTGTCGTGCGACTTAACAGTTGAAGGTAAGGTCAAGTTTATGGTGCATGTGCTCAACTGCAGTTACCTTTCACACCACACCTCGCTGTTATTTTATAATCGTCATCTAAAAATATCTTTATTGCGATGTTTATGGGCGTATTTATGATCCAAATGTATGGCCCAACCCTTAATATATAAAACATGATGGGAGTCTTGGAACAATTTGATTTAATAACAGGTCTATGAACACACCCAACAAAAGACTACACTGTAAATAAAACTGTAAAAAAGAAAAGCATGTTTATTCCCACGGTAAGGGCCGCCAAAAATCTTGTAATAAGTCATTTCAAATGATTAAAATATAGTTTCAGCTTAACCTTTACCTATTCAAAACAATGACCCTTAAATATTATAAAACACTGTTCTAATACAAATAATCATCACATAACAGCACGGCATGATGGGAATATTGGCTGTCTTTGACTCCAGTACTCCACACTGTCTTACACAGTTGCTTGTTTGTTAAATTGCTAGAAAGTGGATAAAACACATTAATTTAAGGTATTTTGTCATGAAAACTTCTGTCATTATACAAAATATATGTAAAACACAATAATAAATCAGCACTAATTTGATGTATATTTAACTACAAAACCAATACTTTAATGTTGAATGTCACTAATTTGATCTATTATGACTTTTTCAGAATTCAATACCAATACCAAGCAATGTGACTTACATATTTGTGCTGCGACTCTCAAAGAAACAGCACAGCTAATCAATCGTCCCATTGACCCCAGTGTTAACTGAGAACGGAAATTTCAGGAGCAAAGCAGAAAAACATATTTTCAAAGCTCGCCCTAGTTCCATTAACACATACTTTACACCAACATGTTCAAGAATCCCTTCACTCTAATGATGTAAAGATATAGGCAATAGGAATTACCCTCTTTGAGTGATAAGCAAGAGTTTGAGTGGTGCGTCTGAGCTTAATCTCTATTTAATGAACAGTCTGACCCAGGAGTCACTGAGCTGCTCCTTCATTTAAAGTTAAGCCAGCAATGCTGTTCAGCTCCCAGCCATACTTGAAGCAATACAGTTCAGCCTCCAGCTTTTCAAGCAAAGCAATTAAGATGTCATGATGTCACATGTAATGACAGATATGAACGGCTCTTTGTTTTCATTTTGCCATACACTCTGCAATCCGGCCATGTTGCAGCAAGTGTCATATTCTGGTATTCATCTGGAAATGCTTGTTTTTACATTGGCTATCTTTACGCTCTGTCCGTCTCTAGCTGAAAAATACATTTGACATTTGACTGAAAACACAAACAAACACCTGGCAAAGTGGAAAAGCGCTTCTTTTTTCTTTTTTTCTTTATATTCTTTTCAACAGCAACTTACTTGTTAAAGCAACGTTATGTAGAAATTGGTATTTCATGCGTTTTGGCGCCACACACAGTTTTTGAGTGCAACACCACTGTCGTAGACGTAATGTAGGTGCTAACTACAAACAAAAGTCATTACATAATGACATACTTAGAAAAAGTCGGACTATTGTGTTAGTCCGACCGAAATCATATTGAATCAAATTTCTCAAAGTCGGACTAACACACCCTGATAATGCAGTTGGAAGTTGATTTACTGTTTCACGTATACGCCTTAGTTGGACCTGAACTGGCTTTCGGCGTACGCAGTCCCTGCAATGGGCCTTGATCCTGAGGTCGTCCATGGCATAAATCCATAGCATGAAGTCAGGAAAAACAGAAGAAGAAGAGAACGACGAAGGTATTAATACAATACAGTGTATATATTATATAATGTACAGCACCGAAAAGTCATCAGTGTTTTCACCGTTTGCTGTGCAGCCCATTTGCCTCCTCTTTACTTGTTTGGTATGTGACGTAGGTAACAGGTCAACCAGACGAAGGTCCAGTAGCAACTAGCTGAAACGATGCACAGCGCCGTGATGGAGTCGGACATACAAGTCGGACGTCAATAAATCGATTCTACCCTAAATGGCCTATTGGAGCTAAGTTAAGCTTAAGTGTGCATGGAAATGTACTGAATGTTGTAACACTGTGATCCTACGCTCTCACTGAAGTTACACAGTGCAGATAGAGGGGCGGAGTGGCTGAGACAGAGACACCATTCACCCTATTACACGACACTGTGCCATCAGAATGAGTTTGATGGTTTTATTATAAGGTAAACAAGTTACATAATGTTGTTTTAAGTAGCTTAATCATATAAGTCACGTAAGCCCCGGAGCGGAATAACTACTACAGCGGTTACACAACGTGTCCCAATATTGTCTACTGTTTGGTGTAATCGTCACTCACCGACCCGAAAAGTCGGTTTGCCACAATATGATCTTTACTTACAGTCACGTTGGAGTGCCTGTATCCAAAACAAACAAGACAAGAGGAGTGTGGGAGGGGCACACTTCTCCAGGAGTGTGTGTGTGTGTGTGTGTGTGTGTATACTGTAAATAGCTGTAGTGTATCGTGCATGTTGCTGTGTTTTGGAGTGCCTCCAGGGATGAGGTGTGGTGCGCACAGGTGTAAAGAAAAGAGCAGAACGTTTCCGAGATTGCAGAGTGACACTTTAACGTATTTTTCTTTGTCGTGTCACTCTCGCTTTCTGCAGAGCGGGGTGTTTTGTTTTTTTTTCCCACAGATGAGCCGGAGCTGTTTGGAGTTTAAGCCTCCCTAAGGCGTACAAGCTCTCAGGCCTCGGCCATGTGTGACATCGCAGGACATTCCTCCCAGCGGCTTCCTGGCTTTCATGGCTCGGCCTTCATCACCATCCACAACACACACTTCCTTCCTCTGTGTTTGTGTGTATGTGGGCATCCAAGCTTCCCGAGTTCCACGAATGTTGCTGTTTTCTGTGCCGCGTCCCCAAATGTGAGACATTTAAAGAGACGGACGGACAGACATAGACACTGCCTGGGGTTGAAACATGGAAATGGAAATGGAAAAATACCCGACACGAAACGTTAAACAGAGTTTATTATTTACAGATGAACTCTACTGAACTATTTAAGGGTCTTTTATTAATTTTCAAAACAGCAACTGTGAGTTCTGAAGAAATTTGGGGGTTTTCTGGCACCCAAGGGAACTATAAGAAAATTCATAAAGGGACAAGCACAGCAGATACAAAACACCCAACAACTAACATCGTCAATTTTACATTTAGTCATGGGACTAATAAACCTAACCCAAGATGGAATGGACTATAATTCTGTTTAGGGCTGTCAAACAAACAAACAAAAAAAACGAACCATTCAGATTTTCACTGAACCATTACCACCACCAAAAGAATTCACAGAAATTATATTATGGCAATATCTATAGAAACATTTTAAAGATCAGTCGCATTTATCTTTAACCTCATTTGTTGTGTGTTCTGTCTATTTTTTGGCAAATGAACTACACTTAAAACATTGTGTAGAGTGTCGGGAGGTGGAGAGACGATGGAAGTCAGTCTCTTTCTGCCAGATAAAGAAAAGAAACTGATGAAACCTTAGCCTTGATTAAAAAATAATATATACAGCATATATACTGTTTATTCCCATAGTCATTATTAGGACCTAAAAAGTCAAAATTGGGAAGAAAAAGTAATAATTATTAGTAAAAAAGTCTTAATTATGAGATACATATTGACACCATATCTCTCCTATTTTAAATTTTTAATCTCATAAATTTGACTTTGTATTTAACAATTTTGACATTTTTTTTCATCTCATAATTCTTTACTTTACATCTCCCAATTTCAACTTTTTATCTCATAATTTTTACTTTTTCCATGTCATCTTTATGGCTTTTAATTTGTAATTTCTCTTTAAATGGCAGAAATGGACGTCCATGACAGAGAGTCTGTAATCATAACTTCCATCTTATTAATAGTGAAAAGCCAACTGGATTGACTGAAAAACAAAAGATTCACAAGTCGATGATTACCATCAATACCGGTTTGTTGCTAGTAATTTCTTTATATAATGGATAACCAGGTAAATAGTTACATCATGGACATCAATTCAACACAACTTTGGCTCGGGAACAAAGACCGCACCTCGCCCTTCCTCTAATTTTAACCCTTCACGTCTCCTATCCCTCTGTCAATCTCTCATTCACCCCCTCACCCAACCTGCCATTCCAGCCATCCTATTTGCATACATGGCGTTTGTCAGCGAGCAGATATTTAAAGTAGCCGCCACAGCCTCTGGAGACCATCGTTAAAAAAAAAAACCCTGGTGGCAGAAGGCTCGGTTGGCAGTTTTAACCTCCATCCCTGCCAACATTCTATTTACACGAGACGTGACAGGTGGAAATCTACTGAGGCCAATTGTTTTACGAGTGTAGCGCACGCCTCTTTACACAACAGTCACCTGCACCTGGATGCCTGCTGAACCTGTCAGATATGGCCAACCATGCAGATAGGTCACAGTGGCTTTATCTCTGTGTATACATACACCTGAACCTGCGCCTGGCTCTGTTGTTATGTCTATACCTCGCATAGCATGTCAGTGATGCAAAGCAGCGGAGAGAAGCTGTTACGCCTTTGATCGCGTCGGGGCAAATAGCCAGCGTGATGACACGTTCTATGTTATCTTGTCAATGAGTCCTCTGATAGAGTGTGCCTGACACACGGGTAGGTCATGCGTGACAAGATGCAGGCAGATACTGTATGTGAAAGGAACATATAGGAACATGCCTGGAGGTGGTGAAGTGCGGCATTGTGTGTCTGTCTATGAGACTCTCTGCGGCATATGTCGAGACATTCGCACACATACACACACACACACTTGTAAACAGGTATGTAAACACGTCCTGATGATGCAACTGTCCATAAATCTCAGTCAACATGGTCAAGACTCTCGCTAACACACACACACACACACATGCACACACTGCTGAATAGGCCACCCGCTGTACTATACGACTTTATGACAGCAAAGTGTGTATCGACCCGTTTTACACAAAGTACTACACTCCTGCGTAACGACTGCATCTCAGTGGCCTGTGACTTTTTATCTCATAATGTTGAATCTCATGATTTTGATTATTGACTGTCATACTTATGACTTTTCACACAATAATAATGACTTTTATCTCATAATTGCAACTTTTTATCATAATTATGACTTTTTATCTAATAATTAAGACCTTTTATCTCCTAATTTGTTGTTTTAATCTCATAATATTCACTTTTATAGACTTTCATTCTCATAATTAATATAATAATAATGGCTTTCTATCTTAAAACTGGCAGAAATCGTCCTCCGTAAGTGAGAGTCAGTAGCCATAACTCTACAAGTGCGCAAAAAAAAACATGCACACACTGTTATTTCCTATGACTTCATGAAGGCAAAGTGTTTATTTACCCATTTAACGTGCATAAAATACGACACTCCTCTGCAATCGACTGGCCTCTGTACACATACAGGGAAGTTAATTCGGTACGGTGATAAAAGTCACGATGATTTGTAAGGCCAGTGTGGTAACACCAGAAGTAAAATTTATACTGTTGATGTTCGACACGCTGTTATCACGGCGCAGAAACTTCCCCTACAGATTTATGGCTTATCAGCACACGTATCGCCAAAGAAACAGAAGAAAACAGGAAAAATCACAGTTTAGCTCCCTGGTTACCAAAAGTTTGGCAATGTGGTAATGATCAACATGGATCTAAGAGCTCTCTGATCAAAGCTACTTCAGCAGCCACTCATTTAATTCAGATAACCACAAGACTGTGATGTGCCACCACCCGTGGAAATATAAGTGTTTAATCGCCATGATGGAAGTTTTCCACGGAGACAAATCTCTCAACATTCAGCGTCGTGTTTGATTTCTGCTTCCACAAACACGCAGTTAACACATTTAAATCCATTCACATTCGGTTTGAAGTTTCCGTACTGTCAAGACATTCAATTGGTGCAAGATGGCAGGTCAGTGTGTCACAGTTTACACATTTATTCTACAGCGTCCTTGAACATCTGTAGCAAAATTCACGGCAATCCATACAACAGTTGTCAGGATATTTTACAATCAACCGCAAATGTAAACCTGCTGGGGGCTATAGAGGAAAGGTCAGAGGTTCACCAAAGTCAGAGGGATTCGTCCTCTGGGGACCATAAATATCTGTACAAAATATCATGGGAGTTCATTACAAAGTTGTAGAGATAAATCAGTCTGGAAAAGAAAAGTGGGCGGCAGCCTGAAATTGCTGAGAAATGCATGACGTTTTGTTTAAGGGTGGATTGTGTATTGCTGCAACACACCACAGAAGATTAAACTGTTTTATATTCATTTTTTTTAAGTAGGTCACTGATAATGAAATCAAATTTAAAAAGTGATATTTTCCTCTATTTTCTATACGATCGTGTGTTTTATTTTTATTTCAAATAGCAGTCAGTGACTTTGTATGTCTGTGGTGAACGGCTATTAGTCTGAGAGAAGTTATTGTAAGTTATTTTCACTGGAGAGCCCCACCCCCCTAAGACACACACACACACAGTCACACAAGCATGAGGCACAAACATAAACACAATGGATCAGTAAAGGTGACTAACCCTCAGTCAGGGTATTTATTTAGGTCCTCAGAGACTCTTAAACATGATGCTTGTGTTTGCACAGAGCAGGCCTATGTATACAGAATACTGAGGAAAAAAATGCTGTGAAACATTTTATGTGTCCGGTCATGGGGAAGTTTCAAAACACAACGTGTGAGATTGGAGCTTGTGAAAGTAGAAAACTGCCAAAACAATTGGCTGCATCATTAAGTTTTGTTGAGTATAAAATGGAGTTGCTAATAACTGCTAATTAGCAGCTTTGTAGCCGACAATTTGTTAAATAATTCCGTCCAAATTTCTCTCCAAAGACATCACATCAAAAACTGACCTTTTTCCTTGCACATTTGTCCAAATTATGGAAGAATATCTGCAAAACGTCTGCCTTATTATGCAATTATTTTCATATCAACTAAAAATAGAGTGTGTATTCTCTTTAGACTTGGTCGATGCCTTCGTGGTTCTCTCGGAGAGGACCATCCATTACAGAGGGCCTTTGTCTCACTCCTCGCTGTGATCTCATTGTGTCGAAATCAACAATAGTCCCATGAGCGCAGCAGGCACCGGGTGACATCAGCATCGGCGCCTGGGTGAGGTAAGACAGAACCTCACCCACCTCCCACACTCGTTCTTTTCCTCCATCACTCCTGCCATGCTCAAGCCATTCTCAGGAAACGCATTTAAAAATCACAAATGAGCTCACCGGCTACGTCATCTCATTAACTCAAATGGTTACATGCTCACACACAAAGCTTGATCCTTGGTTTTACAAGATTAGTTTTTATTTGAATAGAACTGAGATCTTAATTAACTTTTTATCGCCATATTGTGATATTTTATGAATTCTTGTAAGAAAAAAAGCCTTTTTGGAGGAAAGTAAACACCTTAATGGCTAATTGTGGTTGGTCAAGATGTTTCATCCAACTATAAAGCTATTTTTTTGGCCCTCTGATGGTATGATCTATCTGGCGTCATTGTCAATAAATACAAAGAAATGTTGAGACACTTGTTCATATACTAAAATAAAGTTGTTAAGTCCGAAATATTTCTTTAAACAAATATGAAATAAATCGGTGTTATGCAAGACTGTGGGTGGTGCAATCAAGATGTGATACCCTCCAATGCGCCTGTTACATGTGTAAATAACAACTGTATTGTCTGTTTAAAATATTGTTTCTTATTGTATATTTTTATAGTATGGGTTTTATTTTAGGTATTTTGTTCAGTGAAATCAAAAATGATACTAAAATACTTTTTGAACATAAGGACAATAGTCACTCGCCTTTTTGCTCTGTTTTTGGTCTCCACCACCTCCTGAGGGAAACATCTGGCTCTTTAGCAGCTAAATGCTCCACTGTGTTCACCAGCTGCTCACTAACCGTGTCTGTCAGCGGCACATTGCATCTGGACACAACACTAATGAGAGCAGTCAAAAAATGTGAGGTCAAAACAATCAGCTGAAAGATGCTAAAAGGTCCAACAGAGGTTTGTGAGGTTGGTTATTATGAGAGACTCTTTTAGATCACCTGCCAGCTCACCAGAATAACTTTTAGGCATTGGATGTTTCTGAAAACCACGGACACATGGCGGTTGTGCGACTGCCAAGCGAGAGATCACTGCTCAAGACTACTTCGAGACCTTTTTTCAACCAATAAAAGTGGACATTTTCAACGAGACACTGGAACATTTTCCAGCTGTCTTCGCTGGTGAGAAAAAACAGGTATTTTTCAGCCAAAACGTGATCTTTCCTAACCCTAATCGAGTGGGTTTTTTTCGCCTAAACCTAACCAGACCTTAAGCAAAGTGTTGTCACATTATAGAATAGAACATTTTAACGTAAAGTACCTTCAAGTTCAAACATTGCTTGTATACAAATGTTGATTCCAGCAGCTTTAAATTTGCATTTTTACATATTGAAATCAATTAGTGACTTAAATAAACTAATGAAGACCACATACAAAGACTTTGATCTCATTGTGATTCTGGCGTTGACCCATGCACTGCACATGTTCGCACGCTCACACACATATACTGTACATATGTCAGCTTGACAGTTAATACATACACACACGTCCCCTAAAGCCGCATAGGATCGACCAGAAATATAAACACTGGGGTCTTACCCGACTCACACACCCACACTTTGTGTTATCCGATGACCTAACACTCGCGCTGGAGGAAAAAGGAAAACACAGATAGAGTGAGGTCTGTATTTACCCCTCCATTGATATAAACACACACACACGCACGCACACACACACACTCCAGGCTGGCAGGCTGCCCACTGCATAGCAACACATTTAATCAACAAACACAAGAGGTCAGATTCTGTGTGTGTGTGTGTTAGTTTGTGGCTCTTTTTGCTTGATTTCTACTTGCCAACTTACCTCCCTCTCTTACCTTCCTTTTCCCGTTTGAAGCCTCTCTTAAAGGAACAGTTCGACATTTTTTAGGGATTACTTTTATTTGCTTTCAGAGAATTAAATGATGAATACTTAATGCACAGACTTGACGGATTATACCCCCCCCCACACACACACACACACACACACACGCCTCTAACGCATTGTATATGTTTACGACGTTGTCCATGTTTATGTCTATCTTTATGTGAATGTCTTTCCACATGTGCCCGGCTGTGTTTGGCTGGGATCCAAGCATAGCGCGCAGCACACTAGAACCTCTGTGAGATTTAAACGAAGTGAGCGGAACCTCAAAACCGCTGCAGTCACATGTGCAGTTGATAAGCAACTCTGAAATTAAATCACTTTTTATGAATTCTGAGAAAACCGTTAAACAGCTACATGGGTTTTTTTTTACGAGGAGGGTGTGTATTTAAAGTGGAACGTCTGTGAAAAGATGAACCGGGATTTATAATTCTGGTGTGTATTTGTGATTTATGTGTGTCCGCGCTTGTGTGAGTGAGTTATGTGTTGTGAGTAATATTGTCCCAGCAGGGGAGCCTCGGCGCTTGAGAGGGGGTTTCCTGTTTCTTTCTTGGCAGATACGGCTGGAACAAGTGGAGGAGGAACAAAAGTGTGACACAACACTCCTCGCCTAACACTGTGTCTTGTGATTCTTTTTCATGTGTACACTGTAAAAAATATGAAAGTTTTTTATATGATAAATCACTGGCTAATAATACAGCAGTGTACTGTCATTATTTTACAGTAATAATGTTACAAATACAGCATTTTGTATGTAAAATTACATGATGGTATTGTGATAAACATCTGTAGTTATTATAATTAACAGATTTGCAGTAGATTTACAGTTATATTACAGCAATGTACTGTGTTTTCATGTTAACCCTACCATATTTTGCCTGTTAGCATGTTAGCCTGTGTACCTTGTTGGACCACTGACAGGCCTGTTAGTTTGTTGTTAGCCTTTTTGCATCTTAGCATGTGTACATTGCTGTAAAACTACAATAGTTTTTTGCTAATCTGTATGGCGCTGTGCCCTAATTACAGCATTTCCTTGTACTGTAACTTTTAACTTTTTTTCTTTATGCCGCCTGCATTCCAAGTTGCAGCATTTTACTGAAATATTCCAAACAAATGCTGTCATGCAGTGCAAAAGTAGAATTACAGTAGTTTACTGTGAATATGTACTGTGAAAACCTGCTCAGCTCAATGTTTCAAGGAAGATCATCTTTAGTTTGATATGTCACGGCAAGTCCAGAGTGAGTCTTTCATTGGTTGAAAAATAACTTCCAAGTACATGTTGGACTCAAGATTTTAAATACCACTCAAGTGGAAGAGAACGAGCGGACCTGCACATTCATGATGAGAACACTTGTGTCTTATATCTGCTGTGCGTCACTCTGTGACACAATAATTGGGGGTTTGTTAAAGACAGAGAGCAGGAGACACAGAGACTGGTATGTGTGTGTGTGTGTGTGTGTGTGTGTGTGTGTGTGTGTGTGTGTGTGTGTGTGTGTGTGTGTGATAATCTAATTGTTTATATATGGTGGGATCTAAAGTTTCGTCTGGTACCACTCATCTTGGCTGTTTTTCACACACGCTCACTTCTTTAAACCGTCTAAAAATCTTTGCACGTTTCTGCACACACACGCACAAAATAGCAGCGAATTGAGCTCTTTTCCCGTAAGGCTGTTTCGGATTCAAACCGAGTGAGCTGTCATTTCCCCCGACCAAAATGAAAAGAAAACACACACTCCCCCCCTAGACAGAGGAAGAAGAGGAAAAACAGGAATGGACAGAAATGGAAAGGAGCTAATAAAGAAAAAAAAGAAAAAGAAGATAAACAGAAATGTATGGGGAAGAGGAAGAGACCGAACTGAAGAGAGAACAAAAACAAAGCAGAGAAGAGAAAGAAAACACTGTATATCCACTTTAGAAATGAAATAAAACGAGTACAGACGCACCGACTTGTGTCTTGAAAGTCTATCTCTTTAAAAATAGACTGGTAGTAAGAGTAAATACACTTGAAACGAAGACAAAAATAAAGTTGTAACACAGAAGGATAATACTCAGAAACCCGTCTAAAATATTTCTGCTTGGCAGCGATGTTAAGAAGCTACTATGTCAATAAAGCCGGTTACATAATACAGGTGTTGACAGTCACATGTGTTTCTGTTACGAGATGACTGCAGGAATGATACCAGCAATGATCAGAGGAATAGGCCAGGGATCAAAATATGTTATTGGGGTGTCAACCAATACATTAAACCACAACTATTCTCAGATGGTGGCAGGAGTATCTTTTTTTTTTATTATTATTATTGTCAGCCAAAAGCCATTTTAAAAATCTCAGATTTTAGCATTTTTCATGAAACAGATGAATTCTGACGCAACTTTAGACACCTGTGCCGTGTTTTAATATCTATCCGTATGAGTGTGGACGTTGCCTCACACAGGTGCCGTTCACACTCGGCGCAACAGGATATGAGGCAGGCTCGCGAGCAAAAAGGTCAGGGGTTAGATTCCCGGAGCAGCAGGATAAATCTGGGCTGGGGAAATGAAAGGGCAGCACTTGCCTCTTCCTCATTCCCACCACTGAGATGCCCTTTAGCAATGGCCTTTCCAGGTGTGTAACAGTGTAAGGGAGTATGAGCTAATCCTGAGAGAAGAGCTCTGAACTCTGGTGTGCTTTGAGGACATATTGGCAACTGACGGCTCCTGCCATGTCAATTTTGTAATATGGTACAGCAAGACCACGCTCCCAAACAACATGCAAAAAAGTTTTAGTCTAAAAGTAATGTAGATGATATGTTGCCACAAGCAGCCCAGAGTCGTGACGTTCCCACAAACTAGTTACACAACCTGCAAACTTGCCTCCGATTGGGGATTGTTGTGATGCCACGTAGCTGCAGTAGCTATCTTCTAGCAAATGTAATGGAATATACGCTTCACCTGTACTGTGTTTCTGTCACAGCGTACAAACACGTGAAACATATTTACCATAGCTTGGACACACAGAGCAAATATTAAATGACACACTTACACACCTATTACACAACAGCAGTCCTTAAAAGATGAGGCTCAGTTGGGTCTCAGATGAAAGTTTCCTGGAATCACACACACACACACACACACACACACACACACACACACACACACACACACACACACACACACTTTCTCGTACTTCACACCCACACTCAGAATGTGGCATTTGCCATGTAGGGGCCAAGAAGGGGTTACACACACACACACACACACACACACACACATACACGTAATGTCAAAGACAGGTTGCAATGTATTCTGGGAGGTGAGAGAAGTGGGAAGGAGATGAGAGGGACGGCGGTCATGGAGGGACACACAGCACCAGTCGCTACAACGGATGGATACCAGAGAAACTATTCTGATATAGGAAAAACAACACCCGAGACCGCAGTTAAATACGTTGTCGCTATTGTTACAAAGCACGTAGGCCTATTGTCATGATCCTCTATTAATATGGCCTGTATTGTTGTGCGCATGACTGACGTGTCCGACCGGCCTTAAAGTGACCCTGCCCTTCTGCGTTCTGTCAAAGCCGCTCAAAGGCCAGCTGAGACTTGTTCACATTCAGGAGATGTCATACTTGACGGGCTGCTGTGGTTTTAACTTTCATTTTGAGCTTCCCAGAGAGAAATTCTACGTTTCTTTACAGAGCCGCTGGGTGTATTACGGAGCTGCTGTAGTCCGCTGCCCGAGTTAATTCAATCCAAACAAAGCCAGCTTCGAATCTTTTCACTGACTTTGCACGCGTCCACTGTACGAAGCCAATTTCTCTTTATGCTCCGGCTGAATGTTTGAATACGCCTTCAGGAGATCAATTGGAATACAAATTTGTACAATATAAAAAGTGGGTGTGAAGGGAGTTGGTTCTGGGTGAAGGATCATGCCGTTGAGCTTCCTAGAGAGGATGTGTTCCTCCGTTAATGACTCAACAACATACCTGTTCTCAAAGTATTTACTCCCATCACCCAGCCAGAATTCACGATTGGACACAGAAAGGAACGGTACATCAACTACTCAGGGGCCGCCCTCCTCACCTTTGAAACATGACTGTCATGCTTAGGACGGCTGTGTGATTCCTATTAGTTCTGTGTTAGCGCTCCACGCCCTGCTGCTGCGCTCTATACATAGAGTGTGACTTGGAGGTGTAAAGCCTTCACACCATGGAAATAGATTCATCATAGCGCTCATACAGACTCCGCGCAAAACCTCATAAATCCATTTTCGGCTAATTACATGCTTTCCTTCGGACCTGATTTGAAGCTATGGTGAGTGCATTACGTCTGGATGGAGGGAGTCAGCAGAGGAAGCAAAAATCCAAACTATATTTAAAGTCCTGCTGTAGGCGACTGGCATATAAAGATTCCGTCTCACAACAGATTGTATAACACCTGCTCATATCCGATTAGGATTTAAAGGGAAGGTCCACATGGTTCAGGTCAAGTTCATCTGATCATGAATTCCAAAGATTTCTGGGTGTGATATCCCAGAAACCCTCAGTGTGATATTTCTACCACTACAGGTCTCTCTGTAAAAAAAAAACCAAATCAAATGGTGTAAGTCGCGCGGCATCATAGGAGTTGTTGCCTTCACTGTTAAACAACCACCATTGCCGACAATCTATCCAAGTGACAGAAATGTTTATCGTCGAGGTATTGTTTCTAAGTTCTATTCATGTTATGTTTAGTCATGTTTGCTGTTTATATTCCTCTCTATCAGAGTATCATCTTCCGTTTCCACGGAATTTGCAGCGACAAGTGACTCAGTGAAACGCACAGTTACCTTGAGTGAAACTAGGGATTTCTCTGGGTTTGAACAGTGTTGTGTTACGTTTACGGGGGAAGACGAAGCTGAAGACCCAAATGCAGACACACATGGGAGGCAGGATTTGGCGGGGGAACAAAAAGCTAGCTTTATTTTACCAAAGCTGAATGTACAAACACCCAAGGAACCCAAGCAAACAAAAAGCAAGTCAAAAGACAAACGACAAGGTATCAACAAAAGAGCAAAAACTGGAAACATACCATGGGGGCATCACGGGGAAACACGGAGGAAGACGGCGGACGATGGACCAAGACGGAGTAACATGGAGGAAGACAGAGGAACAAAGACTATACACACAGACACACTAATGAGGGGATTCGGGAACAGCTGGAGTGAGGAGGGAAAAGGACAGGTGAGGGAACGAACGGAAGAACACTGGGAGGGGAAAAAACACACGGGAGGAACTGAAAAGCGAGAGTGGACACGACCGTGCAACTCCAGCTGCTCAGGATGGCCGAGGCCTTGTCGTGAAAGTATTTTTGTCAAACAACGTAGTTATTTCTGCCAGCAACAAAGTAGAGAACACAAGTGACTAGGGTTGGGTCCTGAATATTTCTGAGTCTGCGAGCAGTCTGCGTGCATTACACTCGATTTGGCAACTATTTTACAACTGATATTAAATTCCTGTTATTACAGTGCTGAATAAAGTAGTACAAAAAGGTACTGAATCCCAGATACCTGTATCGGTACCATATTGGTTCAGATATCAGCGGTACCCAACCTTGCATGTGATGAAGTTTAAAGATTAGCGGCTGTATTTTCTAGTAGGTTGTGTCATGCAAGTATATGAATGAGCCGTACGTAAACACGGTGGCTATAATTTACCAGCAGAGGTTTCAGTCTATCTAAATCTATAGCTGGTACTCTAGAGGATCCGTCTCATAACTCTTTTCACACTGTCACTGACTTTAATATATACGACACCTGCTGCATCTTAACCCTCGAGTGCCGTCCGTCCGCCTGCTAAAGCAACACGACAAAGACATACGAGATGCATGACGAAGCGATCATAGCATCAATCACAAACCACCAGCCTCGTGTGATGCGGCGCTGGCACACAGGATGCGTATCACGCTGAGAGGGCAATTTCTTAAACACACATTCTCACTTAAACAACCACACACGTGCGCATACATCCGCTCATTTCCTCTTTTTTTTTTTCGGTGGATCGCACACTTCTCTCCTCACATCTGTCGACATATGATTAAGTAACTGCGGTTGAAATGAATAGTTGTGGCGAGGACTTGGCAACCGTGAATGTAAACATTTACATTCTGAGCCACATGATATAATCAGTAGCTATACTGGCTGACGGTGGCCAAATGGTGCTATACGGCTTATCTGTGATTAAAGGAGCAAAGGCTTCTGGCTCTGCCAACGGTCCCGGTGGTCGCAATTCACAATCCATATAAGCCGTTTTAATTCTTGCTAATTGCTGCTGAAATGTACACCAGGCCTCTGCTTCAGCTGCTGTACCTCCGTTCTATGGTTTATCGCCAGCATTAAAGGCTATAACCAGATCACTTTCTGCGACGAATTATCCCCGGCATTACATTACATCAATATTTATATCGGCTTATATATTTGCACATATATCATTGATAATATTGTCAAATTTCTCACTTATATGTGAGCATGACTCGACAAAACGCGAGAGGGAAACTCGAGGATTGTAGGTATCTGTGTTCGTGTGTGTGTGTTTGTGATATTTCCAGAGTTCAGCTGAATGAATGAACAGAACCAGCATTCACGAGAGGTAAATTCGGAGGTGGTCAGCGAACAGGTAAACAAGCTTATTTTTGCTGTTACATAAATCCAGAAGGTACAACTGCCGCAACTGTCACCCTGCTGTCAGGGAGAGACATTTTAGATAGGAGGTTTTTTTTTGCAGAGAAGGGTTCCTATTGGGTGAGTTTTCTACTTTATCTCAGTCAAGTTTATACATTTGCAAACTTTTTTGTGACTTTTTAAAGTCGATTTAGTTGCTTTACAACACCAACGTTTTCAAAGTTATCAACAGAGACACATGAAAGCAAACTCACTTAGGTCATTGAGGACTTCTTGGATGAACGTAGAAATTGTCTCATGTGGGGTTTATAAGATTCCATGCTCATAAACAATATTCCCACAAAGTTATAGAAATAGATTTAAAGGGGAAACCCCTTGTTGGTTATCAGGGCCATACAGAGACATTCAGAGGGGCAGGTGGTCAAAGTTAAAAAGGGGCTTGTGTAACCAGAGCTGCAATAATACACTGAACAAAAATTAATTGCTAACTATTTTGATAATGACCAAGTGTTTCCCCTGGACAGTTGAATGAAATTGTTGGATGCCCCCTATGGTAGATAAAACATGATAAAGTGCCCTCTCGGGTGCCCTTCCCGTGGAGAAAACAGCTTTCTATCATGTCTCACCGTGCACTGGTGCCCCACCACAATAATCTATCTCAATCAGTCTTAAATCAGAATTCTAGATTTTGCAAAAGCTGTTTTCCTCTACTTTCCTTTCCTCTACTAAAAGACCAATTGAACGGGACATGGTAGAACAACGCTATGGAACACACTTCCGACAATTGAGCATAAATATTGATCAGAGCAACACGATACATACAGGTCAAAGGGGCCTAAGTTTCTTTAGGCAAAAAAAAAAAATCTGAAATTTTTCTCCACTGATTCAAATTCCTTCCCCAAAACTACATACTGCACCTTTAAACCTTTACATGAACCCACTCTGAACACCTTTTTTTTCTCTCCACATCTGTCACTGTCTCCCTCATACACCCACACACACACATACCAACTGACATTTTTTTAGTCACACGCACACACGCAGCTCTTCTTGAGTAATAGCACTTTGTTCACTGGAGACTGTGCAGCTAAATATACCAGTAACTGATAGCCCTGCTGGTTTAGGGGCAGAAGTCCTGCCGGCCTTGACATTGATACGGAAGATGAATTGCAACAGACACCAGGGAGAGTGTGTGTGTGTGTGTGTGTGTGTGGGGATGCATGTGTGTGTGTTAGAGAGGCTGTGTGCATGTGTATAACTGTAGTGAATGATGAGTCAGAGGATTATTCAAAGAAAGAAAACAGCTTTGAGCAATGCCAAGCAAAACTTCACTAAAAAAAAATCCTACAAATTTGATTATTTTAAAATTTTAACAAAAAAGTACAGTGAAAAAAAAAAAGAAACAAGTTCAGGTCACCAACTCTGCCTTCATGGCATTAGTGAGTACCTGCTCTGTTGACCCGCTGCTCCATTAGAGGACTTTATTAGCCTTTGCACCCGGGCCCTAATTGATATTTGATGGACGTTGCGATAGTAACTTAGTCTCAGACACTCGGCCGAACCCAGTGAGCCACACAGCAGCCCTCTGATCCTCGGCTCTCACGTAGACAGGACATACCACAGCTCTGCGGCAAAGCTAAGACAGGAGCGGCGATTCAGAGTGGCAGATAGACCAGGAGCGAGAGGACAGGGACGTGAAAGAGTCAAAGGGAGAGGGGTTAGAGAGAGAGAGAATGAAGCGAGAGAAGGCCGTTGCTAAGCAGACAGAAAAATGTGTCCATATTCTTTCCCTCTGTTTCTTACTTTCTATTTCTGTCCTCTCTCCTTCAGTTCCACACATTTTTTTCGCCATCTTTTCGGGTGCACTAACCTGCAGCTGGCCGCCGGCTGGCATGGTGGACCTCAGCGATGTCAGGTCGATGTCTCGGCCCGTCTCCCCTCTCTCGGTCTTCCCAAGTCCCTGCATAATAAGACCCGAAACGAGCGAGCAACCAGGCACATACACACACTTGCACACCAAGAGTGTTGCCCCCACAGCGGCGAAAATGCTAATGCAAGGATGGCAGTGGTGGATGTGAAAGAAAATGACCCTGGACGCCAGGCACCAAGCACCAGGCAAGGCCAGGGAGGACAGCAGAGGGACAAACAAACAGCTTATTCACCCCATCGTAGTCTCTCCCCCCTTCCCCCTCTCTCTTACTTTCCGCTCTTTCAGCATGTCTCTTTCTCCTTCTGTTCTCCCCACTGTTCCAAACCTACGTTGGAAAAACGGACCATCAGACTGAAAACCAGGCAAATATTGTCCGAAAGTCAGTCTTGTGCCCATCCACGACTCTGTTTGACCGGCCAGTGCACACCGAGCTGCATCTATTTGTGCCTGTTTGCCCAACAAAAACATTCTGCTGTATTTCCGTAAAGTTAACTGGGGTCAGACGTCTTCTCGTAAAAAAGCACTGAGGCTCCACTGTTGGGAGTTTACTGCTCTCTGACCCAGTGGAACCCAGGCTCCGTAACCGGGACTCAAAGATACCATGTTCCTCAGAGACGGGCCAAGTGCCATCAGGAGTACAGCTCAAAACCCGGACGAGTAAAATGAAAAGTATCCGCGTGGCTATGTAGCACTGGAGGAGAGTGAATACGTGTTTTGTCAGTAACCTTCATTGATATTGTTTACCGTGAGCTAACATTAGCCACCATGAGCGAGAGGTCACACTAGACCAAGTCAGGCTGGAGTCTTGAATCTTGGGTGTGTTTAAAGGGGCTCTGTGTAGCAATTTGAAGCAATTTACATGTATTAATGACTTTTTTATTGGACTGTGGATGTCTTTGTGAAGGACTCGGGTCGGATTTTCCTGCAACACTACAAAGGATGTGACTTCATGCACGTTCTCCATCGCTTCGTCACCTCAACGCCTCTTTGAGCTCAACTAACAGAGAGCAGCGGTAGCTCAGGTTAGTTTAGCAAGTCAAAGGAAGTCAGCTTTCAGCTGTTACGTACTGTCGCTTTAAAAGAGGCATTTTCGAGCTGCAACTCCCGCAACATTTCACGACACTAACGTCTGTTTTATTACAATCCACGTGGCGTGCGCAACTGACAATTCAGACGCAGATGAAGGCGCTGCTGATGCAAGCATGTGTGATTATTTAAAGGGAGTTTTATGGAAAAATCAGCACAGATTCCAACAGAAAAAAACAATTCACATCTGAAAAAACAAGGAACATCAGCAATTAATTTGAAGCTGAAGCATCCAAACCAGTCTTGGGAAATATCTGCGATACCTTCATGACACATTGTTTAATCAATGAGATTCTAATTTTAAAAATACATGAAGACATTGGACATGAACACCATTTCATCTGCATGAGCTGAACTTTGAGCGAGCTCTTGCGAGGTGTGATCTTGCACAACGCCGCACGTCAGACCACCAGCACTGAGCAGCAAGCGTATGCTCAAACACATACAAGTGGGTGTCCTGATGGGAACGGCGGCTGTCAACGGTGATCAAACACACTGCTGCAAGCTCATAATCCTCGAAAAAAAAATGATCACCTCAAATGTCAGGAATTTCATTTGGTTAAGTGTCCCTGAATGGAACGTAGCACACACACACACACACACACACACACACACATATGCAAGAAGTGAGCACAGCAAACCTTTGTCCCACTTTGTGAAGAGTCATGAGAGCAGCATCACACAGGGAAAAAGGAAAAAGGATGGTCATCAGGTAACTTGGTGTATCACCTTTGATTTGATTTTAAATACTAGTCTTTGGGACTGTAAATGGCCTACTGTATCGCTCTTCTTGATATTATAACGAAGCTTAAACTTTATCTACTGACAGTCGGGTGAAGTTTTGTAGTCCACAAAACACTTCTGGAGCTTCACAGCAAAACCACATTGCAGCATTCTCCTAAACAACTGAAGTAGAAGGGGACTTGTTCTAAGATCCGGAACTAATTTTAAAAGATAACATTTCGTCCCAACGCACGCTTGTGCAACCACTTCAGACGATCTTCTGTGAAGCTCCAGAAATGTTTTGCGGACCACAAAACTTCCTCCAGACTTTCCTTCAGCAGAGGGGTGAGCAGAATTAAAAATGTTTTCATTTTTGTGCGAACGTATCCTTTAACTTTAGCACTGTATTTCCTTTCTCGTGTTAAGTATTGCTTAATATTCATCAGGCCTGACATCGTTTCGACACCACGCTCTGAAATAGTAGCTACGCAACACACAGCACAAACACAAATGTACAGAACGACTCATTTTACATGTGTGTGCTGGCACAGCCTCAGGGTCTGAGCTGTTGTCAATTTCTCTCTCCAATAATGGATAATGCGTTTCCTCTCTTTAGTTCATAAAAGCTGAAGCATCTGGCCCTTTCACTTCTTTTTTTTTTTCTTTACACATCTCAAGCTTCCAGGAACTGTCCTTACCTCAGCTAACACTGTCTAAGAATTTGTCTCTGTGGTTTTCCAGAATAACTCCCCTGCTGTCTCTCTGGGATTTTGGGGGTTTGTATAGTAGCTATCCAGTGGCACGCTGTGGAGCGTTCGACTCGTGTGCGGAATCGCTGGACTGTTTGAGCAAACGGATTCCAAGTTAATCCTGAAATGAGAGGTTCAAAAGAGACCATCAAGCCCACAGATTTCTTTATTTCAGCATTCCTAGAAACTGAGAGTTTACATGAGACACCAATTATCATGCACAACCTCCTCATTCTTTTTCTTCCTGGAAACAGAGAGTCTTAAAGGGGATGCCAAGTACACTTTTGCCAGGTCTTCCTAGAAAGGAAAACTGCTGCGCAGATGAAACACTTTAAGGTATAAGATAAACATCTTTACACCCTCTCCTGTGTGATGTTTTTGACAGACAGCCAAGTTAAATGGCTATTCCTGCTGAAGAGGAGGTTGTCTCCAAACACAGTGGAGATGAACAGGTATTTTAGGGTGAAGGCTGAAAAGGCGGCGCTCATCAAAGGCATTCTTGACTGGTTCGTACATGAATGTGGAAGCTAAACAAGAAACTGTAAAGCTCGTACCTGTAATTTTGCTCAACCAGTTTTTTAATTCCCGGGATGTATGAAGCTCTCTGGGGCTTTGCGCCGCTTCTGCTCTTGTTGTCACACTTTTGCTTGACAGTAAACAAAGTTGTGAGGCGGTATTGCGAAACACTAACAGAACCTGCTACACAGGCTTTTTGTTTACCCGTGTCTTCATCCTGAATGGGAATAGCTTTTATGTCTATATAACAGTTATTCATAACTTTCTAAGCAAGTGGATTTCAGTTGTGATTTGCCTTGAGTCATCTGAATCCATTTAAAAAAAAAAAAAAAAAAAAACTCATGATGTTTGTGAGCACAAAGCTGCTGGGCACAGGTAAGTGAATTAATGGGGTTAATGTGATAGGTGGCCACTTCCAGCTGCAAAAGGCACAACCTCAACCAAACCCTGTTGCTCGAATCACAGTGGGCTGTTTTAAATTTGCTCGCACAACAACTGCAGGCATGTCACTGGAAATGAGGTCCTAATGAGGTGAATTTACAAGCTGACTTATAAGAACATTGGTGGGAAAGTGACGGCATTTAAGAAAACACCATAAACTTATTTCCTGCAAACACGAAGGATATTTTGATTAAGCAGTGCTGCATATTTTTTAAAGGTGCAGTGTTTAAGAAACGACCAACTGTCAAATTCAAACAAATAGGGGCAGTATATCACAGGAGTAATTGCTAACTGCTGCTAACTGTACCCACCGTTAGCTAGTAAGCTCAGTTAGCATGCAGCTAGCTGCTGTATTAGCAGATTCTGCCTGAATTGGGAGCTTGGACGACCAAAGGATTGTTGGTGTTGTTTACTGTCGGACTATCACATCTTGTGGTATAATGTGGCTAGGGGCTAGCTGGTTAGCATGCTAACTACAATAGATATCCCTGTAACCTAACACATCTACAGAAAACTGTTATTTCTTCACATTCTCTTAATAATCTTAGTTAATTCTTGAATGTTTTAAACTAGAAATGTAGCCTAAGTTAGAGTCAATAGCATGTCAGGCTAAATAACTCACTATCTACACTAGCAGGCAGTAGCATTATATTTCCAAGGCCGATGAGCCTGTCATTGTTGGCTTATAGGTTTAAAGTTGCAATATGTAAGTATTGGCCATAAGTCAAATTCACACTCAAAACAAATAGGGGGCAGCATATCACCAGAGTAACCAATTTTTACCTAGCTAGTTCAGTAAGCCAAACTCTTAGTTAGCCAATTTTTCATCAACAAAATCCACTGGTGCTCTACTCTAAAGTAAAAGAACAATGTTGTTTTTTTATTTTCATGTTTTCGACATGTTTCATCAGTCTATGAGGATGCTAACATGCAACATTAGCCTCTTTCTCTTAGCGTGATATTATGTAGCTATTAAGTGTCTATCTAAGATTCGTTTTACAGGGTTGCCATTATACAAAAAGTTAGCTGGAAGCATGAGTTACCTTGACGGCACTGTCATCAAACTTCTGTAGCGTAAGGTTAGATTAGCATAATTTGGTAGCTAGCTTCGGCTAATTATATAACACAGCAGCGATTGTCTTTCAGCTAACAAAATCAAAGGACAACAGAAAATTGAGAGTTATGCCTTTGTTTACTTCTACTTTAAATTTGGAGTTATTGTTTAAAAAATGACTAATTATTTTTGTGTTTTAAGTTGTGTTTTAAGTCTGCCGTTGTCTTTGCAGACAGCATGTGCACCGTAAAGGTGAGGACAGGCAGAGCAACAGTGACTATGAGGCTACTCAGTGAGCAGTCCATTAAGAGTCTAACATGTTGAGAATGACTTGAGACTTGACTTGGACCTTTTCAAAGACTTAAAATCAGCTGTGGCGACACGTGACACTTTGTGTAATGATACTGACTGGGGCAGACACAATCCTCCCTCTGTCTTTGTCACTCCGTCTCTTTGTTGTGCTCTCGGTCTTTGTCTCGCTCATTCGAACTCTCATTCTCGTTCTCACACACAAAGATAGGGCTTCAGCAGTCGAGTACCAGGCTGCGCTGACCTCCCGCTTTCTACCTCTGTCCGTGCGCACACATGCACATACAATCGCACACTAGCCAGACAGTGCCAGTCTCTCATTCTGGCGATGATAAAAGAGCCTTTATGCTTCATCATTGTCATGCAAACACACACACACATACACACACTCCAACAGACACACTTGCTCAACAGGTAGCTTCTGATACCAGACGATAGCAGTGGACGCAATCAGATCCCACGTGCCTGCAGACACACTCCAGCAGATATGTAAACATATGCGATTACGCCCGCGTTCATATTCAAACATGCACGAGTGAGGGTACCTTGGGATGAGGGTGCTACTATTACATCACGGACCGAAGTGCCATTTGTGTCACTGACAGACCTGCAGGTGCTCGTGTGCTTTCATGTAGTTCACCTGCTCGGTCAGACTCTGTGTGCATGCAGAGATAAAAGTAATTACATAACTTGTTCTTCTGCGACTTAAACAACAAAGTGGAATACCTTAAATACATTTTTGGGTGAAAATAAGTAACACACATCGTCATTTTTTACCTGAAAGAACTGCTTTTTAAATTGCGTTGTATTTGTTTAATGCAAGAATAGTCTGACATTCTGGAAAATATGCTTATCCACATTCCCACTTTCATATCTGCACCTTAAAGGTCCAGTTTGCAGGATTCAGCGGCATCTGTGGGCGAACACCTCGGTGAAACTCTGCCCTACGGTGGCTGCAAAGAATGCCAGAGGTGAATGTGATGGAAGAGCGTTAAAATATCTCGTATAACGTCAAAACGTCTTGTTGTAACAATAGAGTTTTCACATGCGAAAACTGATCATTTTTTTTTATTTCTCTGGCAGTAATGTGCTTCTGTACATTACAGCCTGCTTTTTAAGTTGAACACCGAAACACCGAAGAGAAAACGGGGCTGTTATGAGGCAAAATGGGTCAACAGTTGATTCTTACAGATTTAAGCGTGTGTCTGCACCGGACCCCCCGCAGCACCCATTAAACTCTTTTTTTAAGGCCGACACTGTGATTGCACCAATTTGATGCAGTCGCTGCAGGAGGGCTTTGATTAAGAAGGAAGGTTGCAAGAAATAACCAGGCAGTGAGAGAGACAGACTGCAAACAAAAGTAATCACACATGCACACTGACTAGATGGTTGATGTACAACCATCTAGAAAAAACACGCTTTAGTTGTACTCAAAATTACTCCGATTTCAGCATCAGATAAGAATGTACCTATTTGTGCACACGTTAGGTGCACACACACACACAGACACACACACAGACACTCTAGGGTTGCATGTTTTCTCGTGGCGTTGTTACATCCCAGGAATACATTACTTATTTCATGGGAAACAGGAAATTAGATTTTAAAGCAGAACAGCAGATAATCGGAAAATGGCGCATACCCACCTCATTTTGTGTTGTCATTCTCAAATACTCGTTAAATGACCTGGTAATGTCTTCCACCTGTTGAATGCCCCTCTGCGCTCGTAATTTTTGGCAACTGGGACTTGCATGTCTGTCATGTTAAGCCCATTGTTGACCCACCCGCACATTTTATCTCGCACTTGCAGCTTTTTGCAGGATTTGGCCTCACAGCTTTACTGCAAGCTGCCACATTAGCGTGAATTATAATTGGAAGAAACAGCAGCAGGCTGAGAAGTTTGACCTGTTCTATTACCCACAATCACTACATTTCAAGGCCATATGGTATTTGTGACAGTTGACGATGCAGACAGACACACACATGCTTCCCACAGTCATTTCCCTCGGCTCAGAGGAGTCAACCATAACATATTTCCAAATCCTTTGCTTTAACATGATTTGATAATAGTTTTGTTGCCACTGACATTCCCCGCATTTCTTCAGCTACCCTGTGAAATCATGAGGTTAGACGAACAAACAGAAGGTTATTATTTGCGGTTATGTTTGGCCCCGTAGGCAAGCCTTTACAGTAAAGTGCTAACGAAACAGGTTAGAAACATGGCCAAACAAAGCCGTCCTAATGGGACGAAATCAGAGTGCGGTTTTCTCTTTTCTTTAACCGCTCTCAATGTTTGATCACTTTTTGTCCTGCTCTCCTCTCCTCTCCTCTCGTCTCCTCTCCTCTCCTCTCCTCTCGTCTCCTCTCCTCCTCTCCCCTCCCCTCCTCTCCTCTCCTTTCCTCTCCCTCTTACATAATTACAGCTCGAAACCAAACCACCATGTCATATTTAACCTACTGCTCAGTCCGCAGGGAGAGAGAGAGAGAGAGAGAGCTCGTTTATGTTAATTGCCTCCAATTTGGGCCGTTACCAGGGGGAGTCATGTGTAAGAACATGTGTAGATATATTTTGTTTGGCCGGAGAAGAATAATGAGTTTCTCACGGGCCTGTGGGGGGAGACGCCTGGAACCACAGAGTGACTGCTAAAAACGACAAGGTGGGGAATGAAAAGATCACCGTGAGATCAGGTGAAATCTGACAAACTATACGTTAACTGAAGAGTGACAGAACCGGACTCTGTAGTGACACTATCTGGTAGAAAGATGTACTGCGCGGTGATCTGGCTCTGACCTACAGTGCCACGACTGTAAGGGACATGTCTTTATTTGACAAAGTCACTTAGGCTTGCTTTATCATATTATATCATACTCTAAATGCCTGAATTCCCTGTATAATCCTGCTTATTTGTCATCTCCATAAAGAAGAAAGTAAGATTAAAGCACAA
Source organism: Lagodon rhomboides (assembly GCA_039737535.1). Classification (NCBI taxonomy): domain Eukaryota; kingdom Metazoa; phylum Chordata; class Actinopteri; order Spariformes; family Sparidae; genus Lagodon; species Lagodon rhomboides. The sequence goes on along the minus strand of CM077805.1, from coordinate 11,119,949 downwards.
TTCAAATCCCTAGAAACAAGATGTTCCTGTGCATCAGACCACAAACAATAAAAAGAAGTAAAAACAATTGATTTGTTATAATTTAATGTACAGCGGTATTGCAAAAATTGCCATAATTACCACAATTATTAACTTTTTTACATTTTTTGATATTTTATATTTAATTATGCAATTTAATTAAATGTCCAGAACTAAAAATAAACAACTAAATGTTTATTTTGAACATTTTCTTTCCACTACTCTGAAAAGAGAAAGGTCACAGAAGGAAAACAGCTCTCGGTAAGAATAGTGTTTTCACCTGTAGTGTCTCCACAATGAAGAAATACCTGAACACTGTCAAAATCATTTATTATACCACTGTGGATGTACCAGTCAATTCTCTTTTTTTTCCTCCTTTATACGTTGCATAAAAATATCAACATGAACATACACATACAGTGCAGCGTAGATCGAAGAGTGACGAGGCTCAGTGTACTTTCATCTCGAGATGCACACACTCACACCAAAGTGCACACATACGCACACACACACACACACACACACACACACACACGCACACGCACACACAGAGTGAGAAAGCTGCATCACAGAGAAAGGAAGTGACAGGTTCACTGTTGCAACATGAGATCTTTGAGAGCACATCCTGCATACATTTAGCACACACGCTGAGTTACTGGCATAGCAGTCATGATTCAACACTTCTGACTCGACAGAAGTCGTCACATGCAGCACAGGAGAAAAAAAAAAAGAAGAAGAAAACTACTCCATTCCCTCCCTCAGCTCAGGGAGTTCTGCAGAAGTGTCCCGTCAACAGGCTCTCGACCAGCTGCTCCAACTGTTGAACTGAGTTCAACTCTTCGGTGTGTGTGAAAGTGTCTATAAGTCACACGCCGGCCTCCAAACAAGGGCATGAAAGTTGCATTCAGCATCCGCAGCAGCAGGTGGTTTGAATGATTCTCCGGCTGATTTGAATTGTTAAATGACCAATAATGAAAGCAATAGCTGAATCACGCCCACGGCAGACGCCCACGGCCGGCGTCTCATTTCTCACGGAGCCAGGGAGGTTTTGTGTTGATTGTTCTGCATAGGTTGTCCATTGTTTTTAGATTTTGCCTCGCTAATTGACCAAATTGAACCAAAATTTGAATTTGAATATATTCTGCAGGACTTGAAGATGACAGAGCAGCATGGAAATCAATTTGTGCCACACACAGTGCTGTGAAAGGTGCCTAAAAGTCATATTTGTGTAAAAATTAAAGATGGCAACACCGTACGAACGGTACTTGAGTAAAGTATCAGATAAGACGTGTACTTAGGTATTAAGAGTAATTTTCTGGCTTAACTATCAAAAGTACTAAGTAAAAGTAATTTAAAGATACATTTACATGTATTTGCGAAGTAACTAGTAACTAGGAAAGAAGGATGTGTGTGTCAAAAGTTGAATTATATGCATGGGTCATAGTCTTTACTTTGCATTGCAGATGATGTTAGAGAATTTTGTTACATTACACTGTCAAATTGTGTTCATCATGGGTCTGTAGTGGCTGGTAATAAGAAAGAAAGAAAGAAAGAAAGAAAGAAAGAAAGAAAGAAAGAAAGAAAGAAAGAAAGAAAGAAAGAAAGAAAGAAAGAAAGAAAGAAAGAAAGGTTGTATACTGTATGTCAGCACACACACACACACACACACATACGCACACACACACACACACACACAGAAAGGTCTCATTTGCCTACCTGAGTTGAGCTTCGACAAGTTTTTCAAACCTGTCTTTACTCGTTATAGAGGGCAGATCCTCCCTGACATCGCTAAACTGGGTCAGCGGGGTCACATATTGTCCTCGGAGGTACAGACAAGAAGAAACCATAGAGTGTTTAACGAGCAATGACAGGTTTTCACGCAGAAACTCAGAGGAATGGAGCTAACACCATAATCTTCAGCAAAAAAAAAAATGGGTAAATCAGTCAGGTTGAAATGAGACTGACAGATCCCCCGCAACACACGTTCATCAATAGACGTGATTTTTGTTAATGCAACATGAGGGTTCGCCCGTCCGGAACTGATTGATGACAGCTGAGAGGCTGAGGAAGGAGTTCTTTTTTTTTGCATGACTGCATGCTTGTTATGGGAGCTGGTGCAGCACGCACACTTACACAAACTCACACACTCACTGCCATGTCAGCAGGCTTTTCTTTGCATATTTCCTCTCGAGATATTCTTGGTTACGCTTCACTCTCACGCCTCGTCTTTGTCAACATGCGCATTTTCATTATTATACACAGACGCCACTGTTAGTGTCATAGCGTGAGGAGGGAGAGTCACCACTGCGCTCTCTCTGTAAATGCAAATTATTAACCTGTTTTTTTTTTATTTAAAAAACAAGCCTGAGATATTATTACTTCTTCTGAACTATAAATCTGAGGAGAAAAGGCTTTCAGCATGGCACTTCTATCAGTGAGTCATGACATTTCTTTGTCACTGAGTCAATATCGCCAAAGGGAGAAAAAAGTGCAGAGCAACTATGCAAACTAGATAAATTTTCTTAAAGGAGTTCTGAGTTTTGTCACCGCTTTCATTTAAAATAGTGCTTTCTTTCTGATGGCGAGGCTGCTATTTTAAGAGGACTGTATCCTGCTTTACAAGTCAGAACGAGGCGATGATCCGGCTGTAAATATTAGCATAACTGCTAAACGTCTGCAGGTTTCAGTTGGTGTGGCAACGGCTTACAGTGCAGATCTTTCATCTCTAGCGGGAGATGCTGCATGCCAGCGCGTTTCTCTAGAAATGGTCAGATCCGCCACGGAGTTCTGTGGAAGAGAGAAAAACAAGTTTAGATTACAGTGTGTTTGATGGCAAGAGAGATTAAACCAGGTGACAGGAAATGACAAAAGGGGAAGGGGTTAAAATGTCCCGTTTGGTTTAAAAACTTCAAGGGTTTGGGGGTTGGCGATATGAAAGCCACGGTGTGTTGTCACAATCCTGCCGCTAACGAGCTAACAAAACCAGCCATGAAAAAATTTCAGTGGGCTCTAAAGCTGTAAACATTTGGACTTTAGGCATTTTTGACATCCAAAGTGACTAGCAGTGCAATGATTGCAGATCAGATTTAAGCCTCAGTTTCTTCTAGATGCAAATACAGTCCAAGTCAATGACCAGCAAAGCGTGTTTCATACTGATGCACTCTGCTCTGTTGAGCACATGGAAACTTCCACAGGAATAGATGTTTATTACGTAGGAAGCTGTGATAGTCATAAGCTTAAAACAACTGTTCGAGCGCTGTAGGAAAAAGGCTTATTCGATTTCTTGCAGAGATGGATGAGAAGATCAATACCACTCTTGAGTCCGTACATTAATTATAAGGCTACAGCAAGTACAGTTAAATGAATGATTGTTTTTTCACTCTGTCTTTCTTTGTGTGTACTCACCTGTACTTGTTCCCGGCTTCACCTGGAGGCAGAATGCCCTCCCAGATACAATACTGACCCACGGCCCCCGAGGTTCAAGGGATACTAGACACAACACGCAGAAGTTACACCCGAGGGCGACTACTCTCAAAAGAGCGAGCGGTGACAAGAGGCCAGAGCTGCACCGCTGGATAAATCCACATATGTCTCAGCTCGAGTGAGAGACACCCGGAACCTCAACCTATATTGTGCATAAACGAGTGGGCTTAAAGAATTTGTTTTTTGTCTTGTTTCTTGAATTCCATATATAAACTGAAGTGTAATGCTTTCTCCAGTCTTTATGCTAAGCTAAGCTAGCTGGTTTGCTGGCTACAGCATTACAGTCACCTAACAAGTATGATGTCGGTGTAAATCCTCTCATATAAAGTAACTTTCAGCAAGACAGTGCATTTCCCTAAAATTTCATGCTAATTTCTGCACAATAAAGTCAGAGTGTCTCCTACCAGCAAACCAGTTAGCATAGCTTAGCATAAAGACTGGACAAAGCTAGCCTAGATTTGTCCAAAGATAAAAAAATAAAAAAAATCTGTTAACGCTTTGATTTTTGTACGGTCTTAATTTGTGATGTTGGTGTTGCTTGTTGTTTTTGGACAGCGCCAGGCTAGCTGATTCCACCTGTTTCCAGTCTTCATGCTAAGCTATGCTAACTGGTCTGCTGGTACGAGATCGGTGTTAATCTCCTTACACAACCCTCAGCAAGACAGCCAATATGCGCATTTTACAAAATGTTGAAATATTCCTTTAAAAGCTCACTTATTTCCGATACCATATCAGAGTGTGGCTCCGGCCTCTTGTCACCTCACTGAGGCCTCATGCTTTGCAGCCCCTTTGCGAGCAGTCGACCTCGGGTGTAACTTCTGCGTGTTGCGTCTAGTTTCCCTCAGACCTAGGGGGCGGGGGGGAAACGGGTCGTCTAGCAGCATCTGTGAGAGCATCCTGCCTTCAGGTCAACCCAGGTACGGGTACAGGTCAGGACAGACACAGAGAGAGAGAGGAAGACAAGAAGACGGAGCGTAAAATAAATCATTCATTCTGACTGAGTAATTTTCAGTCAGGGGCAGTTTTACAGCCGAATGAAGGAAGAGGCGAAGGCGTGTCGAGAGGCGCGCGTACTGACAGTTCAAAAGATCTACATGCCAAACTGGTAACATCACATTACATACACAAACACCGGCAGGCTGCACTCCAGGATGTTGGCGCAAACAATCATTTGTCCCACTTTTGAAAAGTAAATATCAGTGTAAAACAATGCAATGCTGATGAGTCCAATCGAAGGTTTACAGTGTTAATTGAGACTTCACTGACAGAAAGAGAACGCCAGAATCTTACCCACAGTTTGAACATAAAGTACAAACCGTACAATAGCTGCTTGTAGTTAAAAATAGACTGTATCTACGTACACTGTCTTTATGCGCTCAGCCCTTACTTGCTGTCATGTTAACGTACAGTTTCACCGCCTTAAGCAAAGTGCAGGATAAACATGTGCAGCATGTGTGCGCGAAGGCGAAGGGAACGCTGCACAACAAAAACACACGGCGTACTCCTTTTCAGGTCAGGAATTTCGGACCCAAATTGAATGATTTGCTCTGTACTGAAGCCCCCACGGGCTAATACCAACCTCCTGGCGGTCATGTGGAGATCCCAAAAAAAACCCAAGCCTCCGTTAGCATCCCCGCCTAAACGCTGAGGGTCGGAGGTATAGAAATGTCCGAAGCAGCGTCTTATCTTTAAAGGAGTGTTTGCTGATTGCGTAGCAGCAACACTGAGCGGATTATCTTGCTATTAAGAGTGGAGGCGTAGATAACGGCTATATTTGATAAGATACGGCAATTATTGTATACATTAGTCACAGCCAACAGGCTAGTGGGGATTTTTATGGTGCTTTTGTGAAAGAGCACTTGGAGGAATTTGCAAGTGGGATGTATGTCAAATATTGGCAAAGGCTAAAAGTTTTGTGTAAGGTTGCGCTACGAAGTTATTCATTAAACGATTCCTTCGGTTAGTCGTGAAAACATGTTGACAGTACAGGTAATTCTTGCAACAACTAAAAAAAATCTTATGTATTGTATTTTATGTCATCATGAATCAACATGAACCCTGCCTTATTAAAGGTGAACAAGAATTGGCCACCTGTCGATGAGTAACCGCTGACTGTAGCTGCCGTTAGCTAGCTAGCCTGGTTAGCCGTGCATCCAGCGGCCAAGATTTTTTTTCCGATTCTGTTGATAAATTCAGACAATTTTGGATTGTTTTCAACCAAAGAAATCTTCAATATTGCACCAGTTTTCACATAGATCAAAACACAGTCGACTTAGACTTTGAGAAAAAAAAACTATGTACTGCTCCTTTAAAAACAAAAAGCCTATTGTGTGAGCTTAAGTGGGTCAGCTGCTGATGTGAAAGTCATTATTTTGACCAAGAAAGATAATTACAAGCCGGCATGCTGGGAAAGAAATCTCAGGTGCTGTGCCAGTATAATTTTACATGAATTTGGGAGTGACTTTAATTTTGCCAAACTAAATACCAATTAACTTTAAAAAATGAAGCAGCGAACATGATGAACGAAATATGTGGCAAAAAGAGGGAGATAACATTTTTTATCCGAAGTGAGAAAATCCTACTGGAATGCTCTAATTGGTGGGGATCCCTCGCTGTTGTGCGCTCATCTCAAGGGCCCTGGCGGTTAATGGTTTGAACCCCTGCTGTCAAATACAAACAGGAAGTGGAGAAAGATGAACAATAGCGCCTGTGTGATCAGCAGAGTTAAGGATCTGCAAGGTGCAGAAACTCGTCCTTCTTTTCCATGACTGATGAGCAGGTAAAAAACCATTATCCTGTTTTGATTATTTTTGCCTGAGGCGCTGGAGCTCGATATCAGGGCGTGTAGATCTGATAGACGGGAAATATGTGCGATCCTTAAATGTGGTTACATTCTGCAGCTGTTGATGGGAGCCACCTTTCACCTTTAGAAACCGACCCATGACAATGAGAAAAATCAACTAATCAAGCCATTACATGAAATCAAGCCATTACAACCTCATATAGGCTACATTTTTGGTTATTTCTTCCCTTTTGAAAATCTGTAGTAAACCTGTAATAAATCAGAGTAATCCACTAGCAAGGTATGACTCCTAATAACTTTTTACAACTGTTTTTTTTTTCTTTTTCAAGTAGGCCTTAAAAGTTGATTAAGAGATACTAAGAATTCTTAATGGATTCTTTATGAGGAGTCAAGAGCTGGTATGACACTCAAAGTGATGATGAGGGCGTCAGAGAGTGAGCAAGTCAAGGCCACACACACACTCAGAGAGACGCTCTGTACACACACGAGGCCAGCGAGCATCAATCACAAAAGGCTGACTATGGATGCGTCGAACATGACCGAGATATAAAATAAAAGCATGACAAACGACCCAGCACGCTGCAGCTGCTTACTTGCTCGGCGTGCTGGAGTTTGCCTCTGGGCTGCCAGCGTCAAGGCCGCCAGAATAAACAATTGTACTTCCGGTTTGACCCGCAAACATAAAACTCTTTTTAATATTTTTTCAGGAGCTTCATTTTATTCTGTTTATCCTCCACTTGACAATATGCTGATTTATTATAATATGTTAAGTAGTTAAGAGAAGAATATTTACTGAGTTTGACTTTGTGTTATAGTGCAGTAAGTTACAATTTGACATGAATATATGAGTGATTTAAAAGAAATAATAAAAAAATAGGTCTCGGCTACTAGTAGATGAATGTATTATGATTATATCTGACACACACATTCACACAGTATAGACCAGCTTAAAAAGTTTAGGAAAGCAAATTATCAAAATGTCTGTAATTGTAAGACAACAAGTACTCAAACATCAAAGCATAAAGATTGAAAAGGCAAATTCTTTCTCTAAGCACATAACAATATTATAGAACCACAAATCATTTTAAACACATAAGAACACAGCTAGTTTAATTTGCAGAATAAATCTTTTCCCTTTTTTTAAAATGCCTAAAATGACGTCAACATTTTATATATTATTATTATTATTACTTTTTTTAATATATACAAATGTCAGTGAGAGTTTGTGACTTTTCATCTCCTGTAGCAAACCGGAGAAAAGGTGAGAGATGTTTCCTGTCCTTCCGGATTTGACACAGCTGGATCACAGCTGGATCTGTCAGATGAAACAGATGCACACTCTTCAAAATAACATCACAGAACAAATAGGAAGCAATTAACCTTTAAAAAATGATTACATATCCAGCGATAACTCTGTTCACTTCATCGAACATACTGAGGTGAGGTTATGTGACTTACATTTTCGTCTTTCAACAAAACCAGACGTCGCGGCTGTCGGTTTTATTTTGAAAGACAGTCTCACTTCCTGTGTCGTCCGGGCTAACGGCTGACGGTTTGACGCCGCACGTCTGTGTGAAAGCCCTGCCGTCGCCTTGTCGAGTCATCGCCAGAGAAGAGCAGAGCAGAGAGCAGACGGAGCCGCCGTCTGATGGCTTGAAAACGGGGGAGCATAACCTCGCTTCACAGCGGATTTATTGCGCCACACGAGCCGAGGGGAGCGACGCGGCGGCGACGGGAGCGGGCCGGACGTTGACGCGGATGAGGACACAGCATCTCTGAAGGGGAGACCGTTGCCGTTTGTTGGTCGCGGTTGCAGACCCGGACAGAAAAGAAGTACCAGGAGCCGCCGCGACACCAGCGAGCGAACTTGGCTTCTCTGCCCCTGTGGGAGGTGTCAGTCTGTCGGCTGTGGGCTCGCTGCACGTACCGCTCGCCGTCTTTAGAGGAATAAGCTTGTAGCCCAAGTTATGTTTTTGTGAGAAGCTTCTTTATTTTCGCCTTCTTCTTCCTTCTAACGGCAACCAACTGTGGCTTTAATGTGACGCACCACACCGACATTAGTGCCGTGTGTCGGACCCCCTCTGCAGAGGAGTTAAAGGCTTTTCAAATCAAGTTTTCCCCCCCTTCATATTTCTACGGTACCACCGCCAGCCCACACCGATGTGAGAGGTAACGGCGCATGTTTTTTGTTCTGTCACCATGCTTTATCAGAATCGTGACTGCTCGTCTTTTTTTGTGCTGTTCGCCTGTGGGCAAAGTTAGCTGCATTGGCTTCGTTTGTGCGAGTTCCTCAACAGGCAAGCGGTGAACCCCCTTCACTGCTAAACTCACAAAGCTGACCGCTCCGGACGTTAAGCATCAAACCCCGCTTCTCTTTACAGCCATGTGAGCTTCATCATTTCACTCAAGTTGAATAATATATAGTTCGTCTTGATCAAAAATTAACCCATTAAAGCGGCACAGCTAACGAGTGTCGCGGTTTTAATTGCCCCTGTGCTCCCTTTAAAAAAAAAATATCTTTGTTTCATTAGGTTTTAATGAGCCGAACTCAACGAATGGGATGCATTTAACTCTTGGCATGGAGCGGCGGTGTGTTGATGTCGCTGATAACGCGTCCTCCATGTTTTAATTACAATGTTGATAGTTTTCCTATGCAATTCCACCGTGTTTGTATTTTAATGGCCATCTGCTTCTGTTGGGAAAAGTAGGCTTAACCATGCAACTTTAGCCATGCAACTTTAGCCATGCTTGAATGCTTATGACACCTGTCAAAATGTAATGTCAGTAAAAAAAAAAAAAAGTTTTGTTATTTTTTATATAACATATAGGCTTATAAGCATTTGTGTGATATTGTGGAAGTTAGCCGGACTATAAAAGGACAACTCTGATTGGTCGAAGCAGCACACCTGTGATGACAATGTATAAATACTGACCTGTCTAAATCAGTTGTCATTTATGCCTATTTAAATACCAATGTAAGTGTTACTTCACCTGAAAATGACCAGAGGCGACATTTTTTTTTGGCGTTATTGTAAAAATACTTGTATATTAATATAAATGGAAGTTTGAAGTTGATTTACTATTTCCGTCCTGTTATCTGGCCACTGTGTAGTTTTTTTTGGAGAGCAAATTAAAAACTCAGAGTTTTAATATTTACAATATTAATGAGGTAATAAATCAAACTCAGACATATTCATTTTTTCCATAACTGAATAAACAAGCTGCTCTCCGAGGAAAATAAGGTTTGAAGTCCGAAGCTAGAAAAAGGTGGCAGGGTCCGCCAAATATAAACAAAGTAGAGCAGTATGAAATTGGGTTGTCCTTTAAGATCAGTTTATTCAGTCATGAAAACAAAGAGAGTTTGTTTGTAGTGTTTGTTTAGGCATAAAAAATCAGTCAATGAAGATCTTTCTCTTCTGATTGACATTTCTTGCCAAAAACTACATAGTGCACCTTTGACAACACCCCCTACCTGTTGAAACCTCTTCTCATGGCTCACTTTTTAAATAAGATGCATGTCATGCTTAGAACGACAAAATGGAAGCTGTTTTTTGACAGAAAGCTTTAAATAATTTCACCTCATCATCCCCATGGGTTTAGTTAAATTTAGTGTTAAACGCAGTTTTCTATCCGAATCCACAAACTGACCCGAGACGGCTTTGGCGCTCGGAGAGTCCAGCTGTCCGCTGAGATTGTTAGATGGAGAGATTGTTTTGTGGCTTAGATGAAAACACACCCAGCTATACACTTCAGTGAGAACAGCTGTCTCATACTGAAGTCATCAGTCTAGCCTCTACAATCGGTATCACCGTATTGACTAATGCTATTTCCTAATTGATCGTGTAGGGCGAATCACTAACTGCTACACCTGCAGTGGAACCTGAGACATCTGGTCGAGTCCTTCCGTGAACCTCTAGGGCAGCCAGATGCCGTTAGATGCAAAATAGTTCCAATGCTCCATAATCTGAGGGATTATTTCAGGCGACATTAAAATCCTGTTCTCAACATAACTGTAAACAAACAATGAAACTGCGTGTAAAGCTGCACAGGACTGATTTTCACCGGAGAAACAAGCTTTCTATCTGGTGGCCTTAAGGCACATACCTGCTGTGACCTCTTCAGTGCTAATCCTGCACTCACTTCACTCAAGGGGACAATATACAGTAGCCTGTAGGGGCCAAATGAGTCCTTAGTGTTGTAAATGGTTGCTACGAGGAAACAGTCAGGACAAATTTATCTCAGTGACATTTAGAAGTATCTTCTGAACAATAACACTTCATGTTCTATGTGTTGCAGAGAATTTGACTGATTAAACATGAGATCCTTTTGGTTTTCTTGCAGAATTTACATCTGGGATGATAATTGTGATAACTGATAGTATGTTTAAAGTCGCCATGCGCAGTTTAAATCTCCATTCATAGGGGACAGATTTAATTGAAGAGACTCTAAAAATGACTAAAGGAAATTGCGACAATCATTCTGCGCGCTTCTTTCTGCGTCTGTGTCGATAAGACTTGTTTAAACATGAATTAAAGTAATGTGAATAATTTCTAATCAAAGCAGCTGCTGTGCCTTTGTTCCAGTTCCACTCTAATAACAGAGTAGAAATTATCTGTTGGATGTTATGTGAGGTTTTCTGTAATGCAATATGCAGAGTATTATAGTTCTACACTGCCCGTCCTCAGATATGGATTTAGAGTCTGCGCCCTCTCTCCTCTCAAGCTAAGCTGCTGAATTGCCACAGGGTAGCCTAACCTCGAGGTCAGCCAGGCTGTAGTGACTTTGGGCTAAATTTGGAACGTGGAGCAATTAGGCGCACACTCCGCTGCATCACTCCACTGCATTAACTACACAGGGGCAATTGCAGGGCAAAGATTTTGGGGTTAGATGCAGATCTCTTTCTTGTTAACAAGATTGAAGATCGTGCAGACGCTCGACCCAAGTAAAATCTTCTCTGATAAATCCCAAACCGAGACGATGAGTGAATCCTCCGAACAGCCAAATCTGGACTAATGAATTCTCTCCTAGTCTACTGTTTTACCAACCACATTTTTGAGGAAAAGAACATCCAACTGAGGGTTTGATCTCTGTGGAGCAGACAGATTGAGAGACTTGTCAACCACAACCAAAATTGTGGAAGCATTTGGCTGGTGTTCATCTGTCACTCACAGCACTCATCACTGGCCAAATGGTGGTAAAATCTTAGAGTATCTGGCTGCTTGTATGTTCTGCTAGCTACTTTGGCAGGGAACCAAGTATCATTTGGGGGTCCCTTGACGTTGGTAGGGTCAGTTAAGTAGTCAAGTCAAAGCAGATGGTGAATTTTGTCAGATGTATAAAGGAAATATAGTTTCATCTTACACCTCTCTTCCTTCTGTTTTTTATTTCCAGTGACAAGGGTCAAAGCAGATCAAGCCGGGCCAGGCTAGGCCAGGCTAGGCCTACCTAGCCCTCTGTCTGGCCCTACCAGAAAGGCCAGAAACCTCTGCAGGAAGTCCTATCTTCAACAGACCTCCAATCAAGCCGTAACGGATTGGATTCCAATCATATTTTCTCTTATCAGCCGTTGGGAGGCCAAACTGGTCTGTTTGATCTCCAGTTCTTCCATGTCATGGTTGTCCTTCCCTGGATGTTGGCATCAGGATGGATTCGGGTGTTAATTTGACGACTGTCACCTCATTGCAGTGCTTGCACCCCCCCTCCTTGGACTGCCTTTCATCCCTTCCCTCCCCAGTCTTGAAGCGAAAGCCCCTTCCTCTTTCATGGGGCTTCCCTGAGCCCTGTACAGAAGGGCCTTGTAGGAACTGTAGGTTGTATTGTTGAAATAGTTGCAAAGAGGAAGTGGAGTTAATAAATCCTTGCTAAAAAAAAACTACAGAACACAATGAAAATTGCTGCATTCAGTTGATTGATTTATTTTCTTAACCCGTCCCCTTTGTTTTTCCTGGAGTTTCATCAAAGGTTGGAGAGCGTTTCATTTGGAACAGAAGCTTGCTAGTTGAGATTCGTGCCCGCATACACACACAGTTTACACACAGGTTGGTGTGATTACTCAGATAAAATAAGTCCTTATTTATACGTACAGATTTTCTCTTGTGTGATCCGAGCCTCGGGGAGGAATGTCTGAAAGCAGTAGCAGCAGCAAAGCGGTGAAATTCATTGCCCCGGCCCCCCCTCCTCCTTCTGCCTCTCCCGTTCCATCGCCCCAGACCCCCCACAAAAATGTGAACGGCTCTGCCAGTTCAGACACGCACGTGGTGGAGAAGCTCAGCGGACACCCTGAGGTCCAACGTCGGCGCCACACGATGGATAGAGACTCTAAAACAGCCGAGCACCGCTTCTTCCGCCGTAGTGTCATTTGTGACTCCAACGCCACAGCTTTGGACCTGCCCAGCAAAGCAACTGTGATACTCACCTCACCTCCAGACTGTGAAGGGCCTCCCACCTTCTTCCCTCCACAGCCCTCCGGTCCTGGACCTGGGGTACGAGATGCTGAGGTCCCAAGAGGTCCCCTAACGTCGACTCTTCAGCCCGGTCTTGGGCTCGGTGAGGCAGTTGTGAAAGAGCAGAATGCTGAGGAAGCGTTAGCTGTGGGCAGTATCACGATTGCTGTTCCCACCAGTAGCGGTGTTGAACATAGCACAGATGGGGCAGTAAAAGCGCCCAGCCCGACAGTATTGGATGTTACCAACAAAGTGGAAGGCAAGCAGCCTGAAGTCATATTGCGTCCCAGAGGGTCAGAAATCACACAACAATTGGCGAAAGATGGAAAAGCGATTGCAGTGGACGAGAGTAGCACTAGTAGTCCGACCGAAGACAAGGAGAGGGAGACGGAAGAGGAGAGGGGTCTAGCAAAAGCACGAGCCGAGCAAAGAGAGGCCGAGAAACGAGTGCAAGAGGATATAGAGGAGGCGGAGACAAAAGCTGTGGGGACTTCGCCAGATGGACGCTTTCTCAAATTTGACATCGAGATTGGAAGAGGGTCCTTTAAAACTGTGTACAAGGGACTGGATACAGAGACTACAGTGGAAGTGGCATGGTGTGAACTCCAGGTGAGTCCAGACTCATAAAACTGTCACCTCTGCATTGCTTTGCTCTGTCTCTTCATCTGCCTAAGTCTTGAAGTGTCATTTTGTGGTTGTCGCTGAGGTGTCTAAATTCCATACAGGTCCTGATTTACTCTTTTTTTTCTATGGCCTTGTTTTGTTTTTTTCCCCTTCAGATCTCAAGTTTGCTGATATGTGAGCACTTCCTGTTCACTCAGATGCTTTCCTTTATAAGTGTTCACAAAATAAGATCGGTATCTGATTTGAGATTGAGATACTGGTGCAGATTACATCCTGGTTAAATGCATTTCAGATAAGGCATGACAAGATGTTTGTGTGTTATTTAAAGCGGCAACAATGAGGTAGTTCATGCTCAGGAATTTGCCTTTTGGAGATTCATCTTTGTTTGTTTGGTTTGCACATTTGCTTTTGGGTCGTGCGTCTCCCTGAGTATTGCTTTTCCTCATGAATGATGGATTCCATCTCTACGTCAGTCATTAAAAAAATATTGCTTCTTGGACTGGTTTGTTGCTAGATGAGCTGCATCTTAGTCGAGGCCACCGCTCAAAAGTATATGCTTGACTGGTTTTTACATTTTTATAATATTGACCTGTACCTGTAGCAGGTAGTAGATTTTTTTTTTTTGTGAAATCTTCTCCGTGGGTGCTCAGATTTTGAATGACTGACAGCAAAATCTGACAAAGTCAGAGGGTATGTCAGGTATGGTGCAACTGCTGTCTATCTCTGTAGCTCAGCCACCTCTTTTCCTATGACTCATGCTTTTGCTGCATCCTGATACACTCTGGTATAAACGGTTGTCTTTTTAATGTGTGTGAACGGATGCTGTGGTGCTTATGTTGCATAAGTGAATGTTGATTGAGTAAGATGATGCCTATCAATCGAGGCCTAAATACCTTTTGAACATGTGGGTTTGATTTCCTGATCTCATAAACCTGCTTGCTTGATATTTGTAGAAAGTAGGATGAATTTGAGGACATTGTCTTAAAGGTTAGACAACATACCTCATGATCTGGGACTTCCTCGTCAAAATCCCCAGACTGTCTGGGAAATTCAGGCTACCGAAAGTGAACTAGTAACACTTTTGCATCTTTCGCCTACTTTTCCTGGTGATAATGCCCTTGAGCAGGACAAAGTACTTTCCTCGCTACTCTTGTATAGTTTTTTCTGTGGTATAACGGGACTGGATGCACTGGGAAGCCCCCAATCTGCTTCTATTCTCAGTGTGCAGACAAGAAAAAGGTTAACAAAAAAGAGCTACGTCTTTCTTGTACGCTGTGTGAAACATGAGACAGGATGGCACACAGTTCACCACAGGATGCTGTTGCTACATTATGGTGTGCTGATGCAACTTCTGCAGCGTGTGTGTGTGTGTGTGTGTGTGTGTCTGTGTGAAAGAGAGAGGGACAGAGTTGGAGTGGATGTGTGTGTTGGCGGGAGAATTGAGGCTGACAGAAAGTGAAAAAGCGAACGTCTTTGCAGCTTTGTCTTGTTTTTCACTGGAATAACCGTCTGAGCTGGTCATATGACATCAGGGCACTGACTTAGCTGCGGAAGAAAACAGTGACATGGACTCACGTGGAACTGCTTGCCCTGATGAACCAAGATTAAAAAAAGGTCACTGTTTATTTGTTGTTGTGCAGAACAACTTTATTAGCAACATACTGGGAGTAATTTGTATTATGTCAGAAATCTAGCAGAAGAAAAACGACATGGGCTCCCTCTTTCCATCCTGCTGCTTGGCTCTCTTCTATGACTGATGAATAAGAAGTCAAACGAGGCGAGACTGTACAGTTCCATGTTTTCTCTGCTGTTTTTTGCTGTCATCCCCATCACAAGATGCTCCTCGAGTCTCCCTGAATCCCAGGAGCTAAAATCAGTTTTGGCTGTTGCCCCGTGTCTAGGAAACGCTGGCTTGTTTATCAGAAAACAAATGTCTATAGCCTCTGTTGAGCTCCATCTCTCTGTCACACAAAAAAGAGAGGAAACCTTGTGATTCTTGGCAGTGTTGTGGGGCAAAAGGGTCTGAATCTGGTCAGATTCAGGATCCAGATTAATTTCTAAGGCTATCATTTGGTTAGATAACATACTTCTATTAAGGAAAACTTTCTTTTCAATATTTAACATAACCTGGATTACTGCAATGATTAAACATTAAACATCATATACAGCATGTGTTATATAACGGTACTGAAGGCCTGTGGTGACTCGGCTATATGCATGCAGAGACAAGTACTTTTCTTCAGAGCCTGGCTATAATCCTGTGTCAAAGATGACTGAGCAACTGCTGACATGTGGCAGAATGGTAGGAGTAAAGTTACACACACATACGCGTAGACACACACACGTATGCACACAGACACACAACCAATCGCATTCACGCGCTGGGTGGGCACGGGGAACTGGAGATCTGTGGGAGTCAGGATCATCTGGAACCTGTCGGATTTCTGTGTGTGTTTTTACGAATGTGCGTGTGCTTCCATCCCTTTGACTGATATGCATATTTATCTCAGGCTGTTTAAATTCTGGGGTCATGTGTGCGTGTGTGTCAGTCGATAGATTCATACAGGGTTGTGTCTGTACATCCTTCAGCATCTGATAAAAAGCAGGTTAATGCCAGTTTCCAGGAGAATCCATACATGGATGGAAATGCAGGAAGAAGAGTAGGAGAGAGATGAAACAGATAGTTTGCTTTAACCTCAGGGAATAACTAGATTTATAAAGAGATAGAGGGAGTGGCGAGAAAGGGGAGGAAGGTCACCCAGTAGCTTATCTTGAGGTTCCTTGTTAGACTGAAAGGCAGATGATGGATGGGGAAGAAGAGGCTGACGCAGTTCTTCTGGAATGAGAGAAAATGGAGAAGGAGAAATAAGTGACGGCACTTTGGACCACAGCGTTAATCATTTATAAGTGTAAACTGTTTTAAATTACTGCAAAGACCTCAATCAGGCAATAAAAATAGATTAATACATAATACATAATTATCAGTTGCAGCCCAACTTCAAATGGTGAAAGTTGTCCCTGCTTCTCAAATGCAGAAATGTGCCTTTTTTTTATGTCACAAAAAATTCCTGAAATGAGTGGCACTTGAGGACAGCAGCTGTTTTGTTGAAGCACACAGTTAAAACATCTACCACTAAGTGACAACAGATTTGCATGTATATTCCATCAATCAAATTTAAGAGAGTGAATCCACGACAAGGCAGTCGGAAGAGGTAAAAGAAAGAAAAAAAAGTATGGAGGGAAAGCCGATAAATGAAGTCCTGTAAGAGACCGGGGATGGAGGGAGGAGGGGTTAAGGTCAAAGTTCAGCCCTGTTGTGTCCAAAGCAATCACTAGGAGCCTGTCCAGCTTTCAGCTTCCTTCACTGGGGGGGTCGCGTGTGACAGAGACGTAAAGATCAAATGGGGATTTGATGAATAAAGTGCAAAAACGGTCAAATTCGACTTGAGAGAGCTCTTGGATTAGGAGGAAGAGGATGAATCCAGCAGGAAAGATCGGGACCAGGAGCGTGAGGAAGAGGGAGTGGAGGGAGAGAATAGAGAAATGGGAAACACTGGGAGGAGGGAGGAAGGAAAAAGTGGGAGAGAAAAGACAAATGAACTAAGAAGGGGAGGAGAAGGAGGAGGGAGAGGAGCACAGAAACTGAGGGCAAAAAGAAGAGGGGACCCTGTGTGTGTGTGCGTGGGTGTGTGTTAGTGTCTGTGTGTGTGTGTGTGACCTTAGGCTCCTAGCTCCACTGGCACTCAAAGACCTTGAAATTTCTCTCTCAACAGTAACACAAGGCGGATTAGCCCCCTCCCCACAGACACACACACACACACACATAGACATATTCATGGACACACACGCTTTTTGGGCTTCAAGGCTCTCTTTTATTCTTTATTCTTTATTTGGATCCCCATTAGCTGTCACTAAGGTAGCAGCTATATACTTCCTTGGGTCCACACACAACAAAACACATAAAACAAGACTTAAAACAAATGTAGAAAGTCTTAATAATAATCTAAAAACTTGCCTCAAAGGGTGCTCAAAGTTGGTAAAGAAGCTCATTAGATTGCATGTCCACCTATGATGTACTGTGAGCCATGGGAGACATGCAGTCTGTCTGTACTCTGCCTCACACGTAGCGAACAGGGCAATTTGAGCCTTGCAGCTTTATTCTGAGCTACTTGAAGCTTCGACAGATCTTTATTGGCTGCACCTGACCAGACTGCTGAGCAGTAATCAAGGTGAGATAAAACTAGGGCCTTGGTCACTCGTGCTCCAGTGGCAGTAGTAAGAATATAGGAACATGATATTACTCTACTCTTTTTCTTAACGATGATAGCTAGCCATCAAGTGTGACACAGAGAAAATTTGCTTCTTTATCCTTTTTAATATCATCTGCAAATAGTGTAGCATTGCACTTATTCAAAACATAAATCTTGAAAAGAGTAGTGGCTCGAGGCGCCTGCTCTGAGGTACTCCGCACTGTAAGCATTTCGGGGAGGAAATCATTAAAAAAACAGACTGCATCCTTTTTAATAAATAGCTGCTAAACGAGTTGGTTGCTGTTGGCCTAAGCCCTTGTGCATTTAGTTTCATTGTTAATATTATATTAAATTCTTTAGTAATACAGTTCCAACCATCATTTTCTTATAAAAATAAGAGTTTATAATAATTAACGGTGAACTGCAGCTGACATAAAGGTACTATAGTGAATTCCTAATTCATATGACCATAGTCTCCTTACATCCACCTCACAAGGCTAATAAATATGGCTCACAGTTTCCAATTTTAGCATTGCTGCAATTTGTTTATAGCATTGACCCATTTTAACCTGGTACTGGCCTGAAATCTGCCCATGTGCTGGTAAAAAGCCAGAGGGAGGGAGAGGAGATCAGGTTGGAGGCAGAGAGGCACAAAATGAGGGAGAACAGGAGGAAGGAAGATATTGAGATGTTTATGAAGACTGTTTATCAGATATTTAAAGAGTGTTACTTCCCAAAG
Organism: Lagodon rhomboides; assembly: GCA_039737535.1. NCBI lineage: Eukaryota > Metazoa > Chordata > Actinopteri > Spariformes > Sparidae > Lagodon > Lagodon rhomboides. Next base: position 11,101,589 of record CM077805.1, on the reverse strand, counting down.
GCAGTTTCACTGGACAATGGGCTCTCTGTTGCACAAACGAGAGTCTGTATTCATTTTTATTAGCTGTTGGGAAAAAGCTTTTTCAAAAGCACTATTTGACAAATTATAAGTATAAATCTATGATAAGGTACCCTGTTTATAAGGTCAAATGAAACTGTTGGAATTGGTGAAATATTACAGGTTAATATGTTGATTTGAAGATGATATACTATGTATAAAAGAGGGTAAAAGCTGCATCCTGTATTTTGCTAAAAGATAAATATCCATAGGTGCTGAGGTGAAACAATTCGACTTTTCAGGGGTTTAGACTTCCCTGACAAACGACAAACTGCAGCTGTGTCAAGCCTTCGGCAAAGGCTGGCTCTTGCTGCTGATTGATTCGGAAGTTGCTATAAAATAGTATTAGCCACCAATACCCCCCAAAACAAAAAAAAAACAAAACACACAGAAAAAAGGAATGGAAACTGTCTGCGATTTTAACAATTTCTCGTAAATGTTTTAAATGCTGGCTCCAAATATTTTTACTCAGTTCCTTTTCCTTATAAGCAATTAAGCTAATGCCTATGTGCATATAAATGTGAGCCTGTGTACGAGTTCATGTGTGTGTGCAGTGGAGGTGTGGCCGTGTGTGTGCACATACTGCAGCTAGCTTTGGGGATTGTTAACTTATTCATTTGGCAGAGCCTAGCTGCAGATGAGCTCAACTGTTAAAAAAAAATCTTAAAATGGAAATGTTTTTTTCTGTATTTTTAATGTGATAGACAGACAGATGGTCTGCTGGACTGAGTAGTTTAAGAGTTTATCGCTGGCCTGGGATTAGTACCTTTTCTGTTGTAGTCAAGGTGGAAAGTTACCATCAGACACTGTACGGTTTTGCTCGTAGGTCTATGCAGAACCATCAATCACTATGATAGCATCGCTCATAAAACTGTCGTTCTTCCTGTTGTAAAACAAATGTTGCGCCTCAGCCTTCTGTTTGGGAATCCCAAAGCCATGATGGTCAAACAAGTTTGTTTCCAGCCACGCAACCTGCAGGGATGAAAGGTATCCAAGAGAAAAAAAATAGGACTTAGTGTCAGAAACCTCTCACAGCTGAGCGTTTTATGAACACGGCACATACCTGTGCTTAAACACACAGCACAATGCGAGTTCAGATATGTACAGGTTGGATTTATGAGCGATAGAACGATAGGGAAATGCCGCGGGCTGTAATCGCCCTGTGTTCGCCTGTGATGTTGGATAATCCGAAGATGACAGAGGATAAGAAGAGGGCATGGGGGGGAGTCACTTTTCCATTCATTTTATGGCTCCTTCCCTTACTGTACCGCTCAGTCTTCAGTCTTTGTCCCGCCTCAGTCGGTACTGTCTCACTCCCTCTGTCTCTCTGTCATGTGTCAGTAACCAGCTGCGAGCAACAAAGGAAGAGAGACAGAGAAGCTGACACTTCCTCATATGCAAAACCATGCCCGTGCTTCCTTCCGTGTAGTGTGTGTGTGTGTGTGTATGTGTGTTCACCGCTGAACACTGAGGTCAGGCCACCCTGAATTTCACTAGTATTGATTTCAGCGGAGGGCAAAAGTGTCACATGACCTGAATGGGATTAACAAAATGATGTTGTAAAAAAAGAATATTGTGTATGTGGACCTATTCAAATAAAGTTAATGTAGTGTAGACCGTCCACCCACGGGAGTTCGACATTTTATCACACGCGCATAAATCTCACTCGATGGCTTTGTGGCCCTGGATGTGTGCGCTGGCAAGACGCTTGAGTTACGCTTGTGACTGTGTGTGTGTGCAAGTTCAGGGAAAAAATGACTGACCTTTCTCCTTCCCACTCTCTGATTATTTTGAAAGAAAAAACACAAGAAGCAAGTGTAATCTTGAGCAGACTTCGGTGTGTGTGTGTGTGTCTGTTTGTGCAAGTCAGGACGCTGAAGATGCTGAAGTGTTTTGGCACTTTCTTCTAAATAAACTGAGCTGAGAGAAAAGTGCTTCAGAAAGCTGCTGAGGGTGACATCACACTGGATGTATCAGATTGTGTGAGCGTGTGTGTACTTAATAATTATAGTGCTGCTTAATTGAAAACAGGGTGTGTGTGTATGTGTGTGCTGTTGACTCATGAAAAGGCGATGTGTGCTGATGTAAGGACTGTGTGTGAAGGGGTGAGTCGGGGACAGTGAATGCATCAGGCAGATGTTAGATGACTTGTACAGTGAGACATGATGACATAGCTAATGCTCTGTTTTTTCTGTTCTCTCTCACGTGCTCTTTCTTTTTTTATGGCTCTTTCCAATCAGATTCACTCCTCCCTCCTCTTTTTTTTTTATCTCCATCTACTTCTGCTCTTCTCATTATTTCCCTTCTCTCATCTGTTTCTCTCTCCGTCTTAATCCCTTCTTCTAACATCAGTCCGCCCTCCCTCCCTGCTCACATTTCACACGTTGACTTTTTTGTGTCCAACTCATCCTCCGCTGCTGCTTACTCATTCACTCCGCCATTGATTTTTCCGTAATCTCAGCTTTGAAGATTTTTATCAAGGCGTGTCTGATCTAGCTGTTTACTACATTGCGGAGAGACAGCCTTGCAGAAATGTTGAATATATTGCATTGTGTTCATCATTGTCCTTAAGGAATCCTTGAAACTGGATTGTAATTTGGAGATACTGACTGCAACCCAGATTCAACCCTACCCACACACACACACACACACACACACACACACACGCTCACACACACAGTAGCCTGACTAAATGCAAAATCTGCGCCTGATTAGCGAAAAGAGGGTTATTGTTTTTTTCCCCCGTTTTATATTTTTTGCCAGGAAACGGCGAAACAATACTGACATTGTGAAGACTAATCACTTCCTGGAAATTCCAAGCCACGATTGGCCGACAGCTGCAGATCAGTGGCAGGCGATTGGGTCACGTTGTTTTGAGCCTGAAATGACAAATCTGGGATCAGATGGACAGCCTCTACTTCCTCAGGGAGACTCGAAGTACAACGGCAGCAGCGTCAACAAACTATCATATACTGAAAATGGGACTAAAACAGTTATTCAGCGCGATCAAAACTGAGAGAGCTGGTCCTCGAGGATACTTTATTTTCTTTGGTTTAATGGGAAGGAGTTCAGTTTCTGCTTAACTATAAAACAGCACCAGTGTACCTAGTTCTCCCAGACAGGTTCGGGGTGGGTTGGGTTGACATTTTAATTACAGGGCATTATCTTTAACCACTGTAATAAAGGGAAATCACACATGTTTACACATAAACTGAACAGAAACTCTGTAAAGACCTGACTGAATGACAGAGGATGTGGGGATATGGTGAAGACAGGCGCATAATCAAAGACCAAAGTCACAACAGTGCAAAACATTTGGGCTGAAGCTGACTTTGCTCTGTTTTGTGATGGTGTTAGCTTGTTAAACATGGCAAGAGCAGAGCCGCCATTGTCGGTTCTGGTTGACAAGGTAAACTGTTTCAATGTTGCGTCAATTGTTCCTCACAGTGTTGAATATTTATTCAGAGCATCGTATCTGAATTTTAGCCAATCCAGTATTGTGACAACGCTTAACGAAAGTACAGTAAGTCAGTTTTGAGAAATATTAACCATGTTTATATTCATGCATTTTTATGCGCTTTTTGATTGATGGCATTAGAGAAAGTTAAAGGAAATGGAAAATTTGGACAAAATACTCTATATTAGACGTCATACACCCACTTGACGGGGGTTTCTGCCTTTCTGAAAAAGGTTAACTTTAATGAGCTTAATGGGAGATGGAAACAACTTTTCCGAATAAGTTCTGATTAGCAAATATTTGACTCGCATGACTGATCAGCTGTTGTTGCTCCAAGAAGAGAATAACATGCAGCTGAAGCAGCTGTTTGAAGAAGCTGAAGACCTCTCCACTTTCCTCGTCTCGATGGCCAAGGTGCCTGGTTTTGCTTCTTCTTTTTCCTCTTCACTTAGTTTGCATTTGTTTTGTTTAATGCACCATTTAAAATTTTCCCTTCAAGCTGCATCGAATCACAGCTTAGCAGTCAGTATTTTAAAATTTAAGGAATCAGAGAATTATTATTTAATGCCTCTTGCCTCTATTTCACTTTCATCTCCCTGTCAGTACATCAATTTCTCCTTTTCACTCCAATGTTTGCAACAATTCCTGCATGTTTGTCTCTACTGTTGTTCTTTCTGAGGTTTCTTTTCATTTTTTAATCCCTGTTTGAGACTTATTGGTTTCATTATTTATGTTCTGTATCCAAATATGGGGTCGAAGAATAGCTGGTATTGTATGCTGTATGGATTCTTTAGCACCTTTGAGGCAAATTTTTGATTTTCGGTCATAATGGGTCGACAACATGCCATTTGACTCAGCTTCGTGACTGTCCTCCTGACTTGGTTGAACACGGGTCGGACAGATGCTGCTTGGCTTTGGTTAAAAGGCGAGTGTATGAGGGAATTTCATTGGATGCTAATCACATTTAAATGACATTAAACTGACTCATGGGGGGGGGCTAGGGTTTCATGGTATCCCACATTCCCACCGGCATTCCAATGATAAGATGTCATTCCTTAGAGGATTTGGTTGGGGGTTGAATAATAATTTGACCCTGCCCCCCCATCGCCACCTCCATAATACATGTGTGTGTGCTGGCCTTCGCCATCTCATTTTTTTTTTAATAAGCTTGCATACAATCTCCCCCTATTGGCTATAAGAAAAAAATGCAGGTTTTCAAAGTGGCCTCACTTTTCAGACCTGGAAGCTCCGTCCATATTTAATACAGTTAATGAATCGAAACACGGGGTTACCAGGATGCCGTCTGGCCATTGGATCTTCTCTGGATGAATCTTAAATTTGATTCTCAGCTGATGTCTTGTAGGCTGGACTAGCTACATGTATAAGTTGGATTTCTGTCATCTTTTCTCAGCTAATGTTAAAGATTGCTGTCAAACCATAGCTTGTTGTTATCTCAACAAGCCAAAAATGAGCTGTGAAGTACAACACTCTTCAACACACAGTAGAGAGAGAGATTTATTTGGCTCTGATAATATGACAAGTCTATATTAAGAGATTCAAATGAAACCAATTGATGCTCAAGATACAACCGCCCCCTCCCAACAGAAACAGTTTGGGTTTAACAGGTTCACCAACGTCTCTAAATAGAAAGATGAAAAATGGCAAGACGGCAACAACAAAGCGTTGTATTGATGAGACTATGTGCGACTGTGTTTGTTGCTGTCTCTCTCTGTCACCCTCCCTCCCATTTTGTATCTCTGTTGTCTCCGCCGGTTCTCTCCCCCCTCTCTCTCCATCCTCCATGACCTTAACTAAAGCCTCTGGGAGGGGGGGAGAGAAGAGAGACAGACAGAGATGGAGAGGGGCAGCAAAGAGAGAAGGGATGGGATTTTTCCCTCTAATTTTTTTCTTTCTCTTCTATTTATAGCAGCTGAGCAGCCGAGTGTCATCTGCTGAGCTATAACTAGAGCAGAAAAGAGTGGGGACTGTTTGTTGGATGCGAGTGGATATATGTGTGTCAGATTCTGTTTTGTCTGTGTGTGTAGTCTATTTTCTACACTTAAAAGCTTACGCTAAAAAGCAAAGGTTTGATAAAATACTCGACACCACAGGCAAAAAAAGTATTCAAGTACTTCAGTCTGCTGAATGAAATATTTAGTGCACTTGTTTCTGTGCCCCCCCAAATCTGAAATACTTTTCAGGAATCATGATAGTGTATTTAATTCTTTAGGCGCTATTAGCATATGTTTAATGGATGCTTTGGTGAAATATTCATTTCATTTAACATCAAAGTTTCTAGTGTAAAAACCCTTGGCTTAGAGGATGGCTCTAAAAAGTTTGCCCTGTTTGACATACTTTCGTGATGTCTATTTGAGCATACAAATGAGTGGTGCTGAAGGGGATTACAGGGCTGCAACTATTACTTTCATGATGGATTAATCTGCTGATATATCCTGCATTACTCGATTAATGGTTTTGTCTTTGCCAAATGTCAAAATTGTGAAAAATGCTCACCACATTTTCCCAGAGCCTTAAGTGATGTCGTCAGACTGCCTCTTATTTCAACCAGCAGTCTGAAACCCAAAGGCTCTTCATTTACTATCATTAAAACCTCAGCAAATCCTTAAAGGGTAACTCGACCAATTTATAGCTCTTGGGGAATAATACTGCATATGTGAAGAAAAGTATAGCGGTATCAAGCCAGAGGAAGCTGCATGTATTCTGATAAATCGCCTCCTTTGCAACTTGTTGCTGTCGGTAGATCGACCTGATGTTTACATTTTTAGGGGTAATGCAAAGTCCCAGCCTATGTCGTGTCCCATTGATGCCATGTTTTTGAAAAGTTGGTCGAACCAGAGTTTCTAATCTAAGTGGTCACTCTAATTATCTCAGTAAGTGGAGGGAGAGTATGCCTGACACAATGCTGAGTCAATGGTAAACAGGGTAAATACACACACATATCACACGCACTGTGGTCAGTGAGGTAGGAAGTTCTCCCCACCAGATTAGGAGTCAAGCAGAGTCAATCCCTCAGCCTGCATGATGTAATCACCACAGAGCGAGGTCACACGGATGGTATGCAATGCTCAATGCCGCTTGAATCGAATGGGAAAGCCCCTTCTGTCCTTTTAATACTGTTGACGGGTGTGAGGATGAACAGCTGCATGATTTGTACCCGTCATCTGCCGCAAATGATTTTAATGTGTAATAAACCATGATACTGTGAGAGGGAGGACACAGTCTGCCAACAGCTCCCCTGAGTAATACATTTTTCTTCTGTTCTTGCAGTTAATACGGCAGTAGTACGGTATTAATAGTAAAAGTTGTCTTCTGTCTGGAGGTTTCCAGAGTGGTGGTCCATAAGCTTTAGGGTTTAGGGTTGAAGTCACCAAGTTCACTTCGATGATGAGATTCTAGCTGCGGGGAGTGTTTGCCAGATTCAGCTGATAGCAGGTTTTATGTTGCCTTGCGGTGGTGTTACATTTATCTGAGAAATTAGTTTCTTGGATGAGATATAACAGGATGTGGGAATACTGCCTGGTGGTCTTTTCTCAGAATCAAAAAGGTCAAATGTTGGATCCCCGCAGCAGACGCTATAATGTCCTTTTAAGGTAAGTTCTCTGTATGAACAACCTTGTTCAAAAAATAAACAGTAGCACGCCAATGATTGTACCTGTGAACAAAAATAATGATTCTGTACAACTGTTGAAGCTTTTCATTATGCTGCATGTTGAAATGGCATGAAGCAGTCATTAGTGTGGAGTGAGGGACGTGAAATCTAGGTAGAGACTTATTCCTCATTATGATGTCTGTGTATATTGTTGCAGTGATATCTACTGAGGTTAGCATGCTAGCCAGCTACCCCGAGCTCCCACCAAACTACACTTTGGTGAATATATTGAATGTTTCTCCTTGTTTTCACCTCTAAATCAGGGGTTAAACAAGTTAGGGTCAACAAGTTAGGGACAAGTTAACGCCCCCACATAACGGTGCGACACAAAGATAAAAATAAACAAAAAAACCTAAACACATTTTATCATTTCTTCATGAAAAGTTTGATGGTACAGTTTAGAAAAAGCACAGGTGGAAATGGTAAAATGAGTGATTATATCATTTGGCTTTGGTTTAAGGGTCCTGGTATTGTGCGTGCTGGCTCACTGGAAATACAAAGGAGCCATCGTGTATGTTATCAGTAACACCTGTGCTTTTCATACTAAAGTCTGCAGTGAAAAAGGCCCAACAGTTATTCTTTCGCCCATCAGTTAAGGACTGATTAGCACCACGTGTGGAGCACCACATAATATACAAATAGCAACCCAACTCTTATTTCCACAACTCGTTGTAAACAACAGCACAAATCATGTCTATATATAACATCCCATTGGTAATGATGGATATTCCAAAAATTACAGGGATTTTCACTTATTTTGGCTCTTTATTGTGGATTGCGTTGGATTTTACTGATCTGACATGACAAAAATTGAGCGTTTTGTTATTGTTAAAATTATCAGTTTGGTTGAGCTGCAGCTTGAATCAATTTGAATGATTTGGGCAGGGGACAAAATGTGACTTTTGCAGAGTGTGATTTTGGTTGCCACAATATTATTATATGTGGAATATGGTTAAGAATGAAACACAAAATGACATTTTATAGCGATAACTTGTTCCCGAGGTTGTCCTGCTGAGCGGTAATGACCTGTTATGACAACAGTATCTCACAAAACATTCATATTTTTTGTTATTATAGCTATAAGCCACAGGCAAGCCAAACAGTGTCCCACCCGTCTTTCCTGCGCACACAAACATGTGCGCGGCCACACACGCACACAAATTATAACAAAGCAGGGTTGACAGAAGGGTCAGGTCTGTTTATTTACTGTTGTCCTTCCTTTGTGTGCGCGAATGTGTGTGGGTTGTGTTGCGTTGTCTATTCATTGTGCTACGGTTGATAAACAGCTCACCTCTGTCACCCCTGTTGTTGACTCGGGCTTAGTAACACTGAGAAAGAGGGGCGACGATAAGTGAGCGAAAGAGAGATACACAGATGGAAGGAATAGAAAATTGGAGGAAGAGAGAGAGAGCAAGAAAGAAAGAAAGACGAAAGGTGATGAAACAGACTTGTGAAGAAAGACAGAAGCAGAGAGTTACGCTGCTCTTTGTCTGACCTGTATGGGCGGGGTTGGGCCTTTTTAATGGGGCTTGTTTGAGGGGCTTCTAGTGTGTGTGTGTGTGTGTGTGTGTGTGTGTGCACTTGTCCGGACTCATCTGAAAGCCTCCGTCGTTCATTCTCACTTCATCAATATTTGATTGGAAATATCTCTTGTTCTTCCTCTAGTGCTGAGTTTGCATGTGCGTTCGCAGCTAATGGAGTTGCATGTAGTAATACAGTCATACATGTCTGCAGGGTTGTGTGTGTCTGTAAAGTAACACCTAAGGGCTGCTAATTCAGTTATTTAGTGTAAGATCAATTAAATCTGTGTTCAGTTCAAAAGTGGATCTAACAGTTGACCTCCCATTAGAAGTTATGGATTAGTGTTGGTGAAAGGAGATGCACAGCCTGATTAAAAAAAAACAAATGGCAGAGAGAGAAATATGGCAACAGAGTGAGAGAAGAATCAGGCAGCCTCTGTAGCAAAATCTCAATGAACACAGTACACAGACAATAAAATAGCCAGACAGAGTCATGAGCACAAGCTTAGACACAAGAGAGAGATAACGGCAGGAGACGGGGACGGAGAGAGAGAGCCAGACGATTCAGACAGACAGAAAGGGCTGATGAAAAAACAAACCGAGATGAGAGTGTGATATTCACTGAGATAAATGCAGACGGACAGACACAGAGAGGGACATGGAAAAGAGAGACGCGGGCAAACTGAGAGAGACAGACAGACAGAGGGGAGAGTCAGACAGGGAGAGTGAGACGGAAAGCTAATGGGGAGCTTTAGGAGGTAATGGACTGTGGATCCCCTGTGGTCTGATGGTAGTCCCATTCAACCTGTGTACTTTAGGCATTGTCTGCTCTATTGTATATTCAATATCCAGATGCTCCAAAGCCCCGGGGTTTTTTTTTCTTTTTTTGCACAGGAGCACAGAGCAGCTCATCCAGTCGTCCGTAGTGGCGCTGCAGCTTAGTTTCTGCTCAGAGAGGAATCATTTTGAAATGTTTGGTTGTACTTTGTATGTTGCAATTAGCTAGCTGAGTTTCAGAAAACAGATGGAAGTAACACACAACAATTACTCTGCAAAGCCACATGCTTTAGAGTTCCTTGTGTCATTATGTGTCATGTGCGTCATGTTGAACATGCCTCGCTGAGCCTCTATGTCCTTCTCTGTGTATGCTGTTTGCGTGTTCGATGTGTGGGTGGCCATGCATGCATGCATAACCATGTGGCTTTTGTTTGCAGAAGAACAGGTTAGGGTGTATTTTTGGATGCTGTTCAAGAAAGGGTTGTTTTTCAATATCATATCCTGAATTATATAAGTTATAATGCCCTTATCTCTTATTGATTATCTAAAGTAATCTCTTAGAGGGGAAGGAGATGAGGATGTTTTCTAATTTGTGACAATTCAAGGTTAGGGCCTCTCAGCTTTAGGGGCCAATTTGTGGTTTTCGAAATAAATCAGACAACAAATGGTTTAGAGGTGCCTAAACTTTGCACCGTTGCATCTTAAGTTGCAGGTGGTACCAAACCACACCACAGTCTAGAGCACATCCGCACGCTGTTACTGCTGCTTGTGCACACACACTTTGCATGTTGCTATTTCTGTACGCTACGAGGTATATTTCAGATATTGCGGTGAGCCACCAGCTATCTGCTACCTGTGTGCACATCTACATAGCTTTTGTACACTTGCAGACGGCTCTGTTTCTTTCCAACAGATTGATTGACAGCAACTGTGACCGTAGTTGACCCTTTAGTTGTGTTAATTTTCCATAATTGCCTCAATTAAAATTTAACAGTAAATGGACTCCTCCAGATATATTCCCTTGACCTGGTGAGGATGTTAATGATACTCTTCATTGGAATAGATACTGTAGAATGATAGTAGGGATCCACTGATATGGTTTTTCGGGGCTGATAGTGATACCAATTATTAGTAATAAAGGAGACAGATAACTGATATATGGAGCCGACACATATGTAGTAAAAAATATTTTGGTGTAAAAATCTTGAATAACCAGATTGTACAGAAAAGTATAAGAGTATAAAATGCTAAAATGGGTCACCAAATATACTTTTATACTTGGTGGCAAGTAAAATCTATGTGTGCGAAACTAGAAGCTATGATACATGTTAGCATTGTAAAGTATTGTATGCTCAGTGGACAGCACATTGTCAGATATGTTAAGTCAACAATAATGCTAACATGCTAATCTGCTAACTATGGATCAACCATAAAATTTAACACAAAACGCACTCACAAGTTGTGAAATGTTTGTATTACCAGTGTTTGTACAGGTGTTTTTTTCAAGGTTTGAAAAGTGCTTGAAAAAAAAAAGCTTAATTCAAGTAAATAGCCTTCGTTCTGCTGTATACATGTGTCTCCTGCAATTGTTTCATTGTTTCATGCGCCACCGGCTTTGAGACAGTCTGACTTTCACATGCACGATCAGAGTCCAACAGTGTAGGTTATGGCAAAAAAGTGAGAAAGTGAACATTGAGCAAACCGTGAAGCCTGTTATTTCTCATTCGAAATATTCTTTGGAAAGTCATCAATACGCATCTCAAACAATGCTGTGTTGGGTCCTTGATTCGGAGGGAATTGGGGCTGTAACGTCCTTAAGAAGTCCTTGACTTTGATGTTAAATAGGTGTGGGGACCCTGTACAATGAAATCTGTGTTCTGTCTAAGGCTTCTCTGGAATATTTGGCACATATGATTGGCTCTGAGTCTGGGAAAGTTGCAGTATTATTTTGATTTAATAACTAATCTGTTGCTGTGTTTGTTTTATTTTGCTTACAGGCTGATTATTTGCAACTACTTTGCTTCCTCAATTGTATTAGAAACCTAAGTAACGGCATAAGACGATCATTCAGTGTTTAAATTTTACCATTCCTCTGTAATTATGCTTGCAACAGAGCTTGGCTTTGTTTTACCGGTAGGTTGGTGAGAGTGAAAAGCCTAAGAGCTGCTGGCATTTCTGGTAAGCATCTTCCAGCACATTTTAGGTGGGATTTCACTCTAAACTCTTTAAAAGGCTTCCTTTTCGGTGAAACAGCAAATCAGCTCCGGCTGCGGTGGTGGGGAATGTCCTTAATTAGCCCCAACATTAGCTCAGTTTCAGCTCAGTAGCTTGAAGCGAGCAAAGGGGGAGGATGAGATGATACAAAAGGGGAAACGGGTGAAAAGGGGGCAGCGGAGGGGAATGGGGGAAAGAGAGAAGGGAAAGATGGAAAGCTGCCAAAAAACTGCAATGAAACCGCTTCTGATGCTCAATGAATGCACTATACAGGGGTTTTTACACTACAACATGCATATATACACAATCAGTCGTCCCTTACACTGTCGCAATAGTGGAAAATAATTAGATGTGTGTTTTCACGTAGACCTTGGCACTCACCACACCCGGCTCTTTCCTCTTTTACCATGGATTACAGAGAAATCCATCTGCGTGGTTTGGTTTAATATTGAGCAATGGCTAAATTTGTTTTGTGTTAGAGGGTGGCATTGGGCACGTAACAGTTCCCCATGGGACTGGCCATCACCCAAGCCAAACAATATGACAGTAAATTCGGTTGTCAACCATCCTGTCTCAGCATGTCTGCGGTTATTTGATATTTTTATCAGCCAATCTTCTCCGGCCTGAGGTTTTCCCTTTTCGAGGAGCCATGGGCGTGTCAGACACTTGGTGTAGATTTACTGTTGATGAAGAATTCCATCTTTTGTTTTATAAATTGTATCTATGGCATCTCTCCCATTTGTCATAAAGGAGTTTTTCTCATCCACCGAAACAGGTCCCAACAGCAAGTGTTGAGTACCAAGTTATGAGTGCTGTAAATGAGTGATGGTTGTCGCTCTTCTTTTCTAATATGTAAATATAGATAGTATGCACACACGTACACACCTGCCTTTGCTGAGGGGGGTTGGCAAAACTTAACTCATCCTGTTTGCCGTCAGGGTGCCAACTGTGAAGTGTGTGTGTGTGTGACACTTCAAAAGACAGATGTGTCATTGGTGTGTGAAAAGGTTTTTGTGGGCATGTGTTCATGAATTCTGAGGTGCGCAGATTACTTTTTGTTCATATCTACCCTCAACTTCTCAATGACTATGGTGTACAGCCTGACCAATATTGGATTTTTGAGGCCATTATCAATATTTGAGTTTAGGATAAGTAGATAAGAATATGTTCAAATCATTTTTTTAAATAAACATGTAAAGGATTCCTTACATTTAGTCTTTTTAGATGTTTTTATTGATCTCTGTACGGCAAACCATGTTTCCCTGTTTCTAAAATAAGTTGCAGTCATATTTCATCTGAAAAAGACCAATTCACTGGTTCCAGCATTTTCTTTGTCATATGTTATGGAATATAAAATATCTTTATATTTGTGGACTGTTAGTCGTACGAATCAAGCTATTTGAAGACGTTGCCTGGGCTCTTGGAATTTATGATCTCTACTTGTCTTCATTTCACTTCACGGTTCAGATGTTTCATGTCATCAAACAGGTTGAATCTTGATGAATGCAATCAAAGCTTCACTTCTAAATAACTTGTTTTCTCTTGTTCTGTGTCGGCACACTGCCTTTTCCCAATGACTCAGCCCTGAGACAGGTACATACACCTGTCTGATGGGGGGGGGTAGGATGACATGCAGTTCTAAGAAACAGACTTAAACGCTTTCCATCCCCCTGCTCATTCCCTTCTTTGTCTGTATTTTCGGTCTGTTATTCCATCCATCCTCCAGACAGCCGCAGTTTGACCCTGCTATTTTCTCAGTCTGGTGCGCAATCATTCGTCCATCTCTTTATCCTCTCTTGTCCAACTCTCCAGTCACTCTGTTTCTCTCTCCTGTCCGCTGCGCTCTTTCCTTTTTTGTCTCTTGTTCTTTCCCTCAATCTTTCACACGTCTCTTCCTGCTGTCTCCTCTCCTTGTTATGCTGTTTCTCTCTGAACTTCTCTTCCTCCGTGCTATCGTTTTGCTCTCCCCTCTCTCTTTCTTTCCCTCTCTCTTTCTCTGTCTATAAATAGCAGTCTCGTGGGCTGGAGGTGTTAGCAGCAGCAACAGCAGCAGCAGCGCATGATTCATATTTTAGCTCTGCCTTTTTTATTTACCTTCACTAGACGCCTTTTCCTTCTCTTCTTTTTCTTTTCGTCACACATGAAAGCACCTGGATCATATTCAAATTACTTTCACCTCAATAAACTCTGTGGGCGCAAGTGTGCTCCCTGAAGAGAGGCCGTGAACAATCACAGCCTCCATTCATCAAGCAGCGCCCTCTTTAAACTTCAACATAACCCTCCGACGGCTTTTCGCATAACTGCTCAGTGGCGAAACATGGAAGAAGAAGGTGGCTGGAGAGAAAGCTAGACTTGTGAGCGTGAGGCACGAATCAGCAAGTCATCCTCGGCTAATTTTAGAGAGAGACTTCTGTCAGCGGTGTTTATAGCTGAGCAAAGTTTATTTCTCCTACCTCATTGACCGATAAAACACACACGTACACACACAGAGGTACATTGCAGAACAGTATGTGACACAAAACACGTTCAGAAGCGGATGATCGCTCTCTGTGTTGAGTTCTGGCCCATTAGCATCAGCTGTAGCAACATGAAGGTTCAGTGGTAAACCAGAGGAATCTGTGGGAAATGGACTGAAATCCTTAGATACATTAGTGAGGTTTGTGTATGTCATGTGTGTATGCTAAAGGATGTTGGCCAATATAAGGTTACTAGATTCTTTTTTAATTCTCAAAGTTATATTGTTATAGGCCTCAAAATTCTTTCGCATGGGTTGGGCTTTATTACAAGTTATCTAATGAGCGTGTGGGTCATTACAGCATTTGTAACACTGAACACTTTGTAGGAACTTGGCAACTTTAAAGTGCAACTAAAGTGTGGGAGATCAGTGTGAGACAGTTTGTACTAATGTGAACCATTTGTGTAAAAGATGCTATTTAAAAGTGTGGATCGACTTATTTAATGCTACATTTTGTATGAGCGGCCTGAACAGCCTGAGTGAGAGGCGGAGATTTAAATTAACTTTAAATAAACCAAAGAGCATCTGCTGTGATGGCAATATTTAAATGTGCTCAGTATACAGAGTTTTCCTGTAAACAAACAAAGGTTCTTTATACATTCACTCACCACAATGGATTGAATGTATCCTTGATACATGTGTTGGATTTCTTTCCTCCATAAAACATTTGCAAAGCCAATGAATTCAGGATTTAAAATACATTTTTAATCCTGTATTGTTTATATCCATGTTGACAAGCAATGTTACAGTCTGCCACCTGCTACAATTTGTAATTGTGGAGGCGTATTGCACTTGCAAGCGTTTGGTATAAATGACTAAAACAATTAATTAACCTATTGTTGAGTGACTAATTGCTTGAGTGCCATTGTAATTCATTATTATGTACCCAACTTGTAGAGGACTGGTTGATTGAATTGTTTTTTTAACCATGCAGTTTCAACCCAACTGTTGCTAGGCTGTATTTTCACTATAGACTGAGCAATTTCATAAACCTTCATATAGCAGATGCAGACAAAAATGGATGTCTTTCACTGTGACCTCCAATACTCAAGGATATATACACACATTTATGTAAATATGCCTAAATACTTGTGCAAACAGAGTAATATACATGCTTTAAACATGCAAGCACACACAAAGGGAGGAAGACCAAAGTAGAGGGGTCTGAGGTCAGATTTAGGGTCAGGGTTTGGGTCACTTAGGGGGTCTATCGAGGGAAAACCTTCTGAATGATGATAGATTGGTCGAGACAAATGGAAGAAGAAGAAGAAAAGGAGCAGGAGAAAAAAAGAGGACAAGTCACCCAACACATGAATCATATCTGATGTCCTGTGCTGACTTCACAGGATGTGAGCGTGCAATCTCATAGTCATTTCTGGTATGTGTGTGTGTGTGTGTGTGTGTGTGTGTGTGTGTGTGTGTGTGTGTGTGTGTGTGTGTGTGTGTGTGTGTGTGTGTGTGTGTGTGTGTGTGTGTGTGTGTGTGTGTGTGTGTGTGTGTGTGTGTGTGTGTGTGTGTGTGTGCGCGCACATGCCAATCCCTCGACACTCTTCTTTATCACTCTCTGGCCCTGTGGTGAACTGATGAGGGGGTTTATCCATTTTAACTTGTCCCATTGAAAACAGTTTCTGTTTGATCTGGTCATTCTGGTTGGGTGGTAAATTTCAAAATAAAAGTCCTTATACTGCTTTTCTTCCTCCTCTTCTGCCTTTCCTGTTACTTCTACATCTACTCTATCATCTTCTTTCTTTTTTTCTTTTTTCATCTTATAACATCACCACAATGGCAGCTTTTGGCAGCGATGCTGGTTCTTGTCAAACAAGATGCTTTCTGTATCTGTAGCTGTTACAGGGAAGTCAAAATAGACAAACAGACAGGTGATGAGACCTGGCTTACGATCAGACGCGTGTGCCTGTCATGCCTGAAGTTCAGCAACATGGAAAAGGGTAATTTTATGACACCATTGTTTATCAATCTAAAACTAATAAATCTAGATAATAACAGTGTATCATACAGAATCACAGCAGCTGCTGTCAGTGAAGTATGTCAGCGCACCTCCGTAACAACAGTTCGGCTGGTACATCGTGAAAGATTTATGAACGTTAGTAACGCCCCTTTGCGTTGTCCGCCTATCAGGTTTTGCATGTCCTCATGAAAAGTTGCGATGGATGCTTTCCGGATCAGGAACGTTAACCTTCAGGTTAAGGGTTAGAAAAATAAGTTTCGGGAAGTAAAAATATCATAAAAAGAGACTTAGAGATGTGTTGTTCCTCGTCTGTTGGACAGTGATTTGGAATGGAAACGATGCGCCACTAGGTCAGGTTTTGAATTCCCCTGCTCAGCGGGAGAACATGGCAATAAAATTGTCAGAGGGTGGTGGATCAGACACCAAAGAAGGCCTAGTTAGAAGTTTGATACCCTCTGCCCGTGGTCCAGTAAGCGCTGTTTGAAGAGAGTCCCATTTGTGCGCCGCAGCAAATGTCACGCAATATTTTCACAACTGGCAGCAAAGTGTTTCCCTGGCAGAGAGTGTGTGTTTTTCAGGTTTTTTATCAGAGAAATAAATGATTCACCGTCGACTTCCAACCACAACACTCACACCCACTGATGCTGCTGTGTGTGTTGGCAGAGCACTTAGTATGGACAGGTGTGGGGAGGCTTTTGAAGCTGTACTTTTGATGGAAGCTATCACTACACACACACACACCTCTCTCCTCTCTCTCGGGCTTTGCACCTGAATGAATCTGAGTCGCTGCCATTCGTCACATAAAGTGAATGTGCCCCCAGAAGCAGTTTGAGCGGGCAGCCAGGTCTGACGAAGCTGCCTTATCAAAAACCAAATGTAGTCATCAATGCAAACATCCTGCTTTGGCTCTGTGACCGTAAATGGGTATGATGTATGTTTGCCTCACTCTCCCACTTTCTTACTTTCTTCTTCCCTGTTTGTCTGACCCCTCCTGAAACCCCAAGCAGCACGATGTAATGTGTGTTTGTGTATGTGCACACGTGCTTTTGTGTGTTTTTTATCTCGGCCAGAAAGCCCAGTAGAGGAATTTCTGTTGACATTACACACTCGTTCTCTGTTCTCTCTCACTGGACAGGTTTTCCAGACTTTTCCTTCTCTTTCTTTTGCCTTTTTAGTCCAAGTGTATGCATGAAAGTGTGTGTGTTTGGACCATATTGATTCACGGCTTGTATATTTTGTGTTAGTTATTTATTGATATATCTGTCATAGGGAAATAATCTCTTCCTTTTGTACTTGTCATAGTAAGGTTTTGTGAACACACACACACCCATACACACAAATACCTATGTGTAACAAATAGATATCAGATGTTAAAGAAAAGTATATGTTCCCTTCAAGGGGCGCTATGTAGTTTTAACCTTAGAAATGTAGTATTACAATATTAATAAGGTCATAGTACAAACTCAGAGATATACATTTTTTTTCCATGACAATTTATAAACAAGTTGTTCTCAAAGGAAAAGAAGTTCCCCAGAACACTATTTGAAGCTAAAAAGGTGGCAGGGTCCGCCACATATAACCAAAGTACAGCAGTATGAACTTGTGTTGTCATTTAAGGTCAACATTACATTATTTTTCTTGTCTTACTTTGTAGAAAATTAAATGTCAGGGCTTATTAGCAATATGAAGATGCCACTTTAGACTCTGGGAAATTGTGATGGACATTTATTTTTCTTTTGGGGGATTTCTGGCTTTTTATCAACAAAATGATTTTTTGATTAATTAAGGAAATAATCAGACTAAACACGGATAAAAATAATGGTTGAAGTTACAGCCCTACTGGTTTCCCTAAAAACAGCTCTTTCTCATTTACACTAAAAGATCTATTGTGGAAATAAACAGCAGAGTAATCGCTAATGAAAATAGTGGTTAGTTGCAGCCCTATAAAGAGCATTACTTGTTGGTATGGAAGTTAAAAGGGGCAGGGAATGTTACTTCCACGCAAACTGCTAGCTCCTCAGTATAACTCCAGTCTACAGTGGCCTCTGCAGCAGCTGCTCTCCATCACTTACTCACCTCATCTACTGGAAATTCAAACCCGCAACTTTTACAGTCCCACTTGTTTTACCCTCAGGCAGTCGCAGCTGTACTTCCTGGAATCTGATGCATGAAAAGAAGAAAAGTCTTATTCAGTGTCTCTTTATCCCTTGGCCTGACCCTTATGTCATGGTATCCTTCAGTGTATGGATATTTAAAGCAGCGATTGTGTTCTCACAGGCTTAGAAATCATATTGTCATCGCTCATTGTTGTCTTTGTTCCCGAGAAAGAAAGTTGGACGTTGGACATCTTTTATACCTGCCCTCACATCCACACAGATACTTATTCAGGTGTAAAATAGGTTATGGGCACAATGAAAGTTTTTGTTATGAATTGTGCGTGTGCCCTTTGTGAATTTGAACGCTGTATGGAAGTCTTTTTGTGAGCGTGTGTGCTTGTGGATCCCTGATGTGTGTGACAGCAGATAGGAGCTATTGTACAGGTCTTTGTAAAGCTAATTGCAGCCAGATGTACTGTGCGATTAATTATAGGGTGTTCCTTTCAGAGGCGACAGAGCTGTACATTATTGTAATTATCCAGCTTCTCTGCCCATAAGAAAGTCTGCCAACCATTAGACTAAAGCACGGGCAGCTGGAATAGCAAATTTGGTTGCTTCTTAAAGCTTGGGTCGGAATCCAAAAACGGGTCACAGGTTGAAGTTCAGTGTGCGTTAGAAATCTTTGCGTTAAGGTAATTTTTAATGCCTGGAGTCCTGTAGTACTTGCAGGCCTCCGAGAAACATGCAGGAGAACAAATTACACATTTTCTATTATGCCTAGTGAACGCTCAAACTTTTACATGTATTTTTTTTATTTTTAAATGTAATGTGTGAATAGTTGGTGTGGTGAAAGTAGAACAAACCTTTTCAACTCAAGAAAAAGAAGTTAATTTTGTGCCTTATTATTTCAAACAGTGTGAGCCAGGCTTAGTGAATAAACCTTTTAACTCTCTCCTTTATAAAAGTGTCTTTGTTAAAAGTTCTAATCGGGCCTTGCGGTTATCTTGGTTTAATAGTTTGCTCTGGAAAACGGTTGTTTCATTGTGTGTGAATCGATGTACGAGTCTCATTAGCGAGGCCTCATTGTCATCATTACACTTATATTTAGAATGAGACTCATTATGAAGTTATACCATTATGCCTTTGTCTCAATTGACAAGTCATTATCTGAGCTGTCTTCCCTCAGACTTCCTCCCACGTCTCCCCCCCTTACAACATCTCCCACCTTTTTTTTTTAGTTCCCCTGACTTGTGCTCGTTCTCCTTCTCCTGATCAGCCTTTGACATCTGTCGTTCTGCTACTTTCCTCTCATCTTCCTCTGCTATCCTCCCATATGTCCTTCTCCCGCTATCCCCTCCTAGTTCTGCTTTTCTAACACATTTTCTCTCACTTTTGCTGCTTTTCGACTCCACTTCTCTCCCAGTGCTACTCAGTGGCTTCCCCCCTTCTTTTTTCACAACCGACGTAGACCTGTCCTGAAATACAATTCTGACGATCTCAAAGGGAATGTAAATTGTCTCAGAATCAAAATATTGTTTCTTAACTTTATTATCTATTGTTGTTTGTTAAAAGTATTAGCATTCATAGCATTTTTACCTTCGAACGGTAAACTCAAACTTCAGTCCGCTGTCTAACGCATGTTTGTCTGAACAGAAACTCTGTCCTGCTGTGTATTCAGCTCCATTAGCTTTTAGCTCTATTAGCTCAGATAGCCATAAGCTATTAGCTCTGGTAACTTTTGGCTCCATTAGCTCCTTTAGCTCCTTTAGCTACTACTAAGTAGACTTTATGGAGTTCTCTGTCCTGATTGGAT
Source organism: Lagodon rhomboides (assembly GCA_039737535.1). Classification (NCBI taxonomy): domain Eukaryota; kingdom Metazoa; phylum Chordata; class Actinopteri; order Spariformes; family Sparidae; genus Lagodon; species Lagodon rhomboides. The sequence continues at coordinate 11,081,504 of CM077805.1, read as the reverse complement.
GAAGTTGGTAGGGATGCCAGAAAAATTATTTTCTCTTTTACTGCACGAGCGGGTTGGAGGAGACTCATGGGTTAATGACCCAACACTGTATAACAGAGACTACTGTTGGAACATAGCGCTATTTAACACTTAAAAATATCACTTACAGCAGATTTAGTGTTATACAAACAAACAAACAAGAAATCCTTGCATCCCGGAGGCGTCCAGGGGAAGGTCTCTGTTCGTCCCAAAGACATTTTCTGTCGTCACAGTGACGCCGTCCATCTCGAGCCGTGTCTTCGATACAGTAAAATTCCTGTTCAGCAGAAAAAAATCTCCACTGAGAGAAGCGGGTTTTCATCCAGCAGCGTCACCACTCCATTCCTGTCCAGCATGCTTGTGAAGCAGTGTTTTTCCTCGACAAAGGCAGTGTGTGTTTCTTGTTGATGTAAGTGTTAGACTGACTCAGTCCTTGTGACATTGACATCTCTGTCTCTCAGCAAGGCATTACTGAGACAGACAGGCACCTCTGCAGTAACCCTACACTGTGTGTGTCTGTGTGTGTGCACTTATGTGTGTGTGTGATGTGCTCACAGTTATTGCATCACTGTGTCATATAATCCGACCTCCATTTCTGCCTCCCTTGTCTTTTCTCCTCTCCTTTGTCTCCATCTAAATCTGCTGTACAGTTGGCCTTAGCTTCAGTTGCTACATTCTTCTTCTAGTTTCTTTAACATTTCCCTGTTAAATGTCACCATTCCCAAGCGGATTATTGCCTAATTTCTTGGTGTGTTTATGGTGAGATGGATCAGGTACTGTGTGGAACATTTCTGCATTGTGTGTCATCCCAACAGGAAAGACTTCAGAGGACAAATATGCCCATTTCCTCTTCCTGTGACCTCACTTCCGTCCTCACTTCTGCTCTCACCCCTCCGCCTTGCTTTCCTCTATGTCAGCCATGTGTCCGCATCTTTATAAACTACAGCATCATTTGAATGGAAAGTAAAAGAAAATGTTCTATCATCTGTTTTTCTACGCATTTCTCTATAAAAGCGTCCTGTGTTGACATATATTTTTGACATTATTAAATTTAAATGCATGTGCTTCAAATCATGCCTGAGCGCCCGAGAAAGAGTAAAAGTACGAGAAAACTAGGCTAATGACTCGAAACAGTGTGCCCTTTGGCAGTAATGGACGCTCATCTGGAACAAATTAACCCCAAAACCTGCATGTAACAAAACCACAGTCTCTCATCAGACAGAAACACATCAGACACACACATGGGTAAATTTTTCTGGGGCCCGTCCCGTTGTCTGTCGCAGATTACTTCAGTTTCAAGCGCACGGCTCTATCGGTAGCCCATATCTGTTTAACTTCTCCGGTTACCCTGCCAGAGCCGGAGCCTAAATCAGTTCCTCTCCCTCGTCTCGACTAACCAGCTGCAGAGGAAATATAGGCCACTGTGAGGGGAGGAAAAGGGCAGAGGAACACTGAAGGGGGCATAGAGATATGGAGGCGGACAAGGATTGTTGACTAAGAAGTTTGATGTTTTAACTTGTTTGTCCTGCAATCTTTTTCTTTTTGCGTCACCTCATTTTCCACTAATTTCTGGCTCTCCTTCTGTCTCGTTCCCTCTCATCACTTGACAAGTGCTAATCCTCCTTTTATGTTTATTGTATAGCTGGGATTCACAAGTGTGTGTGTATATATATGTATGTGTATGTGTGTGTGTGTGTGTGTTTATCCCTTCAGGGTTTTTGGTAATCTGTTGACAACCTCGGGGGCTTGTGGAGGAGTTAGAGACGAGACCACAGCGCAAGCACACAAACACTCGCTCACATCGGCGACACGGCGCATGTAATATTCTTGGAGTCGGTGCGTGTTTGTGCCAAAGCAGCACTTGTATACATGTAAACAGCCAGTTGGTTACTCTCACTAAGGTGGTCGTTAGGCTGACAGAGCATAAACGATGAGTGCTTTAAATATTCAGCACACAGTTTTAATTGCTCGCCGTCGCCCTCCTCTCTGTCTGTGACCTCAAAATCTGTTTCATGTAGTAACTCCCCAAATGGTGAGCGTTGCCGTGGCAGAAAAATAACAAATAACGTTACAGAAAAACAGCATTTTGGCTTCCCTGTGGCGTTGTGGTACAGGACACATACTATGTACAGGAGAAACAATGTCTCCTTTTGATTCTGGCTTTGGCTGGTCTTCATCTGGTCTTCATTTATCAAAATAAAGGCACTTGTAAAATACAGCTGCATCATATGGTAAAAAATAAAATCATATTGGATATTAAAGCAAAGCAAATTTTTAAGAAAGTTTCTGGAACTTATAAAGTCGGTGGTTAAAAAAAAGAAAACAAAGGGTGTGCCTATTTACTGGTTAAGACTCTGTAGCTTTGTTAACATGCTGCTATCTTAGGTCTTATAAACTGCAACAGTGCCAGTTTATCAGGTTATTGATGTAGGGTGGAGACTGCAACAATTTGAGTCATTTTTCAGGAAAGAAAGCCAAACTTCTCTGATTTCCAGCTTTTTGAATATGAGCATTTCTTGTTTCTTTCCACTTCTGTGACAGTAAACTGAACGTCTTTTGGGTTGTGGACAAAACAAAACATCTGGGGCTTTGGGAAACACTGATCAGCATTTTGTAACAACCAAATAATTGAGGAAATAATCACCAGATTAAGTGATGAATCTCTAATCAAAGCAAAAGATGGTGGAATAGTTTCCTCTGTCATCTGTGGTCTGGGATCTAATCCAATCATTCCTCTTTTATGTCTGTTCTTCCTCTTTTACCACTTCACCTTCTCAATTTCTAAATCTAGAATAACAAATACAGAAGGTGAGTGGACCTAACACCATCATTAAAAAAATCCTTCAGAAAGATTTTCACCCGCACTTAACTTTTAGCTGGAACTAGCTGATGACTTCTGTCGAACATCCATATTGTTCGCGGCGCTACACTGGAAACACAGAGTGCCGCTACGTGATTGGATGCCGATGGCTGTAGATGCTCTTTAGATGAAACTTGAGAAGTGCTAAAGTTCATCCTGGGCGTTAATAGTGGATGTCTTGATTTAATGGAGTGTAAAGGGATAGTCCTCGCAGATTATGTAATAGTTTTATCTGGGACAGCCCTCGTCCTCTCAGGCCTATCCCTGTGTTGGATCATCAGTTACTGTAACGGTGTCAGGACCTCGCTATAAGACGTCATTTACACCCTGTGGATTCCAGGGAGACGTGCGGGCCGAAACACACACCGCATAGCATAACAGCATGCAGATGTGGATATATAGTGTTCCTGGTAATGAACTCTAAAGCATCTGTTGGTGTTCTGGTAAGCTTTAGTAGGGATTTGACGCAGCATATACTTCAGAGACATACAGACTTACTCAGTAGTGTATAGTGATGTAGTGGTAGTGAGACGGATTTAAACGTTTGTCTGTGATCTGTTTGTTTATGATGTGTTAACAGAGAGGCAGATGGACGAGCGCTATATTAAGACTACAACCGTTTGCATGCTAATATGCTAACCCCTCGCACGCACACACATAGTAAAAGATGCACTTTACTTGACTTCACGTATTTTTTTGCGCGTAGAAACACAACTGCGTTATTAACACTAGACGTGCACACGTGACTACCAAGCTTCATAAGCGCCGCGTGGCCTCCTCTGCAAAGAGGGTCAAATCCTTAAAAGTTCAAAGACTTTTAGGTCCCTTCGAGGCAGAAAAGGATAGCTGATATATGACAGCCATTATGTGCAAATGTCTCATGTTTCAAATGAATCTTCCTTATAGTTCAAAGGGTGTTTTACTGCCTAATCAATCAAACGAGGCACAGGAAAAACGTACGCAAGTTTCATTAGAAGCCACTTGTTCTATGTAATAAAGGGAAAATAAATATATATTTTTTATTTTAGACATTTCTTTTTCATTTATCTTTTACTCATTTTGTTTTAAAATTTGGTTATTTATTTATCTTTTTCTTTGAAATAAGTGTCCCAACTTCGTGTTAAAGATGAATAATCTCCACGTCAAATCCCCTAAACTTTTCAGACTCCTCACAACCTTCCGTACAAGATTACTCCTGATAATCTTCCTAATGTTATATTCAAGCAATTACGCAAATTAAAAACATAAGCCTTTTAATGGGACCAATGGCAACCTTTAGACCTTAAAACTTTGGATCCTTGTTTTCTTTCCTGTTTGAGTGACAAAGGAGTCTATTGTTGTGCACTAATCATTACAATCAAAACACAATCAATGAATAGAGCATTTTTTAGAGTCCTGTATATTGAAGCAGGTCAGCTCAGCTGATTCAGGGTTTGGGAATTAGATTGTTGGCCTTGGAATAATGTTCTGTAAATCGAAGGTTACAGGTTCACAGACATTTTTAACCACTTCATTGGCAATTAAACTGAAAAATGTCTCTTATTTGAAGCATGTTTTCTTCTCCAGCTGTCAACGCAAACTTTGAAAGCTGCCTCGTCATCATGCTTCCTCATTAAACTCTCAAAATTGGGATAATTCCTGCTATAATGTGATTCGTTTTGCATGGCGTGCCGCTCTGTGAAGGATTAACACTTTAGTGGGGAAGAACGTTGCACCAGAAGTTCCTCTCATTATCCTCAGATTTCCTCTCATTATCCTTGGATCAAGACGGCTGGATCAAGTGGCTAAACTGTACGGTGTGATGTGGGGGGGGGGTGATGTTTTTTTGGAACTCATCTCGCTTGTACTCTGGGGGGGGAATTCCATGAATGGGCAAGAGTGGAGGGAGTAAAAAAGATAGGAGGAGGAGAGGGAAGAGGAGTCGAGGAGAGGAGACAGGGAAGAGGAGGGGAGATGAGGCGTGACCAGCACAGCAGAGGGTGGTGACTGGACTGGCACATGGTCTGTGTGTGTGCGTGTGTGTGTGTGTGTGTGTGTGTGTGTGTTGCACAGCCAGGCACAGAGGGATGAGACAATAGGGAGCACAGTGAGTGGCAGGCTGAGATGGCACCTATTGTTAACACACATGAGTAAACAGCATATGCACACACACATTGGGGTTGTTATTGAACTCATCCTGATGAATGGGTTTATTTGTAGTGCCCCTTATAAATCAGACAAAGAAGAGAAAACCGACCAATATGTCCATCTTACAAAAGATTGATACCTGATTAAATACCTCGATTGCATTTTTATAAATATCTCCCATAGGTGGAAACCATCATGTATGTATCTCACCACATTTTCTGCAGAAACAACAGATTTTCAGCCACAACTGGGTCACATTACACTTACACACACATGCTACACACACACACACACACACACGTGCGCACAGACACATGGCCCTGGTTACTGCAATATGTAGAGTGGTGATTGATGGGAAACCAAAAACCACCTAAATAGGAGGAGAGAAGGAGGGGGGAGCGGCAGGGTGGACGGAGAAACAAAGAGCGAGTGAAGCGGCTGGAAAGAGAAAGAAAAAGGATAAACATGGGGAGTATAGGAGGAGGGTGTGAACAAGTGAACTTAAATCTTTTAGTTGCCTTTGCTGAAATGTCTCTTTAAATGATGAGAGCCATCACTTTCTCTCCCCCTCAGACTTTTACGGGAACTTATTCATCCTCTTTTCAATCATTCTTATTCAGAACAGATGCTCTCTCTCTCTCTCTGTCTATCTCTCTCTCTCTGTTGCTGCCTCTTGTATGCTGGCTAACCGTAACAAGCTGTGGTAAAGGTTTGGTTTGTGTGTGCAAGTGAAATACATACGTATATATGTGTCTTTTTGTGTCTGTGTGTGTGTGTGTGCTGCAGGGGGTTCTTTGTGGTTCTTTGCAGGAGAGTGTTTCCAGTCTGTGGGGGGTCTGACAGACGCTATGGCTACATGCTAATGGAACACACCAGGCTTTTTTTCATGCACGTCTGCACACACACACCCCACCATGAGCCCCTATCCACCACCGCCGCCACCACCGCTGCCGCCGCCATACCATAGGTCTTTACTGTATACAGAAACAAGTCAGCTCTTTCACTCAGCCGAGAGGCTTAATGTTATAAAGATCTGCAGGTCCTGATTTTACTCTCAAGTTACAGACCGGCATTCTTGGAAATTTGGGTCAGGACTCAGAGGTTGATCAGAGGGACGTCGAATTGGGTCAACAGCACATTCTGGAGAAACTGGGCTGAAAAGTTCAGTTTTCTTTCCAGAAAGGGTGTCAAGAATACGGCAAAGAGAAAAAAAGGATGCTGCCAGTTGTGTTTTTCTGTGCTGGAATAATGATTTGAAGGCACAGCTATTCTTCTAAGTCATGCTGTGTGTTAGGAAAAACTATTACACACAGCACTGTTTTTGGAGTGCAGTATTCCTCAAAGCTTATTTTCTCTCATACTCATTATATTCTCCATGTCCAAAGTTTACGTAGGGTGCAGCTGCAGATCTTGGACAGGGTTTGTGTCTTTTTTATTAAATCATCTCTAAATGCTCTCAGCAGATAAAGCTTTTCATGAAAAGTCTCTGAGGAATGATTTACTCAGTGCTCTTCACTGTGGTTTTTTGATTTTGGTCACATGGGTGTATGTCGCACATTTATACATGACAAACCCAGGAGAATGATGACTATATAACAGATCCATCAGTATCACTCAAGTTGATGATGGTGGGTTGACGATGATAATAGTCAGTTGTGGGAAATTACCATATAAAATTTTGTATCATAAATTCTGGAACTGCATTGTCATAATTATACGTCTAAACGCTGGGGTTGAAGGTTTTTCTCTGATTTTCATAATGATAATTGGATTGCTTGAATTTCTCACCAAGAATGAAATTTACTTAGGAACAAGGACTGCAGATAATGAACACATAACAAAAGTTTTTGCCAATTATCTCCGCCAAGTAGGATATGTTTCTACCCGTGTCTGTTTGTTGGTTGGTTGGTTTGTCGGCATGACTACACAAAAACTACTAAACAGATTTCCACGAAACTTGGATACAGAAGTGGACATTGCCAGAAGGGTGTTGTTAAACATTTTTTAATTAATTTCTCAGATAATAATGCTTGGATCTAATGCAGGTAGCTGGTATCTATGAGTGATTACAGTTTGATTCTAGGTTTGGTGCTTTGAATGCTGAGCCTGACTGCTCTGCTTGAGGTCTATATCTAGTCAAGTCACTTCTTGAGTCATTTGCGTGGTTTATGTTTAACATCATTGTCCAATTTTTTAATTTGATCTAAAAGTTGAATTTTCAACTATTTTAGCATGAAACCGTTGCAGGCGAAAGTTGTATCCAGTTTTCTTACCGTTAAAAGACATCAGTTTAAGGTTGAGCTTTGTCTATGACAGTTCGTGGCATTGAGGGTTGGAAAAGGTGTGGTTTTATTCTTCAGAATGCGAACTGAAGTTCCTGAGAAACTGCAGGTATTTTTCCTGAGAAACAGGAACAGATTCAGAGGGGAATCCCACAGAAATACTGTGATCTCAGTCCCAGATATTCAATCCCTTGGAACCAGTGACTGGTGGGATCGAACAGTAAAAGTTAACCCGTATCTTATGACTTGTTTGCCCGTATGTAAACAATTATTAATTGCTGTTATGTAAGAGAAAGCCTGAGAAACAGATACATCTTTGGACACAGACAATCATTTGCAATTATTGGTGCTATACTTAGGCTCCCACTGTCCCCAGGAGAGTTAAGGCACTTTGGACAACAGCCTGAGAGTTTGGTACCCAGAAACTCCTGAAAGTTACCTAATAGTGTTATGATTGTTGTATATACAGCCAAGCACCAGTGTGCCATGTCTGCTTATTGTCTGAATTTCCTGGCACTCGCCTTTTTGTCCTCCGTTACAGCCTCCATCCATCTGGTGCTGCAAGTGCCGCTCTCTCGCCGGGATGCAGCCGACCAGAGAAGACCAGAGCAGATGATCACTGAGCGTTAAAACGCGGTGGGATGTCCAGACTAGACAAGTTGATCAGAGGGTATCAGCTTTCTGCTTCTCTGCGGGAAGCTGCATTATGCTGTAACACGGCTGATTCTGTTTCTGCCAGCCCGTGTGGCTGCCTGGTTGTACGTGTGTGTGTCCTCGGTTGGCTGTTACAGAACAGAAATGGGGCAGACGGACTTAGAGCTGTCACATGCGTAGGGATATATAGATGGCGTCTTTCAAGTCCTCAGATAGGCGGAAGGAAGATAGCGAGGAAGCAGAGAACGGCTTAGAGAGTGAGAAGTCCTCTTGTCGAAGAGAAGTGTGTATGTGTCAGATAAGAGGCTGTAGATTTGAGTGTATAGGCTTGTCTTGCTTAGGTGTGTGTTTCTGAGTATATGAGAGAGAGAGAGGGAGAGAGAGAGAGAGTGAAAGAGAGGCTTGGATGGAGAGGATATTTTTGAGTCTGACAAACTCAAGTCTCATGATGTTTTGCAGCTCGGAGCAGAAAAGAGGGGATAGAGAGAAAGAAAACAAACACTCTCAACAGGAAGACTTATGCGCCATGGATCAAATTAATTCCTTAAATATCCACAGCAACAACAGTTTTTTTAAATACATTTTTTTTTTTAGATAAGCATTTACTGTCTTACAAAGCCTCTACTGTATGTGCGAGAGCTGTGCACCCATTTATACATGAGAATGAAGAAGGAAACATTAATAATGTATTAGGAAACCCTTTAGACTTGCTGTCTGCTTTCTCTGCTCACAGTTTGAGGACACACACACACACACACACATGCACACGCGCGCACACACACATGCGCAGTAGGACGAGAAAAATACGGAGAGAGGGCCCTCAGGGAGGCGTCTAACAGTGATATGGGTGGTCAGGGTCTCGTCTAAGTGCTGCTGGGAAGTGAAATGTGGTCTTCCAGGCAGTCAGGTGACCTGCGGCTATTGTCACGTGACCAGCGCGAGGTCATGTGATCGTAATGTGAAAAAGACTGAGACGATGAGAGTAAGCACACGCATGGATGTTTCAGTGCGCTAATGGGCCATCATCAGTGAAAGGGTTGCTGCGGGATGAAGGGCTAAGCTCTTAACGCACACACACACACACACACACACACACACACACACACACACACACACACACACACACTCTCTACAGAAATTAATGCACTTAGAAACACAGTGGAGCTTTCAGACATTCTCTGTGCATCTGTGTGTGTGTGTAAGTCATATGATATAGATGAGGCCCCAGGTTATGCAATATGACAATATGAGATCATCACCTCAGATCTTCCTAATCTAAAGCAGCTCACAAGGTTTTCTAAAGCTTTTCAAAAGACCTGCATACCGTTATCTGGCAGTACCTTCTGTGCTGATTTGTTGATTGTTTGGAGTGGATTACCAAAGTAGGAATACTACCTGAATATTGGGTTTTCTCCCTGATGTCACAGCAAGCAATAGTACCTGCACGTCCTGAGTAGCTAGTACTTGCATATCCGTTAGCATTGGGATTCGGTGTTATTGTAGCTTTAATGCAATGAATGATTGATGCTGACCTCGTGCTTCGTCTCGGATGGCTCGCACCAATGCACTGAATGCTTTGTTTTTATACATTTATATCATACAAAGCTCTTAAATAAAACAATAAGATCGTGTAAAAATAAGACACAGATTGAGAACATTGTATCGTTCTGTCTGAAAGAATATTGTGAATGCATTTGAAACGATCAAACAGTTGAATTGGAGGCAAGGTGCGCCCCTCATTGGACCTCTTTTTAAAACCGGTTGCCATGGTGATGGTCCTGATAATGTAGCTGGGAGTAGGTGTCTAACCTCCAACGTCTGATCTTGCATCACCTCCAAAAAATTGCATCTTAAAAATAAAAACTTGGACACTTTTTTTTATTGCTCCTAACTGTTTTTCACTTTTCCTGTCATCTGTTCTTAAACAAACACACACACAGCCTTCGCATCAGTCCTGCTGCTCTTAATGTGTTTGTGTGCAGACCGAGCTGTCTGTTCACTTCCCTGTAATTTCATCCTCTAAAAGGGTCACAGACATTATGAAATGTTCTGGATATGTGTCACGAATATCTTTCAAAGCGCACATTTTCATTCTGTTTGTTCCAGGTTAATTGAAGCATCTCTGTTATATTTGTTTTAATCTTTGTGTTTCATATCTGGGGCAGCTTACTTGTGACTGTAGGTTATGCTGTGACGACATCAACAACACATTCATTTAGAGTTACTGAAGAAGCTGCAACCATATTTGGGCTTAAATCCTCCGAGTATTGAGGTTTTGTCACCTTATTTTATCGTTGTCAGGCAGTTCCTCTGAATATGTGTATTTTTGGGATAGTGATGTGCCGAATGTGTCAGCTATGGTTAGACACAGAGCTGGTGAAGAAACTGGAAACGCATTCAGACTAAGCAAATACCCACGTATGCACTCTCACTAACGCTGCTCTGCAGCAGAGCTAATTGCAGAAAAGTCATGCCTACAACAAAATAATTAGGATTCTTTTGGCTTTATTCCACTCGTAATAAAAGCTGACATATAAACCAACACAGGCTAGACAAAGTTGAATGAATGACACCTTTTACACACATGCACACAATCACAGTACGTTACGAGATCTGACTCGCCCACGCTGCCCTTTGCATCTGCGTTTATTGAAGTGTCAGTGGTCGAGCTGGAATTCTCATTAAACTGTTTGGATGTATGTGTGTAGGTCTTTGCGAAGACGCTAACCTACCACAGAATGGAGGAATGTAACCCCAAAAACTTTTGCTTGTCTCGGTCAAGCTCTCTCTGGGTGGCTATCGACCACTGCTAACAAAGAGTCAATTAAAGCTTGGTGTGACTCTTACGACTCACATCCAAACAAACAGACAAAAACACGAGGGACACAAGAAGTAGGGTTTGTACTCGAGGATTCGATGTTCATTACAGAAAAGAATCAGGAGTTGTTAACTTTTGGGAAGCCAGTGAGGGATCATGCTGGTGACACCATAGCTGTGTCATAATCACTGCCTTGTTTTCTCATTCCAGATATGAAACAATAAGTTGTTTAATCCATCATGCAATCAATCATTGACATAAAAACGCTTAAAAACTCACTGGTTCCAGATTTGGAATGTTTTCGGATTTTCTTTTCTGTCTTCTCTGATAGAATCTGATAAGATTTCAGGAATGTAGAATAAGTAGCAACAAGTGGTGAAAAGACCATCGACACCTTTTTGTTCCATAGACCATATTCATACGGCAGCCATTTCCCCCTGGCTCGAGATGGGAAACCCAAAATCGTACTGCAGGAAGTGGTTGAATGCTAACTTTAGCTAATTAAGTTACCAGATATTGTTGTCATTTCACAGCTTCCTGATTGATCAGCAACTGAAAAGACAATGGATAAAAGAAATTCCGGGGGGACGTCAGACCATATTTCGAAGTAGAACCATATAGTTCATAACCTTTTAGCTTCTGTTACACCACAGCTAATATTAGCCTTCAAACACTTCCTTGCTAACACTACCATTTGACAGTGTTACATAATACAATAGGAATGATGTAATTTAAATACCAATGCTTATCTTGAGCACATTTATTAGCCCTAGAAGTAAAATGCACTGGATGTAATCAAACATTAATGTTAGCTAGGAAGTGGTTGAATGCTATCATTAGCTAATGGGTTACCAAATCCGTTGTTTTACCCTGTAATATGGCCTGTATCCCTTGGGATTTTCACCATCCATTGTCTTTCCAGTTGCTGATCATAGGGAAGTGCTGAAATGATAATAATATGTCAGATTCCCTATGATTTACAAGCTGAAACAGAGTGACACCCACGGTAAACGACTGCTGTGTGAATATGTCTGCTGTTGTGGGAACTTTTGAAGAAATAGGACTGATTACAGACGAGGAGAAACGTGGCTCCCTCCAGTCTTCTCATGAGTTAACAGTGGAGTTAACTCATGGGGAGCTACACTAACAAAGACCGCAGCAAGGGGGAGAATATGGAAAGAAAAACACGCGCTAGTAGCTTCCCTAATTTTACCTCCTGTGTAAAGTCAAATCAGTTTATTTATAAACCACTTTTAGAAACCAGTTTGTACTTCTCAGAGAACCCAAGCGCGTGCTGTACTGACAAAAAAAGATGCATCAAAATAAGCCTGAGACTTTGATGGATGGTTGTGGCTTCTGTGAGTGAAGATGAAAGGACAGTGTACTGTTTTATCTACATCCACTCTCCCTCTCTTGTGCTGTATTTTAATATAATAAGGCAGAATTCTCTGATAGCACCTGGTTTCACATTTCATCTGCATTTGTATTCCAGTGGCATGTGTAGATGGTGCATCAGTGTTGGATGTAAACAGTGTTTTTTTTTTGGATCATGTTGCCAAGCCATAGCTGTATGCTTTGGTAGCATTCATTATAGTTTGTTTTTGTTCCTCTGCTAATTAGCTCCCCTCCCCACCCTTTAAACCCTTTAAACCCTCTCCCCGCTTAATTTGATTGTAATCACACACACCATAATAATAGTGTTGTACTTGTGTACTTGTTTTGTTTGGTTAAATGCTTCTTCCCGCTAGATTTCCAGTAAACGCTTCCTTACATTTTTCTGTATGCGTGACAAATTTTCCTCTCTTGTCCTGTGTGTAGGATCGCAAGCTGTCCAAGTCGGAGCGTCAGCGCTTCAAAGAGGAGGCCGGGATGTTGAAGGGTCTCCAGCATCCTAACATTGTCCGCTTCTACGACTCCTGGGAGGGACCGTGCAAAGGAAAGAAATGTATTGTTCTGGTCACTGAGCTCATGACATCTGGAACGCTTAAAACGTGAGTACATTAGAGAAAAAAAAAAAAAATTCCAAGATGTTAAAGGGCTTCTATGTAACAATTTGTAGCAATTACTTGTATTCATCACTTTTTTATTGGTCATATGTGAGCGGATTGTAACATGAGGTGAAGAAATTGGTAATTTCTGTCTCTTTTGGTTGCCTATACAAATGTAGACGATTTGTTTAAATAGTTTAATGCTGCTGGACTGTGGATTTCTGTGTGGAGGACATTGCCATGACAGTCTAAAGGATGTGACGTAATACACTTTCTCCGGTGCCTCGTCTCAGTGCCTCTCTCCAGTAGCTAACGTCCGCTAACATAAACATCTGCAGCAGTTTAGAAGGATGAACAGGAAGCTGCAGGTGTGAAACACTGCAAATAAAAGAATCTGCTAACAATTTTGGAAAATGAAAACAGATAGGATCTGGCTAATAGCTGGCTAATAAATTGTATGGAAAACAGAGACTCGATTTGTAGGGGCTTATGCACAAACACCACACACACATACAGCCACCTCTCTCCCCCTTGCTTCTAAAGAGCTCTGCTGTTACAGGCAATGACTCACTTCCAGATTTTTGTTGAAATGTAAAAATTACCTCTCCACACACACACACACATGTGTTGTCCTCATTCCTGTCGAACCAATATGCAGTTTTTTCATCTATTTTCAATATTTGAAATGGCCTTTCACTGTAAACACCTCGCGTCCCAGCAGGGTGTCTATATAGAGTGCAGCTGTTGGCGGGTCAGCTAGGGTGTCTGACTCATTACATGTACAGTATGTGTTTATGTGTATGTTATGTAGAGTATTGATGTCACTGGCTGAATGCCTGTCTATGTATGTATGTATGTGACGCGTGTTCCAGAGTAAGATGTTCCCATCAGATTTTAGCAATGAATACACTAAATAAGTCAGTAAAGGTCAAAAGTCATGTGAAGACTCAAAACAAACTGTACATATGTGGTAAGCATGTCAGAACCAGGGGCGCCTGTCAGTCCCTGCCCCCCCGCGCCCCCCCCAGCTTCACTGTGATGAATTGATGCGTCTGTGGCTGTCATTGTCCATGCTATGACCACACGCCAGTCTGTAAAGATTAGATGTCTGTCTGTGTGTCTGTGAATGCAAATGTGATTGTTGAACTCCTGACACAATAAAAGGCTGAATGCGGGGCGTGCGGCGCACGGCGTGCCCGGTGCAGTGCATCGTGGGACATAGGCCCACCTGCCAGCTGCTGCTTCTGCTGCAGATTCCTCTCATTCCTGATGGAGAGACACAGACAGAGGGAGAGACCAAATGAGCCGTGTGTGCGTGTGGGGGACAGACAGAGGGGAGAGCTGGATGGATGACCAGACTGATGTACAGTTAGTTTGAAGCAGGAAGAGGGAGACAGGAAGTCAAACAGTCTGATAAGCTCATAGTGAGACAGTCAGCTAAAGACAAGTAAAAGCATAAATAGGCAAATCAATAGATGAATAAATAACTAGTTTAAAGGCTGCTACTGACAGACATACCTACGAACCACCTGTGACCACAGAGTGAGAGTATCAATCCAGTTGCACAGCACTACCAAGGACAGTAGCGCCCTCCACTGGAAGACTGAAAAAGGTTCATGAATGAGTTGCATCCTGTATCTATCCAGCTTGTAAAATGAAGCAGTTTCCCCCCTTTTTTTTTCTGTTTTCCAACAATTTTGTCACTTTCCATTATTCCATTCTACTGTACCAAAGAGGAGAGCAGGAAAAATAAACTGGTGACAGGAATTTTACAAGAGTGATTTAAATATTCAGATTAGGGACAAAATGAGTAACTAAAATGCAAAAGCTAATGTTAATCAGGGCAAGTGTGACTGGACAACATGTTTGATAGAAGGCAATAGAACTTAGATCATCCATTATTTGGAAAAATGTAACTCAAATATGTTGTAGTATAGTGTTAGAACAGAATAATGTGGCACCATGAACATCTAATAAAACCTTAATTACATTAAGCATACATAATAATAAGAAGCAGAAGCAGTAGCTGGCAAAATAGTTGCACCCTGAAGCCTGTAACATGTTCATGTTTAGTGTTTTGCCCAACAAAAGTTTGAATACCCCAAAATATTTGATTTGCTATGAGGAAATTCTAGAAAATCTTGGAAAAGTTGGGAAATTTTATGACATTTTGAGTAATTTCGTGTCTTTCAGCTCTTCCAATTATAACCTCTATTGACTCGACCCAATATATGCAGGAATGGAATTCATCTCGCAAGCATTTATGTAATTAAGTCATGCATCCATGTACATATACGAACACGGCTGCTCTGGGATTTGGCTGTCGTCCAGATGAAGACTCAGAAAGGAGAGAGGACTGTTGTACACTGAAGTGGTGGAAAAAGAAAGAGAGATGATGAGAGGGAGGACTGATAGGGACGGAGGGAGATGGTGTGGATGGAAAAACTGAGCCCAGGCCTGGGTTCAGGGTATTAGAGGCCCCTTATCTATCTGTGTGTGTGTGTGCGCGCGAGTGTGTGAGAGAGAGATAGAGAAGCACAAAGGCATGTGTGTCTGCGTATGAATGCTTTCATGTTTCTGTATATGTACTGTTCACACACTGTATATACATATTTATCTGCATATTTCTCCCTCTGTGTATTTCTGTGTTGAAAAGAGAGCTGTGTTGAGTGAGAGGTACTTTGTGCAGTGCCTAACTCCTGCATCACATGCCACAGGCTTGAACTTTTCTGTCAACACCGCTCTGACTTCAGAAACGGAGGGAAAGAAAGCGGAGGAGACAGGCAAGGGAGAGGAGGGCGGGAAGGTAAAGGGATGGAAGGTACAGACGGAGGAAGAGGAGGAGAGAGTGCTCTCTTTGGAGTTATGGGGAAGGGTGAAGGGATGAGGGTGGATTTGAGGAACAGGGAGTGAAAGTTTAGTTAGGGTTAGGGTTTTATGCAGATGTGCATTTGGAAGATTGTCAGTATAAAAAGTCATGAAAAGATTATTAAGTTAATACTTAGAATGGTACTTGAGTATAGTACTTGATTAAATATACTCTCGTCACACTCCTGGATAATTAATGTAGTGTAGTTTTACTAAAGTCGCAGGCTCACGACTGAAACCCCGGAGCTTGTAGCAGCAGTCTGGATCAGACTCGGCGCAGACTAATCTGATACTGAATCCAGATTTGTCTGGATGGCTTCTTGTCGGTTGTTGCTGCGTTATTAGAGCAGCTGTTGACAGTCAGGATCTGTGTGCAAGTGGAGCTGCCAGTGATGCTGGAGCCGGACTCACTGATGCTGCTCTGCAGCAGGAGGTTGGCTGTCTGGACCAGGAGGCAACAACATTCTTTGCAGGGTCACTGTGCGGTTCAGTCAGCTGCCAGTTATTCAAAGGGGCCATGGGCGGATTTAATTTAAGCTTGGACATTGAATTAATTGCACTGAATAGATCAAGGATGAGATCATTTTAAGCTCTAGGAACCGAAGTGCTTTAATAAAAGATAAATTAGCTCAAATCAGATATATTCTGCCTGCTATGATGCAGTAGAAGTTGCAGACACAGACAGAATCAAACGCATCAAAAAGAAGATGAGTCGTGGAACAGTTTGTCTCTTTTGAATCCTCCTCATCATCTGGATGATCAGAGGACGACTAAGGACTACACTTCGCTTCCCTGTCTGGTCTTCGCTCTGTTCTTCAATTTGACTAAACAGCGGAGGAGAGACAGGTAGACAAGTCCCCAGCTGATAACGGATGATTGGAAAGACTTTGCTTAGAATTCAGACATTGATTTTAAATGAGTTAATCAAGGGTGACAGTTAAATGAATTTTGAATAAGCACTCAAAACACTCTGACAGCAGCCTTTTCATCGTATAATTTAATCAATACAAATAAGAACGACTGCATGTTTAAGTTATTTGGCTAAAATCTGTCAGTCATTCTGGAAATACTGCTGTGCGGCTAATTGACGTAAACTTCACACGCAGTAAAATTCCTGTCCTGTTCTCCCAGTAATCCTGTGAGGTTTCCTCCACTTTCCTCCCACATTCCAAAGACTTTCAAACCAGGTGGACCTGAGGCTACAGATCGACCACAGCTGTGATTCTCCATTAGCTGTGTGATGATGGCCTGGCAAGCTGTCAAAGGGCTTTCCACCCAGTGTATGCTGGGATAGGTTCCAGACAGAGGGTGTGGACCAAACCTGAGCCTTCAAGCCCTCTCCCCTACAGCAAATCAAGTGCTAGCATAACATGCCTAACTTGGTCTATTAGAGACACAGCATCTGGGAGGGCGTATCAGAGCGATCTAAAATGAGTTAACTCCAAAGATATTCAAATATCGGAAGGGACAATTCTGTCCTCCTAGAATATTGGTAGAGACATGTCCCATCCATCCATACGCAAACCTTCACCCTAGTTGTGGACAATGGACAACTCCTACTTAGAAACCACACAAAAAACATCTGTGATGATGTGCATTAGCATGACTGTCATTGTTTCATTAGAATTTGCTAAAATGTGACATTTACATGAGGTTTATTTTTTATGCTTTTATGCAGTGTGACTAAATGATTAAAATTTTAAATGACTGCTTTGATAAAATTGGTTTTAACACGTTTCCCGGTGTGGTTACCTGGGAAACTGTTATGCGTAACACTTCTGATGCACCGGCTGCACTTAGCTAAGCTATAATAACAGTGTTTTTTGTAGTCACTCAATAAAGCTGTTAACCTAGAACTTCATGAATGAACACTGGGTCGTGCTAGTCGCTCGATGAAGGATGATAGGCATCCTGTTACCATGGAAATTGCCAGTTCTGATTAAGTGACAGAATGCGGCGGACGTTGCACCAGTATGAATCGTGGGGGCTGGAAATAAGTTGGATAAGTGCAAATACAGTCAATTAAACCTCGATATAACCCTGGTCTCTGTTCTGCTGAATAAAGACAGAGCTCATGAGTGCTGGCTGTCCACTGACGTTGCAAATGTCGCTCTCTAACATGCAGACACCAGAATGTCTGTCAGTGTGTGTTCTTGTGCCAACGTCCGTGTTTGCATGAGTATTTATGCTGCACCTCCTTTAAGCTGGAATTGTCTGACGGTAATCCACTTTGGTTGTGTAAGCTTTCATCTTTAATTGAAGCATTATCCATGTTTCCGTCGCTCTTATCCTGCCATCGTCTGCCTCTCCATGCCTTTGCTTTGAAATAATTAATTCCCCCGTGGATGGTTTTCAGTGTCCTGCAGTATTATCACATAGGAATATATTCAGAACAGTTCAAAGCGTCATCTGAGTGCCCTTCAACCTCAATAACAGTGCTAAATATGAGATATGAGCTGCATAAGAGGACAACTTTGTTTGATGTCAGTGGCGAAAGCTGCTGCGAGGTTCAACATGCTGCTCTCTGTATATTTTTGTTTGTAAATGTGTTGCTTTGTTGACTGACTCGCTCTCTCATGTGTGATCCCCTCGTCCTGCAGCTACCTGAAGCGTTTCAAGGTGATGAAAATCAAGGTCCTGCGTTCGTGGTGCAGGCAGATCCTCAAAGGCCTCCACTTCCTGCACACCAGAGCCCCGCCCATCATTCACAGGGACCTGAAATGCGACAACATCTTCATCACGGGGCCAACGGGCTCGGTGAAGATTGGAGACCTTGGTTTAGCCACGCTGAAGAGGGCGTCCTTTGCCAAGAGTGTCATAGGTAGGAAAGTCCCTTATCTCTTTGTGTTATGCATCAAAATGAAATGTTTAGACTTGTGGATGTGGACAAAGTGTAACAACCGACATCATTTATGGGAGTTTTGCCATTACAATAAGGACTTTGCACACGCATGTCCACACACGCCGTCTCGTATAAGTAAAGATATAAGCACAGACACATTCTGCAGCACTGCACACGCCTACTGTAGACGCATTTCACTGCCTCTAAAATGTCTGGTTGTAAAAGCAAGCCGCAGGCATTTGAAAAGTGAAATGTACTCTAGTAAGCTGGGATTAGGATGTCTGGAGTTGTGATGGCTGCACACACACACACACAACCCAAAGATACACCCCAAACACACACCCTGCATGTAGAACACACTCTGTACACACAAAATTACGTGGAGTCAAGAGCGTCTGCTGTGCTTCATATAATAACTTGGCTGCCTTTCAGTGGTTTAGTCGGCCAGTTAACCACAAGTATTCTGGTATTCACACTTATACTCACAAGCATACATGAATGTGCATATTCTCATACACTCGAGGCGGGAATTATATGCTTTGTAAATCTCACAGCTGCTTTGTAGTAATTAGGCAGACCTCAAGTATTTGGTCACTTGCAGAAATCCACAAACACACACACACACACACACACACATATGCATGAATGTGCAAACACAACAACAACAAGGCCAGTATGTGGTACCAATACGAGTAAGTATTAAGTGTCAGCTGTGTTTAGGGAATTTTAAGACTTAAGTCGTCTACTCTCATAATAATTTTATCATGTGTTACTCAACTGACAGTTTGGCTTTTAAGCTTTAATGTTTATTTAACCTCATAAATTCTGATCAGTGGTGGAATACTGTTTGTGAGGAAAGCACAAAGACTGAGCAACGCCAATGCGTCAGTTGCTTCCTGAGCAACGATGATATGAAGTATTCCGCTACAGTTCTATGGTACATTTCCGTTGTTGCTGGCACAGCTGCCTCTAGTCCTCGTGCCCATTCTAGCGCCACTGCCGAGGAGCAATCCCTGCTTCCTCTTACTGGTGATCCAAGGCCTCTTTGCTCAGGCTGTAAACACCAACAGTCCCCCGGTACTCCGAGCTCCCAGTGTGGTCGAAGCAGAGTCAGCTGGCTGCAGGGCTAACTGAGCTTACTATCAGCTACATTTAGCAGCAGCTAGCAGTTGCTTGGGCAATCTGTCCATTAGCAAATTCCAGAAATCAACGAGACTTGAAGCAGAGATGCAGTATGACATCAGACAGAAAACTAGAAAAAAAATGATTCATAGTTGCGCAATTCTCGCGGGAGATCTTACCTGCTCACCTCAGTTACAAAGCCCACAGAGGCCCCATTCTCCCTATTGCGAGTCAGTGCACCAACACAATTATTTTGAAGCTTCTATATTCAGGTAAACTCATTACAGATTGTTGCTTTATGACTGAGAGATCCAAATCCCCAGCACAGTGTAACAGCTGATTGTTTCTATCACCAGGAACCCCAGAGTTCATGGCTCCGGAGATGTACGAGGAGAAGTATGACGAATCTGTGGATGTGTACGCCTTCGGGATGTGTATGCTGGAGATGGCTACCTCAGAGTACCCCTACTCTGAATGTCAAAACGCTGCCCAGATCTACAGGCGGGTTACCAGCGTAAGTGTAAACTCTTAAGTTTCACGCACAGTCTGACTAAACTATTCCTTTTGAATGCGTCGGCTGTGACTGATGATAGACTGGAGTGACATTCATGTGTTGTAGCTAAGAGTCTCTAATCTCCATCCTTCTCCACCCCCCCATACTTGTTTACCGACTGAATTAATAAGTTTGGTATGAGCTGCAGGAGGACCCGTCATATGACTGTGTTTTTGCACTGATTAGTCTCTCTCGCCTTTTCTCCCTCCCTCCTCACTCTCTCTCTCTCTCTCTCTCTCTCTCTCTCTCTCTCTCTCTCTCTCTCTCACTCTGTCTTACAAAAGTGAAAAAAAGGGGAAAACACTTGCACTATGGGAACGCTTTGGTTGACTGTATTTTTTTCTCCACCAGCAGAGAGCAATACAAGGTAAAAACGAACGTTACCTCAAAGACTGTTGTCATTTTGGCCTCGAGTATGACACCTGAACCACTCTTAAAGCTTCTTGGAGAGAAAATTCAGAGACATAAGAGACATGGGTGAGGAAAGTGTCTTTACAAAAAAAGGAAAATCTGAACCTACATTTTTCTAGAGGAACTGTAAATCAACAGACAAAAAGACATCTGATTTAAGAGCCTCTCATTCACTTTTACTCTCGGTAAAAATGTCCAGTGTTGCTCGAATTTAGACGACAGTTGGCTGGAAAAACTGAAAAAAAAAAAACCCAGACAGAGAGGACAACAGATGCAATCAGAGGCTGTTTTTAAGTTGAGTGCTGCTGAGGTCATCAACCCAACGCACACACACGCACACGCACACACAGATGAGAGCTGTCTCTCTCTTTTTTTTTTTTTGCCGCACGGGACTGAGTTCAGCTTTGTGCAGGCTGACAGTGACGGTTAATGGAGCAGAGGAATTTACTAGAAATCTCCCTCGCCCTCTTTCTCTCTCTCTCACTATCCTCCTCTAGTCCCGCTGTTAGCACCGTTCCCTCTGCATCCGCCCGTTTTATCACATCTTTAACTCGACGCACACATTTGGGCAGAAACATTCATTCAAAACAAAGTGAGGATTAGTACTATTCTCCCTAAATATTTTATAGGTATTACTACAGAGGTGCTGTGCTGTTTATAGCTTATGGAAGAGTGCAGCATCCCCCTCGGCTAAAACAAGCGCTTCGGTTATCTCTGCCGACGTCTTGCATTAAAATTTAATGGTAACCTCAGCAGCAGTGAAAGGTTTTTCAATGTGTATACCAAAAAAAAAAAGCGATGTGTTCCATCTTCTGTTTTTTAGATAATTACAGTCAAACAATGAGCACTCGTGATTAGTCCTGTCAAATGTTACTTTTTCTTATATTATTATCTTATATGCTTTAATGCATGTTCACTTTCTGTTCAAATTGTCGGCACAGTAATGGAATTGATAAAAATGCCTTCAGGGGCCATTCGTACTATCTGACAGGCAAATTCAAATGGAAGGGATTTGGATTAAGATTGCCCCCCTGCCTCCAACCACCGCTGTGAGGGGAGAGAATCAGCCTCTGTCTCTCCTCTGTCATCTTTCTGTCTCTGAATGTCTCAATTTAATTTAAGAAGCTTCACGCGCAGAATACATTCAGACGGTATCTCTCAATCCATATGTTCGTCTGGCTGTCTGTCTCTCGTTATGTTTCCTCCTTTCTCGCACACAAAATTGAAATCACATCCCCACTTTGATGGAAGCATATTTGATTATCTTCATGACGTCAGCCTTTGGGTTCGCAGCTCTTGTTTGCGTGTGTGTATGTGTGTATGTGTGTGTGTCTGGTGTGTTCGAGTTAATAGCTGTAAAAGCAATAGGGCGTTATCCCACTCAGATTGCTTTATTCACTCAGATAAACATGCAGTCAAACAACCAAGTTCAGATGTCTGTATTTGTTACTATCACACACACACACACACACACACACACACACACACACACACACACACACACACAAACAGCCTTGTGACAACCCCAGGGTGCCCGAGTCACCTGCTTCCTTTCATTTCACTGCCTAATCCATCCTTGCAGCTTTCCACCCTCCATTTCTCCCTTTATTCAGTCCTCGCAGAGTGAACCTCAGCTCACCCCTGATGAGTTTTAACTTGAACTTTAGAAAATAAAACAGTAAATGTGAATCTAACTGTAGCATTTAACCAAAATTTTGCCCACTGCCTCTTTATTATTTTCGCCTACTAAGACATTTACCAGTGACAGATCACTTACAGGATTTTCCTTTCAGGAAGTTGGCAGTAGCTTCTGCTTTCTTTGTCTATTTTGCTTTGTTAAGGCTGGCGAAATGGCCCTACAATGATATCATGATATTTAAGGGTGCTTTTTGCATTAAGAATACTCTTGACAGTATGAGAAATACTGAAGAATATTTTAGGTTTAGAACTCAAGACAGCTGTTGAGCTCCTCTCACAGGATATTTGGCTATATAAGTTGTTGTACTGCCCCTTTCGTTGTCACAGTCTTCTTGAACGTCTTTCACACCACTGATGTCGCTCACCTCTTTTGAAACTGACTGTTACTTCTTTTTTTATATATATTATTGTCAATGATATGATAGTCCCATTTCTGGACATTGCCCTGTTATTTTTGTTTTCATCCTGGTCTGTTCTGATATCAAGCTCTCACATTCTTACCAATCTGAATTTGTATTTGCAGCCTGGTCTGTCGGTGTGACCCCAAAGAAACTGACACTTAATAAGTAATTCAGTAATTCCCAAAAACTTGTTTCATATTTTTCAGATAATTTTCTAGTCTAGTCTTTCTAGTCTAGGTTGTTTCTTCTTGTGAATTACTGGATAATCACCTCCTCAGGCCTCTAAAATCTCTCTTTTTTTTAACTTGGAGCTGGAAATTGACTGTGGAAACATTATGATTTTTATTTTTTATTTTTTGAATACAACTTAGGAATTTTCTAGTGCTTTACATATTTTTCAGCAAAACAAATTACATTTTTTTTTATAATATATAGTATAGAAAACACAAAAACCTGTTTATATGTGCTGTGCCTTATGTAGTTTTGATTTGAAATATAAAATATGAAAATTAAAATGAATTACCGTAATTAAATCTCTCGTCCCTTTTGATCGCATCAAGCAGATGTGCGTCAAATTCCAAGTTTTGGGGTTTTCCGCAAAGGACAACTCAATTAACCCCACCGAGTTGGACTAAACACGTCAAAGGCCTGGCAGGGATCGAGTTTGAGAGAGAACACACTGCTCTAAAGGAAAGGAGGCAGCTGGATTTATGACGCAAGACAAAATGAGAGCATCATTGCGAAACAAAAGATTAATTAAATGATTGTTATGCAACACAAGCTTGCATGACATTTGCGTTGTAGTTCCCTAAGCACACAGAAAACAAAAACTATACAGATTAAAAAGTAAATAATAATCAAGTCAGAAAAATCAACATTACATGGTGGAGTGTTGGGGATGCGCTCAGGAGCACCACAGCCTGAGGAAAGACCCTTCTCCATAGGTTGTCGGCACGGCAGCAGATACTTCTTCACCTTAATCTCTTGCCAGATGGCAGCAGGGCGAGCAGTCTCTGCGCAGGCACCTCACAATAATCATTTGATCTCACTTATCTAGTTTTCATAATTGTCGGCGAGCCAAATCGTAATTGAAAATACAATTTGATTAATGGCCCAGCCCTACAGTGTTGTTGACGAGCCTCATGTAACATTCCTTACCCCCAGTCAGCCTTGTTTGATTGAAATTGTGCTCTCTCTCTCGCTCTCTCGCCTTCATCCGTCCCTCCCTCTGTCAGACTTAATACCATTACTTCCTCCATTAGTCCTAACTTTGTTTGGCGCTGGAATCAGAAAGTGTGTGTGTGTGTGTGTGTTTCTGAGAGAGAGAGAGATGATGGGGGGTTGTTATGTAATGGTGAACTGGGGGCTTGCGGGAGAGAAACTGGCCAAGAGAGTAAAGAGAGGAACGATGACGGGAGGACAGGGCTGGAGGTAGAGAGCAGAAGGAGGTGGTCATTTGCTGGCACTTACAGGTTGAGATAAACACAGTCAGTTGGCCAAAACTATTCCCAAGACCATCTGTCTGTCAAATAGGTCTCTAGTCTACTTGTCTCAGTGTTTTTTTCTAGGTAAGTTACTTTTACTTCATTTAATCTTAAACCTGTCCTTTCTCATGTACTTTCTGTCTTTTGTATGTACACTCATTTTGTGTATTTGACATATTATGTGTGATTCGAGCAAAAAGTTTAAATTTGAGTTGTCATTATCTGTTAATAACTACTGTTTAACTTGGGTCTCTATTTTGTTCCTCCATCAACAGCGTTTGAACAAATGAGTTGGTCATTGAGATGCGGTCTGGCGAGCTGTGTGGCCTAACTTCTGTGCAGTTTTTGGCTTCTGAATAGTGCATTGAAAGGCCTGTAGAGGTTCCTTGGATGTAGTTACTTATATGTGTTTCCCCTAGTATCACAAAACACCAAAACTTTGCATTTAGGTATAATTCATCATGCAGTATCATATGTTGTCTTTTAACAATTTTCTTTTTCTGGATGCAGTTTCTGCTAAACAGTGTCACTTTGTTCTCATATCAGGCCTTGGAGCTGCCTTTTCATAGTGCCAGACTTCAGCATGGGTCCCCGCTGATTCTTTTTTATGAGTGTTATCCATCAGAATGGGCTCTAGTTGTCTTAATTGGCTCTGAACAGCTGGGATTCATTATTCATTCCTGAGAGGATATCTGGGTCCATGTGGGAATTAACCCTGGACAGGGTCTCTGACTGTTGGACCTCCGGCTGTCAAATGTTTAACAATGTTGGGGCACAATGCTCTATTTGCATGGCTCATCAATTTGTATTACAGAAAAGAGTATTTCACAGACATCATTAGTGAATTTAATTAGTGTCAGTTAATCCTGCTGTATATAATGGGGATTTTTCTATTTTCCCATTCGGAGGAATGATTTTATTGTGCTTATTATTAAAAACTGAGGCAAAACAGAACCGGCAGGCAAACTTAAATGTGTTTTCTGGAACAAAATGAACAATAAGAGAGTCAGAGAATGAATGTTCAACATATACAGTGTGTTTCGTGCTCATTTCTCTTCTTTCCGTGTGTGCAGGGAGTGAAGCCTGGCAGTTTTGACAAGGTAGCCATTCCTGAGGTGAAGGAAATTATAGAGGGCTGCATCAGAACGAACAAGGATGAGAGGTGAGAAAAGCCAAAATACCAGAATTGTTGCTATTTCGTTGTTTTGTTTCTGGATTTTTTGGAATCTTAAATGGACTTTATGTTGTAACTTTGTGAGATGTATATCTGCCTTCAATCTCTTACATGATTGCAGCATCAACTCCCAGTCATGTTTGATGGCAAACATGACTGGGTGTACTGAAGTATGTATGACTTCACCTAATCCTGTTCTGATTCACTGCTCCTTGGTCAGAAATAAGAAGTCCTCTGTTCTCTTTCTCTCTCCCTGCGTGTCCTGCGATTCTGCCAAAACATTTACTTTACCCTCTTAACTGAAGCAAAACTTCCCCCTCTCTTGCACCTTCTTTGTTTTTCTTCACACCCTCCCTCTCCTTATTGTCCAGATTTCTTGTTCTTGGTGAGGAATGGTCATTTGATTGTTGTTTTCTTTTCCAAAAACCAAGACAAGGTCCAAGCCCACAAACTCAATGATGCAATGTGAAGTACGTGGACAGCTGTCTCAGGACTAGATGTCAGCATATAAATTAAATCATAGATTAATTAAATGCCACGTCTGTCTTATTAGCTTAACAGCTGGAGACCAGCTCACAGGGAATCACTGTTCTTGAACAAACTGGTATCAAGAAGCTTCTGCTCCTCTAGGTATGCTATAAAGATCCTGTTGAACCACGCGTTCTTCCAAGAGGACACGGGCGTCAGGGTTGAACTTGCAGAAGAGGATGATGGGGAAATGATTGCCATCAAACTCTGGCTCAGGATAGAAGACGTCAAGAAGCTCAAGGGCAAGGAATCATTTTATTTTTGACATTGAATTAAAATAAAAAAATGTTGTCCTAATTTGGCAATAGCTGCTCAAAAATCACTATTTAACCTTGAAAAAAATCACAGCACTTTACTGCTAGGAAAATAGAGCCTGACCGACCATTTGTAACTTTTTTGCAGGCAAGTACAAAGACAACGAAGCCATCGAGTTCTCCTTTGACCTGAACAAGGACGTCCCTGAAGATGTGGCTCAGGAAATGGTATGTACTGAATTGACAGTGTGGGAGGAAGTGATGGATTTAAGCAAGAGAGAATAGTCAAGAAGTGAAGGAAGGAAAACTGGATGGAAAGAATAATATGGTTAAACTACATGGAAGGGGAAGGATTGATGTAAACGGGTTGGGGTTTTTATCCAGTTTGCTAAGAAGAGTATGTGTGTGGCATCTCCTAACCCCCCAGGTTGAGTCGGGCTACGTTGCTGAGGGTGACCATAAGACCATGGCCAAGGCTATCAAGGACCGCGTGTCTCTGATCTGCAGGAAGAGAGAACAGAGGCAGCTGGTACGAGAGGAACAGGAGAAGAGAAAACTGGAGACGGAGCAACAGCTACAGCAACAGCTGCAGCTGCAGCAACAGCAGCAACAACAACAACAACAACAACAACAACAACAACAACAACTACAACAACAGCAACAACAGCAACAAGAGGCACTCAAATCTTCACACACACAGGTTTGTAAGCTAATTGATATAGATTGTTTGTTAGGTCAAAATGTGACTTTATTTCAAAGGGTGTGCGCATGAACATGAAGGAGCCTTTATGAACCTTTATTATTGCTGTCGTTAAGTTTCATTTGGTCTATATGTCACTTTTAATGCAAAACTGACAGTTTGAGATGTCTTCGTTATGACAAGTTGACATCAGCCAGGACAACATAACCTGTCACAAACATGCCATAGCAGGCCTAGTTATCGAAACCTCCAACTATTTAGCTTTATGTTTTGACATTACATTAAACTGGAATGTGTCATGTGTTTTCATTGGCTGTCATGAGACCATTATAACTGTGCCTTGAACATTTCCCTCGACCTCAACTATTACTAGCGCTACAGTTTGGACTTAACATTCAGATGTCATTAAATCTAACAAGGCCAGTTTGATGACAGGGAATAAGTACCGCGGGGATTAAGGGAGTTTTTCCTTTCGCTAAAGTATGCTAACTGCTAACAATTGTTAACGGTAGCCATCTTTCGCTCTGTTTTTTTGTCTGCAGGCGGAGGCAGAGGAGACTGAAGTGGAGCAACAGCAGCTTCACTATCAGCACACCGGCATCTCACACACCTGTAAGACTAACTACAAATAGTTGATTAATAGTTGAATAATTGAGACATTATTTGTTCCAGCCTGCCTATCACTATTATCATGTGACACATGACTCTAAGAAAAAAATCTGCTGGAGAGACGCCCTTAATCGTCCGCACGAGAAGAGGGTGTTACGGTATCATATTGTCGGTGTCTTCCTGTAAACCAGAAGCAGCCATTGTTGAGTTATCTTTCAAATGTGCTGCATAATTTACCCTCATCCTGTTGTAAACTGAGAGCACACTAAAGCTATTAATTCTTCCTTCCTGCTATTGAGGTAGCTGTGCCCGTCGTAAACAACCTGTGCTCCCCTGTGGCTGAGGCCATTTTTCAAACCAGCAGGAAAATTATGTTCACTTTTGTAAATAATTACTAGATAGAAAGCTGCTGCTCCATGCTTATGAGTAGATAATGAGCGACAGGACAAATGGTCACCCTCCTCTTTCTGTCTCTTTCAGCTGAAGGAGGTCTGGACAGCGGCCAGGGTTCCTCAGTTTTCTCCTCAGACTCCCCCACCTGGGTCAGCTGACCATGTCATACAGCTGCCCCCCCTCAACCCACCCCCCTTCTCAGCCCCAATCCCCCTACCCCTCCACCCCCTCTGCTACCCCGCAGCAGCATCCAGGCTATGCCCAGCCGCCGCAGCCAATGGTAAGTGCCGGTGTCATCCAAAATTACGCATGTGTAGGTAGAGCAAGGCCACGTTTGAAGTGTTTTGCCAGTGAGTTGGAGTGAAGTTTGCAGTGTTTGTGAGTGGACTTAAAACACAAGAACATGTCGTTGATGGTTTTTTATTTGGAGACGATCACCTCTAACACGAAGAAGACGAGCACTAGAAGGTAGTTACTTAACTTAGACAATCCGTTATTGTCACAATTAAATATGTTTATCAGTCAATCCTCAGCCATTCATTTTCTGCTGTTTCTCATCCAAGAAGCCTGTGAGTCACTCATCTCTTCAGCGTACCAGATGTCATGAATCATTTAGTTTCTTAATCCTCCTCGTTCTTATGTTAAAATCCTTCTCCTTTTTGTTGTAATGCTCTAGTTGTTGCGTCTGTTGTTTATTCAGCTACTCTTCTTTTTGTTATGGAAGAGTAACTTTAAATATTCATATTTTACCCTACAGTTATATTGTGACACGTTTTTCACTCGGCCAGTGATTTATCAGTGACAGAATATTGTAGTTTTGTTAATTATGTGTTCTGTATATTTTTTAAATTAGTTGTCGGGGAGTGGAGTGATGTAATCATCATAATTTCTTTAAAATGTATGTACTAGCAATGTATTTGATGATAAAACACCACTAGTCATTGTTTATTCACATTATTTTACATTCATTTGACACACTTTTGTCTAAAGCGACTTCCAATAAGTGGATTTAAATTCAAAATAAGAGCTACTGAAGATGTCAAAAACTGCAGTTTTCTGGAATAGACAACAAAAATCATATTCAGTTCTCTAAAAAACACATTTTCTTTATTTTCTTTAGAAACTATAACAATGCAACTTTTCCTCATCTTATTGAATACTGATGTGTCTTCACATTGTTGATTGAACATGTTCTCTACTATTGTATTTAGCCTTCTTCAGTCACTCAGGGAATGTTTGCTGAGAGTATAGTTGCTGTTTTACCCACAATCCTCAATTGTTGATCTTTTAGCAGCCTTGCGACCACCGATGAGTCTGGTTCCTTGCTCAAGGGCACCTTTAAATACTTATTTACAGACAGCATCTTTTTGTCATTTTCCACTCTTGAACTTTCCATCTGGTGACCTGTTGACTATAAATTGTTGTTTTCAGTTCAGTGGTGCTGACATTGACTGATTAGTTGTCCATCTGGATGATCATTCAGTTTGTAGGCTGAGTAATTACATTATGCTTTTGGCTTATTTTTAGTTCTTTCATTTCAATGGGCTCGTTCCTCATCAAGGCTTACTTCCAGCTTACTCTGTGCAGATAAACTGACTTAATGTCAGAACAGTTTATCTTATGGGCAACTACTTAATTGATATATCTTGAATAAGCATTGTTTTCTTTTATTTTCTATTGTTTTTTATTTGGATTTATGTTGACTTGACTTTTTTCCTTTTCTCTTGTCATTTTTCTGACTCAGTCTTTCTTAAATCTTTCTGTACTTTGTTGATAAGTTCATTTATGTTTATTTTGTTATTGTGCTTTTTGTGTTCTAGAGAGAACATGTAAACATTTCACTCTATTTAGAATTTGCTGTTAAAACAGCTACTCATGCGTACACCTGGTTTAATGATCTGAAAAGTATTTTTTCACTGTCAAACTGACTTACAGTTATATCACTGTTTATTTGGTAACATTTGTTTAATCATATAATTCATTTTGTTTTGTTTATTCTTCACTTAATCTCTAAATTTTCATATGAGGGTCCTTTTGTAGTGTTTTTTTTATTATTATTTGACTGGTATTTTATGTTTTTAATTTCTTTGTTTGTTTTTCATGTTGGTCCCACCTTCTTCCATCACCCCTCCCCGGCCTGCAGCCTGCGTTGCGCAGTCGTCGAAGTCGTAGCATGTCTGTTTGCGTCCCCCCCTCCTCCTACTCCTTTTCCCATGCTCTTCAGCCCCTGGCTGCTCCTCCAAAGCAGCCCTCCACCCCTCCTCCAGACCTGTCCTCCTCATCCTCCTACACCTCCACCTCCCTCTGCATGCCTCTCGCAGCTGAGAGGGACACATTCGCCGGGCGCCTCTCCAAAGCCCTAGAGACAGTCCTGCCCCTTCACTCGGCCTCCTCTCTGCCCGGGGCCAGGCAGCGGAGGGCCAGCCTACCTGCCCTGTTCTCCACCCCTGTAGGTTCACAGTCTTAATCCCCAGTGGTGGTGACCCGTAGAGAAGAAGGAAGAGAAGGGAAGATGAGGGAAATAGGCCACACAGGTGTCTGAAAGTAGATAGAATGGAATATTCTTGTAATTACAGAAGAATGAAGAGAGAATTGTATATGGAAATCAGTGACACAGTCAATGTGCTGTACTAGTGCCAGTAATTTGTTCTGACTGCTGGATGACACAGTGAATGAAAGGATTGTTAATGAAACAGCTTGTATTATTCATGCTGATCCAGCTTTGTACAACCAGCCGAACAAGAAATGCGTAAACAACAACATGGTGTCAGAAAGTTAATTTGCTAATTACTTAATATTCCAAGATGAGTTACACACTTGATAACAAATCTAGAACTGGTTAAGCCTTCTTTCCTGAATATTGATATGTATTCAGTATCTTTTCTCTTCATAGTTAATATATTGATATCTTCTACCATAATGAGAGGTCAGCTGCAGCAGTGTAGATTCAAAGTGTGTTGGCTGAGCCAGTAATCTACATTAGCTTGAAATCTAATCATTCGGAAAATGCTTAATCTATAGTCTAAATTTAAGGCATTTTAAGTGGCACATATACCTTGAGTAAGTAGATTAGTATGACCCATATATCCAAACTGAGTTTGCTTTCAGACCCTGCTGTGAGTCTGTAATTCCCACCCATCAACCTCTGTTTAAGTCTCTCTTTCTCCCTCTGTCAGAACACTGTGCTCATTAAATACAGATTTGACTGGCTTGAGCTTTAACTTTGCTCTATAATATAAATCTAATATCATGTGCATCTGCCACCAGGAAAAAAACGCTCGTTTGACAATCGAAATTATTGAAGTGGTTTTGAAGTAATTAGGAGCTTTGAAGTAGAATGGTGATAGGAAATGAGGAGAAACAGAGATGATGAAGACATCAGGGTGCCCCCTTTATTAGTTTTTTGTTTCGGAAAGATGACATGGTAAACTCTAAGCCTGTCAAGATACTTTAAAGGTGCACCATGTAGTTTTGGAAAAGAAATTCAAAACCAGAAACATTAACAATATTAAGACACTAATAGTACAGCTCTTATTTGATATATTTCCCTAACTGAGTAAACAAGCTGTCCTCAGAGTGAAATTAAGGTTCCCAGGACACCGTTTATGGCTTGGTAGGTGGCTACTTAGAGGGGTTCTGCAAATATAAACAGAGTAAAACGGTATGAATGGTATGATTTCTTGCAGTGCACCATTGATCATAAGCATAAATCTGTCCTTCTGCCAACAAAATATTGAGAACAGCCAGTGAAAATCCTGCTTCCTGCTATCCATTTCACAACAAAAACACAATTTATGATGCACACAGGCTCCAGCCAAACGTCTCTCATTTAGATATTATCTATTTAATTAGTCAAAATAATGTAAACCCTGTATTTTTTATTAATTTGAAGTTACAGGTTGCAACTGCTGAGTGAGAAAGTCAACATTTTGCAGGGAGAAGCTCAAAAAAGACGTTTTCCTGAGTGCAGATGCCTCAGGATATTATTGAGCTTAGAGCCACATTTTGGCCTTTCTTCTCTTTGTATTTACTACCCCACTGCGTACCTACCCCTGACCCCCCACTGTGTCTCTGTCTTGTCTGTCTTTTGATTGTCTGATTGTCTTTGTTCTCTACCTGTCTTTCTCTTGGTTCATCTGCCTGTTTTACTGCAGCTTTGCATCGTTACGTTACCTGTTGACCTCATCTCATTACTCCTTTTTACAGCTGTTCGGTGTCTTCTGTCCTGTCTTAACAACGCCGTTTTGTTTCTAGTGTGGAGAGTGAATACATGTTCCTTTTTTTTTTCTTGTCCTGAAATGATGATCTGTAACACACTATTTTCTCCATTTCATGTGGGCCTTTGCTGTGGTTCTCTCTCTCATTCTGAATCTCATTCTCAACTCCTTTCATTCATTGTCGCAGCAGCATTCAATGCCGCACCCCTACAGTGGCGGCGCAGGAGGAGGAGGAGCAGGAGGGAGCATCCCCCTCTCAACTCTCCCAGACCCCGCGACTCTTTTCTTCCCCTCCATCCCTGAGAGGCCCATTTCTTTTTCGCCTCCTCCCACTGGGCCTCCGAAGGCCTACAACACCCAGAGACGCAAGAGCACGTCCATTCTTGAGGCTCATACCCGTCACTTCCAGCCTGCCTACCCTCGCTATGGGAGCAGCCTGCATCCCTTCTCTGGGATGGAGGGAGTTGAGACCCCCTCGCTCTTCATGGTGAATCCCGGTTTTGCAGCAGCTGCTCAAAGACTTGGTGTCGGGGAGCCACTCCATCTCCCAGGACAATCGGACCCAAGTCTGTATGGCTATAAAGACATGAGAGCAGAGCACGAGGAAGCAGTGAGGAGATTAAGTCTAAATCAAGCTGCCTTATTGGACCATTATGAAGCAATGGCATATGGAGGATACCCAATGACTGCACACCAGCTTAGCCACTTGAGTTTCCATCAACAGAGGCAAGCAGCAGCTGCAGCTGCTAGTATGGGTTTCGACCATGGTCCTCCACCTCAACCAGGGTTCTTGCACCCACACATCATGCAAAGAATGAGTGCACACAGCCCGATCCCTCCCATGAGTGCACCCCCCATTGGTTCTGCTCCTTCTTCATCATCGGATGGATGCTATCCACCACAGCATACGTCCCAGTCCGCCTTCCCTATTTCAGCACCTCCTGTAATGGCCGACACCCCACAACCAACAACTGGAAGCGTTTTTGAGTTCCATTTAGCGGCAGCCGCTGCAGCTGCTGCTGGAGACCCAAGCCTGGCATCCAGACTATTCCGGGCCCGAAGGAGCTCCATGGACCTCCCTCTAGAGGACAGCCCTGGAACTGGATCAAGCGGTTCAGGCACGTACAGCCGTCTGCAGCCAGTGACAGAAGAGCTGTACTCATACGTCAGTCCTGAGCTCCCCTTACCTCCAGGAAGTCTTCTTCTCCACCACACAGGTTTAAAAGACAGAAGCCCAGACCCTTCTAGTGACTCTATGGCCTCCTCTGACGCTGGGGAGTTCCAGTCACCTCCTCCCCCACCTCTCCTCCCTCCATTCGACTCCTCAGCTGCTCAGTCCATCCCTCACTCATCCTCCGCCGCGCTCTACGATTCATCCGGCGGAGCGTTTCCCATAGATCCCCAGGGACATCCACCCTCCATGCAGAGCTTTCTCCCTCCCACTCCATCCTCTGAGCTCCCGCTTGGGGGAGCTTCATCGACTCAGCTGGAGTCTCTGATCCAGGGTGCCTGGGCCCGGCATGGCGGGGTGGTACCAGCCCAACCTGATATGACATACCATGAGTCATTGCTGGCCATGCAGGCTGCTAACCCAACTCTGGTACTGAGTTAAAACCCTAAAATCACCCCTAGTCCTCTGGGTCAGTTACTAGTTGAAATTACATAAGTTGCTTTTTTGGCAAAGATCCACAACCAGCTGTTCATATGTCATGTTTGCTGCATTATGGCTTACTATAAATTGCATTTATAGCATTTCATAAATTGAGAATTTCACATATGAGACCATTATTACATTCACTTCTCATCCCCTTGTGGCAATTATATAAAAACACATTTATTGTTTAGTATAGATGGGTAGAAAACAGTAAAGTGAATCCTTCTATGAAAAGCAACTGAATTATTACCTTAATAGTAATTTGATCCAGAGGCCATTACACCAATCCCTATTTTTGTTTTTACCCGACCAACCCTCGAGCCTCAGCTCATGCTTACTTGTCATCGTGTAGTCTTTGGTTGTGATTTTAGACCCGACAACCAGAGTCATATCAACACTACAGAGTGAGTCTCATGGTCTGCCTTCAAAATGTCTCACATTATTCATTCCATGACACTGTTTGCTTAAAGAAAAAGAATCTGTAGAAAAATGTTAGTCAAGAGCTTTAGTTAGCAGTACTTAAAGGTTTTATAGGCGGGGGCATGGAGTCAGTATGGAGTCATAGGAGTGCCATTCAAAAAAGTAGATCTGTAAAATAACAACACAAAGAATGTGGAAATGTAAAGAGGAATAAATACATAAAAATAAAATTAAAAATATTTTAAAATGAATAATTGAATACAGAAATTAATCTGTACTCGTATAATAATATATGATAAATGGACAAATACATGTCAAAAATAAATGAAAGTGTATATATTTTTTTCATTTTGTTATTTGTAATTTTATACAATTACATTTATCTTTTTGATTTTGTTTTTATAAATCAATATTTTTTTCTTGTTTATGTATTTATTTATTCGTCTTTATATTTCTACAAATCTTAATTACTAATGTATTCTTTTACAGATGTATTCTTTTTTCATGGCACTGATATGACTCCATACAGAAGCACATCTGGGTGCAACCAAAACCAGAAACACTGGATTTCAACATAAGAGCCAGTGTTGTTAGTCAAGTTCTAATTATTTTAAAAAGAAGGTAGACGTTGAGACGAACTCTGCTGTACAAGCTTTATAAGCAAACAGTCTAAGCCCCCTTCCTCTCTGTGTTTTTGTTTGTATTTGATTTATTTTTTCAGTATCAGTAAGTAATATTTTGTCTGTATGTACATATATGAATGTATATGAGAAATGTGTGTTTGTTAGGGTATACTGTATATGCCGTATACCTGCATTTTTGCTCGTACAAATCCAAAGTCCATCGTTCTTAAGACAACTTAAACTACCTCTAAAGTCTATGTAAAAACACCTGCACATTGAATATTATGTTTCGAATCATCATCATTGAAGTGTGGTGACGCTGTGAGACTTTGTCGATTTGTACAGACAAACACACAGAAACATACAACAAAACCAAGGGGGCTCAGACAAACTGAGCAATGTAACCATGCAGGTAGACATTCCATTTGTATAGATTATTTCTGTTGTTTTGTGTTGTAATAACTAAAGTTCTTGGCTTTAAGTCAGTTCGTTATTATAACATATTGTGTTGTCATTTCCGGCCCATCTGGAAATCAACTTCCTACTCAAGGTTCAAAGGTCACAGTTGAAATTCATTAAACCCTTAGAATGCTGATATTATCCGTGTCACCCTTACTTTCTTTATTATTTACTTTGAACCACTTATGATCTTTCCTTTCATTTTTTTAATCTTTATCTGTCATTTCTTCTGTGTTTTTCTTTCACATCACCTAAGTTCTCTGTCTTTTATACACATTTTATTTATTAGATACCTGTGCTGTGAAATTCTTCAGTATTATTTTGTGACTGCCTATGTAGGATGTTAGAAAAAGGTAGGTATCCGTGTCTGGTGCAACACACTTGTAGAAGATCCCACCACACTTTGTTAGGGTGGGCTTCATGACAAGTAGAAAGTTGCAAACAGCCTTCTAAGGGTTCGGTCAGTAAAGCGGTCATATTTGTCTGTAGGCTGCTGTAGGTTATTTGAAGAAGTCGTGAAGGAAATATACAGCCATGATTTCTTGGTGCTCACTGCTCAAAGCAGTTGGACTTTCTTTAAGGACTCTTTAAATATCATCATCAGGTGTTATCTCAGTACGCTACAAAGGAGTCAGTTTTATTCGACATTGGTCCTATGGCAATAAATCAAAAGTTCATGCCTGTGTTGGTTTTTTAGAGAAAACACCAGTGAGTTGTTAAAAGAAACTAAATAAACATGCCACAATAAAGTTTCAACGGGTTATGAAAGTCTCATTTTGATACTGATGTGAAAAGATTGGCTGTTTCTATATAATTATTCTTGATGCATTGTATGGGTCATAATCAGATAAGTATATTTTTATATATATATATATATTGGCCTTTATATGGCTTTATTGTAAGTACAGCCAAAGATATGACAGGAAACAGGGGCAGTGACACGCGGCAAAGGGCCCCCCCAGATGGATATATATATATAAAAATTTAAACTATTTTTCGTGAAAGTGTGCTGAGGATGAATTGAAGGGGTCACAGCTCTCTAGTCTTGTGGTATGGCACTAAAACAAATTAAACCTTGTTTCACCATCTTAAATAGCCACAAATAAATAAGGATGAAGATGAAAATCCTTAACATAGGCGAGGTTGCTCATATCACGTTTGTCCACAGGGGGCTCCAGAATCACCAAAAAGGAAGTAACTTGTAACCACTTTAAGTTCAGGAATTCTGTTTTTGGTGTCAGTAATACAGCTGCTACTCTGTGCTCCATTGACTTATTATCACTGCCAATCACTTAGGATCTGACCTGCATGTTGAAAACCCCCCTGTACTTACACCCTGCCTAACCCAAGTACTGTGCCTGTACTGTTGTACCCGCTACACTACAAGCTGTGTATACGTGTATACGCATACAGAATGTGCATATATCTGTTGCCATAATACATCGATGTGCTGTCTGTGTGCATGAGTGCATACACAAGAAGAAAACATAGAACTGATCAGTATAGAACAGCAGAAGTACCTTGTGTTTGCAGTCATGTACAGTCTCTGATCAGTGAGCTACGAACATGTTCTGATTATTTCTTGTTTTTTTTTTCCTCCTTCCTTGTTGCCAATCTCTTGATTTCTCACCTCTATCCTCCATCCCTTTATATCCCACAACACCTCTTCCTGCCTGTCCATTTTTCTCTTAATCTGTTTCTCAGCAGCAGGTCCAGGCTCCCACCACTCAGCATTCTCCAGGACCCCCTCTGGTCCCCGCCACCAGTCAGCCAGCTCCTCCTGGGACCTCCCAACATGTAAGGAAAAACAACTGAAGTAACCCAAAAACCTTAAGACCTTTTATGCATCCTTACCTTGTTTTACCCATCGCTCATTTTAGCTCTTTCCTCACACTTACAATCCCCTCAATGTCCAAACCCCATGGAGATAAAATACAAAAATAAAACTCCACCCTATTTTTGGTCTCACTCAGTTTTGACTAAGATGTCAGCTCTCTCTTTGAAGTTGTTGCCTTTGCTTTGAGGTAACCACAGCAGCTCCCACAGAGCTGGCACCTTGCCTGCAGTAGCAGCACACTCTTTTTGAAGAACTGTTTGCCCTCGGCACAAACCCCTGCCACGAACTGATTGCAGGCCGAAAATGATTTGATTGAGCGTGAAAGTGGATGCTAATCACAGATCAAACATTTCTCTTCAGAAAAAAAGAAGGAATGTATTAAGTAATTTTATTTTGAACTAACAAAACAAGCAATCGGCCATAATTACGCTCACCATGTTTACATGAAAGCCGGTACTCAAAACCTTCACATTGCATTCACATTTTATGATTAGCCAATAATCATGAGACTGCTGTCACATGGCTTAAAACTTAAGTTTGTTTTCATAGTTAACATCAAGGCAGGAAATTAAAAATAAAGTGGATAGTATATGACTGAATTTAATGAGATTAATTCCCAGCTGGTATTTTCCACATCATTTTTCTTTCTCATAACTGGGATTGGAGTTTATCCAGGTTATGTAAGCAGGACATGAACTAAAAAAAAAGTATCAAACCTAAAATGGATATTGGCGTGCATGTAAATGTTTATATTAATACATTTATATTTGAATTTAATTTCCTCTCTTCTTGCCTCTACTCTCTCTCTCTCCTCTCTCTGTCCGTCCAAGGTCGTTTCATCCAATCATAGTATCACATCAGTTCAGAGCCCCACGCACTCGCCTCTGCCACAGGCGCCTCCACAGGTATGTAAAGAACTGAGGCACCGCTTACTGAACTCTATATTGAACACAATGCTTCATAAACATATTCATAATGCAACACAAACTGACCGGCGCTGGATTAACTTCAGAGTTGCCGTACATGTCGGCATTCATCACACACGCAAACAGCTTTCTGCTTATAAATGAAGTAATTATGTACACTCAGGCATTTGCACACACATGCTAAAGTATAAATACACAAGCAGTGACTCAACAGCTTTCT
This sequence comes from Lagodon rhomboides, assembly GCA_039737535.1. NCBI lineage: Eukaryota > Metazoa > Chordata > Actinopteri > Spariformes > Sparidae > Lagodon > Lagodon rhomboides. The sequence goes on along the minus strand of CM077805.1, from coordinate 11,043,364 downwards.
TGAATACACCTCACGGTCAGTTTAAGATCCAAACAACCCCCCATCAGTGTTGTTTTCCCATAGTCTCGATATTAGATATATTTATACAGACATAAACACTCCTTACTAACCACTCAGAGGTCATTTGATCAGATATTCCTATGACTTTTCAATTCAGTCGTGTACCCAGTCGACTGGCTCACAGGCAGTAATGTAATCAACTAGTCAGTCATGTTGACGGTAAACATTCCAGCCGTTTACCTTTTTCTCAGTTCATATTCAATGTCATTCTCGGTCTGTGTGTTCCTATCGCATGGTTTGCTCGTCTTCAATTGCTCCTTTTTTCACGCTAAACCTTTTCGTCAGCTCAGCTTGTTTCTTCTGTTTTTCTTCCCATTTTCTCCGGCTCGCTCGTTGGCATGCTGCCTGCGCTCATCACTGGGTTTGTTTTTATGTGTTTTTATACGTGCCTACTTGTCTTTGTGTTGGTATGTTTATGGTTTTTGCGCAAACCGGATGTATGTACGTGTCTGTGTGTGTGCTTTTAGTTTTGTGATCTCAGTCCGGCTCCCAGTATAGAACATCTTTTTCTTCTGTACCAGCTAGCTCTGGTTCAGGTACCATTATATATGGTGGTGTATGTGAATATACTGTGTTTAGTGGCCCGTGTGTGCCTATCCTGATTTTTAAGTGTGTTTGTATGTGTGTGTCTTGGTTAGTAATTGTGTATCTACGTGATTTGGACATCCCTCTTGTTTGTATGCTGTTGAGATATAGCCTTTTGTTGATGCCTATGGCCCTGTATGTCTCCTTTGTTAACCCCAGACGTGAGCAGTGAAGAGTTTTGTTTCTCCGGGCCAGTGTCCAGTATGGTGTTCTATTAAAGAAACAAGAAATATTGACATTCTTTTGATTCTTATGTAGTATTTGGTAAATTGATACATCATCTGCAAAGTGTGCGACGCAACGTGCAAAATCTCCAGTTGTCAACATGTAAATTATTAGACGGATGTATGAAGGGAATTGATCATGAAGAACGATTCACAATGACTTCAGCGACTTTAAAAATAAGTTTAGAAGCTTGACTGGCTTGGTAGTGCACGGTTATGTTTTGTTTTAGATCTCTGTGTTGTGCATAGATAGACCCAAAAAACCTACAGTGGAAGTTATTTAAAGGTACCCTGTGGAGCTTTTGACTGAGATCTTTAGGGCAGTCGTTTTGTACGTGAGTGCCTGTTTTGTTTGTCATTGCACAAGGTAACATGAGGGTCACAACACAAAGTCTTGCCAAATGTTTCACAGATTGACAGATTGCTTTAATGCTCCACTGTACACAGCAATGCGCCAACAAAGGCAGGGAGGAAGAATGCTGCTAACGAGGGAACATGGATGTACAGTGCACGTTTCAAACTTTTCATAAAAATCGCCTTTTGTAAATGTCATTTGACTTTGTTAGACGTAGGTACTGTACTATAGGGAACTTTTAGCTGTTTATGTGTCATTCTTTATTTAATACAGATCTCTTTATATGACCGGTTACTGGATTGAATTCCGTCTAATCCAGCCTGGATAAGTCACAGAATCAAAACTATTTTTCATGGAGGAGTGCTGAGGAAGGATTGATGGATCTCACAGCTTCTTTTGTTCTTCTTTTGTCCACAGAGGACAAGCACCTTCTAGTAGCTTTAGGAATTGTTTTTCCATATCTGAGAAGTTTATAGTGACTATTTTTCATGAACAGTTACTTTCCTACTCTTCTTTTGGAATCACTTTAAAGTAGTTTTTCATTAGAACTCAGAACTTTGAATTTAACTGTTTGCACCTGCTTACCGCCTTGTGAAGATTAGCAAAGTATTTCTAGCCTACACTGAATCCAAACCATGGCTTTTTAGGCATCAATTCATTGGCCAATTTTCCCAGAAGTATTACAGCTTGTAAAATCACTTTGTGAAGTCTTAGTGTGAGGAAACTGTCGGTAGCCCTGTGTCTCAATTTTCTATATGGTTTATAGCCGTACTCAACGTTGTCTATGGAGATGTAAGTTGTTTGTGGTTGCATGATCTTAGAGTCTTGTGTGTTTTATACAGTCGTCTTGTCACAGAGTTTGTTGTTCCATTTGAGATGTTGTCACTAATAGGCTTGATCAGTGTCCCAGTTGTCGTCTTGCTCGGAAAGTGTTTTCTTAAGTTCCTCAGAGTCAAACTGTCAGTAATGGGCCAGTGAGCTATGGGTGGCCCTTTCTCCTGGTCTCATGATTTATTGTGGGGATCAGTGCTCGCAAGCTTTATTTATTTTTTGATGTGTATAAACCTACAGTCAATTTAAAGACCAGCTTTAGCTCACTGTTCCATCACCGCACCAGTTGACTTTAAATCTGTCATCACGTCTGATCACTTGTCGGGTTTATCTACTTCCTCATCCTCCCAGTGACGTTGCTGCCCCCCTTTCCCTCACTTTTCTCCTCCTGCCCGTCCTCTGCCTCATCTACGTTCTTCTTTCTCCTTTTTTTTTTCCTTTCTGCCTCCTCCTCTTCCTCTTTCTGGCCCTTCCTCCTCTTTTCAGCCCAGTGTAACTCCGTCTACCGTTTCCTTGGTGACCCTGCCCTCTGCGTCGCCGTCCCTCCCTGTCGTGGCGTCCCCTCCCTCTCCTCTGCCGCTCCCTGTTGGGGTGGTGCCTACTATTTCCCCTCCTCCTCCTCTTCCTCCTCCTCCTCCTCCGCCTCCTCCTTCTGTGCCCACACCTGTGCCTCAGCCATTGGCCACCGTGGTGCCAATCATCAGTGTAGTCGCCGCCCCACCTGATACTCCCATGGAACCCCTTCCCCAGGTACTGGACAGTCCAAACCCACCAAGTGGATGTGTTGTCCCCGTTCACTGTGCTCACAACTGCCGAAGTTGAACGCTGCAAAGAGCCTTGGATTGTTTTTATAGTCCGAGATGTGTATGGAAGGGAAGCTTTTTAGTCTGCGTATTATACATACTGTTCCTCAGGCAAGATTACTCTTATATTGAAATCTTACTTTTAGCTGGGACGATTGCTCATACGAGATTCAATCAAACTCGTAAATCACTCGTTTCACCCTCGCGAGATTTCATCATCACTTGTTATGCCCTTTGTGCGGAAGAGTTTCATTCACAAAAATCTCGCCCAAGAGTAAAAGGAATAATTTGATGCCACGAAGCATCAAGTCCTGCTGCAAGAAATTAAATTCTGCAGTTTCTAGAGTAGCATTAGAAGACCTGAAGCTCCAAACTGCCCAAACTGTAACAGCTGGATGCAAAAAGTTGAAGGTTCATTCAGATCAAGCATTTTCCTCTTGTGAAGAAAGGTAGACCGAAAGGACAGGTCTGGACCGCTCGTGAGTTTTCTTTGCACCTGAGAGAAAATTCTACCTAATGAGAAATTCCCTCAAATACAAGGTACAAGGAAATGAATTTGTCATCTGTGTGCCAGCGATCAAGACTGATTTACTTAAAAATCAATAATCTTTGGAAAGGTTCCTTGAGTTGTTCATGTGATGTCACTGAGCCAGTGAAAGATATAAAACATGATGCAGGAGACAGTTGGTCTGCTGGTCTACTAATGATGTCTAATGGAATCAGTCAATTACTGTCCGCAGAATTTCTTTTTGCTCCAAGTTAAACATTTTTTATTTCTATGTAGTCTTTCATAAATTTGATTATGAGACAAGGTTGCATGTGTTATCGGAGATACTGTATGAATACAATCTTTCTGTTGCAGCTCTTGCTTTGCTCCTTTTGTTCCATGCTCTAGTTTTTAGTTCTTTATCCCAAAACTTGCTCTATCTAGTTAGTTTTTCTTTGCTTATATTCCATGCCTTCCTCAAGTTTCCCTGGTGTTTGGTGCTGACACCGATCATATTGTGTGTGGGTGAATGTGCCTTTTCATGTGACTGTGTGTGTGTTGCAGTCTGCCTCTCAGTCTTCAGAGCTGTCCCAGGCCCAACTACAGCCTCCTCAAGTTCTCTCATCTATAGAGAGGTAAAAATGCATCCATGAGCAAACTCCCACACAGAATTACTGATTGAGAAGCTCACAGCTTCTCAGCTTGTTTTTTGTCTGTAACTAAATGTGGCCTCTGTGTGTCCTCTCTCCCTCAGCGGCCATTCTGAGACATCAGGTCTGAGCGACGGCAACGAGGGAGGAGGAGGTCGCCACGAAGGCCGCTCCACCAAGCGTCATCAGAGACGTTCTGTTCGAAGTCGATCACGCCATGAGAAGCTTGCCAAGGCCAAACTCAATGTTCTCAATGTAATAACACGTCCTATAAATCCTATTTACACTGTTCCACTGTTATTGCTTGTTACAGAATTATGAGTTTCAGTAAAAGTCATGAGCATCTTATCAAACAGTCATCTTTTTACATTCTGTCTTCTTCTTTCCGATCGCCTTTTTCATTATCTCTGTGTTCATGTGTGTGTAGATCTCTAACCGAGGGGACAGGGTGGCAGAGTGTCAGCTGGAGACCCACAACAGGAAGATGGTGACTTTCAGGTTCGACCTTGATGGAGACAACCCCGAGGAGATCGCGCAAATCATGGTACACACAGTCCACCACTCTTTTTATTCATTCACTCTCTCCAACCATATTAACAGCGCTGTATAAAGACCTGAGTATGGTTCACTTTCAAGTTTCCCTGTGTGTGTGTGTGTGTGTGTGTGTGTGTCCAGGTCCAGAGTGAGTTTATCCTGGAGAGTGAGAGGGAGTCGTTCATTGAGCAGGTCCGAGAGGTGATTGAGAACGCTGATGAGAAGGGTCTGGAGAGAGACACAAACAGTCAGGTAAATAAAACACTGAAACTTTATTTATCTCTCTCTTCTCCTGTTTACCTTCTTCTTTAGTGTTTTTTTGATAGAAAAATGGTAAAATATTTGCCTTTTCATGAAGTCTTTATTGCTTTTGTATAGTTTGTGCGCATTCACGCTTTTGTCTTGTTGATCTACAGATGGCGGGTGATAAGGTGCAGCAGATCCCTGCTATATCTGTCCCCATGCCAGGTAAAAACATCAATATGAAAAGCCTTAGAATAACAGTAACACTGGGTTTAGTGTCAAGGGCAACAGGGCAGCAGGGGTTGTAAATGTTTGTGTCCTTGAGCACAGCACTCCAAATAAATGGACAAGAAATATATCACAAAAACTCTGCAAAGCTCCACTGAGCTTCCTGTTCATTAACTTTGTAAATATTAGTTTCCATGTTTTTCTCTTATAGAGTAAAAGATAATAATGATATTTATTGACATTCATCTCTTCCCAGACATCACTCCCAGTGCAACAGCACAAGTTGTCCACTCAGCAGGTCGGAGGTTCATCGTCAGCCCTGTACCTGAAGCGAGGCTGAAGGAGCAAATGCTTCCCACCGCGCCTTCTCCTACCCCCGCACCTCCTGTTGAAACAGGTCAGGATTGTGTGTGTGTGGGTGTGTGTGTGTGGGACCTTTAAAGGTCAACTAGCAATTCCGTTGTTATCTTTTCCAAAGAACTCGGTTTTGTTTACAGCCCGTCCGCCAATGTTTCTTGCACCGTCGGACTCCCAGATAAGAAGTCTGCGTTAAGTTATTAAATTAAAACATTTTGCTGAAATGTTATACTGATGACCCAACAAGAAAGAAATACAAGAATAAGACGCAGGCAGTAAAAAAAAAAATAAATTAAAATAAAACAACAACTAAATTTTCCTTAAACTCACAAATTAAAGTGTACTGCCACACACACGCTTATCAGATTAAGCTGTAATGCTTTTAGAGGAAATTGCCCAAATGTTCTGGCCAAATGCAATAACACACTGGCATTTATTAAATTGATAGCATGGGATCTTTTGCTGGAACATTAGTACATAAAACTGTATCCAGTCCTGTGGCAGATATCGGGGATTTTAAACATTGTGCTGTTAAAATACATTAAAAATAAATTTTGCATCATACAGTGTTTAAAATAATAAAGCAGTGAATAAAGAATGTTTCTTACTCCTTTTTTCTATTTTCTAAATAATACAAAGAGGATCTGGCATAATTTGTTAGTGGATTCACATAACTTTGCAAACAGATGGAGACTAATCCAGTCAGGATCAAGTGGTGCACCATCCTCTCCTCTCCACACTCTGACCTCGACACATGCTGAAATCTAGATTTCCTGAGTGGGATTCAAACATAGAATTACTAGTAAGTCACTGACGTAACAGTCACAAGAAGGCCCTCTGCGTAAGCCAAAAGTAGCTTTTAAAAGAGAAATCCAGGAATTCAGGATCAACTCAACACTGTGTAAAATAAGGCCTGAGCTTTCAGGTTTGAAAAAAGAAGCCAAAGCATTCTTCTGGCCTGCAGGGAGTGAGTCGACTGGTTGCAAAAAATCTGATTGGATGTAAGCTCGGGAGAAAAATGACCCTACTTTTCACTTGATTTATTACCTCCGTAAACAGTTTCCTAATGAGTTTATAGTCTCAATCGCTAGTTTCAAGTTTTTTCTCAATACAGCATGGTGTTCATTTAGTAAATTATGGTCCCGTTTAGAGTAAAATAGACGATGAATCAGGGTACAAGCTACAGATTTGAGAAATTGCAACACAGTGTCCTCATCAGTCAGACCCAGTCAGGAAAACCCCCACAGCTAAATTAGCCATAAATCTTGAACATAATTATGACCTGTCTATGTTTAGAATAACACTTGATTTCAATCGGCGAGTCTGTAACACCAGGTTTTGTACTGTTAAGGATCATCTGACAGTGAACAGGACGGACTCTTGGGGTTAAATGTGTTTCTTTTCTTCCAGTTCCTCCTTCTTCTGTCCCACCTTCGTCTCAGACTTCAGGCCAAGGTATGGCGTTGTCCCAGTCTGCCGGAGCAATCAGCTTACAACAAGCCTTCTCTGAGCTCCGACAGAGCCAGAATCAGTTCGACACTGGGCCCAGCACCGCCCCAGCTTCCATCCACTCCACCCATCCTCCTCTGCAGCCTGCAGCGGCTTCTGTCCCTTCACAGGCCAGCGCAGTCACTCCTGCTGTGGATGTCACTGCTGGTCTTGTCCATACGAATTTAAACCAGGAGCAGGTCTTGGAGCCCTCCTTTGCTCCCCCTTCCTCCACCACTCCTTCCTCTGTGCTCGCTGCCTGTCTCAGCCCTCCTTGTTCCTCCTCCCCTCCCGCCACTGTGGTGAATCAGTCCATCCTTCAGTCACAGCTGGGGATGCAGGCTGTGTCGCAACCCCAGGGACAGGTGCCGGTCCAGGGGCAAGCACAAGTTCAGCCCCAGGCTTTCACCCAGCCTCCATCTCAAACTATCTCAGCTGTCATTGCTACTTCTTCCACTTTACCGTCGGCCAGCATCCCGCCAACAATGCTCACCTCTCCTCCCCCCACCCTCACTGCCCCCCTTGTTTCCTCTCCTCCCGCCTCCACTCTTACTTCCACTGAAGTTTCGTCCTCAATCTCTCCCACCTCCTCCTCTGCCCCTTCCCTCTCCTCCACTGTCATCCCCACTACTGCCATCCCCGGCCCTCAGCTTGCTCCCTCTGCCGCCTCCCAACACTCTTCCCCTCCCTCCTCCACCTCCTCTGCCGCTGTGGGGCTCCTGCCAGTGACCACCAATGTTCCTTCGGTGCAGCCAACTTTGGTGCACTCCCAGCCGCAGACGGCAGCCCTGCCTGGGCAGACGCACACTCACTGTGGGGAATGCGATGCGAGGTGAGAAGAGGCCGATATGTCTTTATTTAGTTTCTTTACCTTGTTTAAGTTGCAGAGCATTCAGTGATATCTTCCTCAGGTGTGAGGCTGAGTCCCAGGGCAAACCTGACGACATCCAAGCCCTAGAGAAGAAGCTGCGCTCTCTCTTCATGGACCTCGGCGGGGGAGTGTTGCCCACTCAGGGGGACATCGTAGCTGCTGACCCTGCCTCTGTAGCCTCCATGGGAGGTACCTCCTCCCCTATAGGCCCCTGCTCTACCTCCAGCACATCTGTCACCACACCTGGCTCCAGCCTCCCTGCCAATCCCCCTCAGCCCCCCTCAAGCCTCGCGCTGGGATCACCTGCTCCAATCCAGGGCCCTGGAACACCTATCTCCACCCCTGCACAGATTGGTAGGTAGATGGGTGTGTGTTTCTGAATATAAGCTAATGTTGGTAACCGTGTGTTTTGATAATTTTGCTTGCTGGCTTTCAGTTTCTACAGTCGTCCCCGCTTCATCCTTTGGCCAGACCACTCCATCCAAAACACCCTTATCCAGGGTACCGGTGAGTGATTAGCTGAGGAGCGGGTTAAACCATTTGTTGTTGGATTTTTTAAATGTAATTCTGTGATCTGCTAACACACCAGTGTTTGTTTTTAAAATAGATATCCTGGTTAATTTACAGATAAAGGTTAAGAAGTCAGTGATGATCTAATCTTTTACAATGTATAGGTGTTTCTACTCACTTTCCTTACAACTCATCTGGCATGTGAATTCCTTTTAACATTCTCCACGATGAACACCATTCTCATGACCTCCTCTATGAATCTCTTCCCTCTCACTTCTCCCATTCTGTCTCTTTCTCATCACCTCTCTGTCTCTGGGATTAGGCCAGTTCTCCTTCTTCAGAACTCCTGCCATCTTTCCCTGGACCTTGTCTAATACAGGTGTTTTTTTGCTCATTTTTAGAGTTTCCAATGCAATGCAATACTGTATTCATACTGAGCCTGTAACGCTTATGATTACAGTTCCATGTGGCGTCGGGTGTGTGTGAATTGTGCTTCTGCTGTGCAAAAAGACATCTGATTAAAGTGATTATTGGATATTTTGAAGGCTTGCAAAACCACAAACCATTTATCTTTTAAAATAAAAAGATTAATTTTGATTCCACGTACACAAAAGATACAAATCAAATATGCAAATCACATCAAAACAACTGAATACCAATCAGAATAAATGTCAACCGAGCTCAGCGAGGGAGAAGAATGTAACAGCCAATAGATATAATAAACTTGAAGAAAAATGATGGAGGATGAAACAAATAGGACTGGAGAGAAGCTGGTTCAGGGTTGGACAGAGAGAGACGGAGGTGGCAGGCAGACAGCCTGAGGACCGCGTAAATCAGGGCAGAGAAGACACTGAACTGACTGTAACTTCCAGACTGTTTTGTTGTGCCTGTGAATGCTGCCTACCCAAAAATAGACCTCTTATTTAACCACTGAACAATGAGATATGACTCTCGGCTCTTTTATGAAAAATCTGACCTGCCAAGTTTCCGACTCTCACTCCTCTTCCCTTGCGTAACTCTCATGGGTGAGACTTGTCCTGTTTGATTAAGATAATCCCGCTGTAGTCGAAGCTCACGCGGGACTTGATTTTAATGATTTCCATTTTAATTGCAGTTAAAATACTCCAGTGTGATGGCACAGGAGCGGGCTCTGATTTAGAGTTTAATGAAGTATTTAAGTATGACAAAAACTTTGGGCTCTTTTTAATTAAGCTTTGCTCGTAATCATTAATTAACAAACCACAATTTGTAAACCAATAAAATCATAGCTGCTGAATGCCAGTCCGTGTGTGCTTTTGGCTGAATTGTGCTTCTGTTCAATTCATCAACTTCAGTCTCTGTGCGTGTGGTTGTTTATTTCTGTGTGTGTGTCTTGTCTTTTTCCAGTCCCAGCAGCCTCTGGAGGACCTGGATGCTCAGTTGAGGAGAGCTCTGAGCCCAGAGACTGTTCCTGTCAGCACACACACACAGGTAAACACACACATGCTTGGATATTATTCCGTAAATCCTGTTCTGTTTCACTGCTAACCCGTTATGTTTTCTCCTCATGCTAACCCCAGGCCTCTCACAGCGGCATTCCTTCAGCGGGACCCAGTATGTATATTAATGAATCTATCAATGTATCTATGTATCTGTCTCTATATCTGTGTGTCCGTCTCATATTTGTACAATCTGTTTTTTTAGTTCCCTTTCCACTGGAGGAAGACACTGTGTCCTCTCGTGCTCCTGGAAGAAAACTGGGAAGATTTCAGGTAACATTTCTGTCACGTTACAGACCCCACATGACATGTCATGGGTCCAAGGGTCAGTTGATATAATAACTGTAGCCTTGATCCCAGCTGAAAAAGAAAAGAGAGAGAAAGAGCATTTCCATTTCAAGTATTTTTCCCACAGAAAGAGTCTGAGAATCTGTTAAATTAGGTAATGAGGATGAAAGAAAATACCTGGAATCTTACAAATTGATCAACTTGCAGAAATTTCCAGTACTTCTCAGAACAAGTCTTACTAACTTGGAAAGCAGATCTGTTAACCCTTTATCTTTTCTCAATAAAAAAAAAGTTTCTGCGGGTTGTTAAAAAGTCTTTTATAGTCTAAATTCCAATAATCTGAATTTTAAGCCTTAATTTGCCTGAAAACACAGGTTTGACAGTTTCAAACTGATTGACTGTTTGGCGTTTAGGGGTTGGTTGAAGTCTGTTGGAAATTTGAAACCCGCGACATCTTGTGCAAGAAAACACTCAAATTAGGGAACAAAGGAATTGGAATCACATGGGAAGTCAGAGAAACTTAAAAAGCCACAAGCAAACGCCTGCAATCAGCCAATATTGTTCTGTATTTATATTTGGAGTCCAGGCCGAGCACGACCCACTCAGCGCCAACAATGTTAACTCCTGCAGCTCCAGCAAGCAAGTCTTATATACAGTAGCAGTTAAGTAATGCTGATTTGTCTCTGTCTTCCCCTTCTCTCACTCCTCTCACTGATCAGGTCACCTTGGCTCCGGAGGAGCCTCCTGTCAAACCCCCGGCCTGCACTGAATCTTCCTCCACCACCTCCTCATCATCCTCGTCTTCTTCCTCATCGTCCTCCTCAAGCCTTTCCAGCCCGGACAACACACTGCACAAGGACTCCTCATCTCCTCTGAGAGGGGGAGGAGGAGGAAGGGGAGGAGATGTTGTGGACGGACTCCCTCAAAGGACTCTGGGAGTCCAGGCCTCACCCCTCACCTCACCCTGCCCCTCTCCTAAGCCCACCACGACCATCGGACGCTTCCAGGTATTTCTGGGGTTTCTTTTTAGGTACCACACAAGCTCAAAACTTTCCATTCGCTCATTATTTCATCCAATATGTGGCTTTTGTATTTCAGGTTACCACCAACTCAGAGGCCCGTGTTGGTAGATTCTCAGTCAGTCGGGCCCCTGAGCAGATCCCCGAACCCAGGCAGACCCTTCAACCCGCTGCGCAGGCGGCTAACGGACCCAGTAATCCGGGGCAGCTTTTGAGTCCAGACTCCGCTCATAAAGCCTCGCTGCCTAGTCTAAACAACAACTCCTTCAATAACTCCTACATCAGCAGTGACAACGACTCTGAATTTGAGGATGAGGACTTCAAACGGGAAGTCAGCCGACTTCGAGAAAAGCAAGTTTGCCCTTTCTCTCTTCTCGAAACTCTGAGACGAAATACAGTCCTGTTGCCCCGCCAACACTTTCTTTATTGAGGTTAACTGCTTTGTAGATTTTGCTCTCGTCTTTCTTCTCCCTCTGCACCCCCCAAAATAGTAGGCTGTGCTCTGCTTCTCTTTTCGCCTCTTCTTTTTCCTCTTTTCTCACCCTGAAGAACGAGGTCAAGAACTCACTTTCTTTCATTACTTCTTTCGCTTCTTCTTTTCTGGAAACGTTCGGCGCTTCCTCCAAAACTGGTCCCTCACCCTCATTATCACTTTCTTTCTTTTAGCTGTTCCTCATATTTATCATTCCCTCTTCCCACCACCAGGCACATGCGTGAGATTCAGGCCCTCCACTCCCGCCAAAAGGACGAAATAGATAGTCTCTTCACCAAGCTGGGAAAGGTATCTCACCTTTGTTACGTCATGCAGATATTATTAACATCATACCACATACAGTACATGGTAAACAACCGTTCCTCCCTTGGCCTTGGCGTAGGTTCCTCCGGCCGCAGTGCTCCCTCCAGTTATAGGCTTGACTGGCAGAAGGAGACGACCCACCAAAAGCAAATCCTCCAAATCGTCCAGAACCAGCTCCACCCACGGCAGCAAGAGTCCATTACAGCCAGGTAGGCTCATGTGTTAACATTGGTATTAATGAGTTGGTTCACCAAAAGTCCAAAGCCACATAGTTTCTTACTTACTTCCAGTGGCAACTATCCATTCCATGCAATGGTTGGTTTGATTTGTCCGGGATCCCAACACAGTGGCTGTGAATGAGATTTGGTTTTTGGTTTTTCATACAACAGAAATTAGACACATAAAAAAGTACATCAGCAGTTTCTCTTTTGACAAATAATGTATCAGCCAATTGGGAAAACCAACAGTGACTGATCATTTGAAAGACTTTACATCAATCAAATGGTGGGCATGAAGATAGTTGGCTAAATATCTTAGCTCAATAACTATTGGATTCCTTACCTTTTAAAATTTACCTTTCCATCGTCCTCAGCTCTACCTTGTGTTTAGTGCTAACATTAGCAAATGTTGGCATGCTAACATGCTAAACTAACACAATGCACAACCTGCAGAACCTCAGCATGTTAGCACTTGGCATTGTGAGCATGTTGGCATGTTGACTTAGCTGTACCTGCAAAGAATGCAGCCTCCCATAGCTGCTGGAGAATCTTAAAGTAAAAGTAAATATTGCATTCTATTGATGGGTAGAAATGTATATTCATTCAGACACTGTATTCTGGTATAAGTTGAATGTTGTGAGCACTTCACCAAAATCTGGACAAACCAAACCAAAGACACCACCAGAGGAAGGCGAGAAAATGTGTGGTTTTTTTGTTAGTTGGTTTGAACTGACTATTTAACACTGTGCCTCAGAAATGCAACCATTTAGATATTGATCTTGAAGTCCACTACACTACAACATGGTGAAGAACTTTTTACCCTAACGTCACACCGTCTCTGTGTTTATGCATCCATGTGCACATATGTGTGTGTGTGTGTGTGTGTTATCTGCTTGGTTTCACGTGCATGTGGGTGGAGCAGGCTCAGAGCTCGAACATTTCTGACTGCTTTCCCTGTCTGTCCCTCTCTGTGTGGTTGTGTGTGCGGGGGTGTCTGTGTAAATGTCCGTGGGGTGACGGGTGTCTCATCATGTCTTATCTTTGTGTGTGTGTGTGTGTGTGTGTGTGTGTGTCTGGTCTCTGGTGTGTCGTACCTGCCCTGTCCTCTCCTGCCTATGCCTTGTGCTATCTCCAGGCAGCACTTTATCCGCCCAGAGCGTCCCCACCATGTACCCCGGCCAGCTGGCTCTTTTAGCCCCAGGAGGATTAGCCGATTCGAGCAGCAGCACTTTGCTCCAGCCACTCAAACCCTCTCCCTCCAGCAACAACCTGTGTTCGGCCTACACCAGCGAGGGGGCGCTCTCTGTTCCCAGCTTGTGTGCTCCCACCCCAGGTAGGCATGTGACTGTGAATCCCGGTCTAAAGCAGAGCTCACGAGCTTCCCACCAACACGAGAAACACTTTGCATACAGACGAACACTGGTGCATGCAGTCGGTTTGTCGTCACCTCACAATTAGACACCTCTCACATCTTTTTCTGTCTTTCTCTACCTGTGTCTCTCTCTGTGTAAACGGTGTGATGGCTAACTGTTGCATTCTTTCTGTGTGTTCCTTCACCTGTGTCTCTTTCCTTTCCTCTCAACCTCTCTGTCCTCCTCTTGATCTCGTCTGTCCGTCTCATTTTCTCTCCCTTTGACTTCCTCACCTCTTTCTCCTCTCTGCACTCTCCCTTTCTCCTCTCCTCCTTTTCTTTCCCTCCTCCCTCTCTTCAGGCTGTGTAAAGTTCAGCTGGGGTTCGGAGCGTTTGGCCTTCAAGCCTGGCGGCAGGAGGACGCGCTTTCTGAGTACGCCCTGCTTGGCTCTTTGTGTGTAACGCTTTATTTCTTTGCTCTTTCTCCTTTTATCCGTCGTCCTTACTTACTTTTTTCTTCTTTTTTTTTTCCTTTACTCCTATATCTGTCAAGTCACGGTCGTCCTGTCTTCCTGCGGGTTTCCTCCTTTGACGGAGGAAAACCCTCTGCTTCTGATATCACCAGTGTCCTGCAGAAAACTGGTTCCCCCCAAAAAGTCAGCTTTTCAGGCATTAGTAGTTATTAAGTTATTCTATTATACTACGTAACTGCCGTACCGAAAATAACATTATTTTAGGTACAGAAGAAAAAGGGAAAATCGGACATAAGATGTTACTGCAGGGCACAGACAATAAGCATTATGACTAATGTCCTCCGTACATCCCAGAGCTTCCCATAGACATCCTCACTTACACTTTAATCTCCTTCTTCTAACTCTTTCTCTTTGTCTCAGTGTTCTTGCTTTCCTTTAACATAGTCTTCCTTGCCAACAACATCATCTCTTAACCTCACATTTAATGCCAACAGTGTGCATTTTTGGCTGCAGGGAATAACAGCATTTTCAAACATGAAATATCATCATAATTGATAGGAAGGTCAGAGCATAGTGCCGTCTAAACGCTGGGGCCAAAGTGAAGTGTACCAGAAAGATCACACGCAAAAGCAGTTTAACACTACAGGTCCTAAATTTCTAGGAACAGCAGACAATAGACACTGTTCAAGTAACAGAAAAACTTGTGGACATATTTACAGTGTAGCTTAACAAAAGAAGTTGCACAACAATCAGTGTTTTTGCCATCTTGCATTTAGCAAACCGTGATCTGATTTCATGTTGCAGTCAGCAGGTCCACACGGAATCTGACGACTTTTTTTCTTTCTGGACCACTAGTGCAACTGTGAAAATCAGCAGATTCCGTTTGAGTCTAATCGCTGCAAATAGTTTTCAAAGAACAGCCGTCGGTACCTTCCTGAGGAGCTGAAGGTGTGCAGCCTGTCACCTGCAGCTCTTCATCTATCAACTCACTGTGGCTGCTCCATCTTGTTCCATTATTGCTTGCAATGGTCGGTCAGTCAGATCAAAAACACTAAGAAGTAATATAGAGAAGTCATTTCAGAATGTAAATACCTTGAATAACTTTTGCTTTTTTAAAGTATCCAGAATAGAGTTCGGTTTCACGAAAAAATCTCCAGGATTATAACTTTAATTTCATAGCCATTAATGCAGTATAATTAGAAACGATTGCACGAACGCAAGGTAGGGAATCGGAAAATTGAGAAAGAGGATTTCATGCTCCATGCCAACCTGTTAACCATTATCAAGCAGCCAGCAGCATTTCGGGCATATAACTTTCATCTCTCTTAAATTAGAGATCGATTGATGCAGTTTTGTTTGTGTGTCAGGTTAAATTTCAATTCTTTGCTTCTTCTACTTCTGACCTTTGCCTCTGTGAAACAAGCAGACTAACAAGGAAAGACAAGTCGACGCCTGATGACTTGATATTTCTGTTTTTAATAGGAAATGTATTCTTTGTGTTGATTATACTCGATTAATTGCGATGATTAGTTCATTTAAGCACAGTTCTGTTCAAAAACTGTGCGACAGTCTTGATTTCTTTATATTTCTCTGTGATTAAGAACTTGTTTTTTGTCAGATCATATTATAATCATAATATGTAGTTGAATGTTTTCTGCTTGATGAAGGGATGTTTATGAATGCCTCTGAACCCTCTGCAGCTCAAACCCTTTCTCTCCCTCCTTTCCCTCACTCCCTTTCCCTCACCCCCTCCTCTCTCTCTCTCTCTCACCTGTTCCCCTATCACTGCACAGCCAGGAGGGGAGAGAGACAGACCTGGGTCTTATTGGTCATAATTTATTGTTATTATAGTGAAGGAAGAAAAGTGGTGTGACATTGGCATGAAACGTATTCATTTGTTCTTTGACATAAGCCTGAAAATGGGATTGGTTTGCCATTTTGTTTCGGTTTTATTCTGGTGATCAAATCAGAGACGTGTGCAGCAATTCAGCGATCTGGAAACAGGGTAGTTCTGAATGAATGAATCCCAATTTGGACCCAGTTCTGGTGCGGCCCTGTGAGCTGTAGAGAGGACTCAGAGCCAGGGGTTGGTTACCCAAAAGCATCTTCAAGCCACAGCACACATGCACGACTTCGATGCAAGGTGCAGCAATTCAGTTCAGAAGTATTATCCTCAGGAGGTTTGGTTACAAAATATTTATATTCCCGTATACAGTGGCCTGTTAGGACTACACTGAGTTGGTCTGTTGTTGAACATGGCAGACCAAAAGTGTCACGAAAATAATAATAAAGCATTTAATTACTTAATACCAATTAAACAGTATAAAACAGGATTGTAACTTGACATTGGTGCAGAATACAGAATACACACCAGACACACCTTTAATTTATACATTATACAACCACTGCACATGAATTCTCCTAACATCTACCTCTAACTTCACTCTCCAGGGTTTTAATCCCACTGGAAGATGTTATTGGGCAACTCAACCCTCAAAAGTGTTGTTTCTTGACTTCTTCAAGTTAAAATAATCGTACTCGGATGCATTGTGTTTGGTTTGTCGGGTGTTGTGGGCGGGGTTTAACTCTGACTCTCTCCCAATCCTCCAATCGTTGTCTTCCGGCCGCACAGGGAAGATGGTGAAAAAAGTCTGCCCCTGCAACCAGCTCTGTAGTAATTATCTCTTTTTGGTCTTTCCTCCCTCCATCCTTCCCCTCCTCCTCCTCCATCCTCGCACTCGCCTCTCCCTCGCTTCCTCCTGCTCTCCAATGTCCTTTAGATTAAACTTCGATCTCTCTGCCAGATTTGAGATCAGATCAATTCAGTTATTTCAGCTCTTGTGAATCAAAGAGTTTCGAGGACTGAAATGGCTAAATTAACCTGCCATCGCAGATTCAAACTGACAGTGCATGTTCACACACACACACACACACACACACACACCCTAACACACCTGAACAGCTGTTCGCCTCTCTTCCCCCTCCTCCCTTTCCTCTTCTCCCTTGTCATGGCACGTGGTCTTGACTACATTGCCCAGAATGCCATGCTGCTGCAGTCAGTCATGACTCAGCGTCTCCTCATTCTTATTTTCCTCCATTTTATTTAGCATGACATGACAGTTTTTTTTTTTTTGTCAGACCGACGTATGATTAGCTTTTACCGGCTTTGTGCATATTATGTCTCTTCTTGTACAATATCATGTATACATATCATGTCAGTATCTCATAGCCAGGCTCATTTTGTCAGCATGGCTTGGGGATAAATTCTTCTCCAAATTAAGTGTATCAGATCCTTACAATATGAGTAAAGTCTGGATTTAAGGTATAGTAAAGAAATGATAATGCCTCTTAATCCTATTGTTGTCTTTCTCTGGCCTGATTCATGTGTTCAAACTGTATATTTTTGTCAGTTTTGTTTTTTGTCGAAAGTGTCTGTAATATTGGGATTCAGATTTGATTAAAGCGAAAGCTTTTATTCTGAAATGCTGTGACAATATCTGAGACAGCAGAGGGTGTGTCAAAGAGGTGAGGTATTTTATAATCTTTCCTCTCTCACCTCTATACTGATTTATTTTCCTTCATGGAGAGGTACTGACATGTTTATATTATGGCAATATTCAATATTGACTTGACTTAAACCGAGGCTACATGCAACGATAACGCAGTACTTACTTGCAGACACCCTGGCCAATTTGCAGTGTCTGTGCTTCTGTCCTGCAACTTGCTCTGATGAGTTTGATGTTCAGGGATGGCTTAAAGCAAACTACCAGTTGTTACAGAGCTTGGGTGCCCTCTAATGGTCAGAAAATATACTAAAAGAGGAAATCAGTGGTCCAGTACGTTCGGCAGTTTGGCTCAGCTCTGCTTCTTTTGTGTCGGAGCATTTTGTGGCTGAACGCTGCTGCTACAGGACGCCCGGCGTATCACTAACCTGAAGCAGTTACACTCTTGATAGATCCCAGATCGACAATATGTTGTAATTCATGTAATATATTCAGTATTTGTCATATTTGTTAACGTTTTCTGTTTAGAAATGTTACTTAGTTTTCTCATGTTCTCGTCTTCCATCATTATTTCCATTATTGCAACTAAACAATATAATTCTAAGACCATGACGACATGCTGACCTGCCCTTAAACTCCCTCCCGACCAGCCTCTGTCACCATGTAACAGCCCTTTTAATGGTCAAAACAGGAAAAACATTCTCATCATTCAGATAACAGTTATCAACTTCTAGTTGGAGCGATTTCTCACATCTGTTGCTCTTCTCCTTCTCCTCTCTCTCTCTCTCAGGGACGAACAGCACCAACGCAGTGAGCGGTTCAGGCGGTTTGAGCCAGAGCCAGGGCGGCTCTCAGAGTCTGCCCACCAACATGTCAGCCCCCCACCAGAGGAAAGGCACCTTCACCGACGACCTCCATAAACTGGTGGACAACTGGGCCAGAGACGCCATGAACCTCTCACAGGTTGACTGCCGTCTTATGATTCATCTGAACTGCAGCAGACGTTGTTTCGACACACTAAATGTTCGTTCAGCGATGACTCACCAGGTCTTGTGTTTAGATTACAAGACAAGAAGACAGATCGAGGAAAGAAAATGAACTCTAAATGGTAGTTTGGTAAAAGCCAAAGTGGCTGGGAGAGTAAACAAACTTATGCCAAAACCTACTGGCGTTTCCCTGATGAGATGTCTGTCCTGTATCCATTTGGCACTTTTAGTGTATTTACATCAGCCCAAGCATCAGTTAAGAGATGGAAGGGGAAATTTCAATTTAATTGGATAATCTAATATTTCAAAGTTTAAGGGCAAAGAGAGTAAATGGCTGGTCTCTGCAACTTTAACTGCTTCTGGATGTTCCCAGAGTGTACATTGCTCCAGGCTGCTTTTAAGAAATGTTGTTAAAATGAGGGCGTTGAACCCTCCTGTAGTCCCATTTCTCTGTCTTTATTTAATAGTCCCTGAGGTTTAGAAAACAACTGTTCTGTGTGTCTCGTGTTTGTTTAATAATGTCATGTAGAGGAGAGTTAACTGAACTAAATGGTGAACTTTTTTTCAGGGGAAGAGGAGTGCCAAACAGCTGCAGCAGACCCCAGCACAGGGACACAGCTACGAGGTCAGTTTAAATATACGTCACATCACATCATTGGCTAGTTAAAGATGAACAACACGTCTCCACTTCCCTTCCGTTGTGAAAATAGGAAGCTCTAATAAACCAGTGCTGCCATTTTGCACTGGTGACGTACAGTAAGTGTTAACATGAATGAACTTTTCTCTGTCTTCATGTTAATTGTCCTCGTCTCCAGGTCATCCAGTCAGCCAGTCTGGGCAGGAAGTTCTCTGCTCCCGGCCAGCTGTGTACCAGCAGCATCGGAGGCTCAGCCCACCTCCCTTCAAACTCCACCACCGCTACCTCTCTGGCCGTCCGCAAGGGCTCCCTGTGCCACCCCCCTGCCTCCTCCACTCCACCTCAGCCCCAACCTCCCCAGTTCATCCACTACACCCCCACCGCCGCCTACAGCGCACAATGGTCCGGTCCAGCTCACGGCCTGCCGACTCCGCACCAGGCCCCTGCACAGCCTGGGCCTCTACTTGTCAGCACCTCGCAGCCCCTGGGCCCCTACCCCACAACGGTCGGGGGACAGGGCCAGATTCCTGGGCAGGGGCCGCTGCAGGCTTTACACCTGACCAACGCTCTGCAGAAGTCAGTCAGCAACCCAGGAGGACCCAACCTGAGGACCACGTAGGGCTGGGCGAGAGGGCTGGTTTGAATCCCGGCTCGACTGGAATGGACTGGACTGGACTGCTGTGGAGTGTTATGCGCTTGATCGGCCCGGAGAGGGTGGAAGGACCGGGGGGAGCGTGGAGAGCGAGGAAGTTACAGACGCTGACCTGCTCCAGAGGAGGAGAGAAGAAATCAGGAATGTGATGTCACAGACACAAACGCAGTCACACAATCTCCTTTCTGCTGTGTTTGACTGTGTTTGACATGTGACAGGCAGCCAAATGCTCAAGGATAAAGGACTCGTGTGTGCAATGTTAAGAGGCCAAAGAGGTTTTGACAGGGTGCGGGTCTGGTGTTACTAACTGTTTGTGTGTGAGGTATTGTGTATAGCCGGGTCATACTTGTTCCATTTCATGCTCTACATTGTCAGCATCTTGAGACCGTAGAAGGGGAGATGTTGGATCAGGTTGAGGGGGAGGAATGGGATGGCTTCAGCTCTTGTGTGTCCACACAGCACCTTCTTATAGCTTCAAATGCTGCAGCCGCTGAGAAGTATCTCAACTTTTACCTCTCGGACTGAGATTAAAACCATTCTCAAGCTCTCAAAGAACATAACAACAATGCAGTTTGTCCTCATTTAAAACAGAAAGGACATTGGCAGTCTATAAAGAAGGTGACTGGTGGATTCAGAAGGGAGTTTGGCCATCACATTACAGCTCCGACATCATCACTCAACCGAGCAGCGTTTCTGTCAGCAGTTTGCGTCTCTTAAATTCATGCATACAAAAAAAAAGGCAGCAGATAAAAGCTTTGAGAGCAGAATGGAAGCGTTGTCTTCTTCAGTATTCGGAATTTCTCAACCATTAAAAGCACAAAAAAATCCAAAACAACTCAAAAACGCACATTGAGAATGTGAGCGCCTGGAGCTGAGCTGACCCTCCGGCCTGGTTTAGAGTAGGTGTAGCCCAGCACTCGGTGGGGGTTTTGAGAGAAATCGTGACCGCTACTCCTCTCGTCACCTTCTGTGTTCTTGTTTGTTTGTCCGCCGTTCAAACAGACGGAGGAGAGATGGAGGAGAGGAAGCAGGTGAAGAGGAATAGTGTTAACAGTTCCGACACCTCATCTGTTTCGTTCCGCTTGCCCGAGGGGAGCACACCGGCTGCGTGAGTACTGAACGGACACGACAGATGCTTCCGCACACCAAACGCCTCTTCACCGTCACGACTCCACCTCTTCCTCCATCCCTCTCTCCGCCTCTCTGTTGCCATTTGAAGCAATAACAGCAGAAACCTTTTAGAGAAAAAAAAAAAACAAAAACGCCCAAACATGAGAGAACTCAGCGTGAAAAAGTGGCCTTGTTATCAGAATAATATAGAGTCCCTGTACAGTTTGTGTTTATTTTTTAGAATGTCAGCCATGATGATTCCATTTGTTGTTTTGTTTTTTTGTTTCGTTGGGTTTGCTTTGCTCGCTGCCCCCAGCCAGCAATCTGACACACACACACACACACACATACACAAAGTGCATGAGACATTCATATAAACACACACACACACCTGCATACACAGACTCATGTAAATACATGCACATTGTTGGAGGCGTAGCAGCTGTTTATCAGACACAGATTCACAGACTAATGCCTCAGTTCTCATCATTAGGGTTCAACGTTGGTGTTGAAACGATTGCAATGTACATTATTGTTGTTAATGATTATTGTTCTATTTAAAAAGAAACAAAAACAAGAACGTGTTCTGTCGATGGACCTGTTATACGCGCACATCGCTGTACGATGTGGAAACACTGTGATTATTGTTGTTTATTCTTAGCAAATGTTGTTGGACAACATTAGTTTTAGGGTGATGTCACAAATTAAGAAAAAAAACAGACAAAACAAAAGCAAAACAGATTGAGGCTTTGGGGTCCTTTCACTTTCAATTCACTGCTTTCAGCGAATGGATTCTCATCGAAATGTGAAAAATTGAAATTCCCTCTTTTTCAGTAAGCGTCCTCACATCCAGTTACAGAGGACGAAGATCCGAAACAGATGCCTTACCGACAACTAATCAACTGCAGCTTCAGTTCACCTTTACAACTGATCGAATTGAAAGTCGAAACTGACCTCCGAGCCCGATTCTAAAGACAAACCGGGGTGAATGGCAGGATAGTTGATATTTAGATAATAAAGTAATGCTAGCTATTTTTTTTCTTAATACAGTACTTATATATCAGACACTTTAAATAGCCCTCCTCTTCCCTTTCTCCCCTGGTTTTGTTAGATGAATGTGAATGTATAAACCAATGGTGTCCATTTTAATGTACTTGAAAAAAAAAAAAATCTGTCTTTTATTTTTATTTTCGCTTCCCCGACCCCCCCCATAGAGCCTCCAGCTGAACACTGGAGGTAGTTTAGTGCCTTGCATCCTTCCTGTTGCTTGTTTCGTTTGGGGGGGATGAGGTCTCGGGTTAAAGTAAGCACACTTAACAGCATGTGTGGAGAGCTTTGGGGTGTTAACTTTGAAGTTGGTGGTGACGTTTGTGATCTCGGAGGCGTTCAGATGACGAGTAGTTAAAAGGAGATGCAGTAATAATGGCTGTTGTTTAGCGGCTGCTACTGTGTGCGCTACAGCTGGTTTGTGGTTAAATTCTCTTTTGAGTGTGTTTTCCACCAAAAAGCAATGAAAAATCCAAGCTATTAACCATCTAACTTAGCTCTTTGAATTGACTGTGTTACACCACCAACATGATGAAAGATGGAGAGAATGTGAGAGTTTATCAGTGCCATTTTTTTTTTTTTCAAGGTTTTAAATGTAGATACTGGGAAGTGAGAAAAAAAATGGGTGGGGGGGAGTTTTTTTTTTCAGTTTTAAGGAGGAAGATGTTGAAGATTGTATTTGAAGCTTGGACCACTCTGTACTTTAGAGGCACTGGCACAGTCAGCAGAGGACACATTGGTACAGTGAACTATGGTTAGCTTCTTTGTTTAGGGCTGCGTGGGATGGCCTTAAAATACCCTTGTGATATTTTTAAGCTATATCGCAATACATTAAATATCTCAATAGTTTGAAATCCCCTCAGAAGCACTTCATAAACGTTAACAAAATCAAATATCACAATATTTCTAAACCAAATGTGTCGATAGCACTATTGCGACAATATTGTAGGGATGACTTTTAAGACAACACTTGCGCCATGAAGTCGAAAAAGAAATCTAGTCTCATATCACAATGACAAAATAATATGAATATATTGCCCAGCCTTACATTTAATGTTAACATATCTCTGATGATCTCTGATGATAACTAATGATGATGCTGTGGCCTCGCAATTAAAAAAAAAAACAAAGACTCCTTACCTGGTTTTGAGCACAATTGTATTGTTATTCATTAAATAGTGAGTGCAGATATTTGCCACAGACAAAACTGTATTTTTGGGGTACAGTATGAGACATATCTACTTTAAACTTAACATAAATTTGAAATGAAATTCCCTCAATTAAGTGGAAAGGCCATCCTCATCCATAAGCCATAAGCAGACTGACTACAGAGACACGATCACGTGCCCAAATTTACAGTATTTATAGACTTTTAAGCCCTTGAAAACGTATTTTTAGAATTTAACACTCAAAAACTCAGCTCATCAGCTTTATCTGGACTGCGCGGGTGTGATTAGAATCCGATTTAATCGACGGAGGCCAATAAAACCCACCAACTGTCATGAGACGCTGATTCAAATGTTGCTGAATCCTTAAAAAGAGAGCAGAGAAACAAAGAAATAGAGAAAAATGTCTCATTTAAAAACCTCCTGTCCAAAACTGTCCGAACTTTGGCATAAAATAGCGTTTTAATGTAGGAATCCATCTGTCGGAAGGAAGAAGCTGACCGAGCCAATACGTTTTCAGGGCCTTTAAGTTTCAAGAGCGGCATAGCGTTCCAGATGTGCACAGCCATTGTAGGAGTATCATCCAATAAGATTTAGAAAGATGTCGGCTATAGATGAGCTGTTGTTAGTAAAAAAAAAAAATAAGCACGTCTGCAAACAGTATTAATATTGTCCCATCCACTCCTTTCCCCACTGTATGTGTCTGAAGCTGAACCATATGCGTTTTACTCAAAAGAAAAAATGACTGTAAACCAAAAACTAAGAGTAGTATTTTAACATCACAGTGCTGGAGGTGGTGTTGGTGGTGGTTCTGGTGATCGTACTGGTAGTGATGATGGTGGTGAAAGTGATGATGATAGTGGAGTTTAGATCCAAGGCCTTTGACACCCCCCTGTCCTCCTTTTTCTCTTTTCATTTGTCAGTGCAGATGAAACGTACCTGGTACAAACTTTAACATTCACTTAACATCGTTTTATTTTTATTTTCTGTTTTGAATGGGAATGGGTGTTCTGGATTTGCATTAAAAATAACATGAAACGGTTACTTTGTAAAGTTTGTACAAAAAAAAAAGCAACGCCTTCGCTTGATTTTCATTTTTTATTTTTTTTTTTCCATTTCTCATGAATAATAATGCAACATTTTTACTACTAGGCAAGTTTGGTTGAAGCTGTGAATAATCATTGAGCCACTTTGCTTTAGTTCTGTTGATCTGTTCAGAAGAAATCAAACCTTTAACGATGCCGCCAACTCAGTGCCATTTGACTTCTCTGTCAGTGGAGTGGAAACATGAAAGAAAATCGAGTGTGTTTGACCTGCTTTCACTCACCGCAGCTGGTTTGGTCGCCAGGTGGATTTTCACTTTGCAATAGCTCGAGCCTCAAATGATTTCCACAGAAGACATTTGATAATTCTTTGCTGTGTCTCTTACATAATTACCATGAAAGGAAACGCCTACTGCGATGCAATACTATTTAAAAGTTTCAGTTTGGTTTCAAGCTCTGAGGTTACAGTTTGCTGGAGGACTCTTATTTTGTAAGGATCTGGAGTTAAACATCTGTGGGTGCAATTATTGTGAAGTTTTTTTGTTTTTTTTTTACTCTTACTGTGAAAGGCTTGAGAGTTATCCAATGCAGGCGCTCTTATTGTGAAGTTTCCTGAAGTTAAAAGCAGAAAAGTAGGCTTCTTTTTTCTGGTCACACACAAACAGTGTAGCAATAGTTGTTTTTAAGTCATTTGATTCTTTTTTTTTTTTTTTTCCTGTTCAGGACTCGCTAACCTTTTATGCTTTTTACTGTAGAAGTGCCCACGTGTAAAAGAATTGCCTTTCAGTGCACCGACACACACGTATACACACACACACACACACACACACACAGATTCATTCAGTGCATCTCCTCGCTGTTTCATGTAGCTCGCTCCTGTGGAATGATGTCGAGTCTCGAGCACAGCAACAGTTTTCTTCTCCAGACTGTTACTGAACACGTCGGTTATGTTTCTGCTCTCTCTTTCTTTCATTCTTTTTTTTTTTTATTTCTCACTCGTTTTTATCAGCTGTTTTAACGTCTCTAGCGGCACCTAACTTAATTCAGTGGTTTCATTTTTTCTGTATCGTGTTTGACATTGTACAAAGTTGGTTGGATTTAAAAAAAACAAAAAACAACACATGGATGAATGAATGAGAGAAAAAACAAAACAAAAAAATACATGTAGGGAGTCATCGGCAGCCTTTAAAGGTATGTTTTGCACTAAGTATAGAGTGTTCAAGCTTCATATTAAAAAAACTTTGCGCTTTGCGCTACAATACAATGAAATTTGTTACTTTATTTGTAAAAACTTAATAAATAAAAGTTGTTTAAATGAAATGAAGTGACTGGACTTTAAATCAGTACAAATATAATGAAGTGAATCTGCTGTTTTTGTTTTGATGCCCTCAACACAATATCTTTTTCACAGGCGTCCTCTGGGTCACGGTGAATCACAACAGCTTCAAGAAAAGACAGACAGGTACACAATGTACACAATGACGTCGACAAACAGTCACAGCTGTAAGAGCAAAGTGTTGATAAAGTGTCGTGGTCTTGTTTTGTGTGTTTGAGGTGTGTCGGGAGACTTTTCAAGAGCTTTCATGAAAACATTTTAACCACATCACGTTCACAAACAGGAAAAATAATTTTTCTACATAACAAGTCCCTACCAGATGTTTGAACCGTCTACAAATATTTAATGGAATGATATGAAATGTATCGTACTGACAACAGTTTACATCTTGATAATAAGGACGTGTTACATTGAGGGCTGCAACAAACCCTCATTTTCATTATTGAATCATCTTCCAGCTATTTTCATGATAAGTTGATTAATTGTTTGGGTAATTGTGATGAGCATATTTCACATTTTAGTGTGAAGTGGGAGTCTTCAAATTGCTTCTTTTGTCCAACCAACGGTCCAAGACACACACTCCTTATTTCCTTAGTTCCCTGTGTGTTGCAGTACCTGTGCTCTCCACCAGGCCGCAGCACTCACCTCTATTAACTCCATACCCTGCAGGCTTTGCTGTACACTATACTGACCTCCTTCCTGTTAACTAGAACATGTCAAACAGCTTCTTGCTCCGGGGGCTGATCAGGAAACGGCTCGTTTTGAGGTGTGAATCTGTGCGTATTATCTGTCACCATGGGTACAATGAAAATAAAGCGGTCAGCTCAGAGAGAATGAGGCCTGAGGAAGGAAGGGAGGAAGGAAAATGAGAGTTACCGGTACATTAAAACAATACTTTTTCATCACGTGGGTTTTCCTGCTTTGATATGAATACCACACTGCAAAACAAAAGAATTGACACCTTTGTTGGATTTTTTTTTTTATCTGTCTTCAACTTCAAATGTTATGTCAAATGTGACTTGCATGTCCTGTAATTAACTCGATTAGGCTGAATTTAAAAGATGATATCTACCTTGAACTGTCACTTTTTGCACCGTGGGGTTTTGATTCTCAGCCCGGCGTGAATCACAGCCGAGCCCGAGCTTTTACAGGTGAACTCACACAAAGTTTAGAGGTACCAGATCTCGGGCTGATGCTTAGTTCACTGCTCATGCCTCTCTGTTCTTTTAGATTGATCTGAGAGTTAAAAAAGAAAAAAGGAGAAAAAAAAAAGCGAGAGAAGATGGAGATAACATGTGACAACCATGAGGTGAGACCTAAACCCACAACTTCACACACACAAACTGTTATGAAGGTCTCACGTCACATTCTCCGTTTCAGCACAGATGTCCCACAGCTTTCTGCCACAGCCACAGCTTTTTTACACTTGTGTTGATGCCAAGTGAATGCATTTTGATACTGTAAGTGTACTTTTCAAAGGGGCAGATGCCAAGTGAGAAAAAAAAAATACATCACCCACCACATGCTGCTACATTTCCACTGTGACTACAACTGATGATATCATGCTTCCTTTAATTCATGTATGGATGTATTGTTTTTTTTTGCTTTAAATTAGCGGGAAAACACCAACATTTCGGGTCCTGATCGGCTGAGTGGGGAGTGTATTTTGGAAGTTGCTGTAGAAAATGACATGAACGTGGGAATAAAGCAATAATCGAGCAAATGTAGAATTTTATAAAAATTATAAATGCTATAAAATCATCTTAAATAGGATTTTTGCTGTGTCGCCTCCACCTATTCATGTTGTCGTGACCAATTAGCACATGAGAGTGGCTTTTTTTTCTTTTTGTCCTGTGAACGGACGCTCTGAGAGAAAGAGGGGGAGGGAGGGGAGAGACATGGTGACGAAGAGAGAGAAAGATGACGGGGGTCCTCAGATGTCATGTGTGTGGGAGAAGGTACAAATGCAGACAGAGAGGACAGACAGCTCTGTGTCACAGTTTATGTAAATTTCGGCAGAGTGAGCCGAAGAAAGCATTTTTCTGTATGAATAGATAGAAAATGTCTCATCTTGACATTTAGAATATTTAAGATAAAGTGGAATAAAGTGGTTAAAACTGACTGACAGACCAACATTTCCGTCCACGGAGCCACAATAATAATAACACCTGTCATTCGTCTGTGTCAAGCAAGCGTTTAGTGTTTGAATAACCTTTTTATAACGTGATCTATCCGAACCACACGCGGACCACAGAGACCACAGATGAAGAGCGTCGCTCCAACGTTATTTCTGACACACGGTGCAACCAGGTCAAAGTTTGGAAGCCCTGCACAAAACAGGAAGCGGTCGCTGGCTCTTACAGCTTTAATCGGAGTTGAAAAAAGTTTTCAGACTTTCTCACAAAAATGACTTCCTCCTCGGTTAAGCTTAAACAGTAAGACGGACACATACGTACTGAGAAATCTAAGATGTGGTGGGGACATATCGTTGAGATCTTAAAAATGTGACAATGATTTTAACAATATTACACTTGCGTATGTAACAGCGTGAGACTGAGTTATAATGATACTATCATAACATGGCAACATTCTCCACACTGGTGTCAAATATCTGAACTGGTTATTTTTGCAGTGGCAGGACCAGCACGGATCATTCTAATATATATAAACATAGAAATATGCCTATTATATAACCTTTATAGCTGACTGAGAGTTTCCGTGTGGGCCTAATGAGGGACTGTGTGTGCGTGCGTGTGTGTGTGTGTGTTTACCAAACAGAAGTCAGCCTTGCATTTCTTTCCCCTTGCTAACACACCATCAGGATTTGGTGTTCGGGTAAATGCTCGTCTCTGACAGTTTGTATACTTGTGGCTTTAAAATCATCATCTGATGGCAAAAATCACTTCTCCCACTAAAATTAAACCAGTGGTTTTAAACCCAATTCCCCCTAAAAGTCATGGGAATCTTGTATTTGGTGTTAACGTTAAATATATGAGGGATCATTTTGACTTTCAACGTCGAAACAACTTTAAATCACAGGTTCGGTGTTGGATTTTTCTCCTTTTGGCTCAACACATTCACATTTTCTCTCCCCTCCTTGTACTATTCTACTCATTTACTCATTAATATATAACTTGATTTTCAGCTCCCTTCAGCTGCCCTTGAATGAAACATTTAACCTTTAACAGCAGCTGGACGTGTCAGGGGTTGACCCATTATGCTAATGAAGTGGAACGCTCATGCTGACTTGTGATCTGCGTAAATACAGGTTAGTACTGACTTTGCTCAGACAGTCAGACTGTCCCATCATGCTGGGTAATAAGGCATTTTCTATATAAGACATCTAAAAGCACTTATAAGAAACTTGTTAACAGTTTATTGATGCTTAAGAATGTATAAAAAGCCTTATGAGTTACTTGCATTTGTTTATAAAAGCATTAAAAACACATTTATTGAGTTTAACTAACTTACCTCTTATGTCATACACACTGCTATGCATTTAGTGTCAGTTAATCGGTGTTGTATAAAGTACCCAAAAGTCATACTTTAGTGATTAATAGTGAGTAATATAGTGGAATGGAAATATAAAGTAGCGGAAAATGAAAACGTTCAAGTACTCAAGTACTGCTCTTGAGTAGATGTACTTAGTTGCATTCCATCAGTGCAGTTAACTTTGCTTTTTGCAGCCACCGGATCCAAAGAGAGGGCAAAATCTTATTACGACTGATAATGCCATTATAAATAATTATTTAAAATTATCTAATAATTTAAGAATAAATATGTTTATGATGCTTTTATTACCACTTACTGTATATAGCCTTATTGATTTTAATAAGCATCTTATAAGGATTCATAAGGCCCTTAACACCTATTTACTAACTTTACTAACACTTCTCACAAGGACGTTAATATACTGTAAAGCCTTTTATTTTGAAAGTATTTGTTTTAAAATTAATTCAACTTGGTGCTCACTTGTGTTTCAACACAAAACACAGAAAAGACAAGATAATCCCCTGGATGTTTGCGGTGTCAGATTAATCCCATCCTTTCCCGCTCGCAGTAGCGATGATGTTGCAACCTGGCCGTGTTTGGTGTAATCATGTAGCTGTGTAAGCAGAGGCTGCAGGTTGGCGCTGGGCGATGTGGGCTCCTGAGTGGAGCCATTACAGGTTCCTGCTGCCATTTCCTTTTGGCCGGAGAGCAGCTTTTCTCCCCTCGTCTGTTTGCACAGCCCAGTTTAACATGGCACCGAGCTTTAAATGGTGCACCGGTTCGTCTGCGGTATGAGTGTGTGTGGATTTGTGTCTGTGGATGTGTGTTTCAGTACGTTTTAGCTAAAAGCTCGTGTCCCCCCTGTGCTTTTTAGTGCTTTCACCCGTCAGCACGTGGTCTTGACCGTGCGTGCCTTTGTTTGTGTCACCCTAATGTGAGTTTGTGTGTGTTTTAAATAGACAGGAGGACATGGAGTGTAGCTGAACACAAACAAACACTGTGTGTCTCTAGGTCGCACTGTCCTACTTAAGTGCCCTCGAGCAAGGCACTGAGCCTTTACCTGCTCTCTCAGTGGAAAAAGATGCAAGTCGGAGCATCAGGTGCTTCAATGTCTTCATTATAAATCTGCTGTGGTACGGACAGAAACTTTAATAAACTGTAATTATCTCCTCTTTCTAACTGAGGGAACTTTTCTCTTTTACAACTTTCACCATAGCAACAGTAACCGGGAAGAGAAACCCTTACCGCCTGAGCTCATCTGAAACTTAAGTTTTCGGAGGATGAGAGGTGTGTGTGGGAGAGCAAATGAAAAGTAAAACCAGGGAGAATAGAGCGGCTCGTACTTATGATAAAGAAAGCACACAAGATTTATTTTTATTGACCTCGAACACCCCCGTTTGATTATCTAATGATACCGCACTGAAAAAAAAAAATATGATTATATAATGTTGTGAATATCACCGTGCGCAGACTTGTACACTCGCACAGTGTGCCTCGTGGTTTTTTGAACCTCCAGCTTCCTTGTTAAACTTCAAAGCGTCACTGTAAAATTGCAAATTGCCGGCTATAAAGCATAAAAGACACAGAGGCTGTGGAAGAGAAACAGAAGAGCAGTGTTGTCATTGCCACTAGGCTGCAGAAACAAACGTCTCTCGTCAGAATTCAAATGAACGGGGCGGACTTTGAATTTTGTGCTGTTGCCACGACAGAGATAGCGGACTTGATCCAAAGAGTACAATCCCCACCACGATCGCGATGATATTAAAGGTGCAATACGTACGAATTATTGTTGAAAATATCAAGACTTCGCTAACTTCGTTATGACGTCTTTTTATTGCGTTGCGATGTTTAGCATGTTAACCAGCTAGTCTCCGGCCGTGTGAAGCGAACACAACACCTTCGCTATGTTCCATGCTCCCAGTCTAGACCACTAGCTGCACAGCTAACTGAGCTAACTAGCTATCGGCAGCCACAGTCGGCAAGTTATTTTGGTGATACGCTGCCACCTATTTGTTGTAAGTATGAATTTGCACTTTTAGAGAATCTCAAAATAAAACTTGGTTTCAGTCACAAAGCTATCGTTGAATACATTACCGGGGAAATGATGATGGAGTGTTCAGTTAAGTGTTTCCTGGTATCCAGTTAGACGTTTTACATATGTTTTTTTTTTTAACAATATGGAAATGAAGGAGGCAAGGCAGAGAGTATCAGTCACAGTAACCACAGTCATGGATACATTAAATACAAAGCTGTTTCTTTTTTTTTTTCTCCTATTAAATAAAAAGATACAAAACTATATATACACAGTTATTAAGGAGATTTTATCCAGATCTCCTCGAACACATCTCCCCGATCTCCATCATAAAATCTCCGTCTCTCCAGATGTAACGCGTCTGACATTTCTATCAGCTACAGATCGTACGTGGGTACAGCCTCCATTCACCGCACTCGCAGGATAAACTTTTTTCTCACCATTCCAGACAAAAATAAGTTTTGATATACGTACGTTCACATAGACGAGCATGCACGCCCACACCCAGTTGTAATCAGGGTTCACATCAAGTTCCAAAGGGTGAGAGTGTCTCACTCATGTGCTGCAGGTTTGTTATGGTCACACACACACACACACACACACACACACACACACACACACACACACAGTTGTGTAACAGAGGACATTACATTAATTTATATTAATTTCCTGGAGACTAACCCTAAACCTTAAAACAAGTCCTCACCCTGAAATGTTATGATTGTCTCTGTTAAGTCTGTGCTTGCGTTTTTGTGTGCCAGCGTACAGTGTGTACGCCAGCAAGAGACATATGTAACTCTGTTTATGTGACATTAAGTGATTAGTGAACTCTGAGGCAAGGTGTGTTTTTCCATGTGTGTGTGTGTGTTTTATGGCCCTGAGAACTTTTAAGATACAATCTGGCCTTGACCAGTTCACTTTGCTATCATAAACCTGTTCCTTATTACAGCAGGAGGGATGCTGTACTATCAGTAACAGAGGCGTACAGTTGCATATTTCTGCGGTCTCTGCAGACTGACAGCGTGCAGCTCCTCTGATGTGCCACAGTGCGCTCTGTGGTTAATGCAGTGATCTGTACATTAGATTCTGTGCAGTAAATGCAAGCTGGCTCTCAACTGAAAACACACACACACACGCACATAAAACCACACACAGAAGCCTGTGTAGCTGCTGAGTGGCCTTCTCTGCCGGCAGTAAAAAGCACTCAGTGTAATGTCCAGTGTTTTGTGAGTGGGCCGCTGTTGTATCGGTCTGGATGTGAATTATTTCACTATGAATTAAACATGATGAGAGTCCAATCTGCTGACAACAAGGACGCCCGATTGTTTTCAAGCTGCTGACAAAGCTGCTTCGAGCGTGCAATAAAAAAGTCACATTCAGGCCGGAGTTTGAATCAGGGAGGAGAATCTTTCTTCCTTTTTCCTCTCTTTGGTGCACTTCTTAAAATGACCACTATGGCTCCATGTTGGAATCTGACCAAAACATGGTATTTTATAATGCTAATGAATAGCTCTCCTGGTAAAGCGCCTGCCTCATGCAGGTGACTGAGATCGACCCTGTAGCTTTTGCTGCATGGAGGAAAATATGGCTGCTATTAAAGCTTTAATTTCAAACCACAAGAAGTTCTTTAGACGCCTGTAACTGAAGTTGAACTTGGACATCAATAGTGAACCTTGAAAAGACGCGTTGGGAGTTTTCTCAGCGGTACTTGGTGTGGTACTTCAAACTTGCACTTTCCATCAGTGCCGTTAGCTGTCATGTGTTCACAGCAGAAAATAAAAATGGAGTCTGTGTCTTTGTTCTTTGCTTCTATCTTCTCAACTGTCATGTGTGTGTTGTCACTTCAACACACACAGACACACACCAAACCACAAACACTTTCCATAGGTTGCATCTCACCCACCGACCCCTGCGCACACACGCGCGCACAGACACACACGCCCTCGCTCACACTCTCTCTCAGCTTCTCTATCTCCTCTCTCTCTCTCTCCTCACTCTCTCTCCCCCTATCTCTCTCCCTCCCCTCTCTCTTTCTCAACCCCCCAAGTCTCTTTTCTCTCTCCCCTATCTCTACCTTCCCTCTCTCTCTCTTTCCTCACTCTCACTCTCTCCCTCCATCATCTCTCTCTCACTCACCCCTTTCTCCCCACTGTCCCCCTCTGTCTCCCTCCCCTCTCTCTCCCTCTTTCCTTGCTCTCACTCTCTCTCCCCCCTCTCTTGTTCCTCTCTCTCTGTCCCTCCCTCTCTCTTCTGTCCTCACTCTCTCTCACCCACCCCTTTCTCCCCACTGTCCCCCTCTCTCTCCCTCCCTCTCTCTCTCTCTCTCTCTCTCTCTTTCCTCACTCTCACTCCCCCCACCCCTCTCTCTATCCCCCCTCTCTCTCTCAGTCTCTCTCCTCACTTCCTCTCTCTCTCTCTCTCTCTCTCTCTCTCTCTCTCTCTCTGTGACGCTCGCGCTGTCAGCTCGGAGCTCGCGCGGGGCTCAGGTCCACTCACGTCGTGTCTTCAGGAGAAGGTGCGCGGCTGAAGAAGAGCTGCTGCGGTGGAGCGGTTATGGACTTATGACCGCCTAGACCTCTTTATCTTTCGTCTTTGTCGCTATATTTCAACACAAGGAACGCTTGCCATTAAAGGGAGCGAGAAAGACTCCAGAAAAAGTAAGTATACTGCGTGAAAATCGATAAACTTTGTGCGAACTTGAGAGAAAACAACTGTTGTCTCTAGCTAGTTTCATGCTAGCTATAAAGACAACTAAAATATAAACTACTAGCATAACGTATAGCTTATCAGTTCTTCCATTCCAACTTTACACAGGGTTATGAGTGAAGTGTTATACCTGTCTTCATATACCAAACTCAAGGATTTATGTCCATTCAAAGTGTTGTGTTGCCCTCAGGTAGATAAGAGAGGCGCTCTTGAAGACATGGCTCTTAAAAATACAGACACCAGTGATTTGCGCAGCAGGACCTGTGGACTTGTGGTTTGGTTTTCTGCCAGAAGCTGGTAGAGCAGGCAAACCTGCTGCAAGACGCTCACTTTAGCACTTTGTGTGGTGGCAGGGTGGTAATTTCCCTGTTGTGCTGCTCTAGCCTGCAGAGTGGTGTGTTTGTGTGTGTGTTTGTGTGTGTGTGTGAGGCAGATTATGGGTGTTAATTTTCAGCAGTGGAGTCCCTGATATCTACTTACAATGTAAACTGTCTGCTGAGTGAGGAGGATGAGGAGGAGGAGGCTCACGCTCAGAGAAGTCAGGATTTTAAATGAGTGGGAGATCACTGGTTTCATTCCCTGGACAGCTTGTGAAAATCTAACCAGAGACCAAAAGAGAAACACTCAAGCTCCTACAACCGCAGTCCATTTAACTGAGTGTTCAGAGCCTGTAAGCAAGGCATTAAACTAAACTGAAGTGTGGCAGGAGGACGAGGCAGAGCCAAGTGTGACACTGGCATCCACTTAGACAGAGGTGATATATAATATTCACTTTTTTACCACACACAAAGACCACGTATTTCTCAAAAGATGTGCCGTCCTGATCTCAAATCAGCTCTTCTAGTTTTGTGCTGCAGCAATTAATCAATAAGCTGTCTACTTTAAAATTAATCGCAAACTATTTTAAGAACTGTTAAATGGTTTGAGTGTTTTTTTAAAGGTGCGATTTGTAAGAATTGGCCTCCAGTCAAATTCATACATTAAACAAAGCGAGGGCAGCGTATCACTAGAGTAATCGCTTAACTACTGCTACCTGTAGCTCCTGACTGTAGCTGCTAGTAGCTAGTTAGTTTAATTAGCCATGCATCTAGCAGTCCTATCAGCTGACACTGCGTGTAAACCCGAGACCGGACAAAGCCTCCGAGATCGATGGAGGCCAGTTTGTTGACAAGGAATACACTACAGAGGTGATTTACAGCGGCTTAGACGATGATGATGATGATGATGATTGGACAACGATGCGAAGTAATAGAGGAGCAAGAGGCCACCAAACCCAGCAGGAAGAACACCTCTGTGTTGTTAGACTAAAGACAGACTGGACGCTACAGGGACTCACTAAACTGACTCACCATTAACCTCTGGTTTTTCCTAAATTTAAGTCCTGTGCTTTTTATCCTACTTGTACTCACCTTTCCCCTCAGCTGTAATAATCACTGCAGCTGCTAGAGGAAGCTGCCTAACAACAAACCATTCACCTAATTATCGGTCGTAATAATCTGCTTTCATTTTTTACCCATATGGACGGTTTTCTGATGAAGACAGACTCTTTTATTTATATTCCGATAATAATTTTAGGCGATTTTTTAATGTTAAAAACTAATTTTTGTACATATTGTTCATTTAAGAAAAAAGTTAAAAAGTTCTGATTCTGACGTCTTATATTTTCATTCAGTATTTCCTATTTTTTTGTACTCCTCTCTGGCAGTTAACTTAAATATCTTTGGTTTGTGAACAAAAGAAGACATTTAATTTACCATTTAATTCATCTTGGGCTTTTGGAAACACTGACCAACATATTTATATATATGTGTGTTACTTGCAGCCCTATTCTAGATCGAGGTTGACTTCTTTTGCAAAGTCCTGTTTTGAAAGAAAGTTTTATGTTGCGAGGTCAAGTAAATTTGTGTCAAGAGCACTTTTATCAATGCAAATGTGCTCCACAGAGATAAGGTAATAAATAGATACTGTAGGATAAACTGGGTAATGCAACTGTAGCCACCAGGCAACAGCAGTTCATGGTTTATATTGCACGGCGACAAATATAATTTCCAGGAAGTAAAGCCTGAATCACTGGAGAGTCATTACTCACCAGGCAGACAAAAACATTACTGTTTTCTTTTAAGCTGGCTATGATTACACTGATCATGACCTCAGCTTCACCACAGCCCTCTTACCTACACCCCACCCACGGTGCATCTCAAAATAAGTTTTAACAGCGCGTAGCTTTGAGAGAAATAACTTTGCTTGCATGCACACATTGCAAACCAAAGGGCTGAAACCATCAACTGCAACTGTGAAGCCTCGGGACACTCTGATGCTGCAGATTTTATGGATGTCATTACAAGGTTGTGTAGCAGAGAAAACAAAGAGCAGAAGTGTTGTTTTGGTTAAGATATAGGTCATAAGGAAGCCGAAGCTTTACCCTGTTTGGCCCTGTGCTACAAACCTGCCTGATATATGTGTCATTCTATCTATGTGTGTGAGTGTGTGAGCCAGTGAGTGGGGGCATTTGAGTTCGTGGCAGGATCGAATGTCTGCCTCAACCACTTTACTGTAATTTGATTAGAATACTGTGTCTTGTTAGCAAGACAGTGAGTAGAGACACCTGCCCTTCTGTCTGAACGTCTGTCTGAATGTCTGTGAGTGTGCTATATCTGTCTGACTTAGTCATGTAGTATTTAACTGCAACAGTAACAGAGCACATTGCAGCTTTTAATGTTTTGTTATATACGTTTTATTTTTGGTAGATGTGCCTCTATTTAACAGTAGATATACAGACAGGAAATGCAGGGGCAGGACAGAGAGGCAGGACATGCAACAAAAGCTGGACCTGAATCGAACTGTAAATTTAAAGATTATACAGCACATTTGTTAACCACTAGGCCGCCGGACATCTTTGAATATAATATTTTAACTAGAAGAGCACTCACTAGGAAACATACCTCTGCCAAGGGCCAAGAGTCCACTTTAATTACATCAAGCCTAATCCAATATCAAACCATCCCTTTATCTGGATCCGCACCAAAAGTTAATGGGGTCTATTCTGGGCCGAGACCCATCCTCCATCCAAGTTTCGTGGAAATCCGTTCTGTAGTTTTTGTGTAATCCTGCTTACAAACCAACAAACAGACACAGCATAACATAACCAACATGGGAAGTGCTATAAACTGCTTGATTGTATTAAAAACCACTACGTGTAAGTGTTTCTGCCTGTAGTCTTTGGAGGTATCGATGTGCCTTTCACTTTGCCAGAGACTCTTTTTTTCATTCTTTTAGTGCGACTCTAAGATGCAACTTTCAACTATCAAATCTTCCAAAACTCACCAGATCTTAAGCATGTTTCGTCCCATTTCTTGTGTTCCCACTCATTGGAAAACACCCACATTTCCACAATCAGCTGGAGTGTGCGCCTGTAAAAATCTTCTTTGTAAAGATGGAGGCAGCTGATGGAGCCTAATCCTTACGGATAATAATACAACAATATTTTTATTGTTATTTCATGGCTGTATTACATTTGTGCACAGATACTGAAATCAGTTTCAAAACTGAATAGACACATAGAAAAATAATCCTTGAGATCCTGCCCTCTGCCTGTACTTACCTATCATTTTGCTGTGTTCAGGATGTTGCTAGACATCAGCACACTTGAGAAAGATAGTTTTTAAGTCTTGGGTTATTCCTAGGTCGTCAAATACCGGTGTTTTGGGTTGGAGGTT
Source organism: Lagodon rhomboides (assembly GCA_039737535.1). NCBI lineage: Eukaryota > Metazoa > Chordata > Actinopteri > Spariformes > Sparidae > Lagodon > Lagodon rhomboides. The sequence continues at coordinate 11,006,089 of CM077805.1, read as the reverse complement.
TACCAATTTAAAGCATTGGTTTTTCACGCCTTGGGATGATACATTTACAGAAGGAGAAGAAAGAAAAGGCAGAAAAATAGCATAGTTTACAAACAGCTAAAAACAAATCCTGCATAGTACACCTTTAGAATATCTTATTTCAAGGAAAAATGAAAGAAATTGTATTTTTCTCCAGTTGTCTCAAAGTTAATTGATTGAGTTTTGTTTCATCCAAATACATGTCGTCTGCCTTTTTCACAGGCAACTTGTTGACTTGTCATATTAGGAAAAGCGGAGCTTTTACTGACATCATCAACGATGCCTCTGGTTTATTCAAGCGTCCCAAAGCCATGAGCATTTCAGGACTCTGAAACTAAGGCAGCTAAATCAAATTCAGCCATTGTTGATTTTAAAATTGAAACCTGTGACGTGTCAAAATATCTTCCAGGAAAAAGGCTCCACCACTCGGGTTTCGAACTGGAAAATCAAATCAACAAAAGTCCATTATGATTGTTATGTGTGCTGATCATTGTGTTTGCTTTTTCAGATGCTGATTTGTCCGTGGTGGTTGCAGAGCGGTCGCTAGGTCGCAGCTGTCTGTCAAGGCCAACATGGAACGAGAGGGCTCGTTCAGGAGGTAAGATCACACACACAGGAACACACACACACACACACACACACTTGAGCCAACAGGTCTCGTTCAGAGTGTAGAGTCTCATTGCAGCTCCAATACTTTTTTTTTCCCTTTTTCTGTCTTTGTCCCCGTCCTTTGGGACTCACAGAGGTAGATGAAAGTGAGAAACACACACTCACACGCATTCCTGAATGACCTCATTCATTCTTTCATTCTTGCAAACATCCCCCTTATCCCCTTTTGTTTAGTAATTAGACTGCAGCATTTTCTCCCCCAACTCTTCCTGTTGTTTCAGAGCCAAAATCCATCTAACTTCCTTTTAGCAGCATCCCTTAATTTACACAAATGTAGAAATATATAAATGTTCTTATCATCAGTGGGATTATTTTTAGAGACTTTTTACAACTCATTGCTTACTCTGAGTCGTCAAATCTTCCGCATCAGTCGAAAGCTCAGCATCACCTTTTCTCTGGAAAAAACTTTTGACTGAAATGTCTGTAGATTCAGTGGCACAAGGTACAATGCTGCAGCTCCTCTGAGAGAATTTGAAAACTCATCCTCACTTTGACACAAGATGCCATCGCATTTGTATGTGTGTGTGTGTGAGAGAGAGAGTGTCTCCTGGTGTGTGTGTGAGCCCAGGGCTCCTGTTTCCCACGCTGACCTATTTATTTGGGGTTGAACTAAGATCCAGGTTGACAGACGGACCTACAACGCACACGCGCGCACACACAACACACACACACACACACACACCTCTCCTTGTCCCTGCCACATTCTTAAATACATGCCTCTCATTTTCCATGCCCTCTTTTTCTCTTTTCCACTTTCCTTTTTTCCCCTTCTTTCACTTTTTGTGTCCAAATTCATTAAAATTCAATCATTCAGTCATTACAAAGGTATTGAAAAGTAAGAAAAGTAAATGGAAAAAAAGAAAAAAGAAGCAGACAATAATGGCCTGTTTAGTAAGTGAACTGGACCAACATCTGACAGCACATCTTCTATCGGTCTTGGGCCCCACACAGACAGACAGAAAGAAAGACAGAGAGGAGGAAGTAAAATGTGTGTCACCTTTAAATCCTTCCCCTCCCTCTTGGCAGCTCTTGAACCTCAAAGGGTTCCTTTGTTCGCTGGGTACAAAAGCTCACCGGGTCACATGGTTCCCGACTGGCACAGACTGGCAAAGGGGTGGAAGAGAGAGGAGGGTGGAGAAGAATAGGAACAGTTAAGGTGAAGGGAGAGCAATGATAAAAAAAGGGGGCATGTGAACGCGTCAGATAGACACTTCTTCTCCTCATCCTTTCTTTCATCCACCTGTCGTTTTGTTCAGTGTGACACTCTCATGGAGTGGGGATATGTGGTGCCTTTACAGTTACTGGAGTAAGTACATAATACGCTATGTTCGAATGGATGAATGTGAAAGTCTTTTCATTTGTCGGACAGTAGAGATAATGCAGTAGCGATATGAAGAGCTGGAGTTTGCAGTGTGTTTATTTGTACTTGCCTGCATATATACAGTTCATACATAATACAAATACATATTTAAACACACATAGGAGAGAACAATTTCCCATCAACTGTAGCTGACATACTAAGAAGTTTTACACTAGTTTCAGTTTTACTTGAGTTTCTGCATTCACACCACACTTTTATACTTTGTTCCTCTTCTTCTTCTGCACTTTTTAGGGCCTTTATTGACGTCATATGCATGCGCAGCACAGATATTCAGGTTTTTTCCCCTTATTCCAAAAAAGACAACATTCCTACTAAGCTCTTTATGAAAATGAACATTCCACTAGTATTCCTGTCTGAATTCTAGCTGTGCATACTACGATTAATGAACACAGCCTCCCTCTTTCATTTGTTTTACAACCATTTGGTGTTGCGGTATTTGTGCATATCCAAAAATCTGTTGATATCCAGGTCTTTCATAATGTTAAAAAGTAGAAGTGTTTCTCCCTCCAACCAAAAATGTGAGCTGTTCTTTTGTGCATGCTTCTCCACCCCAGCCGTTCAAAGTGTTGACTAGGCATCTCACAGGAGCCGTGTGTCGCAAACTGCAGTAAAAACCTGACTTGAGCTGCATAATCTGAATGCTTTGCATGTCCAACATTTTTTTGTTTTTTTTTTGTAGGAAAAAGGCTTTATCCTAAATATCAAAACAGGATTTGTTGATGACATGTCCTTTATCAAATATGAAATATTGTCATGTTCAGAAAAATAGTGGAATACTAGTGTGCATGTAAACGCAGTCATTGATATAATGCATTCCCTGGCTACTAATGTAAACCATTAGAACTACATTACCAGCCTCAACACATATTATAAGCTACAACTAAACCTAAAACCCAACTTTACCAGCCTTTTAAAGGAAATCTACAATTGATCGGGTATGAGTTTATTTTAAGATAATATCTGTTTCAACCGCATGACTCTGTCTTTGACTCCTGAAACTGAACTCACTTTCAATATTTGTTTCTTTTCCATACCTCCTGATGCACTCCTCCTGTGTGTCTCTGCACATTTTTGCAGTTGACTCTCTGTTTCTGTACTTCTACCTCCTCCAGTTTGTGTAAAGTGCCTTCACCTCTCGCTTCCTCCTCATTCTCTTCTCTGTCTTACTTTTTCCTTCCATGTCCTCCTCAGCTGTTTCCTCTGTCCAATTTCTTTATTCATATTTTCATTCTTTAGGTTGACTGACTTCTCTCTCCACCTGATTGCTCTCCCTACTCGCCTTCCCTACTGTATGTTTCCACAGCAGTGTAGTACATCAGCTTGTGTAAACATTAACAGATGGCTACTAAAAACTAATCACCTGTCAATAAATGTCATTAAAAAGGATTATAGTGGTGTTTGTGGACAACAGTTGTACCTCACAGTTCTGCTCAGGCTGGTGCCTTGATTATTGGTTTTTGATAGATTTGGATGTTTTCTGAAACAAAATCCACTGACAGATCATATAGTAAAAACATGTTGAGGGGGAAAAAGCACCTGTTATTGTCTTTGGTCTTTCATTGGGTTCTACTAGCAAGTGGACTCCACCAATATCACAATGACATGGACTTTATTTCTCTCTGTTTTTTTGGATTTCAAGGAGTCTCCACAATAAGCTGAGGTTGGGCAGCAGCTCATCCTCCAGTCTGACAGACCTCTCGCAGGCAAAAACTCCAGGAGGAGGAGGAGGGGATAAAGGAGAGGAGAGCAGCAAAGACAAAGGGACCCAGCAGAGAAGAGCCGGGGCCAATGCCACCTGGAACAGGTTAGTGTGATAGTTAATCGGTCTGGAGCTGCTTTACCTTTTATATTTGACTGGATAAGAAAATGTATTTCCCGATCATGCATGCAACCCACACACATGTATGTTTTTCTCCTCAGCGGTACCATGTACCACAGAAGCAGAAAGCTCTATTGGTGCCATTATTCATGCTATGAATATGAACCTTTTTTTACACACATGCATGTCTCTCTTCCCTCAGGGTCCATCACGAGCTCTTTTTATATGCATCCTTCCCTCACTTTCATCTCATTCTGCCTCATAGATCCTTTTCTTCTCTAGTCCTCTGTCTCTTTTCTCGGGTTATTTTTATGGTGTTTCAGCTTGATTTGACACTGGACAGCAGAGAAGAAAGCAAGTGCTCTCAGTTTGCTCTGGGGTTGGTGATGGAGGTCTGAATGGAGAACATGTTCTGGACTGGAGTTCATGCCCTCCTGATCTTTTATGTTTTACTCTATTTTTTTGTTTTCTGCTGTCTTTTACTCTGTTGACGCTCTAGATGTTGATAGTAGCCATACAGTATAGATAACTGCTACTTTGTGACTTATCTGAACAACAGAATATGGACTTGGACTTTAATTTCTATCGCACTTTTCCAGTCTTCTGACTGCTCAAAGGGCTTTACAACACTTCACATTCACCTGTTCACACACGCATTCGTACACTGATGAAAGAGGCTGCTATGCAAGGTACCACCTGTTCTTTAGGAGCAATCTGGGATTCAGTATCTCGTTGAAGGAAACTTTGACGTGCAGCCGGGGGAGCTGGGGAGTCGACCCTTCCAGTTACAGGATGACCTGCTCTATCTCCTGAGCCGCAGCCAATTTTGGCAAATCTATAATGCATCTCAGTTTGAAGGAATGAGAATAATTTATGTTATAGCTGAAACCGTGTCATTTTTTATATAATATTAAATGAAATTGTTGTACCATCAGCCATTATTCTTTGTGAGTGTGTGTCCACTAAATGCATCTGTGCATGTTTCCTTACAGCATCCACAATGCAGTGATATCAGTTTTCCAGAGGAAGGATATGGGGGAAAATGAACTCTACACTCTGAATGAAGGTGTCAGGTTAGCCATCAGTCTCTTTGTGTTTTGTTAGTTTATTTGTCTGACTCTCTTGCAGACATTCACACTTTTTGTGAACGTTACGCTTGAGCTGGTTTGTATTTTAGGAAGGGACTAAATTATAGTGTTTTCCTCTCCTAATGTCCCACCAACGTTGGATTTGTAGAGACACCCTTGCTCCCATATAAACATAATAGCAGCCTCATAAGCTAAATTTAGTCTTTACTGAAACATTAACACATGCCCAGTAACATTTATTGTTGTTGCATCTCTCTCAGCTGCATCACAGGTTGTTGGTTGAGTCAGAAACCCTTTAACCCTTTATCAGGCAAGGAACCATATATGGTAACTTCCACGGACATCCAAAATTGCATTGCTACGCGGCATAAATGACCGGACTGGACTGGAGTGGACTTTGATACATATTATATTTGTTATTTATGTTATATATATTTATATATATAAAATGCAATACTTATTTTTTATTTTTGTTATATTGTTATATATGTATATATATATGTTATTCATGTTTCACAAAACATGTTTAAAAAATGTTCCTTTAAGTTTAAATGTATTTATACTTTTCATATAGGCTATGGACCTTTTAGAAAATGTTTTTATTTCAATAAGTGCCTGATAAAGGGTTAAAGTTATTTTAAAGCAGGGAGGTCCCACAGGGGTCACTGCTGTGTGTTTAATTACAGTGTAGCTGAGGGCAGTTGCTGTCAAAAGTGACTCCAGCCATGTACAATAAATATTAGACTAAACATGCACACAAACAAACACACATGCACACATGCACACACACATTACTTAGTGCAACAATGATGCTTGATCTTCCCAGTCTAACACGGCCTGGGGTTGTGAAAGGACTCAAGTTGTTGTATCTCAAATTTAAAAACACAAAAGCTCCACATTACATTGCAGAAACACAGCAGTGGTCATGACTCAACAAGCTTTTGTATAATTAGATTTTTATGTGACTCTGTGATGTTTTGTGTGCCACTGAGATTAAAGGTCAATTTTTCTAGTGAGCCGTCACACTAATGTGTACCTGTGGTAACAGTAGAAAATCCTGTTGTTGAACTGTTTGCATGTAGCTTTTGTATTCAGTGTGAACGACATCTTTTCTCATTTCCTGAGTCTGCTGCTGTTTAAACACTGCAGCTCTCCAGTGCATGAGAACTAATTAGTTTTGGAGGTATTACTCACAGTGTGTGTGTGTGTGTGTGTGTGTGTGTGTGTGTGTGTGTGTGTGTGTGTGTGTGTGTGTGTGTGTGTGGTGTGTCTGTGTATACACTCATCTGCACTCATGTGTTTTTTGCAGGCAGCTGCTGAAGACGGAGCTGGGCTCCTTCTTCACTGAGTACCTTCAGAACCAGCTGCTCACTAAAGGCATGGTCATACTGAGAGACAAGATCCGCTTCTATGAAGGTACACACAAACACACACATAAGTCGGGGGAATAAAGATTGGGTTATTTACTTCACTAAATGCTAACATCAGCATGCTAATATGCATACAGTGGCAATGTTATGTGAATGCTTAGTAGGTATAATGTTTGGCATGTTCATCATCTTAGTTAAACTTGTTAGCATGCTAACAATTGATAATTACCAATCAGTACATTTATTATTTATTTTTTAGTTAGCATGGTTAAAAAACAGTATGGGTTCTTGTTTGGTTAAGGGATAGTTCACCCTAAAGAACCCTGTAGTGCTATTCATTCCTCTAGATTGTTTTAGTGTCTGCCTTCTCTCAAATATAATGGAACTAGACGGCGCTTGACTTTTGTTGCTCAAAGCGCTAAAAAATTCATTTGAAAAACTCAACAGCAATGTGTCTTTACAGAAATCATAACCTGGTTACTCAAGGTAATCCACAGACCTTATTGTGAGTAGATGCATGTAGGAAGTATCTTCTTTCCACCACACAGATGGAAGCATGTGTATACTCATGGACAAGAGGTTAGCTAACTAAGCTAGCTCAGGTTGCAGCTCAGCACCTTTTCCAAAGGGACACAGTGTTTGGTAGAAAGAAAATAGTTCTGACATGAAACTGCTCACAACAAGGTCTGTTACTGTGAAGATGTAAATAAGTAAAATAAATTGCCATCTTAAAGAGAAATAATTTAAATAACCTTCAGGTTCCCAGGTAAGAACAAATCTACAACATAATAAACACAACACAAAGACAATCAGGACTAGCTTTTTTGTAGAATTTCACTTAATCATGAATTCATGCTGTTTACAGTCACAGTGATTCATTTCAGGGAAACTCAGAGATGAACTGAGAAGTGATCAAGAGATTTTATCTCAGTGTGACAAAAGTCACAAGTCTAGAGGGAAAATAATAATTGACTAAAGTTCCGAATGCTAAGTTAACTATTAGTTTGAACTGTTATCTTTTCAACATCAGTCTTAGTAAAGGACATTTTTGTGCTGTACACACCTGTATGCACACACACACACACACACACACAGTCAGAGTCGGAGAATGAGCCATTGAGGAGGTGAGAACAACACACTGAACTGAATTTCTTGTCTCTGTTGTGGTTAATGTGTGACATTTTTTTGAAGCACCTTTGAAATAACCGACACACACACACACACACACACACACACACTATATGAACTTCTCAGTGCTGTCGTGACAAGAACCAGACAGGAAGTAATGCTTTACGTCAATTAACCAACAACAGTAAGAAAATTTCAGATAAGACAAACCACTGAAGATTTGTGGACTTTGTGACATTAAAGATTTTATCCCCAAAGTCTTGCATTTGCATGAAAACAAATTTGTTTCTGACATATTAAATCCCCAAGAAGTTTGCAGTTTGGGGTTGTTTTACAATAAACCATTTTGTATCAAATGGCTACATTTATCTTCTATTTTGTTAGTGTTGCATTTAATTGCATATTCATTTATTTGTTGAGCCAGTTATATTTTATATGTCCATCATGATTATGAACATGTGAGATTTGGATGTAATTAAGGACGCCATCAGCCTCAATAATAACTATAATATGTTCTCATCTTACTCACTTCTAAATGACAGTGCTTAGATTTTTCCCAAAATTGTAGCTGACGGTCATTTTGACTTTGTGGCTCCAATCTCCTGATTGGTTGTTTGTCTTCCTGCTTGTGTGTTATAGGTCAGAAGTTGCTGGACTCCCTGGCCGACACATGGGACTTCTTCTTCGGAGATGTTCTGTCCATGCTGCAGGCCATCTTCTACCCTGTACAGGTACGCACACAGACAAACACACACTCTCACATGCTTATATTCTCATATAGAAAACTGTGTTGACGTGTGTGTGTGTGTTCTCAGGGAAAGGAGCCATCCGTGCGTCAGTTGGCTCTGCTCCATTTCAGGAACATCATCACCCTCAACCTGAAACTGGACGAGGCTCTGTCTCGACCCCGAGCCAGAGTCCCTCCTTCTATCATACAGATGCTGCTAATACTGCAGGTAGCCTTTGTCTTTATCTGTTCCTTACAATCTCTCTCTTCTACACACACACAACCTCAAACATCTGTCTCGCACAGACAAACATCCATGACTGATGTAGGGTGAGTGAAGAGGGTAAATGACAACAGATGGAGGAGGAGGAGCAGAGACGGTACAAACAGAGCTGCTGAGTTTTTTCTTGCGCAGGGGTCTCACAGGAAGTAATCTCAGTGTGAACACAGAGCTCAGTAATCTTCCCATGACCACTCAGTACCCTCTGCACCCAGCCCCAGCCTGTGTCTAAAGATTTGTGTCAATGTTTATGTGAATTATCCATGTTTACACTGTCGTTTAAGACCGATATGTCCTCACAAAAACGGGAAAAAAAGTGTGAGAGCTCCTTAGCAAGAGCTGTATATTTAGAGTTGACGCAAAGAGCCAAAGGGGAGAGCACAGACACTGATGTGTCCCCAGTAGATAAATTGCTTCTGTTCATAAACGTTTGAAAATAAATATAGTAACAGAAGGGGACTTGCCCCAAAGTAAAAGGCCCGACGTGTAACATTTATGTAGATTAACCAGGTTTATTTGATTTAGTTATTCATCCATTGTGCAGTGACTTGAAGCTGCAGACAGCTAATTGTCCGTTACCTTCACTTCCTGTGGAAACAGGAAAAGAGTTGTTTACTTATAATTTAACTGTGGTGTTTCTCGACTCCTCATGCAAAAAACACATACTGCATTTTCAAGCTTCGACGCTGCTGGTTTCACAACATTAACACCAGTCTTATATGTCTCTCTGTTTCAAAACCTGAACCACTGCAAGGTAATAGGTGTAGAAAGAAACGAGAAGGAACACAATTTTCACAGCTCGCTTGCTTGCAAACTATTCTAATTCTAACTTTCCAACTTGCAGATTTACAAATGTGTAGTGAAGCTTGTATTTTATGGTGTAGTGGGAGTTGGAGACATTGAAGTCTGGCAACCGTGGCGTAGTTTGTTTATAGCATATAACATCAGATTTTTGCTTCTGCTGATTGCATTTGCGTTGAAAAAAATCATGAAAGTGGTATTTACTTATGAAGATTTCCTTGCTGAACAAAACAAGTAAGGTGAAAATGATTTTACCAACCAACAATAATACATCAGCCATGCAGCACTCTATTGATTAGCCATTTTATCAGTCGAGGATTTAAAAGAAGCCTCGACTGATAAAATGGCTCTTCCATGAAACCGCAAGATATTTTAGCAGTGGTACAAGATAAGATAAGAAAGGATTTCAACACTGAAGAGCCTACTGCAGTGTGTTGAGTAACCTCAGAGTGATTTGTTTCTATATGTAGCAGTATTCCCTTAAAAGATAATTCAGTGATGGTTTCCAAAAAGATACTAGTTTAGCTGGCAGAATCCCCTGAAGAATCAAAGTGGCAGTCTCTACAGAGTATTGAGTACTGCAGCAACCAGTCAAAGATTAATGGACGGTTTTGACTGAGTTAACACGGTCAACGTTCCAAAAACCTCATGTATGTATTCAAGGTTAGGCATTTAATGGTCAGAGAGGTAAGATGTGGGTCAGGGAGTGACTGCGAGTGGATTAAATGTGCTCTCAAGTGTGTCTGAGAGCATGAACTTTGAAGTCTGCTTCTGTTCGGGTTACTTCGGACATTGTTGTGGTGACTCATTGACCCAAATCTGCTGCTTCCAAACTGAGAGAGAGGGAGGGCAAGACGGCAAGACAGAGTAAAAAGACCCACATTCAGTGTGTGCAGATGGTTCACGATGGTTATTAAAGCAGAGACATGAAAGGGAGAGACAGGTTAAAGCCGACAGGAAAGCAGGGCAGTGAAGACAAAGAGGCTGAGTGTAAAAGAGATACAAATTCAAATTGCTGTTTTTGCTACTTCGTATTTCATCTGTTAGTAATTTCCCTTTCGTTCTGTGACGCAGATTCACTCAAGCCGGGTCCATTTATGTGGTTTGTTTCTGCACTGCGGTTTTGATGCATGGTCTCAATGATTCAGAGCACTGAAACCTGATTGATCTCTTCTTTGTTATTTGAAGAGTTTGAAGCGAGGTCTGGGCCCATATATGTCGCACCCCTGAGCGTGAAAATGTGTGTGGAAGTGCCTCAAACTAAATCCAACTTTCAAGAGAGGGGAAAAAAAGATAATTACTTGATGTCTTCTGAAGTCATGGAGCGCATGAAGTCACGGAACTAGACAGCCTTAACCTTTAAACACAAAGGAGAGAGAAAAGTGAGCTCATAACACAGCACCAAATTGATTATGAGGGAGATTTGTCACTGGGGTATATAAAACAGAGCGCAGTGTGTTTGAACCTCGCTGCAGAGATGAAAGCTGTAATTCTTGCGTTTCCTGAAAACCGTGTTGAAACAATCACACGGGACATGAAACGAGAAGACCCATCTGCAACAAACCTGTGTTCATTTGGTTGACTCATGGTTTTTGTCCGTCCCATTTTTTCACTGGCAAAAACAAGAAGATAAATCAATTAAAACTTATTTATGATAAAAAGAACCATGACTAAACCTGTTGACACAGGTCAAGCCTGCCCTCTTGTGGAAAAACACCTCTTTATTCCCATTATTGGTTTAATTCTAACTTCTCTAAAGCTACTGTAATAAAAATAATTTACATCCAATTTTGCAGTTTCTCTCAGCACACCGTGTTTTCACTTCTTTCAGTTCACTGTTTCACTACAATGTCACTGCTGTAGTTCAGTTTCAAAACTCTAGGGGCAAAAAGACCTCTGATAAACCCATCGAGTGCTATATGCTCTGCACCAAACAATAGACAGACAAATTAGCAACTAGCGGGTGAACACAGTAGAACATTAAGCAGCTAACGGAACAGACATTTCCATCAGACTTCCTGTCTTTCCTCCGGGCAGTGCAGATCTATTTACAACACATGAAACCAAAAAACAGAGACACCCAGTCAGAGGGAGAAAGAGAGTGGCATTTCTCGGTTAATTACATTTGATATTTTTAAACCTGAACCTTCATGCAACAGAAACATCCTGACCCGATAAACCAGAATCTGTTTGGTCTGAGTCAGGTAGCTTAACTCTGCTTTCTTCACTGCATGAAGACATGCATCATTTCCAGATTTTAAATCAGTTTCAGTTTCATGGCTTTTTTTAGTCTCTTTATCTAAATTGAGCAAAGCTGCTGATGTTTTCCTTATCTGAGTACATTTTAACAACTTTGAGATTGGGAGCAAATTCACTCAACACTCTTGGCTGCTTTATTCATGGTGTGTTCCGGCCCGGGTCTACAAAAGCGTAGTGTGTTTCCCATTGGCAGCTGTCAACCCCATTATGTGTAAAATTCAGTCGGCTAATGTGACCTTTTGATTCTACTCGAGATAGCTGGGCAAAAAAGCAGAGCTGAAAGTCTGACTGAACTCCTTCTTTGTTTTTTTTCCCCCGAAAATGTTTTCACAGCATTCAAAGTTTCCATTACCTCCGGCCAACAAGCTGCAATTACTGGCACACAAACTAATGTTTGTTTGTGTGTGTTTGTGTGTGTGTCTGATGCAGGGAGTCCATGAATCTAAAGGTGTAACAGATGACTACCTCCGCCTGGAGTCGCTCATCCAGAAGGTGGTCTCTCCCTACCTCGGGACTCATGGGTTATATTCCAGAGATGGCTCCTCAAATTTGCACTGCTCCTCCTGCCTATTAGGTACGTGGGTGGTAATCTACAATGCAAGCGCCATGATCCCATATGTGTTTATGTCATCTTGCACTTGTGTTTTTGCGTGTTTTTAAGCACAAAATAATCAAAATTCTTCAGCGTAATTTTTCGTTTCTGTCTCTCTCTCTCTCTCTCCAGAGAAGCGTTTGCAGCGCTCCTGGCCCTCGAAAGCAGGCAACTCCCCCGTCGCCAAGAACCCAGTGGTACGCTCCAAGAGCTACAACGTTCCCATGCTCACCCCCGTGGTGGAGTACGACGTCGACTCCTCCGCGGGAGGTGGCACAGGTATCAGACGACACTCCGTCTGCGAGATGACGTCCTGCCTGGAGGAGAGCAGCTCTGGGGCCGAATCCACCGCCACCAACAACACCAGCACGTCCAGCCTCGCCAACCCCTCCCCGGCTTCCACAGCCTTTGTTGCACTTTCAGGTATGATGTCACAGGCTGCTGCAGTCCGGTGATGTGTGGAGTTGCAGTGTATGTGGCTAAAGCCCTCATAATGTACTTTCCTCGTATCAAACTTAAGGCAGAGAGTTGTGATCACATGAAACCTACTTATCACTCAGTGTTTTTAAACTTCTCCTGCCCTCTGTGCAGACACTGTGACCTCCATCAAGGACCCCCGGCGCAGAGACACCAACAGTCCCCGCCATCGCCAGCTACAGCATCACTCCCCCTCCATCCTCCCGGAGCCCTCCCCAGACGAGGACACACACTGCTCGGGCTCGCTGGTGTCCGACTCCTCTGCGTCCTCCAGAGCTCTGGCTCAAGACACGAGCTGCGGCCCCAGCCCTGCGTCCAGCCCGGAGATCATGATGGACAACATCCTGGAGTCTCTGGACTCCGAGCCGGAGCACGACGGCATCTTTCTGGACTTCTCAAGGCGCTGTTCTGGAGGGTCGACACACAGCAGGGGGAGCAACAGGCAGAGTGTGGCGTGACACACACGCACACATACACACACACATCTAAGAAGATACACACTGATGCAGGGACATGTGCAAAAAATGCTGAGCCGTGACATTCCTCAAACCCTGTGACGCCTCCCGCTGTTACATGGAGACTTTAGACCATCAGGGATTCTTTCAAACTGAATTATTTTTATAATAAGAAGTCTAACCTCATGTTGACTGGTAATTACATCACTTTAAGTGTGTGCCCCCAGTTGGAAACATCAGCACAGGCCTCTCTGGGAGGCTATAAACATATAAATCACTTTCAAACTAGACTACGTACGAGTGGTTTTCCCCTCGCAGCTGGGATTTTCCCCTATTTTCTCTTTTGAATGAAAACTTTGACTACAAAAGGTGTATTAGGGCCATTACAGGTAAAACCACAAATTATAAATTATTCTCTGCAATTTAAGCGGTACAAACTAGGGATGCATGATATATATCTATATATAAAGGAAAGTTTGCAGCATTTACACACAGTATGTGGCGGTATGCATCTTTAAAGTTAGTTTGCTAGCTGCAAATAAACATAGAGAAGAAGAGGAACAACAACAACAATGCTGTTGTCGCATTCACCATGATGTAGAGCTGCTGTAGAGCAACGCATTGTAGACAAGAGCAACACATGTCGTCGTTGGCATTGTTTTTCAAGTTCAGAAGAAGACAACATAAACTCAACTCTATCAGTTTAACACAGTAATTCTTATCAGAGCTATGAAAAGTAAATCATCCATCTTTGCCCACTACAGTTTAAGCTTTTTACCCTCAAGGGTGCATAAACTACAGGTTATGAACTTATTTTAAAAATACAAAAATGTGAAATTATAAGCTGTATCGGCTGAAAAAATTCCATATCGTACATCTCTAGTGAAAACTTGTGAATTTGCGAGAAATATCTTTGAATATTCTCTGAGATTATAAAGTAATCTTAAATTCTCAGATCACAACTTTCTGAGAAAAAAAAAGCTTGAATATTCTCCTGAGGTTAAATTCACGAGAAAAAAACTCTTGAAAAAAAAACTTCTCTGATATTATAACGTCAAGAATCTGTGAGAAAATAAATGATATTCTCTGAGATTAAAGTCACAAATTTGATGGTTGAGGAACCACATCCCTTCACAGTTTTTATTTATTTATTTTTATCCTGTAATGGCCCTATAACAGCCGTCATAGAGGGGCAGGCACACACGCTTAAGATGAAAATGTTTTATTATTGTCTGATGTCTCTTTAAGACGAGGGCTATTGAATAGCTTCAGCTGTCAAATTCAAACTTTTAATACTTAAAATGTAAAACAAGCTCCAGTTTGACCAGTGATGCTTGTTTATTGTTGGTTGAACTTGTTTTATTAAATGATGATACTAATCAAAACCACCTTCTGTTCATGTTTTGTCTGTGTCTTTGTTGGCTGTGTCTCTAGTGCAGTATGTGTAGAGTGAGAGACGAAGACACTGGAAGTGGTTCAATACGTCTCAATTCTCTGCTTTTAGGCTTCATCTACATCAGGGTTTCTCAATCCCAGTCCTTGAGGACCACTGCCCTGCATGTTTTAGATGTGTCCCTCCTCTACCACACCTGATTCAAATGAGTGGCTCGTTATCAGGCCACTACAGAGCTTGATGACGAGCTGATCATTTGAATCAGGTGGGATTGAGAAACCCTGAGCTACATGATAATCTGAGCAAGTAAGTTTTTCCCGGTACCACCAAATTAAAAGTCTGCAGCGAGATAAAGGTTTTTTAAGTAAAGATTTAGTTATGAAGCGGCGGTGTCGGAGGTTCAGTGTTTGCCAAGAAGATAACAGCCAGCATCATTTTTCCTGTATTCAACTGTTTTCAAACCTTGGACCTCTTCCTCCCACTTCCTGTCAAATCAAATCGTCACTGAAACTCGCCCCTGCGTCAGCTCAGAGGATGTGTGAGTCTGTGATTCATGAGACTTTCTCATAAGGAAATGTTTTTAGTCAAAATTGAACTGAACAAAGGCCTTTGTGAGGGTCAGACGGTTTTAATTTGGTTACTCTGATGGGGATCAACTGAAAGAAAACCGTTTTCCGATGTTAATCAATGAGAATATTTTCACAGGAACATGCAGGACTTTCCCCACTGCTGATTCTCAGATTTGAACTCTGTTTAACATGAACCCATCGCCGCTGCACACACACTGCGTCGGTCCCCACTTAAAATAGCAGAAAGCCACGTGTAAAGACTCCGTCATGCAGCTGCAGTATGTTTTCCCCAAGTCTGTCTAAACAGGGACAAACAGCTCTTAATGGGACTTTTCCTTGTTTACTGCCAGAAAATCAACATCCAGGCCACAAACAACTTTTTATTTGTGAATGAATGCAGCCCCTTCATGAGGAATCACGAACCCAATTTAATGTTTCTAAACAATGAGACCTATGTGGTGTACTGGATTGTGTGTCTCGCTTAAAAAATAATTTGTAGTGACACATTTTCGAAAGTTTCACATAGCTAGACTTTGGCTTATGGTTGGTTTAGAGGCAGGCCTGCAAAGTGAAATTTGACAGTGTCAAATGTACAATTTCCAAAAATGTTCCTCCAGAAAGTGTTTAGGAGCATGTTTCGGGCCATTTCCAGTCCCTTGGTAACTATTTGTAGTGACACTTTTTCGAAAGTTTCACATAGCTATCCTTAGGCTTATGGTTAGTTGAGAGGCAGGCCTGCAAAGTGAAATTTGACAAAGTGTCAAATTTACAATTTCCAAAAATGTTGGAATGTTTAGGCTTGTGAACTGACTTGAGTCAATGACTGAGGGTTAGACCTAAGATATTCGTGAAAAATAGAAATTCCACAGAAAATCCAATGAAAACAGGTGTGTCTCATTCAACTGGTGACCAAAGACACTGTGGCATTGATTTCGAGTCAATTGGTCAAATGAGCTAGAAGCTATTGAATCAGACGTTTCCCTGTACAAAGTGAATGGGGTGGATCAGAGGTGAAATTTGACCAAGTGTCAAATGTTCACTTTCTGAAAAACGTTCCTCCAGGAGGCATTTAGGAGCATGTTTCGCACCGTTTCCAGTCCACTGGTACCCACTTTCGGTGACACTTTTTTTCTAAAGTTTCACATAGTTGGACTTGGGCTTACAGGCTTGTGAACTGACCTGAGTCAATGACTGAGGGTTAGACCTAAGATATTCGTGAAAAATAGAAATTCCACAGAAAATCCAATGAAAACAGGTGTGTCTCATTCAACTGGTGACCAAAGACACTGTGGCATTGATTTCGAGTCAATTGGTCAAATGAGCTAGAAGCTATTGAATAAGACGTTTCCCTGTACAAAGTGAATGGGGTGGATCAGAGGTGAAATTTGACCAAGTGTCAAATGTTCACTTTCTGAAAAACGTTCCTCCAGGAGGTGTTTAGGAGCATGTTTCGCACCGTTTCCAGTCCACTGGTACCCACTTTCGGTGACACTTTTTTTCTAAAGTTTCACATAGTTGGACTTGGGCTTACAGGCTTGTGAACTGACCTGAGTCAATGACTGAGGGTTAGACCTAAGATATTCGTGAAAAATAGAAATTCCTCCAAAATCCAATGAAAACAGGTGTGTCTCATTCAACTGGTGACCAAAGACACTGTGGCATTGATTTCGAGTCAATTGGTCAAATGAGCTAGAAGCTATTGAATAAGACGTTTCCCTGTACAAAGTGAATGGGGTGGATCAGAGGTGAAATTTGACCAAGTGTCAAATGTTCACTTTCTGAAAAACGTTCCTCCAGGAGGTGTTTAGGAGCATGTTTCGCACCGTTTCCAGTCCACTGGTACCCACTTTCGGTGACACTTTTTTTCTAAAGTTTCACATAGTTGGACTTGGGCTTACAGGCTTGTGAACTGACCTGAGTCAATGACTGAGGGTTAGACCTAAGATATTCGTGAAAAATAGAAATTCCTCCAAAATCCAATGAAAACAGGTGTGTCTCATTCAACTGGTGACCAAAGACACTGTGGCATTGATTTCGAGTCAATTGGTCAAATGAGCTAGAAGCTATTGAATAAGACGTTTCCCTGTACAAAGTGAATGGGGTGGATCAGAGGTGAAATTTGACCAAGTGTCAAATGTTCACTTTCTGAAAAAAGTTCCTCCAGGAGGTGTTTAGGAGCATGTTTCGCACCGTTTCCAGTCCACTGGTACCCACTTTCGGTGACACTTTTTTTCTAAAGTTTCACATAGTTGGACTTGGGCTTACAGGCTTGTGAACTGACCTGAGTCAATGACTGAGGGTTAGACCTAAGATATTCGTGAAAAATAGAAATTCCACAGAAAATCCAATGAAAACAGGTGTGTCTCATTCAACTGGTGACCAAAGACACTGTGGCATTGATTTCGAGTCAATTGGTCAAATGAGCTAGAAGCTATTGAATAAGACGTTTCCCTGTACAAAGTGAATGGGGTGGATCAGAGGTGAAATTTGACCAAGTGTCAAATGTTCACTTTCTGAAAAACGTTCCTCCAGGAGGTGTTTAGGAGCATGTTTCGCACCGTTTCCAGTCCACTGGTACCCACTTTCGGTGACACTTTTTTTCTAAAGTTTCACATAGTTGGACTTGGGCTTACAGGCTTGTGAACTGACCTGAGTCAATGACTGAGGGTTAGACCTAAGATATTCGTGAAAAATAGAAATTCCACAGAAAATCCAATGAAAACAGGTGTGTCTCATTCAACTGGTGACCAAAGACACTGTGGCATTGATTTCGAGTCAATTGGTCAAATGAGCTAGAAGCTATTGAATAAGACGTTTCCCTGTACAAAGTGAATGGGGTGGATCAGAGGTGAAATTTGACCAAGTGTCAAATGTTCACTTTCTGAAAAACGTTCCTCCAGGAGGCATTTAGGAGCATGTTTCGCACCGTTTCCAGTCCACTGGTACCCACTTTCGGTGACACTTTTTTTCTAAAGTTTCACATAGTTGGACTTGGGCTTACAGGCTTGTGAACTGACCTGAGTCAATGACTGAGGGTTAGACCTAAGATATTCGTGAAAAATAGAAATTCCACAGAAAATCCAATGAAAACAGGTGTGTCTCATTCAACTGGTGACCAAAGACACTGTGGCATTGATTTCGAGTCAATTGGTCAAATGAGCTAGAAGCTATTGAATAAGACGTTTCCCTGTACAAAGTGAATGGGGTGGATCAGAGGTGAAATTTGACCAAGTGTCAAATGTTCACTTTCTGAAAAACGTTCCTCCAGGAGGTGTTTAGGAGCATGTTTCGCACCGTTTCCAGTCCACTGGTACCCACTTTCGGTG
Organism: Lagodon rhomboides; assembly: GCA_039737535.1. Taxonomy (NCBI): domain Eukaryota; kingdom Metazoa; phylum Chordata; class Actinopteri; order Spariformes; family Sparidae; genus Lagodon; species Lagodon rhomboides. The sequence continues at coordinate 10,987,737 of CM077805.1, read as the reverse complement.
ACACTTTTTTTCTAAAGTTTCACATAGTTGGACTTGGGCTTACAGGCTTGTGAACTGACCTGAGTCAATGACTGAGGGTTAGACCTAAGATATTCGTGAAAAATAGAAATTCCTCCAGAAAATCCAATGAAAACAGGTGTGTCTCATTCAACTGGTGACCAAAGACACTGTGGCATTGATTTCGAGTCAATTGGTCAAATGAGCTAGAAGCTATTGAATAAGACGTTTCCCTGTACAAAGTGAATGGGGTGGATCAGAGGTGAAATTTGACCAAGTGTCAAATGTTCACTTTCTGAAAAACGTTCCTCCAGGAGGTGTTTAGGAGCATGTTTCGCACCGTTTCCAGTCCACTGGTACCCACTTTCGGTGACACTTTTTTTCTAAAGTTTCACATAGTTGGACTTGGGCTTACAGGCTTGTGAACTGACCTGAGTCAATGACTGAGGGTTAGACCTAAGATATTCGTGAAAAATAGAAATTCCTCCGAAAATCCAATGAAAACAGGTGTGTCTCATTCAACTGGTGACCAAAGACACTGTGGCATTGATTTCGAGTCAATTGGTCAAATGAGCTAGAAGCTATTGAATAAGACGTTTCCCTGTACAAAGTGAATGGGGTGGATCAGAGGTGAAATTTGACCAAGTGTCAAATGTTCACTTTCTGAAAAACGTTCCTCCAGGAGGTGTTTAGGAGCATGTTTCGCACCGTTTCCAGTCCACTGGTACCCACTTTCGGTGACACTTTTTTTCTAAAGTTTCACATAGTTGGACTTGGGCTTACAGGCTTGTGAACTGACCTGAGTCAATGACTGAGGGTTAGACCTAAGATATTCGTGAAAAATAGAAATTCCTCCAAAATCCAATGAAAACAGGTGTGTCTCATTCAACTGGTGACCAAAGACACTGTGGCATTGATTTCGAGTCAATTGGTCAAATGAGCTAGAAGCTATTGAATAAGACGTTTCCCTGTACAAAGTGAATGGGGTGGATCAGAGGTGAAATTTGACCAAGTGTCAAATGTTCACTTTCTGAAAAACGTTCCTCCAGGAGGTGTTTAGGAGCATGTTTCGCACCGTTTCCAGTCCACTGGTACCCACTTTCGGTGACACTTTTTTTCTAAAGTTTCACATAGTTGGACTTGGGCTTACAGGCTTGTGAACTGACCTGAGTCAATGACTGAGGGTTAGACCTAAGATATTCGTGAAAAATAGAAATTCCACAGAAAATCCAATGAAAACAGGTGTGTCTCATTCAACTGGTGACCAAAGACACTGTGGCATTGATTTCGAGTCAATTGGTCAAATGAGCTAGAAGCTATTGAATAAGACGTTTCCCTGTACAAAGTGAATGGGGTGGATCAGAGGTGAAATTTGACCAAGTGTCAAATGTTCACTTTCTGAAAAACGTTCCTCCAGGAGGCATTTAGGAGCATGTTTCGCACCGTTTCCAGTCCACTGGTACCCACTTTCGGTGACACTTTTTTTCTAAAGTTTCACATAGTTGGACTTGGGCTTACAGGCTTGTGAACTGACCTGAGTCAATGACTGAGGGTTAGACCTAAGATATTCGTGAAAAATAGAAATTCCACAGAAAATCCAATGAAAACAGGTGTGTCTCATTCAACTGGTGACCAAAGACACTGTGGCATTGATTTCGAGTCAATTGGTCAAATGAGCTAGAAGCTATTGAATAAGACGTTTCCCTGTACAAAGTGAATGGGGTGGATCAGAGGTGAAATTTGACCAAGTGTCAAATGTTCACTTTCTGAAAAACGTTCCTCCAGGAGGTGTTTAGGAGCATGTTTCGCACCGTTTCCAGTCCACTGGTACCCACTTTCGGTGACACTTTTTTTCTAAAGTTTCACATAGTTGGACTTGGGCTTACAGGCTTGTGAACTGACCTGAGTCAATGACTGAGGGTTAGACCTAAGATATTCGTGAAAAATAGAAATTCCTCCAAAATCCAATGAAAACAGGTGTGTCTCATTCAACTGGTGACCAAAGACACTGTGGCATTGATTTCGAGTCAATTGGTCAAATGAGCTAGAAGCTATTGAATAAGACGTTTCCCTGTACAAAGTGAATGGGGTGGATCAGAGGTGAAATTTGACCAAGTGTCAAATGTTCACTTTCTGAAAAACGTTCCTCCAGGAGGTGTTTAGGAGCATGTTTCGCACCGTTTCCAGTCCACTGGTACCCACTTTCGGTGACACTTTTTTTCTAAAGTTTCACATAGTTGGACTTGGGCTTACAGGCTTGTGAACTGACCTGAGTCAATGACTGAGGGTTAGACATAAGATATTCGTGAAAAATAGAAATTCCTCCAAAATCCAATGAAAACAGGTGTGTCTCATTCAACTGGTGACCAAAGACACTGTGGCATTGATTTCGAGTCAATTGGTCAAATGAGCTAGAAGCTATTGAATAAGACGTTTCCCTGTACAAAGTGAATGGGGTGGATCAGAGGTGAAATTTGACCAAGTGTCAAATGTTCACTTTCTGAAAAACGTTCCTCCAGGAGGTGTTTAGGAGCATGTTTCGCACCGTTTCCAGTCCACTGGTACCCACTTTCGGTGACACTTTTTTCTAAAGTTTCACATAGTTGGACTTGGGCTTACAGGCTTGTGAACTGACCTGAGTCAATGACTGAGGGTTAGACCTAAGATATTCGTGAAAAATAGAAATTCCACAGAAAATCCAATGAAAACAGGTGTGTCTCATTCAACTGGTGACCAAAGACACTGTGGCATTGATTTCGAGTCAATTGGTCAAATGAGCTAGAAGCTATTGAATAAGACGTTTCCCTGTACAAAGTGAATGGGGTGGATCAGAGGTGAAATTTGACCAAGTGTCAAATGTTCACTTTCTGAAAAACGTTCCTCCAGGAGGTGTTTAGGAGCATGTTTCGCACCGTTTCCAGTCCACTGGTACCCACTTTCGGTGACACTTTTTTCTAAAGTTTCACATAGTTGGACTTGGGCTTACAGGCTTGTGAACTGACCTGAGTCAATGACTGAGGGTTAGACCTAAGATATTCGTGAAAAATAGAAATTCCACAGAAAATCCAATGAAAACAGGTGTGTCTCATTCAACTGGTGACCAAAGACACTGTGGCATTGATTTCGAGTCAATTGGTCAAATGAGCTAGAAGCTATTGAATAAGACGTTTCCCTGTACAAAGTGAATGGGGTGGATCAGAGGTGAAATTTGACCAAGTGTCAAATGTTCACTTTCTGAAAAACGTTCCTCCAGGAGGTGTTTAGGAGCATGTTTCGCACCGTTTCCAGTCCACTGGTACCCACTTTCGGTGACACTTTTTTTCTAAAGTTTCACATAGTTGGACTTGGGCTTACAGGCTTGTGAACTGACCTGAGTCAATGACTGAGGGTTAGACCTAAGATATTCGTGAAAAATAGAAATTCCACAGAAAATCCAATGAAAACAGGTGTGTCTCATTCAACTGGTGACCAAAGACACTGTGGCATTGATTTCGAGTCAATTGGTCAAATGAGCTAGAAGCTATTGAATAAGACGTTTCCCTGTACAAAGTGAATGGGGTGGATCAGAGGTGAAATTTGACCAAGTGTCAAATGTTCACTTTCTGAAAAACGTTCCTCCAGGAGGTGTTTAGGAGCATGTTTCGCACCGTTTCCAGTCCACTGGTACCCACTTTCGGTGACACTTTTTTTCTAAAGTTTCACATAGTTGGACTTGGGCTTACAGGCTTGTGAACTGACCTGAGTCAATGACTGAGGGTTAGACCTAAGATATTCGTGAAAAATAGAAATTCCACAGAAAATCCAATGAAAACAGGTGTGTCTCATTCAACTGGTGACCAAAGACACTGTGGCATTGATTTCGAGTCAATTGGTCAAATGAGCTAGAAGCTATTGAATAAGACGTTTCCCTGTACAAAGTGAATGGGGTGGATCAGAGGTGAAATTTGACCAAGTGTCAAATGTTCACTTTCTGAAAAAAGTTCCTCCAGGAGGTGTTTAGGAGCATGTTTCGCACCGTTTCCAGTCCACTGGTACCCACTTTCGGTGACACTTTTTTTCTAAAGTTTCACATAGTTGGACTTGGGCTTACAGGCTTGTGAACTGACCTGAGTCAATGACTGAGGGTTAGACCTAAGATATTCGTGAAAAATAGAAATTCCACAGAAAATCCAATGAAAACAGGTGTGTCTCATTCAACTGGTGACCAAAGACACTGTGGCATTGATTTCGAGTCAATTGGTCAAATGAGCTAGAAGCTATTGAATCAGACGTTTCCCTGTACAAAGTGAATGGGGTGGATCAGAGGTGAAATTTGACCAAGTGTCAAATGTTCACTTTCTGAAAAAAGTTCCTCCAGGAGGTGTTTAGGAGCATGTTTCGCACCGTTTCCAGTCCACTGGTACCCACTTTCGGTGACACTTTTTTCTAAAGTTTCACATAGTTGGACTTGGGCTTACAGGCTTGTGAACTGACCTGAGTCAATGACTGAGGGTTAGACCTAAGATATTCGTGAAAAATAGAAATTCCACAGAAAATCCAATGAAAACAGGTGTGTCTCATTCAACTGGTGACCAAAGACACTGTGGCATTGATTTCGAGTCAATTGGTCAAATGAGCTAGAAGCTATTGAATCAGACGTTTCCCTGTACAAAGTGAATGGGGTGGATCAGAGGTGAAATTTGACCAAGTGTCAAATGTTCACTTTCTGAAAAACGTTCCTCCAGGAGGTGTTTAGGAGCATGTTTCGCACCGTTTCCAGTCCACTGGTACCCACTTTCGGTGACACTTTTTTTCTAAAGTTTCACATAGTTGGACTTGGGCTTACAGGCTTGTGAACTGACCTGAGTCAATGACTGAGGGTTAGACCTAAGATATTCGTGAAAAATAGAAATTCCACAGAAAATCCAATGAAAACAGGTGTGTCTCATTCAACTGGTGACCAAAGACACTGTGGCATTGATTTCGAGTCAATTGGTCAAATGAGCTAGAAGCTATTGAATAAGACGTTTCCCTGTACAAAGTGAATGGGGTGGATCAGAGGTGAAATTTGACCAAGTGTCAAATGTTCACTTTCTGAAAAAAGTTCCTCCAGGAGGTGTTTAGGAGCATGTTTCGCACCGTTTCCAGTCCACTGGTACCCACTTTCGGTGACACTTTTTTTCTAAAGTTTCACATAGTTGGACTTGGGCTTACAGGCTTGTGAACTGACCTGAGTCAATGACTGAGGGTTAGACCTAAGATATTCGTGAAAAATAGAAATTCCACAGAAAATCCAATGAAAACAGGTGTGTCTCATTCAACTGGTGACCAAAGACACTGTGGCATTGATTTCGAGTCAATTGGTCAAATGAGCTAGAAGCTATTGAATAAGACGTTTCCCTGTACAAAGTGAATGGGGTGGATCAGAGGTGAAATTTGACCAAGTGTCAAATGTTCACTTTCTGAAAAAAGTTCCTCCAGGAGGTGTTTAGGAGCATGTTTCGCACCGTTTCCAGTCCACTGGTACCCACTTTCGGTGACACTTTTTTTCTAAAGTTTCACATAGTTGGACTTGGGCTTACAGGCTTGTGAACTGACCTGAGTCAATGACTGAGGGTTAGACCTAAGATATTCGTGAAAAATAGAAATTCCACAGAAAATCCAATGAAAACAGGTGTGTCTCATTCAACTGGTGACCAAAGACACTGTGGCATTGATTTCGAGTCAATTGGTCAAATGAGCTAGAAGCTATTGAATAAGACGTTTCCCTGTACAAAGTGAATGGGGTGGATCAGAGGTGAAATTTGACCAAGTGTCAAATGTTCACTTTCTGAAAAACGTTCCTCCAGGAGGTGTTTAGGAGCATGTTTCGCACCGTTTCCAGTCCACTGGTACCCACTTTCGGTGACACTTTTTTTCTAAAGTTTCACATAGTTGGACTTGGGCTTACAGGCTTGTGAACTGACCTGAGTCAATGACTGAGGGTTAGACCTAAGATATTCGTGAAAAATAGAAATTCCTCCAAAATCCAATGAAAACAGGTGTGTCTCATTCAACTGGTGACCAAAGACACTGTGGCATTGATTTCGAGTCAATTGGTCAAATGAGCTAGAAGCTATTGAATAAGACGTTTCCCTGTACAAAGTGAATGGGGTGGATCAGAGGTGAAATTTGACCAAGTGTCAAATGTTCACTTTCTGAAAAACGTTCCTCCAGGAGGTGTTTAGGAGCATGTTTCGCACCGTTTCCAGTCCACTGGTACCCACTTTCGGTGACACTTTTTTTCTAAAGTTTCACATAGTTGGACTTGGGCTTACAGGCTTGTGAACTGACCTGAGTCAATGACTGAGGGTTAGACCTAAGATATTCGTGAAAAATAGAAATTCCACAGAAAATCCAATGAAAACAGGTGTGTCTCATTCAACTGGTGACCAAAGACACTGTGGCATTGATTTCGAGTCAATTGGTCAAATGAGCTAGAAGCTATTGAATAAGACGTTTCCCTGTACAAAGTGAATGGGGTGGATCAGAGGTGAAATTTGACCAAGTGTCAAATGTTCACTTTCTGAAAAACGTTCCTCCAGGAGGTGTTTAGGAGCATGTTTCGCACCGTTTCCAGTCCACTGGTACCCACTTTCGGTGACACTTTTTTTCTAAAGTTTCACATAGTTGGACTTGGGCTTACAGGCTTGTGAACTGACCTGAGTCAATGACTGAGGGTTAGACCTAAGATATTCGTGAAAAATAGAAATTCCACAGAAAATCCAATGAAAACAGGTGTGTCTCATTCAACTGGTGACCAAAGACACTGTGGCATTGATTTCGAGTCAATTGGTCAAATGAGCTAGAAGCTATTGAATAAGACGTTTCCCTGTACAAAGTGAATGGGGTGGATCAGAGGTGAAATTTGACCAAGTGTCAAATGTTCACTTTCTGAAAAACGTTCCTCCAGGAGGTGTTTAGGAGCATGTTTCGCACCGTTTCCAGTCCACTGGTACCCACTTTCGGTGACACTTTTTTTCTAAAGTTTCACATAGTTGGACTTGGGCTTACAGGCTTGTGAACTGACCTGAGTCAATGACTGAGGGTTAGACCTAAGATATTCTGTGAAAAAATAGAAATTCCTCCAAAATCGAATGAAAACAGGTGTGTCTCCATCCAACTGGTGACCCAAAGACACTGTGGCATCGGATTTCTGAGTCAATTGGTCAACTGAGCTAGAAGCTATTGAATAAGGCAACCGTTCTCCCTGTAACAAAGTGAATGGGCGTGGACATCTAGAGGTGAAATTTGAACCAGATGTCAAATGTTCACTTTCTGAAAAACGTTCCTCCAGGAGGTGTTTAGGGAGCATGTTTCGCACCTGTTCCAGTCCACTGGTACCCACTTTCGAGTAGACACTTTTTCTAAAGTTTCACATAGTTGGACTTGTGAGCTTTACAGGCTTGTGACTCTGACCTGAGTCAAATGACTGAGGGTTAGACCTAAGATATTCGTGAAAAATAGAAATTCCACAGAAACTCCAATGAAAACAGGTGTGTCTCATTCAACTGGTGACCAAAGACACTGTGGCATTGATTTTGAGTCAATTGGTCAAATGAGCTAGAAGCTATTGAATAAGACGTTTCCCTGTACAAAGTGAATGGGGTGGATCAGAGGTGAAATTTGACCAAGTGTCAAACGTTCACTTTCTGAAAAACGTTCCTCCAGGAGGTGTTTAGGAGCATGTTTTCGCACCGTTTCCAGTCCACTGGTACCCACTTGCGGTGACACCTTTTTTCTGAAAGTTTCACATAGTTGGACTCTGGGCTTACAGGCTTGTGAACTGACCTGAGTCAAATGACTGAGGGTTAAGACCTAAGATATTTTCGTGAAAAATAGAAATATCCTCTACAAAAATCCAATGAAAACAGGTGTGTCTCATTCAACTGGTGACCAAAGACACTGTGGCATTGATTTCGAGTCAATTGGTCAAATGAGCTAGAAGCTATTGAATAAGACGTTTCCCTGTACAAAGTGAATGGGGTGGATCAGAGGTGAAATTTGACCAAGTGTCAAATGTTCACTTTCTGAAAAACGTTCCTCCAGGAGGTGTTTAGGAGCATGTTTCGCACCGTTTCCAGTCCACTGGTACCCACTTTCGGTGACACTTTTTTTCTAAAGTTTCACATAGTTGGACTTGGGCTTACAGGCTTGTGAACTGACCTGAGTCAATGACTGAGGGTTAGACCTAAGATATTCGTGAAAAATAGAAATTCCTCCAAAATCCAATGAAAACAGGTGTGTCTCATTCAACTGGTGACCAAAGACACTGTGGCATTGATTTCGAGTCAATTGGTCAAATGAGCTAGAAGCTATTGAATAAGACGTTTCCCTGTACAAAGTGAATGGGGTGGATCAGAGGTGAAATTTGACCAAGTGTCAAATGTTCACTTTCTGAAAAAAGTTCCTCCAGGAGGTGTTTAGGAGCATGTTTCGCACCGTTTCCAGTCCACTGGTACCCACTTTCGGTGACACTTTTTTTCTAAAGTTTCACATAGTTGGACTTGGGCTTACAGGCTTGTGAACTGACCTGAGTCAATGACTGAGGGTTAGACCTAAGATATTCGTGAAAAATAGAAATTCCACAGAAAATCCAATGAAAACAGGTGTGTCTCATTCAACTGGTGACCAAAGACACTGTGGCATTGATTTCGAGTCAATTGGTCAAATGAGCTAGAAGCTATTGAATAAGACGTTTCCCTGTACAAAGTGAATGGGGTGGATCAGAGGTGAAATTTGACCAAGTGTCAAATGTTCACTTTCTGAAAAACGTTCCTCCAGGAGGCATTTAGGAGCATGTTTCGCACCGTTTCCAGTCCACTGGTACCCACTTTCGGTGACACTTTTTTTCTAAAGTTTCACATAGTTGGACTTGGGCTTACAGGCTTGTGAACTGACCTGAGTCAATGACTGAGGGTTAGACCTAAGATATTCGTGAAAAATAGAAATTCCACAGAAAATCCAATGAAAACAGGTGTGTCTCATTCAACTGGTGACCAAAGACACTGTGGCATTGATTTCGAGTCAATTGGTCAAATGAGCTAGAAGCTATTGAATAAGACGTTTCCCTGTACAAAGTGAATGGGGTGGATCAGAGGTGAAATTTGACCAAGTGTCAAATGTTCACTTTCTGAAAAACGTTCCTCCAGGAGGTGTTTAGGAGCATGTTTCGCACCGTTTCCAGTCCACTGGTACCCACTTTCGGTGACACTTTTTTTCTAAAGTTTCACATAGTTGGACTTGGGCTTACAGGCTTGTGAACTGACCTGAGTCAATGACTGAGGGTTAGACCTAAGATATTCGTGAAAAATAGAAATTCCTCCAAAATCCAATGAAAACAGGTGTGTCTCATTCAACTGGTGACCAAAGACACTGTGGCATTGATTTCGAGTCAATTGGTCAAATGAGCTAGAAGCTATTGAATAAGACGTTTCCCTGTACAAAGTGAATGGGGTGGATCAGAGGTGAAATTTGACCAAGTGTCAAATGTTCACTTTCTGAAAAACGTTCCTCCAGGAGGTGTTTAGGAGCATGTTTCGCACCGTTTCCAGTCCACTGGTACCCACTTTCGGTGACACTTTTTTTCTAAAGTTTCACATAGTTGGACTTGGGCTTACAGGCTTGTGAACTGACCTGAGTCAATGACTGAGGGTTAGACCTAAGATATTCGTGAAAAATAGAAATTCCACAGAAAATCCAATGAAAACAGGTGTGTCTCATTCAACTGGTGACCAAAGACACTGTGGCATTGATTTCGAGTCAATTGGTCAAATGAGCTAGAAGCTATTGAATAAGACGTTTCCCTGTACAAAGTGAATGGGGTGGATCAGAGGTGAAATTTGACCAAGTGTCAAATGTTCACTTTCTGAAAAACGTTCCTCCAGGAGGTGTTTAGGAGCATGTTTCGCACCGTTTCCAGTCCACTGGTACCCACTTTCGGTGACACTTTTTTTCTAAAGTTTCACATAGTTGGACTTGGGCTTACAGGCTTGTGAACTGACCTGAGTCAATGACTGAGGGTTAGACCTAAGATATTCGTGAAAAATAGAAATTCCTCCAAAATCCAATGAAAACAGGTGTGTCTCATTCAACTGGTGACCAAAGACACTGTGGCATTGATTTCGAGTCAATTGGTCAAATGAGCTAGAAGCTATTGAATAAGACGTTTCCCTGTACAAAGTGAATGGGGTGGATCAGAGGTGAAATTTGACCAAGTGTCAAATGTTCACTTTCTGAAAAACGTTCCTCCAGGAGGTGTTTAGGAGCATGTTTCGCACCGTTTCCAGTCCACTGGTACCCACTTTCGGTGACACTTTTTTTCTAAAGTTTCACATAGTTGGACTTGGGCTTACAGGCTTGTGAACTGACCTGAGTCAATGACTGAGGGTTAGACCTAAGATATTCGTGAAAAATAGAAATTCCACAGAAAATCCAATGAAAACAGGTGTGTCTCATTCAACTGGTGACCAAAGACACTGTGGCATTGATTTCGAGTCAATTGGTCAAATGAGCTAGAAGCTATTGAATAAGACGTTTCCCTGTACAAAGTGAATGGGGTGGATCAGAGGTGAAATTTGACCAAGTGTCAAATGTTCACTTTCTGAAAAACGTTCCTCCAGGAGGTGTTTAGGAGCATGTTTCGCACCGTTTCCAGTCCACTGGTACCCACTTTCGGTGACACTTTTTTTCTAAAGTTTCACATAGTTGGACTTGGGCTTACAGGCTTGTGAACTGACCTGAGTCAATGACTGAGGGTTAGACCTAAGATATTCGTGAAAAATAGAAATTCCACAGAAAATCCAATGAAAACAGGTGTGTCTCATTCAACTGGTGACCAAAGACACTGTGGCATTGATTTCGAGTCAATTGGTCAAATGAGCTAGAAGCTATTGAATAAGACGTTTCCCTGTACAAAGTGAATGGGGTGGATCAGAGGTGAAATTTGACCAAGTGTCAAATGTTCACTTTCTGAAAAACGTTCCTCCAGGAGGTGTTTAGGAGCATGTTTCGCACCGTTTCCAGTCCACTGGTACCCACTTTCGGTGACACTTTTTTTCTAAAGTTTCACATAGTTGGACTTGGGCTTACAGGCTTGTGAACTGACCTGAGTCAATGACTGAGGGTTAGACCTAAGATATTCGTGAAAAATAGAAATTCCACAGAAAATCCAATGAAAACAGGTGTGTCTCATTCAACTGGTGACCAAAGACACTGTGGCATTGATTTCGAGTCAATTGGTCAAATGAGCTAGAAGCTATTGAATAAGACGTTTCCCTGTACAAAGTGAATGGGGTGGATCAGAGGTGAAATTTGACCAAGTGTCAAATGTTCACTTTCTGAAAAACGTTCCTCCAGGAGGTGTTTAGGAGCATGTTTCGCACCGTTTCCAGTCCACTGGTACCCACTTTCGGTGACACTTTTTTTCTAAAGTTTCACATAGTTGGACTTGGGCTTACAGGCTTGTGAACTGACCTGAGTCAATGACTGAGGGTTAGACCTAAGATATTCGTGAAAAATAGAAATTCCTCCAAAATCCAATGAAAACAGGTGTGTCTCATTCAACTGGTGACCAAAGACACTGTGGCATTGATTTCGAGTCAATTGGTCAAATGAGCTAGAAGCTATTGAATAAGACGTTTCCCTGTACAAAGTGAATGGGGTGGATCAGAGGTGAAATTTGACCAAGTGTCAAATGTTCACTTTCTGAAAAACGTTCCTCCAGGAGGTGTTTAGGAGCATGTTTCGCACCGTTTCCAGTCCACTGGTACCCACTTTCGGTGACACTTTTTTTCTAAAGTTTCACATAGTTGGACTTGGGCTTACAGGCTTGTGAACTGACCTGAGTCAATGACTGAGGGTTAGACCTAAGATATTCGTGAAAAATAGAAATTCCACAGAAAATCCAATGAAAACAGGTGTGTCTCATTCAACTGGTGACCAAAGACACTGTGGCATTGATTTCGAGTCAATTGGTCAAATGAGCTAGAAGCTATTGAATAAGACGTTTCCCTGTACAAAGTGAATGGGGTGGATCAGAGGTGAAATTTGACCAAGTGTCAAATGTTCACTTTCTGAAAAACGTTCCTCCAGGAGGTGTTTAGGAGCATGTTTCGCACCGTTTCCAGTCCACTGGTACCCACTTTCGGTGACACTTTTTTTCTAAAGTTTCACATAGTTGGACTTGGGCTTACAGGCTTGTGAACTGACCTGAGTCAATGACTGAGGGTTAGACCTAAGATATTCGTGAAAAATAGAAATTCCACAGAAAATCCAATGAAAACAGGTGTGTCTCATTCAACTGGTGACCAAAGACACTGTGGCATTGATTTCGAGTCAATTGGTCAAATGAGCTAGAAGCTATTGAATAAGACGTTTCCCTGTACAAAGTGAATGGGGTGGATCAGAGGTGAAATTTGACCAAGTGTCAAATGTTCACTTTCTGAAAAACGTTCCTCCAGGAGGTGTTTAGGAGCATGTTTCGCACCGTTTCCAGTCCACTGGTACCCACTTTCGGTGACACTTTTTTTCTAAAGTTTCACATAGTTGGACTTGGGCTTACAGGCTTGTGAACTGACCTGAGTCAATGACTGAGGGTTAGACCTAAGATATTCGTGAAAAATAGAAATTCCTCCAAAATCCAATGAAAACAGGTGTGTCTCATTCAACTGGTGACCAAAGACACTGTGGCATTGATTTCGAGTCAATTGGTCAAATGAGCTAGAAGCTATTGAATAAGACGTTTCCCTGTACAAAGTGAATGGGGTGGATCAGAGGTGAAATTTGACCAAGTGTCAAATGTTCACTTTCTGAAAAACGTTCCTCCAGGAGGTGTTTAGGAGCATGTTTCGCACCGTTTCCAGTCCACTGGTACCCACTTTCGGTGACACTTTTTTTCTAAAGTTTCACATAGTTGGACTTGGGCTTACAGGCTTGTGAACTGACCTGAGTCAATGACTGAGGGTTAGACCTAAGATATTCGTGAAAAATAGAAATTCCACAGAAAATCCAATGAAAACAGGTGTGTCTCATTCAACTGGTGACCAAAGACACTGTGGCATTGATTTCGAGTCAATTGGTCAAATGAGCTAGAAGCTATTGAATAAGACGTTTCCCTGTACAAAGTGAATGGGGTGGATCAGAGGTGAAATTTGACCAAGTGTCAAATGTTCACTTTCTGAAAAACGTTCCTCCAGGAGGTGTTTAGGAGCATGTTTCGCACCGTTTCCAGTCCACTGGTACCCACTTTCGGTGACACTTTTTTTCTAAAGTTTCACATAGTTGGACTTGGGCTTACAGGCTTGTGAACTGACCTGAGTCAATGACTGAGGGTTAGACCTAAGATATTCGTGAAAAATAGAAATTCCACAGAAAATCCAATGAAAACAGGTGTGTCTCATTCAACTGGTGACCAAAGACACTGTGGCATTGATTTCGAGTCAATTGGTCAAATGAGCTAGAAGCTATTGAATAAGACGTTTCCCTGTACAAAGTGAATGGGGTGGATCAGAGGTGAAATTTGACCAAGTGTCAAATGTTCACTTTCTGAAAAACGTTCCTCCAGGAGGTGTTTAGGAGCATGTTTCGCACCGTTTCCAGTCCACTGGTACCCACTTTCGGTGACACTTTTTTTCTAAAGTTTCACATAGTTGGACTTGGGCTTACAGGCTTGTGAACTGACCTGAGTCAATGACTGAGGGTTAGACCTAAGATATTCGTGAAAAATAGAAATTCCTCCAAAATCCAATGAAAACAGGTGTGTCTCATTCAACTGGTGACCAAAGACACTGTGGCATTGATTTCGAGTCAATTGGTCAAATGAGCTAGAAGCTATTGAATAAGACGTTTCCCTGTACAAAGTGAATGGGGTGGATCAGAGGTGAAATTTGACCAAGTGTCAAATGTTCACTTTCTGAAAAACGTTCCTCCAGGAGGTGTTTAGGAGCATGTTTCGCACCGTTTCCAGTCCACTGGTACCCACTTTCGGTGACACTTTTTTTCTAAAGTTTCACATAGTTGGACTTGGGCTTACAGGCTTGTGAACTGACCTGAGTCAATGACTGAGGGTTAGACCTAAGATATTCGTGAAAAATAGAAATTCCTCCAAAATCCAATGAAAACAGGTGTGTCTCATTCAACTGGTGACCAAAGACACTGTGGCATTGATTTCGAGTCAATTGGTCAAATGAGCTAGAAGCTATTGAATAAGACGTTTCCCTGTACAAAGTGAATGGGGTGGATCAGAGGTGAAATTTGACCAAGTGTCAAATGTTCACTTTCTGAAAAACGTTCCTCCAGGAGGTGTTTAGGAGCATGTTTCGCACCGTTTCCAGTCCACTGGTACCCACTTTCGGTGACACTTTTTTTCTAAAGTTTCACATAGTTGGACTTGGGCTTACAGGCTTGTGAACTGACCTGAGTCAATGACTGAGGGTTAGACCTAAGATATTCGTGAAAAATAGAAATTCCACAGAAAATCCAATGAAAACAGGTGTGTCTCATTCAACTGGTGACCAAAGACACTGTGGCATTGATTTCGAGTCAATTGGTCAAATGAGCTAGAAGCTATTGAATAAGACGTTTCCCTGTACAAAGTGAATGGGGTGGATCAGAGGTGAAATTTGACCAAGTGTCAAATGTTCACTTTCTGAAAAACGTTCCTCCAGGAGGTGTTTAGGAGCATGTTTCGCACCGTTTCCAGTCCACTGGTACCCACTTTCGGTGACACTTTTTTTCTAAAGTTTCACATAGTTGGACTTGGGCTTACAGGCTTGTGAACTGACCTGAGTCAATGACTGAGGGTTAGACCTAAGATATTCGTGAAAAATAGAAATTCCACAGAAAATCCAATGAAAACAGGTGTGTCTCATTCAACTGGTGACCAAAGACACTGTGGCATTGATTTCGAGTCAATTGGTCAAATGAGCTAGAAGCTATTGAATAAGACGTTTCCCTGTACAAAGTGAATGGGGTGGATCAGAGGTGAAATTTGACCAAGTGTCAAATGTTCACTTTCTGAAAAACGTTCCTCCAGGAGGTGTTTAGGAGCATGTTTCGCACCGTTTCCAGTCCACTGGTACCCACTTTCGGTGACACTTTTTTTCTAAAGTTTCACATAGTTGGACTTGGGCTTACAGGCTTGTGAACTGACCTGAGTCAATGACTGAGGGTTAGACCTAAGATATTCGTGAAAAATAGAAATTCCACAGAAAATCCAATGAAAACAGGTGTGTCTCATTCAACTGGTGACCAAAGACACTGTGGCATTGATTTCGAGTCAATTGGTCAAATGAGCTAGAAGCTATTGAATAAGACGTTTCCCTGTACAAAGTGAATGGGGTGGATCAGAGGTGAAATTTGACCAAGTGTCAAATGTTCACTTTCTGAAAAACGTTCCTCCAGGAGGTGTTTAGGAGCATGTTTCGCACCGTTTCCAGTCCACTGGTACCCACTTTCGGTGACACTTTTTTTCTAAAGTTTCACATAGTTGGACTTGGGCTTACAGGCTTGTGAACTGACCTGAGTCAATGACTGAGGGTTAGACCTAAGATATTCGTGAAAAATAGAAATTCCTCCAAAATCCAATGAAAACAGGTGTGTCTCATTCAACTGGTGACCAAAGACACTGTGGCATTGATTTCGAGTCAATTGGTCAAATGAGCTAGAAGCTATTGAATAAGACGTTTCCCTGTACAAAGTGAATGGGGTGGATCAGAGGTGAAATTTGACCAAGTGTCAAATGTTCACTTTCTGAAAAACGTTCCTCCAGGAGGTGTTTAGGAGCATGTTTCGCACCGTTTCCAGTCCACTGGTACCCACTTTCGGTGACACTTTTTTTCTAAAGTTTCACATAGTTGGACTTGGGCTTACAGGCTTGTGAACTGACCTGAGTCAATGACTGAGGGTTAGACCTAAGATATTCGTGAAAAATAGAAATTCCTCCAAAATCCAATGAAAACAGGTGTGTCTCATTCAACTGGTGACCAAAGACACTGTGGCATTGATTTCGAGTCAATTGGTCAAATGAGCTAGAAGCTATTGAATAAGACGTTTCCCTGTACAAAGTGAATGGGGTGGATCAGAGGTGAAATTTGACCAAGTGTCAAATGTTCACTTTCTGAAAAACGTTCCTCCAGGAGGTGTTTAGGAGCATGTTTCGCACCGTTTCCAGTCCACTGGTACCCACTTTCGGTGACACTTTTTTTCTAAAGTTTCACATAGTTGGACTTGGGCTTACAGGCTTGTGAACTGACCTGAGTCAATGACTGAGGGTTAGACCTAAGATATTCGTGAAAAATAGAAATTCCACAGAAAATCCAATGAAAACAGGTGTGTCTCATTCAACTGGTGACCAAAGACACTGTGGCATTGATTTCGAGTCAATTGGTCAAATGAGCTAGAAGCTATTGAATAAGACGTTTCCCTGTACAAAGTGAATGGGGTGGATCAGAGGTGAAATTTGACCAAGTGTCAAATGTTCACTTTCTGAAAAACGTTCCTCCAGGAGGTGTTTAGGAGCATGTTTCGCACCGTTTCCAGTCCACTGGTACCCACTTTCGGTGACACTTTTTTTCTAAAGTTTCACATAGTTGGACTTGGGCTTACAGGCTTGTGAACTGACCTGAGTCAATGACTGAGGGTTAGACCTAAGATATTCGTGAAAAATAGAAATTCCACAGAAAATCCAATGAAAACAGGTGTGTCTCATTCAACTGGTGACCAAAGACACTGTGGCATTGATTTCGAGTCAATTGGTCAAATGAGCTAGAAGCTATTGAATAAGACGTTTCCCTGTACAAAGTGAATGGGGTGGATCAGAGGTGAAATTTGACCAAGTGTCAAATGTTCACTTTCTGAAAAACGTTCCTCCAGGAGGTGTTTAGGAGCATGTTTCGCACCGTTTCCAGTCCACTGGTACCCACTTTCGGTGACACTTTTTTTCTAAAGTTTCACATAGTTGGACTTGGGCTTACAGGCTTGTGAACTGACCTGAGTCAATGACTGAGGGTTAGACCTAAGATATTCGTGAAAAATAGAAATTCCACAGAAAATCCAATGAAAACAGGTGTGTCTCATTCAACTGGTGACCAAAGACACTGTGGCATTGATTTCGAGTCAATTGGTCAAATGAGCTAGAAGCTATTGAATAAGACGTTTCCCTGTACAAAGTGAATGGGGTGGATCAGAGGTGAAATTTGACCAAGTGTCAAATGTTCACTTTCTGAAAAACGTTCCTCCAGGAGGCATTTAGGAGCATGTTTCGCACCGTTTCCAGTCCACTGGTACCCACTTTCGGTGACACTTTTTTTCTAAAGTTTCACATAGTTGGACTTGGGCTTACAGGCTTGTGAACTGACCTGAGTCAATGACTGAGGGTTAGACCTAAGATATTCGTGAAAAATAGAAATTCCACAGAAAATCCAATGAAAACAGGTGTGTCTCATTCAACTGGTGACCAAAGACACTGTGGCATTGATTTCGAGTCAATTGGTCAAATGAGCTAGAAGCTATTGAATAAGACGTTTCCCTGTACAAAGTGAATGGGGTGGATCAGAGGTGAAATTTGACCAAGTGTCAAATGTTCACTTTCTGAAAAACGTTCCTCCAGGAGGTGTTTAGGAGCATGTTTCGCACCGTTTCCAGTCCACTGGTACCCACTTTCGGTGACACTTTTTTTCTAAAGTTTCACATAGTTGGACTTGGGCTTACAGGCTTGTGAACTGACCTGAGTCAATGACTGAGGGTTAGACCTAAGATATTCGTGAAAAATAGAAATTCCTCCGAAAATCCAATGAAAACAGGTGTGTCTCATTCAACTGGTGACCAAAGACACTGTGGCATTGATTTCGAGTCAATTGGTCAAATGAGCTAGAAGCTATTGAATAAGACGTTTCCCTGTACAAAGTGAATGGGGTGGATCAGAGGTGAAATTTGACCAAGTGTCAAATGTTCACTTTCTGAAAAACGTTCCTCCAGGAGGTGTTTAGGAGCATGTTTCGCACCGTTTCCAGTCCACTGGTACCCACTTTCGGTGACACTTTTTTTCTAAAGTTTCACATAGTTGGACTTGGGCTTACAGGCTTGTGAACTGACCTGAGTCAATGACTGAGGGTTAGACCTAAGATATTCGTGAAAAATAGAAATTCCACAGAAAATCCAATGAAAACAGGTGTGTCTCATTCAACTGGTGACCAAAGACACTGTGGCATTGATTTCGAGTCAATTGGTCAAATGAGCTAGAAGCTATTGAATAAGACGTTTCCCTGTACAAAGTGAATGGGGTGGATCAGAGGTGAAATTTGACCAAGTGTCAAATGTTCACTTTCTGAAAAACGTTCCTCCAGGAGGTGTTTAGGAGCATGTTTCGCACCGTTTCCAGTCCACTGGTACCCACTTTCGGTGACACTTTTTTTCTAAAGTTTCACATAGTTGGACTTGGGCTTACAGGCTTGTGAACTGACCTGAGTCAATGACTGAGGGTTAGACCTAAGATATTCGTGAAAAATAGAAATTCCACAGAAAATCCAATGAAAACAGGTGTGTCTCATTCAACTGGTGACCAAAGACACTGTGGCATTGATTTCGAGTCAATTGGTCAAATGAGCTAGAAGCTATTGAATAAGACGTTTCCCTGTACAAAGTGAATGGGGTGGATCAGAGGTGAAATTTGACCAAGTGTCAAATGTTCACTTTCTGAAAAACGTTCCTCCAGGAGGTGTTTAGGAGCATGTTTCGCACCGTTTCCAGTCCACTGGTACCCACTTTCGGTGACACTTTTTTTCTAAAGTTTCACATAGTTGGACTTGGGCTTACAGGCTTGTGAACTGACCTGAGTCAATGACTGAGGGTTAGACCTAAGATATTCGTGAAAAATAGAAATTCCACAGAAAATCCAATGAAAACAGGTGTGTCTCATTCAACTGGTGACCAAAGACACTGTGGCATTGATTTCGAGTCAATTGGTCAAATGAGCTAGAAGCTATTGAATAAGACGTTTCCCTGTACAAAGTGAATGGGGTGGATCAGAGGTGAAATTTGACCAAGTGTCAAATGTTCACTTTCTGAAAAACGTTCCTCCAGGAGGTGTTTAGGAGCATGTTTCGCACCGTTTCCAGTCCACTGGTACCCACTTTCGGTGACACTTTTTTTCTAAAGTTTCACATAGTTGGACTTGGGCTTACAGGCTTGTGAACTGACCTGAGTCAATGACTGAGGGTTAGACCTAAGATATTCGTGAAAAATAGAAATTCCTCCAAAATCCAATGAAAACAGGTGTGTCTCATTCAACTGGTGACCAAAGACACTGTGGCATTGATTTCGAGTCAATTGGTCAAATGAGCTAGAAGCTATTGAATAAGACGTTTCCCTGTACAAAGTGAATGGGGTGGATCAGAGGTGAAATTTGACCAAGTGTCAAATGTTCACTTTCTGAAAAACGTTCCTCCAGGAGGTGTTTAGGAGCATGTTTCGCACCGTTTCCAGTCCACTGGTACCCACTTTCGGTGACACTTTTTTTCTAAAGTTTCACATAGTTGGACTTGGGCTTACAGGCTTGTGAACTGACCTGAGTCAATGACTGAGGGTTAGACCTAAGATATTCGTGAAAAATAGAAATTCCTCCAAAATCCAATGAAAACAGGTGTGTCTCATTCAACTGGTGACCAAAGACACTGTGGCATTGATTTCGAGTCAATTGGTCAAATGAGCTAGAAGCTATTGAATAAGACGTTTCCCTGTACAAAGTGAATGGGGTGGATCAGAGGTGAAATTTGACCAAGTGTCAAATGTTCACTTTCTGAAAAACGTTCCTCCAGGAGGTGTTTAGGAGCATGTTTCGCACCGTTTCCAGTCCACTGGTACCCACTTTCGGTGACACTTTTTTTCTAAAGTTTCACATAGTTGGACTTGGGCTTACAGGCTTGTGAACTGACCTGAGTCAATGACTGAGGGTTAGACCTAAGATATTCGTGAAAAATAGAAATTCCACAGAAAATCCAATGAAAACAGGTGTGTCTCATTCAACTGGTGACCAAAGACACTGTGGCATTGATTTCGAGTCAATTGGTCAAATGAGCTAGAAGCTATTGAATAAGACGTTTCCCTGTACAAAGTGAATGGGGTGGATCAGAGGTGAAATTTGACCAAGTGTCAAATGTTCACTTTCTGAAAAACGTTCCTCCAGGAGGTGTTTAGGAGCATGTTTCGCACCGTTTCCAGTCCACTGGTACCCACTTTCGGTGACACTTTTTTTCTAAAGTTTCACATAGTTGGACTTGGGCTTACAGGCTTGTGAACTGACCTGAGTCAATGACTGAGGGTTAGACCTAAGATATTCGTGAAAAATAGAAATTCCTCCAAAATCCAATGAAAACAGGTGTGTCTCATTCAACTGGTGACCAAAGACACTGTGGCATTGATTTCGAGTCAATTGGTCAAATGAGCTAGAAGCTATTGAATAAGACGTTTCCCTGTACAAAGTGAATGGGGTGGATCAGAGGTGAAATTTGACCAAGTGTCAAATGTTCACTTTCTGAAAAAAGTTCCTCCAGGAGGTGTTTAGGAGCATGTTTCGCACCGTTTCCAGTCCACTGGTACCCACTTTCGGTGACACTTTTTTTCTAAAGTTTCACATAGTTGGACTTGGGCTTACAGGCTTGTGAACTGACCTGAGTCAATGACTGAGGGTTAGACCTAAGATATTCGTGAAAAATAGAAATTCCACAGAAAATCCAATGAAAACAGGTGTGTCTCATTCAACTGGTGACCAAAGACACTGTGGCATTGATTTCGAGTCAATTGGTCAAATGAGCTAGAAGCTATTGAATAAGACGTTTCCCTGTACAAAGTGAATGGGGTGGATCAGAGGTGAAATTTGACCAAGTGTCAAATGTTCACTTTCTGAAAAAAGTTCCTCCAGGAGGTGTTTAGGAGCATGTTTCGCACCGTTTCCAGTCCACTGGTACCCACTTTCGGTGACACTTTTTTTCTAAAGTTTCACATAGTTGGACTTGGGCTTACAGGCTTGTGAACTGACCTGAGTCAATGACTGAGGGTTAGACCTAAGATATTCGTGAAAAATAGAAATTCCACAGAAAATCCAATGAAAACAGGTGTGTCTCATTCAACTGGTGACCAAAGACACTGTGGCATTGATTTCGAGTCAATTGGTCAAATGAGCTAGAAGCTATTGAATAAGACGTTTCCCTGTACAAAGTGAATGGGGTGGATCAGAGGTGAAATTTGACCAAGTGTCAAATGTTCACTTTCTGAAAAACGTTCCTCCAGGAGGTGTTTAGGAGCATGTTTCGCACCGTTTCCAGTCCACTGGTACCCACTTTCGGTGACACTTTTTTTCTAAAGTTTCACATAGTTGGACTTGGGCTTACAGGCTTGTGAACTGACCTGAGTCAATGACTGAGGGTTAGACCTAAGATATTCGTGAAAAATAGAAATTCCTCCAAAATCCAATGAAAACAGGTGTGTCTCATTCAACTGGTGACCAAAGACACTGTGGCATTGATTTCGAGTCAATTGGTCAAATGAGCTAGAAGCTATTGAATAAGACGTTTCCCTGTACAAAGTGAATGGGGTGGATCAGAGGTGAAATTTGACCAAGTGTCAAATGTTCACTTTCTGAAAAACGTTCCTCCAGGAGGTGTTTAGGAGCATGTTTCGCACCGTTTCCAGTCCACTGGTACCCACTTTCGGTGACACTTTTTTTCTAAAGTTTCACATAGTTGGACTTGGGCTTACAGGCTTGTGAACTGACCTGAGTCAATGACTGAGGGTTAGACCTAAGATATTCGTGAAAAATAGAAATTCCACAGAAAATCCAATGAAAACAGGTGTGTCTCATTCAACTGGTGACCAAAGACACTGTGGCATTGATTTCGAGTCAATTGGTCAAATGAGCTAGAAGCTATTGAATAAGACGTTTCCCTGTACAAAGTGAATGGGGTGGATCAGAGGTGAAATTTGACCAAGTGTCAAATGTTCACTTTCTGAAAAACGTTCCTCCAGGAGGTGTTTAGGAGCATGTTTCGCACCGTTTCCAGTCCACTGGTACCCACTTTCGGTGACACTTTTTTTCTAAAGTTTCACATAGTTGGACTTGGGCTTACAGGCTTGTGAACTGACCTGAGTCAATGACTGAGGGTTAGACCTAAGATATTCGTGAAAAATAGAAATTCCACAGAAAATCCAATGAAAACAGGTGTGTCTCATTCAACTGGTGACCAAAGACACTGTGGCATTGATTTCGAGTCAATTGGTCAAATGAGCTAGAAGCTATTGAATAAGACGTTTCCCTGTACAAAGTGAATGGGGTGGATCAGAGGTGAAATTTGACCAAGTGTCAAATGTTCACTTTCTGAAAAACGTTCCTCCAGGAGGTGTTTAGGAGCATGTTTCGCACCGTTTCCAGTCCACTGGTACCCACTTTCGGTGACACTTTTTTTCTAAAGTTTCACATAGTTGGACTTGGGCTTACAGGCTTGTGAACTGACCTGAGTCAATGACTGAGGGTTAGACCTAAGATATTCGTGAAAAATAGAAATTCCACAGAAAATCCAATGAAAACAGGTGTGTCTCATTCAACTGGTGACCAAAGACACTGTGGCATTGATTTCGAGTCAATTGGTCAAATGAGCTAGAAGCTATTGAATAAGACGTTTCCCTGTACAAAGTGAATGGGGTGGATCAGAGGTGAAATTTGACCAAGTGTCAAATGTTCACTTTCTGAAAAACGTTCCTCCAGGAGGCATTTAGGAGCATGTTTCGCACCGTTTCCAGTCCACTGGTACCCACTTTCGGTGACACTTTTTTTCTAAAGTTTCACATAGTTGGACTTGGGCTTACAGGCTTGTGAACTGACCTGAGTCAATGACTGAGGGTTAGACCTAAGATATTCGTGAAAAATAGAAATTCCTCCAAAATCCAATGAAAACAGGTGTGTCTCATTCAACTGGTGACCAAAGACACTGTGGCATTGATTTCGAGTCAATTGGTCAAATGAGCTAGAAGCTATTGAATAAGACGTTTCCCTGTACAAAGTGAATGGGGTGGATCAGAGGTGAAATTTGACCAAGTGTCAAATGTTCACTTTCTGAAAAAAGTTCCTCCAGGAGGTGTTTAGGAGCATGTTTCGCACCGTTTCCAGTCCACTGGTACCCACTTTCGGTGACACTTTTTTTCTAAAGTTTCACATAGTTGGACTTGGGCTTACAGGCTTGTGAACTGACCTGAGTCAATGACTGAGGGTTAGACCTAAGATATTCGTGAAAAATAGAAATTCCACAGAAAATCCAATGAAAACAGGTGTGTCTCATTCAACTGGTGACCAAAGACACTGTGGCATTGATTTCGAGTCAATTGGTCAAATGAGCTAGAAGCTATTGAATAAGACGTTTCCCTGTACAAAGTGAATGGGGTGGATCAGAGGTGAAATTTGACCAAGTGTCAAATGTTCACTTTCTGAAAAAAGTTCCTCCAGGAGGTGTTTAGGAGCATGTTTCGCACCGTTTCCAGTCCACTGGTACCCACTTTCGGTGACACTTTTTTTCTAAAGTTTCACATAGTTGGACTTGGGCTTACAGGCTTGTGAACTGACCTGAGTCAATGACTGAGGGTTAGACCTAAGATATTCGTGAAAAATAGAAATTCCACAGAAAATCCAATGAAAACAGGTGTGTCTCATTCAACTGGTGACCAAAGACACTGTGGCATTGATTTCGAGTCAATTGGTCAAATGAGCTAGAAGCTATTGAATAAGACGTTTCCCTGTACAAAGTGAATGGGGTGGATCAGAGGTGAAATTTGACCAAGTGTCAAATGTTCACTTTCTGAAAAAAGTTCCTCCAGGAGGTGTTTAGGAGCATGTTTCGCACCGTTTCCAGTCCACTGGTACCCACTTTCGGTGACACTTTTTTTCTAAAGTTTCACATAGTTGGACTTGGGCTTACAGGCTTGTGAACTGACCTGAGTCAATGACTGAGGGTTAGACCTAAGATATTCGTGAAAAATAGAAATTCCACAGAAAATCCAATGAAAACAGGTGTGTCTCATTCAACTGGTGACCAAAGACACTGTGGCATTGATTTCGAGTCAATTGGTCAAATGAGCTAGAAGCTATTGAATAAGACGTTTCCCTGTACAAAGTGAATGGGGTGGATCAGAGGTGAAATTTGACCAAGTGTCAAATGTTCACTTTCTGAAAAAAGTTCCTCCAGGAGGTGTTTAGGAGCATGTTTCGCACCGTTTCCAGTCCACTGGTACCCACTTTCGGTGACACTTTTTTTCTAAAGTTTCACATAGTTGGACTTGGGCTTACAGGCTTGTGAACTGACCTGAGTCAATGACTGAGGGTTAGACCTAAGATATTCGTGAAAAATAGAAATTCCACAGAAAATCCAATGAAAACAGGTGTGTCTCATTCAACTGGTGACCAAAGACACTGTGGCATTGATTTCGAGTCAATTGGTCAAATGAGCTAGAAGCTATTGAATAAGACGTTTCCCTGTACAAAGTGAATGGGGTGGATCAGAGGTGAAATTTGACCAAGTGTCAAATGTTCACTTTCTGAAAAACGTTCCTCCAGGAGGTGTTTAGGAGCATGTTTCGCACCGTTTCCAGTCCACTGGTACCCACTTTCGGTGACACTTTTTTTCTAAAGTTTCACATAGTTGGACTTGGGCTTACAGGCTTGTGAACTGACCTGAGTCAATGACTGAGGGTTAGACCTAAGATATTCGTGAAAAATAGAAATTCCACAGAAAATCCAATGAAAACAGGTGTGTCTCATTCAACTGGTGACCAAAGACACTGTGGCATTGATTTCGAGTCAATTGGTCAAATGAGCTAGAAGCTATTGAATAAGACGTTTCCCTGTACAAAGTGAATGGGGTGGATCAGAGGTGAAATTTGACCAAGTGTCAAATGTTCACTTTCTGAAAAACGTTCCTCCAGGAGGTGTTTAGGAGCATGTTTCGCACCGTTTCCAGTCCACTGGTACCCACTTTCGGTGACACTTTTTTTCTAAAGTTTCACATAGTTGGACTTGGGCTTACAGGCTTGTGAACTGACCTGAGTCAATGACTGAGGGTTAGACCTAAGATATTCGTGAAAAATAGAAATTCCACAGAAAATCCAATGAAAACAGGTGTGTCTCATTCAACTGGTGACCAAAGACACTGTGGCATTGATTTCGAGTCAATTGGTCAAATGAGCTAGAAGCTATTGAATAAGACGTTTCCCTGTACAAAGTGAATGGGGTGGATCAGAGGTGAAATTTGACCAAGTGTCAAATGTTCACTTTCTGAAAAACGTTCCTCCAGGAGGTGTTTAGGAGCATGTTTCGCACCGTTTCCAGTCCACTGGTACCCACTTTCGGTGACACTTTTTTTCTAAAGTTTCACATAGTTGGACTTGGGCTTACAGGCTTGTGAACTGACCTGAGTCAATGACTGAGGGTTAGACCTAAGATATTCGTGAAAAATAGAAATTCCTCCAAAATCCAATGAAAACAGGTGTGTCTCATTCAACTGGTGACCAAAGACACTGTGGCATTGATTTCGAGTCAATTGGTCAAATGAGCTAGAAGCTATTGAATAAGACGTTTCCCTGTACAAAGTGAATGGGGTGGATCAGAGGTGAAATTTGACCAAGTGTCAAATGTTCACTTTCTGAAAAAAGTTCCTCCAGGAGGTGTTTAGGAGCATGTTTCGCACCGTTTCCAGTCCACTGGTACCCACTTTCGGTGACACTTTTTTTCTAAAGTTTCACATAGTTGGACTTGGGCTTACAGGCTTGTGAACTGACCTGAGTCAATGACTGAGGGTTAGACCTAAGATATTCGTGAAAAATAGAAATTCCACAGAAAATCCAATGAAAACAGGTGTGTCTCATTCAACTGGTGACCAAAGACACTGTGGCATTGATTTCGAGTCAATTGGTCAAATGAGCTAGAAGCTATTGAATAAGACGTTTCCCTGTACAAAGTGAATGGGGTGGATCAGAGGTGAAATTTGACCAAGTGTCAAATGTTCACTTTCTGAAAAAAGTTCCTCCAGGAGGTGTTTAGGAGCATGTTTCGCACCGTTTCCAGTCCACTGGTACCCACTTTCGGTGACACTTTTTTTCTAAAGTTTCACATAGTTGGACTTGGGCTTACAGGCTTGTGAACTGACCTGAGTCAATGACTGAGGGTTAGACCTAAGATATTCGTGAAAAATAGAAATTCCACAGAAAATCCAATGAAAACAGGTGTGTCTCATTCAACTGGTGACCAAAGACACTGTGGCATTGATTTCGAGTCAATTGGTCAAATGAGCTAGAAGCTATTGAATAAGACGTTTCCCTGTACAAAGTGAATGGGGTGGATCAGAGGTGAAATTTGACCAAGTGTCAAATGTTCACTTTCTGAAAAACGTTCCTCCAGGAGGCATTTAGGAGCATGTTTCGCACCGTTTCCAGTCCACTGGTACCCACTTTCGGTGACACTTTTTTTCTAAAGTTTCACATAGTTGGACTTGGGCTTACAGGCTTGTGAACTGACCTGAGTCAATGACTGAGGGTTAGACCTAAGATATTCGTGAAAAATAGAAATTCCTCCAAAATCCAATGAAAACAGGTGTGTCTCATTCAACTGGTGACCAAAGACACTGTGGCATTGATTTCGAGTCAATTGGTCAAATGAGCTAGAAGCTATTGAATAAGACGTTTCC